>JALAZF010000020.1:10377500-11577500 GCA_022829125.1 Lathyrus tuberosus | reverse complement strand
GTCAAAGATTTGAACCATGTTTATCTGATAGGGATTTCTATCATGGTAGTCCTGGATCCATCCAAGATCCATCTGACGCTGGAGGGCCTCTTGTACAAAAGAGCATCCCTGTTTGTTTACCGAGCAAGTCAGACAAGAACTGTAATCGTGCCGTGGCAGATTATGATATTGGCTTTGCCTTGAGTGCATTGCCACCAAGTTGGCATTCATCACATGGATGTCGTGGTTCTGAATGACGTTGGAATTCGTGTTAACCATGTTAACTCCACGAACTCGGTGCTCTTGGATCCATCCTAGATCCATCTGTTCCCGTAGAGCTGATTGTACCACGGAACATACTTGATTGCTTTTAGAGCATATATCACATTGATGATAATTATGAGGTGGCACATGGTCATATCCACTCTGTCTACAATGCATCTTAACCAAGTTGGTTTTCAATAAGAGTACATCGTGAATTTGATAGACAGCGGGTTCGTGAGAACATTGGGATTTATATCCTTGAAAGATAAGACCCCGCTTCTAACAAGCTTTTGCACGTCGGATTTGAAATTGAGACAGTTCTCTATGTTATGCCCTGGTCCTCCTTGGTGATAAGGGCATGTCTGGTCCACCTTAAAACAAAAAGGCAGATTTTCCGGTACTGCAATAGGGGATTTAGTCTGGATGTGCCCCTTGGCCAGTAGTAACGGAAATAGTTCTGCGTACGATACGGGTATAGGATCAAATCCTGGTGGCCGCGTTGTACGGTTGTTGTTATACAGAGGACGAGCCTGCTGAAGAGGTTGTTGTGTCCTTTGCTGATTAGGTTGGCTCTGTGCAACCTGAGGTTGATACGTAGAAATAGGCGCGGGATTGATAGCAGGAGTCACAGCTGCTACTGGTTGATAATGTCGCCTTTGCTTTCCGAGAGAGATATTCCCAATATATTGCTCTTTTTTCTTAGGGAGAGTACTACCATATCGTTTTGTATTACTTGATGATCCAGCGTCTTTTACTAGACGTCCTTCTCGAACAGCTTCCTCGAGACGTACCCCCATACCGACCATTTCGGTGAAGTCACCGGGCGCACTGGCAACCATTCTGTCGTAGTAAAATGAGCTTAAGGTCTTTAAGAAGATCTTTGTCATCTCTTTTTCCTCAAGAGGTGGACAAATTTGGGCGGCAATTTCACGCCATCTCTGAGCGTACTCCTTAAAGGTTTCCTTGTCCTTTTGTGACATCGATCTGAGCTGACCTCTGTCTGGTGCCATGTACAAATTGTATTTGTATTGTCGGACGAAGGCAGTGCCAAGATCTCTGAATGTGCTGATCGTAGCGCGGTTTAAACCCATGTACCATTTTAATGCGGCACCGGTTAAATTATCCTGAAAGTAATGAATCAGTAGATCCTGATTATCCGTCTGAGCTGACATTCGCCGAGCATACATCACCAAGTGACTCTGAGGGAAAGAGTTACCCTTGTATTTTTCAAAGTCGGGCACTTGGAACTTGTGAGGAACTTTCACATTGGGGACCAGACAAAGGTCTGCGGCGTCCTTTCCAAATAAATCCTGACCGCGGATGGCTTGCAGTTCCGTCTGCATCTCCAGGAACTGTTCCTGGAACTCGTCTATCCTTTCAAACATAGTTCCTTTTTACCAGAAGGTATATGTGGGATCTGTCCTTCCGGGACAGTGTGCACCACAGGGGGTGGAACCATTACTACGGCAGTGAATCTTGGCGTTTCCCGAAGTTTGTAACCTTCAGGAGTCCTCAATATGCCTCTGGCATCCTCGCTTTCCCGAATTTTGTAACCTTCAGGCCCAGCGGCTTCTGCTGAAGTTTCTAGATCTCCAGTGATCGGCGGAACATATCCTTCCGGGATATAGTTAATAGACATGCCCCAAGGACGATCTTTCGGAATTTTGTACCTAGGATCATACTTCTCCACTATGGGCGTTGAGGTGATCTTTGAGATCACAGTTCTTTGTAGCTGAGCGTCTGCCATGGCTTGCATGTCGTTACAAAGCTTTCTCATATCCTCTCTCAGAGCGTCGATCTCTTCTTTCAACTCTCTGTTCTCTTCCTCAAGACCATCCATCTTTTTCTGACGAATGGCCCGAGTATTGTACGGATGAGGCAATTTGACTCTAGAATCGAGACACAAACGTGAGATTCATAGGTAAGAAGAATACGTGACATGAGAATGATGAATGCAATGATTATATTAATTATTTTTTGGTTTAATCAAAATAAACTTCGACAATTAGATTGCAAATATCAAACAGTGGGGAAACCCCGTTTTATTGAATTCGAAGGATTGCGAAAATGAAAATACAGTAGATTACAAAATGCGGAAATAGAAACCTAAGCTAATGGGTCCCGAGCCCTCTCTGAGGAGAAACCGGGTGCTGATTCTGGTACTTTCCTTCTCTTGGACCGGGGCTCTTGGGCCGTTGTCGGGTTTTCATTCCTTTGCCAGGGGAAAGGAGTGAGCAAATTCCTTTGGTCATCTTGATTATCCACAGCATGCTGCTCCAAAATTTTAATCAGGGTATCTTTATCCTTCAGTAGTTGCTGTATTTTGATACACTCCACATTGAGGGTACGGTACTTGTTCTTCCAAGACCTCCTCTCCCGCTGAACTTTATTGAGAATAACTTCGAGTTTTTCCGTTTCAGTCATGAAGTACATGACAGATTCCCTTGGCGGAAGAACTCCGTGACGAGGATAAGGCATCTTTATCTTGAGAGCTCTAGTTTGTACCCAGTGGAGGTAAGGCTCCACCGAGATACAGTCCGGTATTCCTAGAGACTCTCGTCCTTTCTTATGAACATGTTTCCAAGCGTGCACTATTTCTATCTTTAGTGCCCTATCATTTTCTCCTTCTTTGAAGAAAAGACCTTCCAGATGAGCATTACGCGGGACATGCCTCATCGGGTATCCAAATTGACGACGAACCAACACTGGATGGTAATTGATTCCTCCCTTAGTTCCTATGAGGGGTACGTTGGGGAAGTTTCCACAACGGTCAATGATCCTGATCCCGTCATAAATCCTATTGAACCAATCTATGTTAGAGTTGGTAAGAGACATGATTCTCTGCGACCAACGTAAAGTATTCTTTTGATCCCAAAAAGCAGCAGACTTAGGCAGATGGGAGATAAACCATTTGTATAGTAGAGGTACACAACATATGATATCCCCCCTCCCCACTGTACAAATTCCCTAAGTGTACAGAATGATATGCGTCTGTGAGTAAAGTCGGCACAGGGTTTCCAATGAGAAAAACCTTAATGGAGTTGATATCGACGAAGTTATTGATGTTGGGAAACAAAAATAACCCGTAGGTGAGTAAAAAAAAGATGCTTTCAAAAGCAGTCATGTTCCCTATACTAGCGAAATACAGTGAATTCGATGACCTTGGCGTTAATCAGATCTTGCACCTTGTGCCTGAACACCTTGTAATTTTCAATTGAATCCCCCTGCGTTCCTGAGTGGTACTCACACCTAGCCTTCATGTCATAATTTGGAGGGATAGAATTTGGAGCAGGTGCGGTTTCTCTTAGCTGAATCAAAGAGCCTCGAAGTAGACAAGCAAACAGCTGACTGTGAGGAACAGAAATGGGATCGAACCTTCTCTTGGGCCTTTGTAGCGAGCGAAACTGGACGTGTTTCTTAAGCACTGTCGCTCTTTGGGGGTTACTGTAACACCCCAATTCCCATCGCGAATAAATAATACATAAATAAAATCAGAGTAACTAAAAATTTATTTTTCCGACAGGAACAAGAATGCCACATTTAAATAAACAAAACATCATCCCTGGTCAACATTTTTTGATACATAACACAAAGGGAAACTTTTCCTTACAAAAGGATGGTCAATTATGGAATAAAGCGGAAAGATCCATAACTGACTTGTTTTACAAATAAATGGTTTTATAACATCAAAATATAAATACAAAATATATTCAACAAAATATACATATAACAAAACGTTCCCCGACTCCCGTGCTACGTATCAGAGCAGACACCAAGACCTAAGCAAACGAAGATCTAACTCGTCCACTTGCCTCCACGCCTCTAAAGCTGACAATCTGCACTATGCCATAAAAAGCATATTCCAGCAAAAGGGTGAGAAATAACAACTAAACCAAGATTGCATAATAATATGCAAAAACACATAAATATCACATACACCGTTATTCTCACCTCACCCATCACATACCAATGCATATAGCAAGCCACAGCCTTATAACATGTTTCTAACAATCCAACCACATAACATATAACAATTACACCAACATAATCACGTAATTGCACATAAGGCATACCAAGTCATCACATATAGAAACACATCACACATCACATAGCATATGTCTACGCATAAAACATATTATTCACAACCAATGCATTTATCACATATGCATGCCAATTTACCCATCCAATCATAATTCTAAACACATATTCAATGATTTCACAATTTCCCACACATAATCACAGAATCAATCAAACATATACCATTCAATACAATTGCACATATTTCATCTCATCAATCACAATCACATTTCCATGCACAATTAATTCATGATTTATGCAAATGCACATAGATCGACACCACGACTCTATGCACATGCCATGCGGTACCGACTTCCAATGTCACATGTCTCATCATCAGTTCACTCAGGAACTATTGGAACCATCGCTCGTTACTGAGAATCTCAAGTAACACCCCGTCGGGCCTACGATGTTCACCCCGTCGCTTTCCGTCCTCAGGCAACGCCTCATATTTTCGAGGCCCACGACGTTATGGATTGCGTTAAGTCCTATCAAAGGCACACAATCGTCTATAACCACTGCTTTCCGTCCTCAGGCAACGCCTCATATTTTCGAGGCACACGGTGTTATAGCAGATTCATCGCTTTCGGTCCTCAGGCAACGCCTCATATTTTCGAGGGCCACGATGTTATAGCAGATTCCCTCTGGAACCAAACCGTCACTCAGGACGTTTCAACAATGCATATTATGATGTTTGGCATACAATGACTCATGACATTCACATTGCACCCACATACACATTCATAATCATGCATAAATAATCAAATACCACACATTGCATATTCTTGCCCTTAGGCCACAAATCAACAACCACAACAATTACAACAACTTGTCACATGCTTCAACATCATCACATTCATGCATTGTAAACAATTCAAACAATGCATTTCAAACCATAAATGCCACCACACAACACACATTGAATTTCACATCAAACCATGTATTTACAGCACAATAACAACATTCTCACAACATCGCATCACAACACCGTATCACAACATCTCATTACATGTATTCACATCACATAACAACACACAAGCTATACGTTACATATCAAAAGCATATAACACGATAACACAACAATTGCACACATTTAACGATATAAAAACCCGACAACCCAACACCTTTTCAAAATCACGACTTAAATAAATCATCTACTGACCTCCAACCCATCTTTAAAAGCAAGAACATTTCATAAGCTTTCTAACGCTTTGAACGGGGACCAAAATGGACTTACGGTTGAAAAGTTATGGCCAAAACACTAAAATATTGTTTTTGCTGTCCCAGGCAAATTCGCCTGGCGAATGCCTGGCGAAACGAACTCACCAACAACTCGCCTAGCGAATCTGGACGAACCAAAATTTCTCAAAAACGTGTTTGGAACCCGAAAATGCTCCAAATCTTCAACCCACATGATAGTATTACCCCCAATGACCCAAAAATACATGTTAGAACACATTTAGGCATGTATTTCATCAATTCATCCGTGAAAACATCGATTTCTACAAATCGTCCCTAATTTCAATCGATACGAAAAGTCGTAAAACAACCAAAACAATTACCACAAATAGCACATATACATACACAAGCAAGATATAATTGAAACTTCTCACCCTTACCCGATTATTCGCGCTCGAAACGGAGTATCTCTCGATTTTCCTCTTTTCCCTTCTTCTCCCTTCTTCCTTCTCTTCTCTTTCTCTTCTTTCCCTTTTCTTTCTTTTCTTTTTCTTTCTCTCTCTTTTCTCTCTATTTCTCTTTTTATAACAAAATATCTAACTACCCAAAATGACCATTTTACCCCTCAGCTCAAACATCTCGCAAACGCCCTCAAAATGCGATAAAACATAAACAATGATGAAAAATAACATTTTGTCAAATAAAAGTCAATAATAAAATAATATAAAACCAAAACCAATTAAATCTACTCTATTAAATAAATCTAACAAAACTGGGGTGTTACAATTCTCCCCCACTTAGACATTTTCGTCCTCGAAAATATAACCGAGACGAACGACTCCGGACGCGACTCTCGCATCCGACTAACCAACTAACATGCCAACAAAGGCACACCACGAATACCATAAACTGACAAACCACCTTGCTAACAGCAGATACAACAACGACGCGACAACGATGACAACAACCACGACAAGATGCAAAGCCCATACAATGCACTTGACGACAAACTCACAACGCAAAGAAAAGCCAAGATACCAACACACAGGTTCACTCTAGAACCGAAACACAACAAGATCGTTACCCTACCCTAGGTAACACTCCCCTAATTCCCCACACAGGAATTAGCTACACACACTCGAACCATCACCATGGAAACGAGGCACAACACAAACAAGAACATAAAGTTCCATGACACCACAAGGTCTCAACAACATCAACAAAACCAGAACACCAACATCCTTGTCACACAACCATACTACAACAATGCTACAATTCACCAATCGAACATACAATCAAAACATCCATTTACATAGTAGCCCATGAATAATATTCAAACCTTCCACCTAACACTTCCATTCTGAAACGTCCAATAGTCTCACCATTCCTACATGCTCTCAATGTTTAACCTGTGAACTCTTACAAGTCCCACACATAAATACAAAATGTGCCACCTCACGCTTCCACTGCGCACTCTGATTACTCACAATCATCAAAACTACCAATCTCACGTCCAAAGTCTAACTCTTCCTCATATTCACCAAAATCACTGTTCACTGTTAATATACCCAACCTCACACTCTACTGTGTTACCTCACACCCCAGACACAAGTCTCGGAACTGCTCAAATAATTCTAATTCTCTGACCATCAAAGCAGACATGCATAAAAACTTTCGACTTAACTCATCAAGCACAACCTTAGCTTCTCCCGAAGGATAATCCAAGCCAAATTCATAACTCGTCACGAATTCTAACCCTCTTTGTCGTCTCATACTCTATTCCTTCAGACCAAACAAGCACTCTAAACTCTTGCAATTACCAAACACTTCAAGCCGAGAACCATAAAAATAATACCTCTAAATACTTCAACACAATACAACCGCAACCAATTCCAAATCCAAAATAGCATAGATCCTTTCATAAATCCTCAATTGTCGTAAAGCATAAGCCACGACTTTACCCTCTTGCATTAACCCACCGACTAAACTCATCAAAGACGCATCCCAATACCTCACAAACGGTTTATTAGGATTCCACCGAATCAAAACTGGAGCCGTAGACAACTTCTACTTCAGCTCACCAAAACGTACTCACAACGAACCTCCAAAACAAACGACTCACCCTTTGCAAGTCAACTGAGATAACAAACGTACGAACTTAGCAAAGTCTTCCATAGCCTGCTGTAACAACTAACTGAGCCCGAAAGTTTCTAATCTCCTTAACCGACTTCGGAGCCTCTCATATAGAACTACTTCTACTTCCGATGGATCCATAACAATACCATCAACAGAAATAACATATCCAAGAAAACTAACCTTTTCAACCAAAATTCTCACTTGAATAACTTAGCATAAAACTTCGTCTCTTTTCAACACTTGTAATTCAAATCTCAAACACTTCACCTGTTCTTCCTCTGAGTTTATAACAGATTCGAATATCCTCAATCAAAACCATTACGAACTTATCCAAATAAATATGGAAGATACGATTCATATACTCCACAAACATTACGGACGCATTACTATCATCGAACAACATCACTGCACGTTGTAATGTCCAACCAAATTCCAAAAGATATAAATTCTTAAAGCTTTTGCAAAACCTTGCACTGGGTAACTGGCTACTCACCCACAAGCTTAACCGAGTAATTAACAACCTATTCCGATGATAACAACATAACCAGTCACATCAAATCGATCAAAGCCTTAACTCACACAATTCACCATTCTTATCAAACATTTCAAACACTTGCAACTCCACTCAAACTCAACCAAACCATTCCAGTTATCTGTTCATGAAAGTGGACACTTGTTCTCAATCGTTACCTTATTCAACTGCCAGTAATCCATACATAATTTCTTCTCTTAACAGTCCAAATTCCATAAATTCCAACATGTAGCAACAACCATCCCAAAGGAACTCTCAAATATTACATCCACACTTAAGGTTTTCTCAAAATTTCCATTAATGCTCTAAAATTCCAAAAACTCCAAACCTCTCAAGAACTCTAAGTTTTGCTTTCCATAGTCACAATACCATCATACACATCATGCTCGTTATTCCATTCAACCATCATTCCCTTTTGTTACTAACATAGCTGGAGCTCTCTAAGACAACGCCTTAATGTTCCATTCAAAAACACATCCGAAAACCATGCACAACTGACGGTCCATCGCTGTGACTTCCTGCCAATTTCCAGAACACTATTACCACAAATATAACAAACACCTTGGTTTCATCGCCTAAGATTTTTTCTACTTACTTAGCAGATTCCAAACCTCACATCTTCACCTTCGTCAAATTTGAGTTCACACTTCACTCTCGGAGAACAACCATTAATAATACCCAATCATTCTCCCTCAGTTACCTTCCAACTTGACCAATATACCAAAACCTTCAATCCGTCTCATAAACAATAATTTCACTTTCCACAGCATAGAACACTTTCATAGCTTCATATCGATATAAAGAACGCTTAAATCGGACACCCGAGTCAAAAGATATGAATTTTTGAAGGAAAGTCAATTATTGGAAAACAGCCAGATTCGCCTGGCGAGTCAAGATTTCGCCTGGCGAATACCTCTTCGCCAGCCCTTCGCCTGGCGAACAAGCGGCGAATCCTGATTTTTCTGAAAACTCAAACTTCCAGTAGCTAACACATTTCTGTCTTTCCATTTTCGCCTGGCGACTTCCTATTTCGCCTGGCGAATCTCCCTTCGCCAGCACCTCGCCTGGCGAACTATTGGCGAGACCTAATCCGCCTGGCAAATTCCCAATTCGCCTGGCAAATCACACCAGAACCATAATTTCTGCTGCATTTCCATGGTTTCCACCCCTCCAAATCCAACTTTTCCAAACCAACACATTTCAAATTCCCAACAATTCATTACACCCACTATCAAAGCCGAAAAGACACGTCTATTCCATCCAACATAATTTCTGTCTACTATCAACAAGAGATTAAGGGTGATCAGTTCCTCAATTTGTCAATAGACAGCCGACAATCATGATGGGGCATAAACCGTCTTTACCAAACTATAATAGCATTTCTTGCATCCTGTGCACAAAACTACCTAACGCACAAATCCTTAGTTGACATAAACCTTACCTCCGCATTCACTCCGGAACCGGGAACAACACTGTCTAAACAACACTTACAATCTTGCAATTCACAACACACTGAGCCAACGCTCCACACCTGAAGCAACTTGGAGAAGTTCCAGCTTCTCCCCCACTTATCTCATTCTAACACCTGAAGACAAAGGATTAGAAAAACCAGAAAGCACTGATAGTGTTTCACACACATATCACGTACTAAGGAACAAACAACATCGACAGTATTCGACTGTCACACCAACTGACTCAACAACTTGGCCGGACGGACCGACCTGCTCTGATACCACTAATGTAACACCCCAATTCCCATCGCGAATAAATAATACATAAATAAAATCAGAGTAACTAAAAATTTATTTTTCCGACAGGAACAGGAATGCCACATTTAAATAAACAAAACATCATCCCTGCTCAACATTTTTTGATACATAACACAAAGGGAAACTTTTCCTTACAAAAGGATGGTCAATTATGGAATAAAGCGGAAAGATCCATAACTGACTTGTTTTACAAATAAATGGTTTTATAACATCAAAATATAAATACAAAATATATTCAACAAAATATACATATAACAAAACGTTCCCCGACTCCCGTGCTACGTATCAGAGCAGACACCAAGACCTAAGCAAACGAAGATCTAACTCGTCCACTTGCCTCCACGCCTCTAAAGCTGACAATCTGCACTATGCCATAAAAAGCATATTCCAGCAGAAGGGTGAGAAATAACAACTAAACCAAGATTGCATAATAATATGCAAAAACACATAAATATCACATACACCGTTATTCTCACCTCACCCATCACATACCAATGCATATAGCAAGCCACAGCCGTATAACATGTTTCTAACAATCCAACCACATAACATATAACAATTACACTAACATAATCACGTAATTGCACATAAGGAATACCAAGTCATCACATATAGAAACACATCACACATCACATAGCATATGTCTACGCATAAAACATATTATTCACAACCAATGCATTTATCACATATGCATGCCAATTTACCCATCCAATCATAATTCTAAACACATATTCAATGATTTCACAATTTCCCACACATAATCACAGAATCAATCAAACATATACCATTCAATACAATTGCACATATTTCATCTCATCAATCACAATCACATTTCCATGCACAATTAATTCATGATTTATGCAAATGCACATAGATCGACACCACGACTCTATGCACATGCCATGCGGTACCGACTTCCAATGTCACATGTCTCATCATCAGTTCACTCAGGAACTATTGGAACCATCGCTCGTTACTGAGAATCTCAAGTAACACCCCGTCGGGCCTACGATGTTCACCCGTCGCTTTCCGTCCTCAGGCAACGCCTCATATTTTCGAGGCCCACGACGTTATGGATTGCGTTAAGTCCTATCAAAGGCACACAATCGTCTATAACCACCGCTTTCCGTCCTCAGGCAACGCCTCATATTTTCGAGGCACACGGTGTTATAGCAGATTCATCGCTTTCGGTCCTCAGGCAACGCCTCATATTTTCGAGGGCCACGATGTTATAGCAGATTCCCTCTGGAACCAAACCGTCACTCAGGACGTTTCAACAATGCATATTATGATGTTTGGCATACAATGACTCATGACATTCACATTGCACCCACATACACATTCATAATCATGCATAAATAATCAAATACCACACATTGCATATTCTTGCCCTTAGGCCACAAATCAACAACCACAACAATTACAACAACTTGTCACATGCTTCAACATCATCACATTCATGCATTGTAAACAATTCAAACAATGCATTTCAAACCATAAATGCCACCACACAACACACATTGAATTTCACATCAAACCATGTATTTACAGCACAATAACAACATTCTCACAACATCGCATCACAACACCGTATCACAACATCTCATTACATGTATTCACATCACATAACAACACACAAGCTATACGTTACATATCAAAAGCATATAACACGATAACACAACAATTGCACACATTTAACGATATAAAAACCCGACAACCCAACACCTTTTCAAAATCACGACTTAAATAAATCATCTACTGACCTCCAACCCATCTTTAAAAGCAAGAACATTTCATAAGCTTTCTAACGCTTCGAACGGGGACCAAAGCAGACTTACGGTTCAAAAGTTATGGCCAAAACACTAAAATACTGTTTTTGCTGTCCCAGGCAAATTCGCCTGGCGAATGCCTGGCGAAACGAACTCGCCAGCAACTCGCCTGGCGAATCTGGACGAACCAGAATTTCTCAAAAACGTGTTTGGAACCCGAAAATGCTCCAAATCTTCAACCCACATGATAGTATTACCCCCAATGACCCAAAAATACATGTTAGAACACATTTAGGCATGTATTTCATCAATTCATCCGTGAAAACATCGATTTCTACAAATCGTCCCTAATTTCAATCGATACGAAAAGTCGTAAAACAACCAAAACAATTACCACAAATAGCACATATACATACACAAGCAAGATATAATTGAAACTTCTCACCCTTACCCGATAATTCGCGCTCGAAACGGAGTATCTCTCGATTTTCCTCTTTTCCCTTCTTCTCCCTTCTTCCTTCTCTTCTCTTTCTCTTCTTTCCCTTTTCTTTCTTTTCTTTTTCTTTCTCTCTCTTTTCTCTCTATTTCTCTTTTTATAACAAAATATCTAACTACCCAAAATGACCATTTTACCCCTCAGCTCAAATATCTCGCAAACGCCCTCAAAATGCGATAAAACATAAACAATGATGAAAAATAACATTTTGTCAAATAAAAGTCAATAATAAAATAATATAAAACCAAAACCAATTAAATCTACTCTATTAAATAAATCTAACAAAACTGGGGCGTTACAGTTACTACAGTTCGATTCATTTTTTATCCTATTGAAACTAATGAAGGAAGGGAAATAGATGTCTCCAATTAACCCTGCTTGCATACTGAGTTTAAACAGCAGTCTGTTAGGTTACGGATGCTATATGGTAATGGGGCCTTTTTCTTCTTACTTTTTTTTAAGAGTGAAAACATTGGACGGTTCATGGGTAGGATGTTTAGGACTGAGGGTATGGGATTTTGAGTTTTTGTTTAGTGTGCTCGCTAAGATTTTTCTTTCAATCTTATGCCTACGTATTCCCGTTTTCCGAAACAGGGAAATCAGAGCGATCGTAGTTCCTCCTATTTTATGGGATGAAATGGTGTTTTGGTGTCTTGTTCAAAGCCCAAGACGTGAAGCTAAAGGTAGTTTATATCTTGTTTAAAGCCCAAGATGTGAAGCTAAAAGGGTGTTGACTTTAGAGAGAATTTGTCATCTCTAAAGGGGTATGTTTGTCATGACTGTTGGGTGACTGACTATAAAGGAGGATTACTTTAACCGGGATATGCGAATCCTAGCAATGCCATAATTTCCTTTATAGGGGGTTTTAACCTGAAGGAGAAGACTTTAACTCAGTGTAGAGCGATGCTATCTTTCCTTAGGAATTTCTCATGCTAAAAGAAGGACAGTGGCGTGGATGTAAATAATCCAGAGGCTTGCCGCTTACAGTAGTTAGATGAAGGGAGTTATTGATGTTTGTATCCTGTGAACGAGGCACAGTTTTGGTGCTAAAAGGTTTATTGACTCAACCGGGGTTTCCTTATACAAAGCCTAAGAGGAGGCTATCGACCCAACAAGAGGGTGATTTTGTGTGTCTCGTACGAAGCCCGAGAAAGAGGCTAAAAGGGTTGTCTCAACAAGGGAGTGCTTTGTATCTCGTACGAAGCCCGAGATGGAGGCTAAAAGGGATGACTCAACAAGAGAGTCTTTTGGTATCTCGTATAAAAGCCCGGGATGGAGGCTATGGTTATTGTTTCAGTTGAGTGACAGGTCCAATATGCTGATTTAAAGAGAAAATTAGTTCTTATATGAGTAATGTTTGCACTCAGGGATTTTTTATTTGAGGATCAGGGATATTTCTTGTTCTTTAAGGAAATGGGAAATCCAAAGGGGATTGAGACTGTCCGAGTCTACGGGTTTCATCTCCTAGTTTTGAAAGGAACTTGAGAATGTCTTTGAGACTCAAGCAAATTAGACTGTCCAAGTCTAAAGTTTCATCTTTTGTACTACATTTAAAAAAACAGCAGTAGCGGGATCTAGACTCTTTGAAAGAATGTTCTATTAAGATGACTAATTTTTGTTCCTATACCTCTAGGAGGTCATCGGGACAATTTGTACGAAGCCCAAGAGGAGGCTGGAATCTTTTAAGAAGCCGAGGGACAATTTGTACGAAGCCCAAGAGGAGGCTATCATTCCCGGAGGAAGAAATCATTTATATGAAGCCTAAGAGGAGGCTGTGAATACTTCTAAGAAGCCGACGGGTCCTTATACAACGCCCAAGAGGAGGTGGGGATGCTTTTAAGGAGCCTGTGGGTCCCTAAACCCCGAGAAATTCAAGACATACTATTCACAGAGAAATAGATCAAGCCAGGAAAGTCCGAGAATTTGGAAGAAACTCAAGAGATGCCATTCACGGAGAAAAGATCATCCCTAGGGAGTAGAGTTTCTTTGACAATGTCTAAGGGTGACAGTCTGTGAAAGGGTTCACCGAGATTGCTGCCTTTCACATCTCCATATTGTTTAACCCCAAGAGGAGGGAAGACTGTATCTGGTAATCTTATGGGGATCTAGTTTTGTCTATTTCTAAGAGTGATCGAGACGGCTTCACCTAGTGCTAGACGTAGTTGCCAAGGAAACTCTAAATAGCTATACTATTATTACACAGTTGATATGAGTTTATGAAAGAAGACTTACAGCGAAACATCCCCACAGTACAGTTATATACATATGAAAGCGGTAAATGAAAGCGTATAAACACTTACTCGATTGTAGAGCTTTCATGCTGTTTTGTTAGTTGTTCAACAAAGAAAGATTGAAAACAACAGTATATTCAAAATCAAAGGAGAAAGTGCTTTAAAAGAAAAATTGGGGCTTACAGCTCAAGGAGAGGCCCGGGGTTTTTACCAATGATCGCACTATCGTTTTGTACAAAGGAACTTATATGAGTGACTGAGGCTCAAAAAAGGTTTTCTGTACAAAGGGGTGGGTCTTACACTCTAATAGAGGCCCAAAAGGTTTAAAGAAAAAGAGTGGGGCTTATAACACGAGGGTAGGCCCAGATGATTTTTCGTTTGAAATGGCGATCGCGTCGAGATTTTGAAAATGCAGTGGGTCTTATACAATGACTGAGGCCCAAGATAATTTGGTTTTCAAAAGGGGTTGGGTCTTACACTCTAATAGAGGCACAAAAGGTTTGAATGGGTCTTATAGTTCAAGGAGAGGCCCGGATGGTTTATTTTTAAATGGCCGACGATCGCGCCGAACTTTTCTTTTAACGCAGAGGGACTTATACAATATCTGAGGCCCAAAATTGTTTTGGTTAAAAGGGGATTGGGTCTTACACTCTATGAGAGGCCCATGAGTGTTTGAAAATGATTGATGAGGGTGAAAATCAAAGAAACCCTAATTTGTTATTCTTTTAAAAGTAAAAATTAAAAGAAAATCAATGAAAAATACCAAATGAATTTGAATAAACCACTTGTGATTTTTGTTTAAGGTTTGAAAAATGAAGTTTTAATCACAAGAGATATTAAAACTCATTTGGTCTTGATTTTTCAAGATGGATGTTCATTTTAAAATGTTCAAAACAAATAAAAAATGAAGTTATTCAAAAAAATACTAATTATATTAAATAAATAATATAAACTTAATTTTTTTGTGGAATAAAATATTTCAACATTTTTGTGATTTTATGCAAAAAGAACCAATCAAAAATAATTAAAATTGAAAGAGTTATTAATTTTCCAATTAATTAATAAAACATAAAAATATTGGAAAAAAAATGGCAAAATATGAAAAAACACAAAATGGCATGGGTGGGGTTTGAACCCACGACCTCAAGGTCACAAGGCGCGCGCCTTACCACTGGGGTGGTGATACATCCATTGTTTGAAGTGAAACCACAAATATACAAGTCATGCCTTGGTTTTAGGCCTGGCCCAAGGCAAGGCAACACAAGTTTTGGCTCAGAAACGTGAAGGTCATAACTTTCTCAATTCTTAATGGTTTGAGACAAAATTTATATGCATCTGGACCAGAATTTCACAAGGAATCCAATGGTGGTGGTAGTTTTTTTAGATCACACTCCCTCCTCAAAACCCGATAGTGGTTTTGAAAAAGGCCTATAATTGCATTTTCTATGCTACACTTTGATACAGGCATGAATTACATGATCAATTGGTTCAAACACAACATATTTAACATGTATGAGGTGTGCATGATCTGTGGACTTCAAAGCATTGCATATTTTGGAAAGTTCAAGTCATGAGGCTTAACTCTTTTTGAGCTTTTTGGAGTTTTTGTGCAATCTGTCAAGCCTCTTGTTCCAGAAATGATTTGATGCTTTAGACACACTCAAATGATCCCTTAGAAGCTTTTAGGATGATTGGAATCAGTTGGTACCTGCAAAAACACAAACTGGCCCTTTCTTGCAAAAGGGGTTAAAAGTGACCAAAATAGCAACTCTCTCAAATGGTGTTCCAGATGGGGAGAACCATTTGGGATAGTTCAAGGATGGTATTTGGAGTGTGTTTGAGGTTTTATCTGGTTTGGAAAGTGACTGAATCAAGACATGGCTTGAAAAATGCACAAAAAGCCTATTTTGAGGTTTTGAGAGGTGACCTTGTGATTTTGTGATTACAGGTCACTTGCGAGAGTTTGGATCACCTGCATATGATGTTTATGAGGTGTATGCGTGATTGGTTGGATTGAAAAAGCTCTCAAACTCAAAAACTCAGAGTTACCTTGCTAAAGAAGGCATTTTTGCCAAGAGAAAGGGATTTTGAGGAAGGCATCTGTTTGATGGCTTCGGTGTACTTAAACTGAGCACAAATGAGCTCTATTTATAGTAGAGCAAGATTGTTTTGGGATCAATAGTGAATGGCAACTGCAGCAGAGGTTTGGCCAGTGTTGGCAAATGAAAATCCAAGTCTCCTCTAGCCATTGACTAGAGGTTAGAGCACAGAGCTTTGGTTCCCTACTTGTTGGAGGAATCTTGACTGAATTCAGTTGCAAATGTGTCAGTCCATGCCACCTCTAAGCATCTATTAAATGCTCCAATCCAAAATTGGAGTCTTGTCCCTCTTTTAGGCAATTCTAGGTTTGGCATGCTACTTCTTGTTCCAAGGACTTTTGAGGCTTGGCTCAGTGATTGTCCCCTTTAGATTTGATCCTCAGATGTGTCCAAGATGATGAAAAGGCTTGAAATTGGCTGATTTTGGCAAATCGACCAAAAATGCAAAATTCTGCCTTGCCTTGGCAGTTTTCAGCAAGGCATTTTGCCACTACCATAACTCTTAGCTCAAATTGAATTTAGTGATGTTCTTGGCCATTTTGGAAAGCCCTTATATGATACAACAACTGTTTGATCATATTTGGTTTTGATACTTTTTGGATCCAAGTGAAAAATGTCCCTACATTTGGAAAAAAGTGAAGGCAGATTCTGACTTAGTGAAAATTTCACTAAGTGTTGGAAAAAAGTGACATTTTCACTTTTTGTGATTTTGATCAATCCATAACTCAAAATCCATGATGAATTGGAATGAGGTCTAGTTGAAGTTTTTGTAGAGGGCCATGAGATCTACAAATCAAGTTTTGGATGGGGAAAAATGGCTTTGTGGTTTAGGAGTTATGATCCTCCAAAGTTGGTACCCTTGCCACTTTGTTCATAACTTAGAAAATTTTCTAAGTTTTTATGGTTACCCCTTTTACAAGTTATCCCACTTTCTTTGATTTTTCTTGATGAATGATGATTCAAATCATACATTAACATCATTTTAGGGTTAAAAATCCATAATTGTGAAAAATCTCAAAAAGTCAAAGTTGACTTTTGTGCACAGTTGACTTTTTATCAGATGAATTCCAAACTGTGTTATCCTTTAGGAAATCATGTCCTTGACCTAAATCAAACTTGATGGACATGTTCCATGGGTGTTATAGGGTATATTGAATCATGTCTTAGGGCTTAGGAGCATGTTCTGGTTAAAAGTCAAAGTCACAGTTGACTTTTCCCACGAAACCATAACTGTGGTAATGATGAAATTGAGACTTGTTGCTCAAGCTTCTTGGATTAATACATTGTTACAAATGGATCAATGTGGTGTACTAGATACCCTCAAACCCTCTCTTGAGATCTTGGCTCATGATTTGTCCCAAAAGTTAACTTAGGGGTGAATTAGGTCAAGAAACCCTAATTCCTGATTTTTTATGTATGCATCCCCTGAGGCAAAATTGACTTGAGGATTGGGTCCATGAGGTTCCATGGAGTATATTAGGTTATGCTTTGAAGCATTGGCTCATTCCCAGAGGAAAATTACCAACTGGAGGCCCTGGTCGACCAAAACCCTAATTTGGTGACACTGGCGATCTTGAGGCTTGATCCACCTAGAAGGGAGCAACCTTGTGCTTAATCCTTGAAGTGGGAGTCCTTTTGATCCATTGTGGATGTTTGAGAGGTTTAGACAAGTTGAAGATCATGTCATTCCTTGATTGATCCTTTGTCTAAGAACTCTGAGAGGGCTTGAAACCCTAAGTTTGACTGTAGTGGATGCTCACCCATCCTTGGGGAGACTAATAAGGCATAATGATACACCTATATTGTGATGATGATTTGCATAATGATTGAAATCTTAGTGGTCAAAATTTGGGGTATGACAGCCTTCTCAGTCTTGGTTGTCTCTTCTGGTAGCCAATCTGTTGCTGATACTGATTTGGGCACCCCAATTGTCCAGGCACTTTCCTCTTCAGATTTTGCCGAGGAACAGGAAAAGGTTATTGACGTCGAGATTCTAAAACCAAGGACTGTAAGATAGTCCTCTGACTTGATGTAGCTTCAGAAGAGAAAACATGGATATCCACTTCTTTTGCAGCAGCTAAAGTAGGATCACCTTGCACACTCGTGCCTCCTGGTGTGAACTCAATTGCCTTTGAATCAATCAAATCTTGGACTTTATGCCAAAAGGCCCTGTACTTTTCAATACTATGTCCCGGTGCTCCAGAATGGAAATCATAATGGGCATTTGTGTCATAACCTGGGGGAGCTTACCAGTAGGTGGAGCCAGAGTCAGCAACTAAACCAACTGAAGTTGAAATAGATGTTGCAACAGTGGCGCATTGGGCATTGGGATCGGAACAAAATCTCTTTCAGACTTCTTTGGCCCAGGATTCTCTCAGGGAATCGGAAGTGGTTGCTGACAAGGAGGCTTTAGAGCCCAAGGTTGTGAAGAAGATCCGCGAGGCAACTCATGATCTGGGAGAGATCCTACATGAAAGGGAGGAACAACAACCTCCGTTGTAGCATCAGGCATAGAATTTCCTTCCTTTCTCAACATTGTCCTCAAGATTTCCATAACCAAGCTCACCCGAGTCTTCAATTGATGAACTTCCTCCCTCAGCAATTTCTGACCCTGGGATAAAGCCTTTATGTCCACCATGAACTGCCCCATCTGGCTTCAAACTTCCATCAACTCTGCTTGAATCTGATCCATGATCAACTTCTGACTGCTTCGAGTAGGATACCTCCGAAAAAAGTTAAGTCTGCAATTCTGAAGAAAACCATATCAAGATATGAAGGCCAGTCACGAACACCTGGTATGCATGCCATGAAAATGCATGAATGTATGCAAATGTCGTGTTTAATTATTTCCAGGGTAATCTACACCTTGATTCAAGTATTAAAACAATAAAACACGAGAGACGGATAGAACACTGGCAAAATAATCATATAATAACTGAAAAGTCAACAAAGAGTTATACAATGAGTGCTCATACAAAGGAGGCAAAGCCAAATACACAACCACTAATCCCAATCAACAAGTCTAATGGTGATCGATACAAATGGAAAAACAATGCTAAGGCATATTGTGACACCCCCAATCTATACCCCCAAGCTATATTAAAGCGATAAATAAAATTCAAAATTTCATCAGAGTATATTTAAAACATGCACGGCATAGACTAGAGACGCCACATCAATTGAAGACAAACATACAACACCTGCTCATACAGATATGCAACAACTCAGGTAGTAATACACCCACAATCCAATTACAGAATAAAAGCGAAAAATCCGTAACTGAATATCAATATATATATATATATATATATATATATATATATATATATATATATCATGAAAGTTGTCATACATCAAGTCATACATGTACAATCCAAAAGGTACATATACATAATACAAAATAATCACAAACGGCCACCCTAACTACCCGGTGTCACATATCAGAGCCGACCGACAAAAGAATGAAGACGCAAAGCTTCACAAAAAGACCTCCAGCAACTCTAATCTGCAATGCCTCATAGAGCATTATAAAATAGTAGAAAGGTAAGAAAAACAATCATAATACAGTTGCATATAATTATATATTAACACATACATGCACAAGTAAAATATTCCCACCACCAGTGCACCACAATCACATATAACACAACACAGTACAATTCTCAAGTATCAAATACCACTACACATCAATCATACACAATACACTCATCATCAATACAATTACACATATTTCATCTCATCAATCACATTCACAATTCCATGCACAAATAATCCATGATTTATGCAAATGCACAGAGACCGACACAACGACTCTATGCACATGCCATGCGGTACCGACTTCCTATATTTCTCATCACTAGTTCACTCAGGAACTCTGCTGGAATCATCGCTCGTTACTGAAGATCACTCAAGTAACACCCCGTCGGGCCTACGATGTTCCCCGTCGCTTTAGGTCCTCTTGGTATAAGGCGCATGACGTTTATGGATTGCTTTAGGTCCTCTCGGTATAAGGCGCATAATCCGATCGCTCACACCCCACATGGGCACACGATCGTCTATAACCATCGCTTTATGTCCTCTTATTTTTAAGGCGCACGATATATCAAAGGTCCTCTTATTTTTAAGGCGCACGATGTTATAGCAGATTCCCTCTGGAATCAATCTGTCACTCAGGACGTCACAACAATGCATATCATGATGCTTGGCATACAATGACTCATGACATTTAATATGCACACATACACACATCCATAATCATGCATATATCAACAATTACCATACATCGCATTTTCTTGCCATAAGGCCACCCATCATCATCACAATATGTATTTCATGTAATTTCATCACTCAACAGTACACAAGTCATACAATATCCACACCAACAGTAAATTGCACATACACATCAAATTCACACCATTAAACGGCAAAAGTCGACAACCAAACAACGCATTTTCTAATTCGCGACATAATTTAATCGGCCAACAATCTCCAAAATCATCATCATATGAAAGTACATGCTACAAGCTTTCTAACGCATCATACCACACCTCAAACCGACTCACGGATCAAAAGTTACAGAGAGAAAACAAATTGGGAAAACTACTACATTCGCAGTGTGAAGCTCCTAGCGAGTCCTTCGCTACTTCATTCGCAGTGCAAATGTCCCAGCGAACCAAGGCAGAAGCAAAAATAGCTTAGAAAATTTCCACCCTTCGCAGTGCGAACGTCCCAGCGAATGTTCGCTACCCCATTCGTAATGCGAATCCTCCAGCGAACAGTGGCAAAAGCAAAAATAATACAATGTTCGCAGTGCGAACATCACACGAACGCTCGCCACCCATTCGCTGGCCATTCGCAGTGCGAACCTGCGAATTCAGCAAAATCCAGTAGCGCACCAAATCACCCAAAAATGATATTTTCTCAAACCAAACATTTCCAAACCAACATATAATAGTCAAAACATAACCCAAGCATGATAACAAGTATTCTACTACGTTTACATCGATTTTCAACCGCGAAACCATCGATTTCTAACAAAATTCTCATTTCCAACCTAGAACTCAAAGCTATGGAAAAGCAAGAAAACATCCAAGCAAACATATACATAATCATACACAAACATAGTATAATCGAGTTTCGCACCCTTACCCGATTTAATCGTGTTCTAGAAAGTCGGTTAATTGATTCCCAAGTTTTCCAAATTCTCTCTTTTTCTTCTCTTCTCCTTTTCTTTTCTTCTTCTCTTCTTTTTCTTTCTCTTACTATTTTTCTCTCTTTCTATTCTATTATATTCTAACTTAACAAAAATAAATCAAAATGCCCAAAATACCCCTACACTCAAATATCTCGCAAATGTTCCCAAAACGCGATAAAATATATCCACGATGAAAAATAACATATTTCCACATAAAAGTCAGAAATAAAATAATATAATAATAAAATACTCAAAACGACTCAAATAATTAAAAAGACAAAACTGACAAAACTGACCGGGATGTTACAACTCTCCCCCACTTAGAAATTTTCGTCCTCGAAAATATACTTGAGACGAACAACTCTGGATACGACTCTCGCATCCGACTCTCCAACTCCCAAGTCAAATTGTCCTCAGCAGCGCCTCCCCACGCCACCTTCACAAGTGCAATATCCTTGCCCCGCAACCTCTTCAACTCGCGATCCAAAATACTCACCGGCAAAGCCTCCACCGTAAGGTTCTCCCTTACCTCAACCTCATCCATAGGAATCACATACGACGGATCCGGAATATACTTCCGAAGCTGTGAAACATGGAACACATCATGCAAATTCGACAGACTCGGCGGCAACGCCACCCTATAAGCCACTGTACCCACTCTCGCAGATATCTGGTAAGGACCAATAAACCGAGAAGTAAGTTTCTTCGATTTCAATGCACGACCAACACCCGTTACCGGCGTAACCCTTAGAAATACATGATTGGCCTCTTGAAACTCAAGATCCTTTCGTCTCCGATCATGATAACTCTTTTGTCTGCTCTAAGAAGCCTTCATTTTCTCACGAATAAACTTCACCTTGTCTGTAGTCTGCTGTACCAACTCTGGTCCAACCACTGCTCTCTCGCCCGATTCATACCAACACAACGATGTCCGACATCCTCGTCCATAGAATGCTTCAAACTGTGCCATTCCAATACTAGAATGAAAACTGTTATTATACGTGAATTCAATCAACGCAAGATAACTATCCCACGCACCACCTCGTTCCAAAACACACGCTCTCAACAAATCCTCAAAAGACTGAATCGTTCTCTCCGTCTGACCATCCGTCTGCGGATGATAAGCCGAACTCAATCTCAATTTAGAACCCAATGCCTTCTGTAAACTTTCCCAAAATCTCGAGGTAAACCTTGGATCTCGATCCGAAACAATACTTAATGGAACTCCATGCAACTTCACAATCACATTAATATAAATCTCAGCTAACCGCTCCAAAGAAAAACTGATGTCAATCGGAATGAAATGAGCCGATTTAGTCAATTTGTCCACAACCACCCAAATAGCATTATGCCCTCACTGAGTATTCGGCAACCCCGTTACAAAATCCATAGAAATGTTATCCCATTTCCATTCCGGAATATCCAACGGTTGCAACAACCCACTCGGCCTCTGATGTTCCACTTTTGACTTCGGGCACGTCAAACAAGCATACACGAACTGAACCACATCTCTTTTCAATCCAGACCACCAGAAAATCTTTTTCAAATCTTGGTACATCTTATTCGCTCTAGGATGTATACTCAAATTACTCCGGTGTCCTTCTTCCAAAATCATTCGTTTTAAATCCGAATCGTCCGGAATACAAATTCGCCCACGGAACCTCAACACACCATTAACATCCACTTGAAAATCACTACTCGCATCTTTTCCGTCAACCAACATAAAATCCACTAATTTCACGTCCAACTTCTGTTTCTCCCTCACCGTCATCAGAAAATCATTAGTAACCTTCAACATACCCAGCCTCACACTATCCGACGACACTTCACATACCAAACTCAAATCTCTAAACAATTCCAAAAGCTCTCACTCCTTAACCATTAAAGCGGACATATGCAACAATTTTCGGCTCAATGCGTCGGCTACCACATTAGCTTTACCAGGATGGTAATTCAAGCCAAAGTCGTAGTCCTTCAAAAATTCCAACCATCTTCGTTGCCTCATATTCAATTCCTTCTGATCAAACAGATATTTCAAACTCTTGTGATCACTAAAGACTTCAAACCTCGCACCAAAAAGATAATGCCTCCAAATTTTCAACACAAAAACCACAGCCACTAACTCCAAGTCATGCGTAGGGTAATTCTTCTCATGCACTCTCAACTGCCTCGAAGCATACGCCACGACCTTACCATCTTGCATTAGCACACCACCTAGACCAATCAAAGACGCATCACAATACACCACAAACAGTTCATTAGGATTCGGCAAAATCAAAATCGGAGCTGTCGTCAATCTTCTCTTCAGCTCATTAAAACTTTCCTCACACCGAATATCCCAAATGAACGCTTGCCCTTTACCAGTCAACTGGGTCAAAGGAAGTGCTAGCTTAGAAAAACCTTCAATAAACCTTCGATAATAACCGGCCAAACCCAAAAAGCTTCGAATTTCAGTAACAGATCTCGGAGCCTCCCATTGTAGAACTGCTTCTACTTTAGATGGATCCACAGAAATACCATTACCTGAAATTACGTGTCCAAGAAAACTCACCTCCGACAACCAAAACTCACACTTAGACAATTTGGCAAAAAGCTTCTTTTCCTTCAAAACCTGCAAAACAATACGCAAATGCTCCACGTGCTCCTCCCGAGACTTAGAATAAATCAAAATGTCGTCAATAAACACAACAACAAATCGATCCAAATGCTCGTGAAAAATACGATTCGTGTACTCCATAAACACACCTGGTGCATTAGAAACCCCGAACGGCATCACAGAGTATTCATAATGACCGTAATGTGTCCTAAAAGCCGTCTTCTGAATATCTTCCTCTTTCACCCTAATCTGATGATATCCCGACCTTAAGTCAATCTTACTGAACACACAAGCACCAACCAACTGATCCATTTAATCATCAATTCTCAGAAGAGGATACTTATTCTTAATCGTCACCTTATTCAACTGGCGATAATCAATACACAATTGAATACTTCCATCTTTCTTTTTCACCAATAGAACTGGAGCACCCCAAGGAGAAACACTTGGCCTCACAAACCTCTTCTCCAACAACTCATTCAATTGCTTCTTCAACTCAACCAACTCAGATGTCGACATACGATAAGGTGCCATCAATACAGGTCTAGTGCCAAGAACTAGATCTATAGAAAACTCCACCTCTCTCTCTGGCGGCACATCTGAAATATCCTCAAGAAACACTTCAGGAAAATCACACACAACCAGAAACACATCAAGTGAAACTTGACTATCCACAGTCAACGATGCGAACAACCCAAACAACTGAGGTTCATCCGCCAAAAGTTTCTTCAACTCTTTGGTAGATAAGAAACTCGAGTCTTCGTCTTCTTCGAGAGAAGGAAACCTTACCAGCTTATGATAACAATCAATATGAACCCGATTGAATTGCAACCAATTCATTCCCAGAACCAAATCTAACCCTTCCAACGGCAAACACACTAAATCCATTTCAAAGTTTTTACCATAAATGGTCAAAGGACAACTCAAACAAACCAAAGAAGTAGTTACTGACCCCATTGCTGGAGTATCGATAACCATCTCACCATCCATCAAAGACAACACAAGATTCAAACGCTTCGTGCACTCAGACGAAATAAATGAATGAGACGCTCCAATATCAATAATAGCAACTAAAGTCGTACTATTAATAATACAAGTACCTCTGATCAGACGATCTGCACTTGAAGTATGAGTCCCCGCCAATGAAAATACCTTTCCACTAGTTGGAGCTTGCTTCGGTTTCTGACACTTTGTGCTAATATGACCAGGTTCACCACAGTTGAAACACTTCACCACATTCTTCCGTTTACAATGAGGTACAACATGTCCAACACCTCCACAATTAGAACATTTTCTCACATCTTTCCTGCACTTAAACTGACGATGCCCCAACTCACCACATTTAAAACATCTCGGAGAATTAGACATACCTCCTCCACCTGAACTTCGATCAAAAGTACCCCTTTGTTTACCTTTATCAGCTGGTGTTACATAAGAACCACCGCGAAACTGTTGCTTCCCTTTCCTTTCGCTCACACTCTTGTAGTGAGTAGAACGAGCCCTACTATCCTCTTCATAAATCCTACTACATTCCACCAAATCCGAAAACCTTCTTATCCTTTGATAATCGATTGCTTGCTTAATCTCAGGACGCAATCCACTCTCATACTTCACACACTTAGAAAACTCTGCAGTCGCTTCAGCATAATGAGGATAAAACTGCACAAGCTCCACAAACTTAGCAGTATAATCAACAACAGACATACTACCTTGTTTCAGTTCCAAGAACTCAATTTCCTTCTTTCCTATAACATCCTCGGGAAAATACTTCCTCAGAAACTCCTGGCTAAATAATTCCCAAGTAACTTCTTCATCCCCAGCTTCCAACACCTGACGAGTACTAACCCACCAGTCATCAGCTTCTTCCTGTAACATGTGAGTTCCCAGTCTCACCTTACTGTCATCAGCACAATCCATAACTCAGAAAATCCTTTCAATCTCTTTCAACCAAATATGTGTACCATCAGAATTATGTCTCCCCTTAAAGACAGGCGGTCTGTTCTTCCTGAACTCATCATTACCCGCAGCATTAGGTGCACCCTGCACAGCACGAGCCATAGCTTGCATCGCAGCAGCCAAAGTAGCATCGTTCCTACCGGCCATATTCTGTTCATTTCCAATAACAGAAACTATGGTTAAACAAACAGCTCACTCCAGACGCCAACACCGACAAAGACTAACACAACCAGACACGAACTGACACGGACTGGCTCTGATACCACTTAATGTGACACCCCCAATCTATACCCCCAAGCTATATTAAAGCTATAAATAAAATTCAAAATTTCATCAGAGTATATTTAAAACATGCACGGCATAGACTGGAGACGCCACATCAATTAAAGACAACATACAACACCTGCTCATACAGATATGCAACAACTCAGGTAGTAATACACCCACAATCCAATTACAGAATAAAAGCGAAAAATCTGTAACTGAATATCAATATATATATATATCATGAAAGTTGTGATACATCAAGTCATACATGTACAATCCAAAAGGTACATATACATAATACAAAATAATCACAAATGGCCACCCTAACTACCCGGTGCCACATATCAGAGCCGACCGACGAAAGAATGAAGACGCAAAGCTTCACAAAAAGAACTCCAGCAACTCTAATCTGCAATGCCTCATAGAGCATTATAAAACAGCAGAAGGGTGAGAAAAATAATCATAATACAGTTTCATATAATTATATATTAACACATACATGCACAAGTAAAATATTCCCACCACCAGTGCACCACAATCACATATAACACAACACAGTACAATTCTCAAGTATCAAATACCACTACACATCAATCATACATAATACACTCATCATCAATACAATTACACATATTCTATCTCATCAATCACATTCACAATTCCATGCACAAATAATCCATGATTTATGCAAATGCACAGAGACCGACACAACGACTCTATGCACATTCCATGCGGTACCGACTTCCAATATTTCTCATCACTAGTTCACTCAGGAACTCTGCTGGAATCATCGCTCGTTACTGAGGATCACTCAAGTAACACCCCGTCGGGCCTACGATGTTCCCCGTCGCTTTAGGTCCTCTTGGTATAAGGCGCACGACGTTTATGGATTGCTTTAGGTCCTCTCGGCATAAGGCGCACAATCCGATCGCTCACACCCCACATGGGCACACGATCGTTTATAACCATCGCTTTAGGTCCTCTTATTTTTAAGGCGCACGATATATCAAATCGCTTTAGGTCCTCTTATTTTTAAGGCGCGCGATGTTATAGCAGATTCCCTCTGGAATCAATCCGTCACTCAGGACGTCACAACAATGCATATCATGATGCTTGGCATACAATGACTCATGACATTTAATATGCATACATACACACATCCATAATCATGCATATATCAACAATTACCATACATCGCATTTTCTTGCCATAAGGCCACCCATCATCATCACAATATGTATTTCATGCAATTTCATCACTCAACAGTACACAAGTCATACAATATCCACACCAACAGCATATTGCACATACACATCAAATTCACACCATTAACCGGCAAAAGTCGACAACTAAACAATGCATTTTCTAACTCCCAACATAATTTAATCGGCCAACAATCTCCAAAATCATCATCAAAAGAAAGTACATGCTACAAGCTTTCTAACGCATCATACCACGCCTCAAACCGACTCACGGATCAAAAGTTACAGAGAGAAAACAAATTGGGAAAACTGCTACATTCGCAGTGCGAAGCTCCTAGCGAGTCCTTCGCTACTTCATTCGCAGTGCGAATGTCCCAACGAACCAAGGCAGAAGCAAAAATAGCTTAGAAAATTTCCACCCTTCGCAGTGCGAACGTCCCAGCGAATGTTCGCTACCCCATTCGCAATGCGAATCCTCCAGCGAACAGTGGCAGAAGCAAAAATAATACAACGTTCGCAGTGCGAACATCACGCGAACGCTCGCCACCCATTCGCTGGCCATTCGCAGTGCGAACCTGCGAATTCAGCAAAACCCAGCAGCGTACGAAATCACCCAAAAATGATATTTTCTCAAACCAAACATTTCCAAACCAACATATAACAGTCAAAACATAACCCAAGCATGATAACAAGTATTCTACTACGTTTACATCGCTTTTCAACAGCGAAACCATCGATTTCTAACAAAATTCTCATTTCCAACCTAGAACTCAAAGCTATGGAAAAGCAAGAAAACATCCAAGCAAACACATACATAATCATACACAAATATAGTATAATCGAGTTTCGCACCGTTACCCGATTTAATCGTGTTCTAGAAAGTCGGTTGATTGATTTCCAAGTTTTCCAAATTCTCTCTTTTTCTTCTCTTCTCCTTTTCTTTTCTTCTTGTCTTCTTTTTCTTTCTCTTACTATTTTTCTCTCTTTCTATTCTATTATATTCTAACTTAACAAAATAAATCAAAATGCCCAAAATACCCTTACACTCAAATATCTCGCAAATGTTCCCAAAACGCGATAAAATATATCCACGATGAAAAATAACATATTTCCACATAAAAGTCAGAAATAAAATAATATAATAATAAAATACTCAAAACGACTCAAATAATTAAAAAGACAAAACTGACAAAACTGATCGGGGCGTTACACATATCTTCCATCTTCACCAGAGTTAGTCCTCCCTAGACACAGTGCTCTCTGCTCCAATCTTGGACCTTCTTGAAAAGCTTCTTGGTGACAGGATGTCTCGGCCTTTGAATCAGCTCTTGAATAAGAACATCTCGTTTATGAATAATCCCATCCAGGTAACGACAACGCCGCTCCCAAAAATCATCCTCTCCAAAATCACCCTCGACTCTAAGTTTCTTCACTTCTGCTGAACCTTGAGCTCCTCCACTGCTGCTAAGGTCTCTTTCAACTGAAGTTGTTGTTCCTTGAGTTGTTGATCACTTCTGATCCTTTGGAAATTATTCTCTGAGCTTCCCCTCTTTGTCTTCAAGCTGCTTCTTTAACTCTTCAATATGAGCTTTGAAGTCATCTTCCTTCTTCTTATGAGATATCAAAGTAGCATTCCATTGTTTGTTGAACTTGGATATCTTAAGATAAGTTTTGTCTAACTCTTCCTTCTTATGTTTGAGAAGACTGCTGGCACTCTTCATATCTTTACCAACTCTTTCTCTACTTTTGGTCTCTGCCTCCAGCATCTGTTCTTTCTCGGCAAGTAATTTCGTCTTTACCTTGGCTTCATGTTCTAATTCACCTTTTGCATGCTTAATCTGGTAGACTTCACTCTTCAATTCTTCGTTCTCCCTATAGAGCTCTTCTTTCTCAGCCCAAAGCTTGTTGTATTTCTCAATTCACACAGAAGTGGGTCGCTCAGTCACCAAATGATACAGAAGGGCTTCTATAGGAAAAGGCCAACGAACAGTTTCAACTCTCCTTTGTACCCATTCCACATAAAGAGGGTAGGCTCTGGAATCACTCTTACCTAGAGACGACTTCCCTTTTCGCTAAATAGTAGTTCAAGCTTTCACAACTCTCTTTATCACTTTAGAATCATTAGTCCCATTGTAAAACAAGGATTCTTCCACTTCTCTATCTGTCGGGGGAACTTTCAATGCATATCCCAACTGCCTCCTTGCAATGGATGGATTCTAGTTGATGCCACCTCTTATCCCGATAAGAGGCACATTGGGAAACTCAACGCAACTGTATACCATTTCCGCCCCCAACAATCTTTTGTCAAACCAATGGATATCCTTATCAAAAAGGCCCATTACCCTCTCCGACCATTTTAAACAATCTTTGGTGTGTCCACAAAAGCACTGTCACGTGGGAGATGACTCATGAACCACTTGCAGAAGAGGGGAGCGCAACAATCAACAAGTCCACCTTTCTTCTTATAATTCCTCGAGTGTACTGAGTGATATACATCACCAAGGAGAGTGGGCATGGGATTTTTCATCATGAAGATCCTTATGGCATTCATATCTACGAAACCTGGCACATTAGGAAAAAGGGAAATCCCATAGATACACAGAGTAAGGATAGCGTTGAAGGTAGTTCAACTACTAAGCATCGGCATATACTATAGCCTCACTCACCAAGGAAGAAAACCAGATAAACGCCCCTTAGCTCAAAGATTGGCTTTCACCACAGATGTGCTCGAATAAAGAGCATCGGCAATATCTTTCGGGGCAGGAACTTCTATAGATTCATGGAATGGCAACTGATCCTTGACTGGAATGTCCAAGATAAGCGAGAATTCCTCCAAAGTAGGGGCTAACTGATAATTTCTAAACGTGAAGCACCTCAGAGAAGGATTATAGAATTACAGTAATGTGTGAATAGCTCCCATATCATATTCTGTGATGGTATGGAGCATACCCAAGATCTTCCCATAATCTTCCTTGAATGACTCCAAATTACTCTGAGTAGTTATGGAAACCAAACTGCGGTGTGAACTCAAGTCAAGCGACTGAAATTTGTAACTGACAGTACTTTCCCTACCAGTGTCCATCTCTGAAGAACTTTATCAACCAGAATCAAGGATAAGATATAAACCCTGGAAATAAAAAACATGAATGTTAAGATGCAATAATGATGTTATGAATGCAAAACATGGGATCAAGGTTGCCATAAATTCTGAATAACTGTTGTGCTGCTGACGAAATAAGTTCAAAAGTCAGCTCTGATGAGAATACCATTAAACCAGGCTCAAAAGTTCACTCACACAAGAATACCAGAATACCGGGTAGGATAAAGGTCATGGTTTCTTGCAAAACCCATCCCCTCTCACATGTGGGTTCTAGACTTGGACAAGGCTCCTAGCAGGTCCTCAGTCTCACGAGCTCTCAGATCGAGGAATGATAATACGTTCACCATTCCTGGTTTGGCATTATTATGCCTCAAGGAGGCCTCCACTGATTTCCCATGAACGGTCTCTAGAGTCATGAGTCCTCAAGGAAATATTATGGCTACTGCATAAACATACAGGACGGAACACCCCCTAGAAAACCTTGTCTGAATGTGAATCTCATGTCAACGATACATATCAAGCACTATGCATGCCAACACAAGTCCACTCTAATCTTCTGTGTACACTCAAGCCTGGGTAGTGGGCTTATCTCTCGTGGAACAATCCCACCCAACAGCACAACAGCAAATCTAAAATAACATGACAACAATAATCGAATGCAATAAAATGCAATAAATACAGTAAATAAAGCAAATAAAAGCATAAAGAAAAACACCCTATAAAAAATAAACAAATAAGCGCTAGGATTGACTCACATAGGGAACCAGAGTCCCCAGCAGAGTCGCCAGCTGTCGCAACGCGAAAAACAACCGGCGAAAAAACAGAGTCACCACCGAACATTTTTTATCGCGATGGGGGAAAAGAAACGATTGAAGAAACCTCAAAAAGGGAAAGAACATAGTCTCGCAACCAAATTCCGGGTCCGGGAGTCGATTATGCGAGAGGAAGCTGTTAGCACCCCTCGCGTCTGTTGTACTTAACGGGATCCACACTTGTTTTTCTAATCAAAGGGTGTGTTTATTTATAGCCTACTTGCTAAAGGAAACGAAAAAGGGAAAAAACAAAAGGAGACTCGATAGGACTTCGCCGTCCTATGCCTACGTATTCCCTCGTGCAATAGAAAAGTCAGAGTCCACGTAGTTCGGAGGACTACGGGTGAAAAGGGGGAAGGGTGTTCGCCAAGACTTCGCCGTCTTATGCCTACATATCTTCACTCGGACAAGAATGAAGAAATTAGAGCGTTCGTAGTTCATGGACTACAGAAATAGGTGTCGTTTATGAGCGACGCTAAGTTCGCATTCCAGCAGTTAGGGACGAGGCCTGTTTGCGGTAGAATGGAAGTAGCATGCCCTTTCTGAAAAGGTTTGAAGGAAAATCCTGAGGCACAAAATGGTTTGCATTTGTTCAAGTGTTTTAAATAAGTGAATTGACTTTGTTTGAGATGTGCATTGCACTAAATTCTATGACATAGGATCGAATACTTCGCGCTAACGATCCAAATGTATCGCGCACAAAGTACCCTAAGATGAGGTTAGAAATACATCCGCTCATATTTTCCCATGTGCTTAAGGCTTGTGACGCACTATGAACATCATGTTTATTACGTATTTTGATTTGGTTTAGGAGAGAGAAGAGAGAGACTCAAAGGGCAAAAGGAAAAGATTAAGTGATCTCCACCCTAAATGTTGTCATGCCAAATGGTCCTATAGTTGAGATAAGAAAGGGAAAGTATACCCTAATGTTATCATACAAGAAATGGGCCTAAGGTTGAGGTTGAAAATGTAGCTATCCTAATGTTTTCATGTAAATGATTGAGAGCCTAATGTCTATCCTACTCCAAGCTTAATCAGAAATTAAGTTGGACTAGGAGCCTTAAGGGAGCATGTGAACAAAGCACGCGTAAACATTACACAACTCAATCACAAACAACATCAACTAACAAACAAAAACCGAAGAAATATGAAGGAGTATTCAAAGATGAAAGAGATCATGCCATCAAATTTTCAACTTAAGCATCCACAAAGTAAGGAGATTCAACAATCAATCCACAGGTGGCAAACACTCATGCAGACAAGACATGTCTCAAACTTGAATCAAGGCAACAAAGATGTATGAAATTAAATACTTATGCACACTTTTCATCCATTATAGGTCATGCTCAAACGAGTCCAAAGAATGGGGTTGAAGAAGATATGCAATGACAAACAAGTAGTGCACAAGCATTCATGACTTGAAACATTAACCAGACATCATCAAGTAGCATGTCAAAGCAAAATGGATCAAGCAAGATGAGAATCTATACAAGTCATTAGCTACATCATATCATGTTCAACACACTTCAAAGATTGAGAAATGAACATAAGAGGATCAAACATGAACTACATCAATGGTCAAACACTTGTCAACAACTAGTTCATGAAAAAGAAACCACAAATGATCAAACATATGAAATTAGGGTATGGAATCATGATGAGACGGTAGCATAACCAAAAATTTCAATTCAAAACAAACTCCAAGATGGCAAGAAGAATCACCAAGTATCATATTTAAAGCATGGTTAAGCAACTAGGTATGCATCAATCAACATCATCCCTAAAAGGAAGCAAACATCCATTGAAAGTAAAAGGGAACATGATAATCCAATAGGACATTGAAACATGTAAGGTCATAGGTTCAAACAAGGCTTTCAACTTATACAAAAATCTCAAACATCAAGGAGATCACACAAGAAAACAAATTCAAGAAACTAGGTCAAAGATAAGCAATATTCATCTCAAAGGATCAACAAATTAATTCATCAATCCAAAGCACTTAGATGATCAAACAAATATGGAATAAAGGATATATTTCATGAAAAAAATTTAAGATTAAGCGAGGAAAACATCCCAAAGAAATTAGAAGTATTGTGAGACTTTACAAAATTCTTCCAAACTTTCTTATCAATATATGAATACTTCACGTATGGAGGCGTTTCTTTATCTTTTGGATGTTTAATATATTCAAAGAGTTGTGTCTTAAAGCCCCTCCAATGTTCACCATCATATGCAAGTCATTTCTTTTTCACCATACTATTCTCTAGAACAATAAATACATCTTATGTTTACATAATAGAGTTGATATTAATATTAAACCAAAAAAAAATTAATGATTATATATACTTGTAAAACAAATCATAAAATTCATAATAAATACAGTAATATTGATCCATATGTTATCTTTCAAATCACCGTCAACGTTGTGTCAATTATCTATCAAAATGATCATTTTACATCTATCTTGTAATGCCACATAAAACCTTAAAATCATCAGCATTTTCACCATGAGCCTTAGTGGTTCTTATATCAAAATTAACTGGGGTGCGAACATTGTTTTCTTGGGGTTTTTTTAACCTTGGTCAACATTGTGTCACCTCTAGCTTTTCTTTTCCTTTTTATATTAACAGTGGTTACAACAAATGTTGTATGAGAGGTACTTGTCTAATCACCCATGTTTGTGTAAATTAAGAAAAATATAAACATATAACAGAGACATCAACATGAACTTCAAAGCTAAATCGCACAACATTTATCCAAAATGGTTCAGAATATAGAAACATACTAATTAGAAATATACAGTAGAGAGACCATAGAATCATACTAACTAGAAACATACACAACACTTAAGTGATAACACAGTATTTATTTCTTTGAAAAATTTAAACACGGTGTTACTATTTCTAGCACATTGCATAAACATAATTAAATATTAAAACAACAAGTTATGTTGAAATATTTCAAGAAAAACAACATATATGTGGAAAAGTTAACGTTCCAATGTTATTACCATTTCTATGAACATTTCTAAAACTAACATCATAGTGCGTAACTACATTCTAACAACATTTCTAACAACATTTCTACGAACATTTCTAAAACTAACGTCATTTCTATTAACATTTCTGTGGTGAGTTACGTACCTCAAACGTGATTACGAAGTTTCAAAGAGTTTTAAAAAGAAATGATGTTCGAGTTGATGTTGTAAGAGTTGAAGTTGGAAAGAGATGAAGTTCGAGTTGATGTTGGAAGAGTTTTGATGAAAAACACCAAGAATTTTTGTGAAGAGAATGACGATGAAGTTAAAGTGTTTTTTGATAGGTCAATGAAAAGTTAAAAGTCTACTTCTCTAAAGTATTTATGCAATAGAACAAACATGTCGGTTTTTAGAAAAAATCGAAAAAATATATTAATTAATAATTAAACAAAATAAAAAAGGCACTTAGCGTCATATTCTGACAATTCATTTAAAATAACTATCACGTCGGTTATTAGATAAAAAAATAAAAATAAAAAAACATTTGAAAATATTAATGCAAAAGATATTACTCCTCGGTTATTCAATATAACTGAGGGTAATACACATTAAAAATAATATTTTAAATAAAAAAAAGACACCATGTAATCCTAAATCAATTAAAAATAAAAATAAGACATAAAATAAAATAATTATACAATAAAGTAATTGAAATTCAAAGCGAACTCCCTGATAATTATATTTCCTTAGTTTTGATAAAAACCAAGAGTATCAGTTATATATATTTTTAAGAAAGAATGAATGATGATGCCTCAATGACATACACATGGGATATTGATAGGTTGAAGTGAAAGTTTTATCATAAAATATATATGAGTGTCAAAAAGCTAGTTATCCATATTCGAATAACCTTTCGGATTGTTGATGCGCTTACTAAACATCTTGGCTCCTCAACTTTCGATGACTTGCATGTCAAACTTAAAGTTTATCTTCAACCACCCTAAAAAAGAGGGAGTACTACAAATCTAACACTTCTAACAAACGAACAGTCCTTAAAATAAATGCAAAAGACAAAAGGGTTACTAGTTCTTACCAAAATTCAAAAGAAATGCATTATTTGCTAAATGGACCACCATATTTAAGAGGTGGTTTGGAATTTAATGCATGCAAAAAAATTCCTTGGTGATGATATATTTCGGTGTCACAATAGGTAGTTGTATATCACTGTAACGACATTCTATCCTTTTGAGGATTCAAGATTTTCTATTGGACAGTTGTGTTATCTACCTCATTATTCATTACGACTCATTCATGTTATCTGTATTGTAAGATGTTAACTTTATTATTTCTTTATTGCCGTCTATGTCAGATTCAAAACACCGTTTCAAATATCCATAAAAAAGGAATAAGAACAACCAAGTACCAACCTGGTACTTTAAGGGATCATTTGGAGGGGGCATGTTCTCATGTATTCACAATATCAGGCCACTTTTCACTTCACTACATATCATCCACTTTTAACAACTTTTTAACCATAAGCTGCCATTAACAAAGCCAAATATAATATTATTATATTAAAGCCAACACAAAAAGAAAAATACTATCTATAAAGCACTAACACTGACGTTTAAACCACGGTAATAATTTGATTAAATACAATAGTTGTGTCAGACGCCGACACATATCAAACAGACATGCTAATTGTATAGTAATTTTGAATCATGTGGTGAGTCAGAGGCCTGCAATGGTGGTGCTATAACCATGCTGTTGTCCGTGTCTTGTTTTTGCACCAAAATGTGTCTCTCTTGGAAACCTTGCAACCTGAGGACTAGTATTGTTTTTATTTCTGTTACTAATGTTGGGACTTAAACTTTGTTTTCCATATGTTATGAAAGCATCACCAGCAACTCTAACAGCTTTGTGGCTCTTGCATCCCAACAAGATACCAGGACGCCGCCTCGGTATCTCCCTAGTGACCTTTATTGGACTCCTTACTGTAAACTCAGACATTTGATCTTCACAATCTGACATAACTGCAGCGCTAGCAGTAACCACACTCCATTCTATGCTCGCCTCACTCGGCGCGTAACATGTCGGGCTAACGCAACTTGAAGCAGCATCTGATGTCTGTCTAGTGAGAAAATTGCTGGAGGCTTTTCCTTTGAGACTCTCAATCTCAAACAAATCAGAACTTGCATCACTTCCAGCATCATCATCATCATAGTTTGCATCAACAATTTCATCCATTTTGGAAGGAAACATCAACGTTTTATCAATGCTCAAGGAACTTCTCTTGTTATTCATCAATATTGGATTTGGTGATCCAAATACTTCAAGTGATTTTCTAGGTATATTTTCTTCATCTAATGGAATTTGCATTTTAACAAGGTGATTTCTTGAGTTAGAAGCCAAACTATTCTTTTCACTGTTTAAGCCTACCCTTAAATTCTCTTGCTTTTGAAAGAAAACATCTTCATTGATGAAAAGTTCTGAACTAGGCTTTCTTATTTTAATTGAAACATCATCATCAAGACCAAGATTGAAGACTTTTTTTGGAGTTGTTTTTTCAGGAACTGCACCATAATTAGAAGTTTTGTTGTTAAAACTGATTTCACCTGCATGATCACTGATATCAACAGAATTCTTATCAGAACAATAGCATTTGAGACCAAGTCTTGATAGAACACTCTTAGCATGCACCTTATCTTTGCTATTCTTTACACACTCTCTCTTTAAGAGTGGATTTTCGCTGTTCATTGTCGATACAGAACTAATACTCGAAGTTCCATACTCAACTTGGTACTTTCTAGTTTTAGTAGCCATAGTTTCATCCCTATGAGGAAGGTACTTTGTAGCAGCTCTTGGAGTTTCAACTACTTTCCTGTTAAAGTATTTTTCAGCTCCAAATACTCCAATTTCTCCACTTTCTTCTGTCTTTTCCTCTTGATGTAGAGGAGAATTTCTGTTGCTAATAAAGTTCCCTTCATTGATATTCAAATATGGAAAGGAAATACCATCATGAAGGTTTTTATTATTATTATATTTTTCAGAGGTGAAAGTTTCCATTTGATGGAGGCTGGTTTTGGCAGTGGAAGATAAAGTAAACATAGTTGATGGAAATTTTGTTGAGTACAAAGCAAAAAGAGAAAATAAGCCAATTGAAGTTGTTTGAAGAAAGGTTAATAATAGAAAAACAAGGATAAGGAACAGAATCTTAATATTAAAAAAGAGAAAGACACTACAATACTTGCTGTGGAAGTTAAAGAATTATTATAAAGCTTGAAAGGAAAAGTAATCATATGTATTGAAAAGGCTAAAGGTGGAGAGGAAAGGAGAATGGACAAGAGAGAATGTAAAGAGAAGGGTGAATGAATGAGTATTAAGGGGGTGGCACTATATGTAGGCTAGTGGAGTATGCAAATATCATATAGGTAGGGCCATGACAGTTGATCATAGTTTTCAGGTGGATTTAATACTGATAAAACTAATAACTTTACTAGTTATTCTTTGTCTTCCTAATAACATGATTTAGAACATATTTAGTGAGTAATATGGATAAAAAGTTGAGCTGGTGAAAGTAATACCTATAGGGTATAGGTTGTCGTAAAAAACAAGAATAAGAATTTTTTTAATGTATTTGAGTGAATAAATTACTCAGCAATCACGATGTTTATACATACTATCTAATTGATTACGTGTCAGGTTTATTAGGAGAAATAAATGCAAGTTCAACTTTCAAAATGCATAAATCTAAACCTACATGAATTTATAGACTTAAATGCTCTTTTTTTAATGAAAAACATACAATAAATTTAACTTACACTCTTCCTCGAGTTAGTGAATAAGTATTTTATTTTCAGTTTTGATATAATTCGTTCAAAATTTGAGTTACTCAATTTTTTAGTGAGAATATATATAAGTTGGTCTTTTGAGGATTCGTATGAGGTGTCAATTAGCCGACTATGAAATTTGTCCTAAATGAAGTGTCTATCAATCTCAATATGCTTAGCTCAATCATGTTGAACTGAGTAAATGCTATAATAATAGTTGACTTATGCAAACACTAAAACGAGCTACTACGTTTTGCTGGTTACTCCTCCTAGTCACAATATTTCCTCCAAAAAAAGTTGAAGTACCATGCAGTGGATCTTCAATCAACAATTAACCCTGCATCGGTTTCGAACAAAATTTCTCTTCTTGGAGTTCCCTTAAGATACTGCACAAATCTATGAGTTGTGTGTAAATAGATCTCTTTCGGACAGTGTATGAATTGACTAACTGTACTTGCATCATATGCAAGATCTGGTCTAGTGTGAGGCAGAGAAATTAATCTTCTAAGTAGACGTTTATACATTTTTTATCTACTGCAACATCTTTTGAATTACCCAATTTAAGACTTGGATCCAGAGGATTGCTCACAAGTTTACACACTATTTTCTTGTACCCCAAAGATGTCATAATCTTATTGAATCATTCAAATCATGCTCGAAGTGATTCTTTTAGGTCATACAATGTCTTTTTCAACTTGCAAGTTGTATTATCAAGTACTTTTATAATATCCTGGTAGTATCTGCATATAAATCTCCTCAAGTTTCCCATGTAAGACATTCTTCACATTAAATTGTTGTAAATCTCAACCATAATTGACAAGAAGGGACAAAACTAATTTGATTGTATTCCTCTTCACAGCCTAAGTAAATGTCTTTGATTAATCAATTTCATAGGCTTGTGTAAACATTTTGGCATGCTACCTAGTTTAATATCTTTCAATTGATCCATTCGCCTTATATTTTAGTGTGTACGCTCATTTGCATCCAATTGGCCTCTTCTTTTAATTGATTCATTCGCCTTATATTTTAGTGTGCACGCCCATTTGCATCCAACTGGTCTCGTCCCTTTTAGTAAAGTCACTAACTCTTGAGTTATATTCTTCGTCAATGTGTCGATCTAGATATTCATGGCTAGCTTCCGCTTTTCATTAAACATTGCATCATAAACATTTGTAGGTATGGAAGTAGCGTATTTGAAGCAATCATGTTTGCATCTCCATTTTCCTGGTGTGAGTTAGCTGTCGGGGACTATTGTGACATGACATGCTACCTTCCATTGGCTTGATTTTCTTTGTTGTTGAATTGTTGGCCTTGTTCTTGTTGTCTTCCCTGTTTTCTTCGAGTTTAGTAGATGTTGTAGAAAGAGAAATTTGTAAGCTCACACGAGCAAGAATAAAACAAAAGACGAGACCACAAAAATTTGGTATCTAATTCGATCAAACCGATCTATTTCAAAGACGAGAGCAGCTTTAAAATTCACTGTACTTCAAAATTATTATAAAAAATTATAATACTAGTTATAAGAAAATAGTTTTTCAAATTTTCAAGAAAATAGTTTTTCAAATTTTCAAGAACAAACTTTATGTTATACTCAATATTTTTTAATCTTTTTAAATCTTTTCAACTCTTAACATATAAACCACACAAATTCAAAATGTTCCCAATCCTCTTAGATATTCTGAAAAGAATGTCAATACCAAGAACAACATGAATCCCGTGAATTTCTATCTATCATTTTCTCTCTAAATTTTTCTCACTGGAACTACACTTGTTCCTTCATTCTTTCATGATAACTTGTTCATTCTTTCATGACAGCTCGTTCCTTCTTTCTTTCACGACAAGAAAAGTGATAGAGAATCGCAGTCATAACTGTCAAAGTCCTAGAGACTCAATTCGGGTCCAAGATCGACCCAGCAAATTCAGCATCCGCCCGGAACCAAGCTAATACTCACATAACTTGTATGCCGCAGTTCTGCCACCTGTTAACATGAGCTACATGTTTACTTACTAAGTCTACAAAAGTTGTACCAATAGTTGATTGAGGCACGATTGCCTCTTAATTGGTTAAATTGTTTACAAAATAAGTTGAATGAGATTGGCTACAAAGAGGCTCATAATCACCAATACAATTGACAAATGGATTGGCTACAACTTCAAATCCAGAAATATAATTACTTTTGGTACAAGGCAAAACAATTAATAATTTAAATAAACAAAGAAACTATTAAGGAACAGAGAGACGAGGGTTTCTATTCTTGATTGTAACATTCTAAACTGTAAATTAATTCAACAACAAAATTGACTTGTGTAGCATAAACTTGGACCAAGCTCTCTCTGCCACAGTTGTGATGAAGAATCAAACCATATGAACTCTCTGACTATTGTATATAGAAAGGTAGTATAGTCTTTTGAGCGTAGGACTGTAGTTTCAAATTGTTTTTCCAGTGATTATTGTGTTGATGTGGAGTTTCCATCAGTAACCCAATACTGTTTGACAGCAATTAGTACTTTCTCAGGAACAAGAGGACCATCTTCATGATCAACCAATTTAAAATTCCATCTCATTCCGCCGATTAATTTCTTTACTTTAATTAATACATCCACTTCGTCGCGGATTATGACAGCACCTTCTGGTCGCAAAATCCTGTCCATCTCGAGAAGAATGTCTTCTGTATTGCATCTGCATTCAATTACACCATACACATGTGTGAGCTATGAAGCACAGACACCGACACTAACACGTCTTTTTTAGAGATATTTGTGCTACAGAATACTTGAGGCACAAGAAAGAGCACAACTAAAATAAATAATTCAAAATGTTTAATAGTCATTTGACTAAAGGAACACTTACTTATCCTGGTAGAGACTAAAGAGGCGATTGGCATGAATGAGATCGTATGTCCTTGGATACGTGGAAAAGGCTTCACACCTGGATCGAAAAGGATCAAATAGTTAAAGATTGAGATCTGGCGTGAATAAAATAGGATCGAATAGTAAGAAAAAAAAAACGTACCAATCATGATAGATGCCAATCAGTCCTCGCTCAAATACCACACCGAGAGTACTTTTCTCGGCTATAGTTGGCACAACATTCATGACCCATGACTTCGAGGAATGAATAGCTGCAGCAAAACTACCCAGACCAGCATTCATATCCATAATGTTGCGATATCTACCAGAATCCAACAGTGAGTTGATTTTCTTGTATGCGTTGACATGCTTTTTCCATGTTTTGTTATCATCTTGGTATGTCTCAGAAGAAACTCCGGGAATAGAGCCGCTAGAAACTCTAGGAGGGATTGCATATAGCCTGTTTGGAAATGGTTTAAGATCGCCCCCAGAAACTTTAGGAGTCGGAGTAACGCAGGCCTCCATTTTCTTATACCTATAGCCACAGAACAAAGCCACTCTGAGTCAGTACACCTCCATTTCGTATGAAGTTAAACATTAAACATTGCTAATATTATGGCAAGCAGAGAGAAATAAAAGGAATCTAAAATATTAGATATTATTTATATAACAATAAAAGAGGAAGAGGGTGCATACCAGACATCATTAGGATCAGAGGATTCGCAAAATTCAACATTGGAGTCATCTTGTCTGCTACGGCATGATTCAGAGTCTGTCATCTTTTGCCAAATGGCAGTTTCAGCCTTCTCAGACTTCTTCTCCCAGCAAAGTTTCTTAGCAACCTCTTCAATCTTTCGTTGTTCTTCCTCAAGTTCCTCCTTTGGTCTCTGCCATGGTTTGTAGTTTACTTTCCAATTGATTGGAGGACCAGAAAGAACCCAATAACCACCGGGTCTTAGAACTCTATCAACTTCCATCATATATATTCCACCTGCAAAAGAACATTTATCATCTCAAGTAGTACATAGTTTGTAAATAAGAAGATAGTGTTTAGTTTTACTGTGATTTTCTTACCATTTGCTCCCCAGGGAATCAAACAACGAGAACAATGAGCCATATCGAAAGCTCTCGATGGATATGGCAACTTTATAGTTCCCAGAACACCAATAACGGCTGGTACACCTCTTTCAAGAGCAAATTGTACTTGTGCTTCGTGAGAGTCCCTCGGTGCAAACGACATGGCAACAACATTTCTGCTCCAGAGATATGCACCCCAACTTGCAACCTAACACATGAATACACACACAGCTTAAAACCCTATTTGGATAAATAGCTTAATTAAGCACTTATCATATAAGTGCTTATGTATAAGCTATTTCTATGACAAAAGATAAAATAAGTCAAATAAACATACCCCACAACCGGTGTCAAGTGCAGTCCTCACTGTCCCATCATCTATCGGTACAACAGATGCAAGTTGATCAATATATTTATCAGCACCTTGAGGAAATTGTGTTCCACCGCCAGGGAATCTAAACACATTTCCCTCGTATTGGATCCAATTCTGAATAGCCTTCTCAACTGTGAGACTCTTGTACGGCGCATTCGCATAAGGAACATAATCCCTACTCTTAGGCCATGGAAAAGGTGTTACATACCCTTTTGGTGCCGGGATCATACAATGTAACTTCTCTTCCTCCGGAGGACAGTGTCTCTCTCTATAGTTCATGTTTTCTCTTGGAAACGTCATAGCACGCCGTTGGTCTTGACACGGAGTGTAGTCAGTATAACGAGCCGCACAAGGTTTAAAAACCTTAGTCTTTGAATCAGATTCGTCGATTAGACTAACTTCTCCAGCATGGTGTGAATCAAAACTTAAATTCGGAACTACGTCACATTCTGCGTTATTCTTGGTAATCTCTAATGCTATGCTATCTCCTTTTCCAAAACCACTTCTCTGCCATGCTCCCAATATATAAAAGAAACAGCACAGACCAACTACTATAAAGATCTGCACAGAGCTTCTAGTCCTATTATCAGCAGCGCTTGGTTTCGCCATCTAGAACCTCAAAAAAAAAAAACAAATCTTATTTAGAAACACAAAGTTACGAAAGCAGATCCACTTAAGATTCGATTTCTAATATTATGATCCACAACATCCACTCAAGATCTAGCACCAAAATTTCAAGTCAAATCAACATACTTTCTTCAAATCTTCAAAATGAATAAAGCTAACTACTAAGCTAACATGATACACATAAACAAAACAACTTATCCAACTATGGATCAATCACAAGAGCACTTTCCATATTGGTCATAATCATAAGTAATGTCCTTTCACTTTCAATTACAGCAACCAAACAAATTATTAACCAGTATATTATAATAAATACATGCTATTAGTATCGTTAAGCCAGTTATTAAATACATGCTATTAGTATCATTAATTCAGTTCAATTGATAGTTGTGCATTGAATCGACATGACACCATAGATGCTATTAAAAGAAAAGTGCAAAGCTAACTTCAGATCTGCATAACAGTGACAAGCTTGTTTCTATTATTGATCCAACAACAAAACTGCAAAATTTAAAGAAAACAAAAACATATGAACTAGCCCAACAGGTGAATTTCAAATATAACCACATTAAGAGTAATAAATAAAAGCCCATTGAAGCTAAACAAAAGAATTAACCATAAAAATTGAACCTTTGATCCCAAAAATAAAGTAAAGCAAACTCAGAAAATTTAGATGATGGATCTAAAATTGAGAGATCCGAGATTAGAGTAGTGAAAGAAAGAGAAAAATAACCTGAATTATTATATAGTGAGCAACCAAAGAATGGTAATTTTCATGTATGAATGAGAGTGAGATGAGAAATATCAATAAAACGCGTTAGCTTGAGATAAATAGAAGAAAGAAAGAAGAAAAAAAAGGAAAAAGGAAAAGTGATGATATTATTATTATAAAGAAAAAGGTATGAATGTGTGTTGTTGTTGTTGTGATGGTGGCGGTGCTGGAAAATCTGTGAAACTGTTGTTATAGTTTTACTAGTAGTTTTCAATTTTACAGTGTTGGTTGGGTTAGATGATTGATTGGTGGGTAGATGAATTGAATTTAGGGATTGGACAAAAATGTAGATCGTGTACACACGTTGTTTCTTGTTCCTTGAGTGAGATTCTAGGATTATTAAATTTAAGATTAAGATACGCTAACTAGGTATGTTTTTTTCTCTGACTTAGTATCTTAAGCGTCTACCCTAAAATATGTTTTTTTAACACCTAACTCGCAATTGTATAGACTAAACACTTTAGTTGGAAATCACAATGGTAAAATTCTAACATATGTTTAATGTGTTTTTTTTTAACGAAAAAACCAATTTCATTAAAGATCACGTAAATTGGAGTTTTAACCCGTTTACAAGAGGATAACCTTTAATCTAGGTTTTAGAACCAAAAGTTTTACCCAAACAAACAATGTTGTGGGAATCAAAATTCAACTCTCTATTAATAAACACAACATTACTAAATTTAAACAACCTAAGCAACTGCCTACAGTCTTCAGCAATAACCTCAATATCAGCCGAAATTGTGCAATCATTTATACACTCCACTGCAGTCAAGGAGTCAGACTGGATGATCAAGTTCTCAACCTTCAAACTCAAAGCAAGACTCAAGGCCCACTTAATAGCAAGAGTTTCAGCCACCACATGAATCACAGAGCTGTTAACTCTTTTGTTGGTTGCAAGAAAAATATTAGAAGAATGATTTCTTATAACGCAGCCATAACAGACAACATCATCCACTACAATACCAGCATCAACCCGCATAACAAAAACTTTCCCAGTAATAGAATCCAAATCAGGTTTTGTACACACCATCTTCCATCGACCACGCACAGGATTTGAGCAGTTAAATTCATCCACGAAGTTCAATGCCTCCAAAGCCACCTGGTGAGGTTCTGTCAACTTCTGGTCAAACAAGAGGGAGTTACGAGCTTTCCATATTTTTTGCACCATAGACCAAAGCAATTGCATACACCTTATGTCTCCACACTTTAGAATCTTCAAAATCCCATCCTGGATGCTCAGGTCAGTTGGGGCTTTATATCCCAGAATAAAGGAGAAGAAAACTTGTTTGGCAAAAACACAATCCAGGAACAAATGGTGGCAGGTTTCCACTTCAGAATTACAAAAAGAACAGGAAGAGTCTAAAGGTATACCTTTTCTACACAAGTTGTCCTTGGAAGGGACGATGTTTTTCGCCAATCTCCACGGGAAGTTACGCGTCTTGACATGAACATCTGCCCTCCATATCTCGCGCTATAAACCATGAAAAGCAATACTCGAGGGCCCGGGATTCTTAGCACTTCTCATGTTTTGACATAAATGGTAGGCAGATTTAATGGAGTACTCCCCGTTCTTCTCGAGATGCCACATGATCTTGTCCTCGTTGTCTCTAAATGACATAGGGATGCTGAAGTTATGTTTGGCACCCTCAGGATCAAAACTAGCCTCAACCAGATCCCTCTTCCAGACTTTGAGGTCATGGTCAATGAGTTCCTCAACTTTGGTTTCCTTCTGAACACCTCTCACAGGCCTAAAGACTTTAAAACCTAGATTTGCAGGAATCTATCTGTCAGAGCAAACAAAGACCTTTCTTCCATTCCCTATTCTCCATCTGGTCCCATGGTTATTTATCTCTCCCGCACTCAATATACTTCTCCACGCAAAACTTGGAGTGTAGCTAAGAGAACTTTCCTTAATTGAAGTCCTGGGATAATATCTTCCTTTGAACACCTTCCCAAACAATGAGTTCTCATTAGTGAGAAGACGCCAGTAGTGCTTTCCTAGTAGGCTTGTATTAAAATCACTAAAACTCCTGAAGCCTAATCCCCTTTCACCCTTGCTCTTAGCTAGCTTTTTCCAACTCAACCAATGAACTTTCTTCGCATCACCTCGAGCCCCCCACCAAAAATTAGCCACCATAGACTCAATCTCGTTGTAAGTAGCCTCAGAAAGCTTGTAACAACTCATGACATAGGTTGGGATCGCTTGAGCTACAACTTTGATAAAGACCTCTTTACCCACTCTAGAGAGAAAATTCTCTTTCCACCCCCCTTAACTTTCTTCCACACCCTATCAACCACCAGCTTTAAAATCTGTTGTTTTGACCTACCAAACACCACAGGAAGCCCTGAATACTTCGTGTGGCCTGGAACAGTCCTAACCCCAAGCTTTTCCCGTAACTCCTCTTGATTCTCCTCACTCACATTTCTGCTGAAAGAAACCTCTAACTTTTCAAGGTCCACCACCTGCCCAAAAGAGATTTGATACTTATCCAAAATAGAAAGAATCCTTGTTGCTTCCTGTTGGCTAGCTTTGGCGAACAGCAGGTTATCATCAGCAAAAAAAAAGGTGAGAAATAATAGGTGCCTTGCGAGCGACTTGGATGCCATGAAGTTGATTGCTAGCCATCTCCCTCTTTATCAAACCTGAAAGAACATCAGCACATAAAATGAACTAAGGGTGTGCAAATTATCTGGTTGTGAAGCCCAAATCCATAACCAAATCCAAATATGTTTTAAATATCCGGATATAATTGAATGGTTATTAATAGGTTTAGTGTTTAATGGTTTTGATTATCCATTCATATAATCCAGATATAATTAAATGGTTATTAATCGGTTAATTTTTTTTGGATTCGGTTATAATTCGGTTATTATCCAAAATCCAAAATTTTTAATTTTTAAAATAAAAAATATATATATTTTCTGAATATTTTTTTAAAACTGGATTTTTTTTAAAAATTCGGTTATATAACCATAACCAAATTTATAACTGGTTTTATAACCGGTTTTGATTAAAATGTGGTTTTGGTTATAAATCCAAACCATTTAAATGGTTTGAAAATAGTTATGGTTTGGTTTCTAAAAATAACCAACCATGCACACCCCTAAAATGAGCAGTTAAGGTGAAAGGGGATCTCCTTGACGGAGACCCCTATTCGGAGTAAAGCTAGTACTAGGTTGCCCATTAATAAGAACTCTGTATGTAACAGTAGAAATGCATTTGTTGATAACATTCACCAAACCCTGAGGGAAACCCATTGCTGATAACACACCATTAATGAAAGCCCATTCCAACCTGTCATATACCTTAGACCTGTCCAACTTTAGAGTCGTGATCCCCTTCTTCCCCTTAGTCTTCTTTTTCATCCAATGGAAACATTCCATTGCCACCAGAGAACTATCAGTGATGAGACGACCCTTGACGAAAGCACTTTACTCCTCATCAATGATGTCTGGAAGAATTGTTTTGTTCCTATTTGTCGCTCCCGGGATTTTCATCCTAGTACAAACGCGAAAGTGGCACCGAAACAGAGTCGCCAGCAATGTGTATTTATCCCATGAGAGGGAAAGGAAACACCGCATAAACCTGAAGGAAAGGATAGAGCAGGGTCTTACGACCAAGAGAAGAGGGTAAGGGAGTCGGTTACGCGAGAGGAAGGTATTAGCACCCCCACGCGTCCATCGTACCCGATGGGATCCACGCTCGCTTGTCTCGATCAAAGGGTGATAGAAAAGAATACTGCAAAAGAGGAACTCAAAGAAAGAAAGAGAAAGAGAAACAAATGTAGGGAAAATAAAAGAAGTGCTCGAATGGGCCCTACCCCACTGCCTACGTATCTCATCGGGAGCATGAGAATCAGAGCGACGTAGTTCCCCTCACTAGGGATGGATTGTTTGTTTTTTAGAGAACGGCTTACGTTCTAGCTCAGGTGTTGCAGGCTCGCTGGTCCGAGTGCGTTACCGTCTTGCAAGAGCACGAGTAGGAGCGCGTTCGTGCGTTGAGAATGAATGAGATGAGAAAAGAATTCCCGAAGGAAAAGACGTTATTGTTTGTTTTTGTCTTTTAAGAGTTTTTTATTTGTTTGCATATGATAGTGTATCTGAATCTTAGTCATTGGAAGGTGTGCATTCTCACATTCCAAGATGGAATGGGTAAGAAAGCACACTAAGAGTGAAGAAGACCCCCACACTTAGTTCCAATTGTCAAGGTTCAAACACACTAGCGTATTTGTGTTTATTAAGTGTTTTTGTTGATTAAGAAATGAAGAAGTGTTTTTTATTATTTGTACCTTCAACAAGTATTGCATTTAAGTCCCTCATACAAGATCAAATGTTTAACACATCGACCCAAGATGGGTTATATGCTATACATTTTAAGATTATAAGAGAAGACCCCTTATAATCTTTTCTTTATATGAAAGGCCTAAATGCAATAAGTGCCTACCTTTATTAGATATTTTGGATTTTCTTTAAGAGATGAGAAGAGAGACTCAAGAGAGGAGAAAAGGTAAAACCTATATGGACTAAGACTCAATCCTAATTGAAGATTTAAGGGAGTGATCCTAAAGGTTTGTGAGGTTTCAACCTAAAGTCTAAAGAAAGAAAGAATTAAACAATTCACTTCTAAAGTAGAAGATGAATTGTAATTCAAAAAGGGAAAGTAAAGAGTTATTAAAAGAAAGCACATAAATGCTTAACAAACATAAAATGGAATTGTAGAAGAGAAAGGATAGAATTTGAATGTGGATTCCTTATCCATACTCAATTGAAACTTACCAAAGCCCCTACATGGTTAGTAAACAATAGAAACATGTATAAGGAATAAAAAGCACTTAATGCACATTAAAATTCAAAAGAATAAGATGAAAAATCAAATCTTAATATCATAACCAGAATGTGCATCATATGGATAACAAGTGAATATCATCATACAAATGCAAGTGAATAAGCAATAATCATCACCCATTAGCATTTAAACATGTTACAAGAAGAAGGAATAGATGAAAGATGGAAAGAAATGAAAAGGACATGCATAAATGGAACATGTACATCAACAACCAGAATTGAAACTAAATAAAAAAAGGTTTATGAACATCTCAAAAGTATCCATGAATCAACCATCAAGACATTCAAGAAGTAATAGAAGAAGAAGTGAGATGAAAACTCAAAAAGAAGGTGCAAACAATACATGTTAGGATGCACAAAGTTCAAGTTGAAATGAACATGTGAAGATGACATATAATGTGCAACAATGACCTATAATATCACTTGAATGACTCATACAACTATGCAAATGCTCATACAAATATGCACAAAAGAGTTCATGCAAACATGCACTAAAGTTAAAATGACATGACATGTATTATGCTTCAAATGTAATGCATCAAACAAAAACCAAATGGATTCATGAAAATTATGCCAGCATATTATTGGAATGCCTAGGTCAGAAATGCATCATACATCAAGATAGCATGTAAAAATTCAGAGCAAAATGACTTCAAACAAAGCAATTAGGTCAAATTGAAACATCATGCAAAGTGGTGCAAATATAGGCATCAAAACATGTCATAAAGTGACTTAAAAAATCAAACAAAAATCATCTAGCATGCTTCAATGTATTGGTGAATCAATGCAAAAAGAACCATGTCAACACAGTTTGTAATGAGCAAGAACAAAATTAAACAAATTCATGTATCATGCTTAGAATGCATCTAAATGGAAATTCAAAGAAAATTATGGACCAGGGGTAAAAAGGTCATAAAATCAAGAAATAAAATCATGGAAAATTTCCTAAATGTTTTAGTGATACTCATGAATTTTTGTGGAATTTTATGATGATGTTTGGTATTTTTAAAAATTAAAAAGTAAACGTGCATAAAATAAAGAAAATAAAAGGAAATAGAAAACAAGAGTGGGGTGCAAATATAGTAAACCAACAGTTCAAAGTGTTTGGGCTTTTAAAAAAAGGAGGTGCGAAAAGCAATCTGCCATAGGTCCAATTACGCGTAGCACACACTAACTACCATGTACACTCAGTCAACAAAATTGACTCGCTCATGGCCATTGGATCAAGTCAAGGTCAAACAATAGTCAAAGTAAGCAAGATCAATGCACACACGTGAGGGAACACAATTACTAACATGCACTGCGCCACATTTTGTTTAAGTGAAATCAGAAATGGAGCACGTGAGGTGCACACCTTTTTTTAATGCGTTGGCCAATCCTACACCACACGATGCAAGTAAATCCACGGTCACGATTAAAACTGCAAACCAAACCCTAACACATGATCACCGGCCGGAGAGGGACCTCCGGTCACCTTCTCCGGCCATGCACCACCGTCTGCAACTCTCACACGTCCCAGAAATGCACAAATATTATACCAAAATGAAGCTGAGCTCACGTAGATTAAGAATTCACAATTGTTTTTCACATACCAAGCACACACATAGAGAACAGAGGAGATTAAATCATGCCCTAAGTTTTGGATCTAGGCTTCTAAGAAGCTCTATCAACTAGCCGGAGTAAGCAGAGCTTCTATTAAGCTTAATTAACAAAAACAAGCTAAAATGAATGAAAATCAACTGAAGCAAAGTTGAATGATGAAACCTGAAAATGTGGAGCAATTGGAGATGTTGAGAAAAACCAGAGGAAAGCTTGATATGCTGAGCTTCTAGATCTTCAAACTTAGCAAAATAAATGCTATGGATTCGTAAATAGATGAAGGATGTTGAAGCTTGCAATGATGCTGAACTTGCAGAAATGGAGTTGTTCTTGTTGCTCTTGATTCAACCACACCAAGCAACGATTAATGGAAGCACAATGGAGTTGAAATCGTGGAGAAGAAGATGAGAAAAATCAGAGAGAGTGAGAGGTGTTCTTGGAGAGAAATGTGGTTGTCAAAACTGAAAAAAGAAAATGGAGTGTGTGATTTTCTTTTATAGTGTGAGCTTACCACGGTTTAATGAGTTGAGTTAGGGTGAGTCAAGGTGGTTAACTGAGTCCACCCTAACTAACTGAGTCAAGTTAGTTAGGGGGCGAGTGATCAAGGCTGGGTTATGGTGAGGTTAATCTCATGACAGTTATGGTGAGGGTGAAAGTGAAATGAATGGCATGGTTGTGTATTAGAAACTTTCTCAGCAAGTTTTCTCTTTCCATTTTCATGCAAGGCACGTGCTATAGCAGTGTATGTGATGTTCATGGTGTGCTCAAATAAGGGAAAGAATTGTTTGATGGATGTCTGAACCAAGTTATGCAGCAAAGCCATCAATGTATCAGTGAAACATAGGGAGGTTTGGTAATGTTTTTCTCTCTACTCAATGAATAGTTTGGTGAGTTTTTGGGTTCATTGGAAAGAGGGAGTATAATGCAACAAGTTTGGTTTGAGATTGGAGTTGATATGATACTTCAAACATGCTCCAAAATGACTATAAACTTAAGCACACAAGACTGGATGATGGGCGCATCAGGTGGTCGGTTGGCAAGGCTGGCATGGCACAAAATTTCAGCATAACCACCCTAACTTGAGGCCACTATTTCCCCATCATACCTTGATCAGATGAAATTTTGTCCAACATGAAACTTGAAGAAGACATTACAAGGAACATTTTTGATGTTGACAAGTTTTGAGAATGAAGCCTCTAACCATGCGAAAAATAGGTGTACATTTGGCCCACCAACTATTTGTTAAAATGACTGCGCGCGTGCCCTGAAAATCTTGGTCATGACCTAGTTTTGAACCTACTTTGCTCAGACTTTGATCAATCATATCTCACTCAATTTTTATCCAATGGAGATGTTCCACACATGGATTTGAAGCTTAAAACAAGATCTTTTGTTGTGGCCGAGTGGAATTTTCATTTGGTGCTTCAATTTTAAATGGCCTTGGTTCAAACTCTGATGCAAAATGGCCAAAACTTGCTATTTTTAGTAACCCTACTTCATCCAAAAATGGCAACTTTCCACCTCTTGATTTTTTCATGATTCCTTTGGATTTTCTTGACCAAATTTTGTACATTGGACATATGTAACATGAATTTCATGATTTTGGGCTCAAAAAGTCAAGAGTTGACTTTTTCCTCTGATTATTTGACTTTGCCCCAATTTCTCTGATTCTTGATCTTTCTTCCAATTGAACCACTTCTAAAACCAAGTGAGATGTAATTTTCCACATACATACACTTAGGGACATATGGAATACCATGACATCAAGTTTTGTCCAAAAAATCAAAGATTCCCTGATTTAATGGGAAACCCTAGTTTTGACCCCCTTTGGTTAGGAGGAAATTGCACATCTTCCAAATCCAAATTCCTCAGAGTATGTTGTGTATCCTCTTAAAGGATGATGAGAAATGCCACTTGAGGATGATTTTGAATCAATGAGCTATCTCTTTTGAGGATTTTCCTTCAATTTTTGGACTTCTTGCATAGTGTAGGATGTAATGCCTCAATCTCCTATTGTATCTCTTATCCTTGAGGTTGTGGATGATCAATTGAGATAGTATGAGACATGAAAGGCTTCTTGGCTTGCCTTGAGGGCACTTGATTGACCTTTTGTGCTTTGAATGATTCCTTGATTGTCCACCTTCCACCTGATCACATGCCCTGATGGTAAGAAGGATGCTATGCTCCAATTTTCTATGTTAAATGCAATGCAATGTTAATGAGGTGGATATGATATGATAAATGATAATGCCATGCTATGATGACAAAGAGGGAGAGCAAATTTTGGGGTATTACAGCTGCCCCTATTCAAGCGCTGTAGACCTGAATGCCTGAAAGCAAATGCTTTCGGACTTTCAAGGTATATAGTGATTGAATACCAAATATAACCAAAAATTTGCTCTGGATAGTGAAGTAGAAAAGGGATATAAACCCAACGAGACTGCTGGATTGAATCTTCGACGAAACGTCGGAGAGATCTGTCTTTTGAACGATGCCAGACGACTACTGGCTTGCCACACTACCGGTGGACTTTGATAATGTCTTTTGAACGACGCCAGACGACTACTGGCTTGCCACGCTACTGGTGGACTTTAATAATGTCTTTTATGCAACTCCAGACGACTACTGGCCTGCCACACTACTGGTGGACTTTGATAATGTCTTTTGAACGACGCCAGACGACTACTGGCTTGCCACGCTACTGGTGGACTTTAATAATGTCTTTTATGCAACTCCAGACGACTACTGGCCTGCCACACTACTGGTGGACTTTGCAGCTTCGTGCCACCCGAAGATGGACTTTTGCCAATCCACTGTTGGACTTTTGCCACCCGAAGACGGACTTTTGCCAATCCACTGTTGGACTTTTAGAATATGCCACCCTTAGATGGACCTTTCGCCAATCCACTGTTGGACTTTTGCCACCCGAAGACGGACTTTTGCCAATCCACTGTTGGACTTTTAGCTGCTTTGCCACCCGAAGATGGACTTTTGCCAATCCACTGTTGGACTTTTAGAATATGCCACCCTTAGATGGACCTTTCGCCAATCCACTGTTGGACTTTTGCCACCCGAAGACGGACTTTTGCCAATCCACTGTTGGACTTTTGCCACCCGAAGACGGACTTTCGCCAATCCACTGTTGGACTTTTAGAATTTGCAAAATTGTATTACTCTCTGCATCCGTGTCAGACGTCTCTGCTGACTCTGCTGAGGAGCAATGACCAATGATTTGACTTTGGAGACTCCTGGAAGGATAACCTCTCCACTGGAGAATGAATGAACAACCGTCTGCTTCGAATTGTCAAGTTTGCCAAAAATAAATTGGACTTGAAGAATAATAGATCTGCCAGTAATCACTTCATCTGCTGGGGGAATGAATTCTGGTCACAGCGACTCCGCTGGGGATGAGAATTTCTTTGCATGGCGTCTTGCTAAGGAAGAAAAGTCATAAAAAAACTCTGCTTGGGGATCTATCCAGTCCAAGACCCTTTGTAGGGGTTATCCACCTTTTGACCTGGCTGGGGAAAGACTGTGCCATCCTTGTTGAGGAATAGATTCTGTCGATCTTATAAACCTCTGCGGGGAGAACAACAACTCAGCTGGGGAGTATTGCTGACAAGATTCGATGCTGACCTCTGTGGGGGATCATTACCAGAGACACAAACTTGCTGGGGACCAGGGCTACTTTGCCAGGGATATGTGAATCCTGGTTAGAACATTCCCCTGCAACTTGCTAGGAAAGAGTCCTTAGAGATCTGTTGGGGAAACCCAAAGCAAATCCACAGTAGTCTGCTGAAGAATATGACTGTCAAGCTTAGGATAAGTACCACAATGCCCCATGTTAGGCGAGCTTCCCTTTAGACAATTCCGTTAGGGATGACGAGTTTATAACAAACTCTGCTGGCGGAAACTGCTTTAAAACGTCTCGTGCTGGGGAATGCCTTTTGAGAGGATTTTACAGAAGACCAACTGTCCTCAAACTCTACTGGGGATGATCAACACTTCATGCTGGGGACACAAACATGCCCCATGCTTGGACAACACAACAATTCGTCCCCGAAGAGGATGTCATAAGAGGATTTTACAGAAGATCTAGCCTCTTCAAACTCTTGTGACTTCGCTGGGGATAATGACCATCAGTTTCGGTGTCGACGAGACCCTTCTTTTGGGGAACCTGTGACCGTTACCGACATAGAAAAGCTTGTAGCCGTTGGAAGGACTGAATAAGAGAATAGACTTAAAAAGATGCAACGGTACCCAGTTGAACTTAATTCACTGATATCGACCTGTTATGCACAATCGTCGACCGAACGATGAACGCCGATCTCCTTACCCATAATTGCCCCAGTCTTTTGCGTGGGGTGATTTATTGCTGGTCTTGTGCTTAAAATCATCTGCACCTGCTACCTGCAACAAAAGAATATGCCCACATGCCCCGAATATCGCGTGGCTAGAATCCACCATCCGGGAGTATTCAACATTCGAAGTAATTTCAAATGTTTTTTCTGCGCATGTTATTGCAAGGCTGCCATGTTTTCAAATGCCATGTTTTATCAAAAATTAGGACGTTTTTGCAAACAAAGCAATAAAACAAAAATAGAAAGCTTCTTATTGAAATTCAATTTATTGACTGAGAGCCCAGAATAGGCAATTACATCCGGAAGCAATCCCTGGAAAGAGGTGATCGCTGAAAATTGAGAAAAGAAACTATCCTAATGGCAATGTGAAAACGGAATTCCACTGAGTTTCCATTCTGTTATGACCAGTATGTCTTCAAAACTCCCCGACCTTGCCTTCTGAGGAATGATCAGACCGATTCCTATCTTTCCGAACGTCAGTTGTTCAAACGGTAATGGGGTACAGATAACTCAAACCGTAGTCATTCGCTTAAATCCCTCTTTTGTGTGGACCGCCCTTTCAGGTTTTCGATCCACCAGGATACCCTTTTTTGCCTAAGTTGCCCTTTCGGGTTTTCAACTTACCGGGTGTACAAATCTTTTTTCAATTATATCCCTAATTTTTGCCCGAACCTTATTCTGTTTTTGGTTCGCCGGGATGCCCTTTTTTGCCTGGATTTTTTATTCTTATTATCCAGCGGGTCTATTCATGCGAAGTATTTTTTGACTACGTCCGAGTTGACAGGGGATGAAAAGTCTTCGCCATCCATGGTTGTAAGCAATAAGGCTCCGCCTGAAAAGACCTTTTTAACCACGAATGGACCTTCATAGTTGGGAGTCCACTTGCCCCTGTGATCTGTATTGGGAGGAAGGATCCTTTTGAGTACCACATCTCCGACTTTATAAACCCGAGGACGCACCTTCTGGTCAAATGCCTGTTTCATTCTGCGCTGATATAGTTGCCCATGACATACAGCCGCCAATCGCTTTTCCTCAATAAGGCTCAGCTGATCAAATCTGGCTCGTACCCATTCAGCTTCATCTAGCTTAACATCCATCATAACTCTGAGGGACGGAATCTCTACTTCAACCGGTAGCACTGCCTCCATACCATATACAAGTGAGAATGGGGTTGCCCCAGTGGACGTGCGTACCGACGTTCGATACCCATGCAAAGCAAATGGTAACATCTCATGCCAATCTTTGTACGTGACAACCATCTTCTGCACAATCTTCTTGATATTTTTGTTGGCCGCTTCGACCGCGCCATTCATCTTTGGGCGGTACGGAGAAGAATTGTGATGTTCGATTTTGAAGTCCCGGCATAACTCAGCCATCATCTTATTGTTCAAATTAGAACCATTATCAGTAATGATTCTTTCGGGAACTCCATATCGACAAATGATATCCCGTTTTAAGAAACGAGCGACCACTTGTTTTGTAACATTGGCATAGGATGCGGCTTCAACCCATTTGGTGAAGTAATCAATTGCCACCAAGATGAAACGATGACCATTGGAAGCTGTAGGCTCAATCTTTCCGATCATATCAATGCCCCACATGGCAAACGGCCAAGGCGACGACATGATACTCAACGGATTTGGAGGCACATGCACCTTGTCTGCATAGATCTGGCATTTATGGCATTTGCGGGCATATTTGCAACAATCTGACTCCATAGTCAACCAATAATATCCCGATCTTAACAACTTTTTAGCCATTGCATGCCCTCCGGCATGGGTACCGAAAGAGCCTTCGTGCACTTCAATCATCAACAAGTCTGCTTCATGTCTATCCACACATCTAAGCAGGACCGTGTCAAAATTTCTTTTATACAGCACGCCATCTTTATTCAAGAAGAAACTACCAGCTAACCTTCTCAACGTCTTCCTATCTTTGGACGATGCCCCGGGCGGGTACTCTTGACTTTTTAAGAAACACTTAATGTCATAAAACCATGGCTTGTCATCAGACGCTGCATCGACCGCAAACACAAATGCTGGTCTGTCAAGGCGGGATACCTCAATCTTAGGTACATGGTTCCATCCTTGCACTTTGATCATGGAAGACAAAGTGGCCAAGGCATCCGCGAACCTATTCTCATCTCGAGGAATATGGCACAGTTTCACTGTTGTGAAAAATGTCAGCAATCTCCTCGTATAATCTCTATACGGCACTAGATTTGCTTGGTGCGTGTACCAACTCCCTTTCACTTGATTGATTACCAAAGCTGAATCACCAAATATATCAAGGGTCTTAATCCGTAGATTAATCGCCTCCTCGATCCCCATTATACAAGCTTCGTACTCTGCTTCATTGTTGGTGCATCCGAAAGTTATTCGGGCAGTGAACGGCATATGAACACCTTCCGGCGTGATAAGAACTGCTCCAACTCCGCACCCATTCATATTGACAGCCCCATCAAACATCAGACTCCATTTGGATTCAGGGTCTGGCCCCTCCTCCGGAAGTGGTTCCTCGCAGTCCTTAGCTTTGAGAAACATGATGTCCTCATCAGGGAAGTCAAACTTCATGGGTTGGTAATCATCAATCGGCTGTTGCGCGAGATAGTCGGACAAGATACTTCCTTTGATGGCCTTTTGTGAAGTGTACTGAATGTCATACTCTGTCAAGACCATTTGCCACCGTGCAACTCTGCCTGTCAATGCTGGTTTCTCGAAAATATACTTGATAGGATCCATTTTTGAAATCAACAAGGTTGTGTGCCTAACCATATATTGCCTCAATCGCTTAGCGGCCCATGCAAGCGCACAGCATGTCTTTTCAAGCATTGAGTATCGGGACTCACAATCATTGAACTTTTTGCTCAGGTAGTAAATAGCATGCTCCTTCCTACCTGTCTCGTCATGTTGACCGAGAACACAACCCATGGAACCTTCAAGCACTGTCAGATACATTATCAGCGGTCTCCCTTCAACTGGAGGCATTAGAATCGGAGGTTCCTGCAAGTATTCTTTTATCTTATCGAATGCCAATTGGCAATCGTCATTCCACCTGACCGTTTGATCTTTCCTTAACAATTTAAATATTGGTTCACACGTGGCTGTTAGGTGAGATATGAACCTTGCAATGTAGTTCAATCTACCCAAGAAACCACGAACCTCTTTTTCTGTCCTCGGTTCAGGCATTTCTTGTATTGCTTTCACCTTAGCAGGATCAACCTCGATTCCTCTTTCGCTCACAATGAAACCTAACAACTTTCCAGAACGCACCCCAAACGTGCACTTGTTTGGATTTAATCTCAGACGAAACTTTCTCAACCTTTCAAACAGGTTTTTCAGGTTAACCAGATGTTCCTCTTCTGTTCTCGACTTGGCAATCATATCATCTACATAACATTCGATCTCCTTATGAATCAAGTCATGAAACAATGTCACCATCGCCCGCTGGTACGTTGCCCCTGCGTTTTTCAAACCAAAAGGCATTACTTTATAACAATATGTACCCCACGGAGTAATGAACATGGTCTTCTCCATATCTTCAGGTGCCATCTTGATCTGGTTGTACCCGGAGAAACCGTCCATAAATGAGAACACTGAAAACTGAGCTGTATTATCGACCAGCACATCAATATGAGGTAGTGGAAAATCATCTTTCGGGCTAGCTTTATTAAGATCTCGATAATCCACACACATTCTCACTTTTCCATCTTTCTTCGGTACTGGCACGATGTTGGCTACCCATGGAGGATACTTTGTCACAGCAAGAAAACCAGCGTCCCACTGCTTCTGGACTTCCTCCTTAATCTTTAAAGCCATGTCGGGGTGAGTCCGACGAAGTTTCTGCTTGACTGGCGGACATTCTTCTCTTAATGGCAGCCTGTGCACGACGATATCCGTATCCAACCCCGGCATGTCTTGATACGACCAAGCGAAGACGTCAACATACTCGCGCAACATTTCCGTCAAAGTTTGCTTCACATCTGCTTGCAAGCTGGCACCAATCCTGATCTCTTTTTTGGCGTCGTTGGTACCAATATTGATGATGTCTACAGTCTCCTGATGAGGCTGGATGACCCTTTCCTCTTGTTTCAACAATCTGGCCAGTTCTTCAGGGAGTTCACAATCTTTCTCATCCCCTTCTTCGGCTTGATAAATCGGATTGTCAAAGTCATACATAGCCATATCAAAATCGTTATCAGTGGTATCCGGAGGATCAAGTCTGCATGAACGGGTTCATGCCTTATTTTAGAATTTATTTTTAAGCAAAACAAAAGAAAATGAAACATTGCCATTTTATTTTTTTTTTGTGCAAAAATAAAAACTGAAAGACAGAGAACAAAATTTGATTGCAAAACGTCCTTTATTAATGATTAAACATTGCAAATGCAACCATGGTGGCCCTACAAATGAATCTATACGCCTTGGGCAGAGCGCAAGATTTTGACATGCATTATGGTTAGAAAAAACAAAGAAAAATTACTCTGTTTGAAGAGTAACCCGGATGACTTCTTCAACGAACCAGTTCTGCACTTGTTGTCCCGGAACATGAGGGCGTACCCAGTTGTCCAGGTCACAATCACTGTCAACACTATCCTCTGTGGCTGCACAAGACTGGTCCGTGTAGATAATTCCCCCACTATTGAAAGTAATGGGTCCCCTGCTCCCCGCATCTGAAGTTGTAGAGGGATGATAACCGATACCAAATTTGTCTTCCTTCATTGGGGTCTCTATCAACCTGCCCCAACCTTGGGCGTTGCCTGCCCTGATGACTTCGACAGCTTGTTTGTAAGATGAAATGGAGGTACCGGCCCCAGTTGGTACAGAAGAAGACTCAGGTGCATCGTCAATATTGACTGCTTCAAATGATTGGCACAGCATCTCATGAATTTCCCCATCCATTTCAATGTACTTGAACGTAGACAAGTGACTCACAAAGATGTCTTCTTCCCCACACACTGTCACAACCTGCCCTTCAAACTCATACTTCAGCTTTTGATGTAGAGTAGAAGTAACAGCCCCGGCTCCGTGAATCCAAGGGCGTCCCAATAGGCAGCTATATGCAGGTTGTATGTCCATTACATGGAACGTGGATTTGAATACCTGTGGTCCAATTTGTACGGGCAATTCCACCTCACCAAACACAGATCGTCTAGTTCCATCGAATGCTCTGACCACCAATTCACTAGGCCTTAAGATCAAACCGTCAACTTCCAGCTTCATTAATGCCTTCTTGGGCAAGACATTGAGTGATGAACCAGTGTCTACCAGTACATGAGATAACACTGCGCCCTTACACTCCATCGTGATATGCAAAGCCTTATTATGGTTTCTTCCTTCAACCGTCAAATCTCTACTTGTAAAGCCCAAGCCATGGCTAACATTAACATTGGAGATTACGCCCTCGAGCTGATTAACAGTAATTTCTTGTGGCACGTATGCACTCTTCAACACTTTCAACAACGCCTGCCGATGCGCATCAGAGCACATCAATAGTGACAAGATTGAAATCTTTGAAGGGGTCTGATTCAGTTGGTCCACAATCTTATAATCGCTTTTCTTGATTATCTTCATAAATTCTTCCATTTCCTTATCAAAAGTAATCTTTGTCCCTGCTTCAGGTGTAGGCGCACTTTCAACCACCTGTTTACCCTTAGCCTTTGCTGCAGCTTCTGCCTCTTTATCACTTCTCAAGGTTGGGGGAGCGAACAACCTTCCACTCCTTGTAAAACCCCCCACACCCCCTACATTATCAATATTTGGGCTGACTGACGGCTCAACTTCCTGCTTTTTACCTTCGTAATATACATCTGCCCCATAGTGCCATGGGATAGCTTTCGTAGATGTGAACGGAATTGGTCCTGGCACCGTGATAGTGACAGGACTGGGCCCTTCTGGCGCAACACTCGCCACGGGAACTGCATTGACCGGCATTTGAATCTCAGCGGGAGTGTAATAGATGGTCACGGTTGATATCTCATCAGTGTCTTTCACGACTCTGTCGAACTGTAGACATCCTTCATCGATCAGATTCTGTAAACCCATCTTCAACTTATCACAGCCGTTCTCCTGATTCATACACTCAGAGCACTCTTGATTACAGCCCGGGAACACCTGTCCCTTCAATAAACGATCTTTTACCACCAACAAAGAAGTTTTCACTTGATGGATATCTGTCACCAGATTCAATCTCCTCCCATCTTCAATAGCGTACACATTTGCTGCACTATGATCAGGCATGGGATGCTGAGTAATATTAGGAGCGGGAGAGAAATTGATGGCTTTAGCATCAATCAAATCTTGTACTTTATGATGGAAAGCCCAGCATTTTTCAATGGAGTGCCCCTGAGCACCTGAGTGGAACTCACAACGAGCATTAGCATCGAAGTTAGGTGGCAGGTTTCCAGCAACCGGAGCTTTCATAGTACGGAGTTCTACCAACTTTAACTCGAGTAGCCGGGGCAACAGCGCGGCATAAGTCATAGGGAGAGGATCCATCTTACGATCCCTCTGTCTAGACCTTTGCTGGAAAAAAGGTTGTTGCTGTTGAACTTGTTGTTGGGGTTGTTGTTTCTGAACAGACGGTGTGGGGATTGTTACAGCATCTACCTGATAATAAGCTCGAGAACGCCCTCTGCCTCATCCTCTAAACACAGCATTCGTATCACCTTCTCGTCTTTTCTGGTTACTAGCAAACGGTTTCTTCGTCCCCGAAGAGCCAGCCCCACTCACATCCTGGATCTTTCCAAGCTTTAACAGACTTTCTATTCTTTCTCCCGCAATCACAATATCAGCAAATCCAGTCGACGGACAAGCAGCTAATCTGTCAAGATAGGCCCCTTGCAAGGTGCCCATGAACATATCTGCCATTTCTCTGTCTGACAAGGGAGGTTGGACCTGGGCAGCCATTTCCCTCCACCTCTGTGCATATTCTTTGAAACTCTCCTTGGCATTCTGGGACAATCCCTGCAATTGGGTGCGGTTGGGCGCCATGTCAATATTATATTGGTATTGCTTCAGGAACGCTTCTGCCAGATCTTTCCAATTCTTCACAGCAGCTCTATTCAACTTCATGTACCAGGTCAAGGACGCCCCAGCCAGACTATCCTGAAAATAGTGCATCCATAGCTTCTCGTCATCCGTATGGGCTGAAATCTTCCCAAAGTAAGCTTGAAGATGCGTTTGGGGGCACGCATTGCCATGATACTTATCAAAAGTGGGAGGTTTGAATTTAGGGGGAATTCTGACTCCTGAGACCAGCCCCAAGCTGGTAACATCAATACCCATAGAGTTCTTGCATTCTATGGCCCTGATCTTTTCTGCTAACTCCTCATACCTTCGATCACCTTGATTACCCACATCAGCATCTAGTAGAGTAAATTGGTCTTCCAGAGTATCTTCAAGAGTAACACCAGCATGCCTACCATTTCCATTACCCCGATTGTTACCACCAGGAGGAGGGTTGCCACCGGGAGGAGGGATGCCGTGTCCCTGTGAATTGTCATGCTGATCACCTTCGGGCCCATTGTCTGGACGCTCAACCAGAAGCCTCAATCTCTCCTGATTTTGCGCCATGCCAGTCATGAGGGTCATGAACTGGTCCATACGCGCCCTCATTTCGGCCAAATCACTTTGCACTTGATCCATGATTCTTACTTGATTTCTTCGCGTCGAATATCGGTGAATATGATTCTCCGCTATACTGCCTGAAACCAAATAAAGGTTAGAGACCCTGCAACGAGTACCTGAAAAGCAAGTAACAAAAATGCAAAATGATATGCAATGCCATGCAATGCTATGTTTGTCATTTCCTAGGTGCTTTTATACCCTGATTCCAATCCAATCCACAGAAATCTGAAGACCAGAAATCGTGATATAAAGAGACGTGTCGTGGTCATGTGCTTGTGTGCAGCTATCTGATAAGAAATAATCCTGAATAAAACTGCTCATACTCATTCAATAAAATATTTAAGAAAGGTTCAACCGCAAATGCAATATAAGGAAAAAAATGGATCCATCAACAAGCCTGATGGTAGCCATTAACAACAAAATACAGGGAAAAGAACATCAATCTGACAATTCCACATCCTTCAGCCTATCACTTGAATACTTGATTTCCTCAAAAAGTATACGGGTACGCTGGTGATTCGGCTTTTCAATCATTTCTTTGATCAAGACATCCCTTTTCTCAAGAGCTTCAGTTAAAGAACCCATATGCAGCATAAGAGCTTCGTCATCATGCACTCCTTTGTGTCTCTTTATGCCAGCTTGCGTCATAAGTATCTCTCCTTCTATCATGGCTTCTTCAAGCTCTTTCTTGGTATTCTTCAACTGGCTTCTAATTTCTTCTAACTGTTCTTGACTTTTACCTAGACTTTCCCGATACTTTCTCCTCTGCTCATGTGCCTTTTTAAGCTCCTCGTCTTTAGTCTTCGACTGATCCTTTAACTCGGCATTTTCAATTCTGACTTCATCCCAAGCTTGACGAAGTTGAGCTAATGAATCCTTGCTTCGGGCTAAAGCCTGTTTTGTAATCTTGTGAGCCTGACTAGTGTCATCTGCTCCCAAAGTAAGTTTCCGAAAGTACCGAGCTCGGTCATCAAAATCTTCCTCTTTGTCAGCCAAGGTTTTTTCCGCTTTCAAGGCTTTCTTTTCCAACTCTTTGTTGTCAGCTAGAGCTTTCTGAAGACATCTGCTTATTCCAAAATTCTCTATCTGCAACTCTCTGACCATTTTCTTCCACTTCTCACATTCTTCAATAGCCACCATAGTGGGTTGTTCTGGCTGTACTGCACATAAAAGAGGTCCCCTTGAAAAGGGTAAAAGCAATTCCTTTACTTTCGTCTCAATCCACCTGTCATATTCAGGATAAGATCTACAATCTCCTTTTCCAAAAACTGCTTTTCCAATTTTGTGCTTATCTTTCCAAGCATTCACTACTTCTACCACCTTCGCATCTTTAGTTCCTGTAAAGAATAAAGATTCTTCCACATCTTGCTCTGTAGGAGGATCCCTGGAAGCATACCCAAACTGTCGGATGGCCAAAACTGGATTATAATTGATCCCTCCTTTTCTGCCAACCAAAGGCACATTTGGAAAATTTCCGCATCTTGTGACAAGCTCTATTCTCAATAACCGGTGATCAAACCATACAATGTTATCAGCAGTTAAACTCATCAATCGTTTAGACCATTTCGCCTCATCTTTGGTTTCCACAAAGGCACCTACCTGAGGCAAATGTTTGAAAAACCAATGACTCAGCAGTGGAGTGCAACAACTAACAGATCCTCCCCTCCTTTTCTCATTCTTATAGTGCACAGAATGATAAAAATCTCCTAACAAAGTAGGGACTGGATTTTTAAGAACGAAAACTCTTGTCGCTTGCATATCCACAAAGTCTTGCTGATTGGGAAAGAAAACTAGGCCATATATGCAGAGAGCCAGAATGGAATTGTAAACCGTCCAATTTTTAGCACTTGCAGCCTCTTGGGCCTGTCCAGACAGAAATTCTAAATGAAATCCGCTAACTCCATTTTTACTGCTCACACCACTCTTTATCAATGCCTGATCCATTTGTAAAGCAGCAGCAATTTCTTTTACGCTGGGAGAACTACCAGAGAAGAATGGTATTGCCGACGTGATCGGAATTCCCAAAATAAATGAGAATTCTTCCAGTGTTGGCATCAAAATGTAATCTGAAAAAAGAAAACACCTCAACGAAGGCTCGTAGAACTGCAGCAGAGTGTGCAAGGCATCATGTTCATACTTGGTGATTGTACGGACCATCCCAACCAAATTCCCGTAGCTCTTCTGAAACCTATCAAGAATACCCGGACCAGCCATACCTATAACTTTGAGCAATGAATCCAAGACAGGATCTGGAAACTTGTAAGACACATTGTTCTTTCTCTCGGCAACAATCTCTGTTGAACCCGTGGATTGGAATCAGAAATGTATTATGCACCTGAAAATGACAAACATAACTGTTATGATATGATAATGCAATGCAAGAGGGCATGTGATCAGGTAATCAAGTGTCGGTGTCTGTATTGAACTGTGTGCACTGTGTCTCTGTACTGAATCTGGCAATATCTGAGATGAACACTTAAATCACTGTCATAGGATACAATGTCTGAAATCATCATAGAATCACAAGTAAGGTAGGTAGGAGGCTGGGTTTCCTGCAAACCTGTAAACATCCCGCCCATACTCACGTGTGGTTCTTAGAAAATAAGGCTTGTCAGCTTCGGAGGTTTGAGAAGCAATAGCACATTCAGCCCGTAGGATACAATGCTATGCCAATCAAAGAGGTCGTCCACTGACTCCCCTTAGAAAATAAAAGTCATCCTATGCAAGTTCCAAAGTGGGCCCTCGGGTGCGAATGGGTTTGCCACAGAATGTGGTCTGCCATTGTCACCACTAAAGAGGGATATTTCCACTAAGGTCCTCATGATCGGTCACTAGAGTCGACAGCTCTCTAGATCTACATCCTGGAATACGCAAGATGCGCATGCCACGACGTGTCCCAAGATAGCCTCGTCTAGCTGTGAATTTCGTGAACACCCAACGCACTCCAAACGGCACGTAGGTCCCACTACTCTCCACTCTAATTCTAAGTGTATACTCAAGCCTGTGTAATGGGCTTATCTCTCAGAAATCCCATCCCGCCAAACAGAAAATAGCACAGTCCAACACAACAGTAATAATATGATATGTAATGCTAAAAAGCAGTAAATACAGTAATGTACAGTAAAGCAGTAAATAACCATACAATAAAATGGTAAATATAGCACAACAGTAAACACCCAATGAAAGAAAAACAGACAAGCGCTAGGATTGACTTGCTTAGGATGGACCAGCAATAGGTCAACCTTTCCCCAGCAGAGTCGCCAGCTGTCGCTCCCGGGATTTTCATCCTAGTACAAACGCGAAAGTGGCACCGAAACAGAGTCGCCAGCAATGTGTATTTATCCCATGAGAGGGAAAGGAAACACCGCATAAACCTGAAGGAAAGGATAGAGCAGGGTCTTACGACCAAGAGAAGAGGGTAAGGGAGTCGGTTACGCGAGAGGAAGGTATTAGCACCCCCACGCGTCCATCGTACCCGATGGGATCCACGCTCGCTTGTCTCGATCAAAGGGTGATAGAAAAGAATACTACAAAAGAGGAACTGAAAGAAAGAAAGAGAAAGAGAAACAAATGTAGGGAAAATAAAAGAAGTGCTCGAATGGGCCCTACCCCACTGCCTACGTATCTCATCGGGAGCATGAGAATCAGAGCGACGTAGTTCCCCTCACTAGGGATGGATTGTTTGTTTTTTAGAGAACGGCTTACGTTCTAGCTCAGGTGTTGCAGGCTCGCTGGTCCGAGTGCGTTACCGTCTTGCAAGAGCACGAGTAGGAGCGCGTTCGTGCATTGAGAATGAATGAGATGAGAAAAGAATTCCCGAAGGAAAAGACGTTATTATTTGTTTTTGTCTTTTAAGAGTTTTTTATTTGTTTGCATATGATAGTGTATCTGAATCTTAGTCATTGGAAGGTGTGCATTCTCACATTCCAAGATGGAATGGGTAAGAAAGCACACTAAGAGTGAAGAAGACCCCCACACTTAGTTCCAATTGTCAAGGTTCAAACACACTAGCGTATTTGTGTTTATTAAGTGTTTTTGTTGATTAAGAAATGAAGAAGTGTTTTTTATTATTTGTACCTTCAACAAGTATTGCATTTAAGTCCCTCATACAAGATCAAATGTTTAACACATCGACCCAAGATGGGTTATATGCTATACATTTTAAGATTATAAGAGAAGACCCCTTATAATCTTTTCTTTATATGAAAGGCCTAAATGCAATAAGTGCCTACCTTTATTAGATATTTTGGATTTTCTTTAAGAGATGAGAAGAGAGACTCAAGAGAGGAGAAAAGGTAAAACCTATATGGACTAAGACTCAATCCTAATTGAAGATTTAAGGGAGTGATCCTAAAGGTTTGTGAGGTTTCAACCTAAAGTCTAAAGAAAGAAAGAATTAAACAATTCACTTCTAAAGTAGAAGATGAATTGTAATTCAAAAAGGGAAAGTAAAGAGTTATTAAAAGAAAGCACATAAATGCTTAACAAACATAAAATGGAATTGTAGAAGAGAAAGGATAGAATTTGAATGTGGATTCCTTATCCATACTCAATTGAAACTTACCAAAGCCCCTACATGGTTAGTAAACAATAGAAACATGTATAAGGAATAAAAAGCACTTAATGCACATTAAAATTCAAAAGAATAAGATGAAAAATCAAATCTTAATATCATAACCAGAATGTGCATCATATGGATAACAAGTGAATATCATCATACAAATGCAAGTGAATAAGCAATAATCATCACCCATTAGCATTTAAACATGTTACAAGAAGAAGGAATAGATGAAAGATGGAAAGAAATGAAAAGGACATGCATAAATGGAACATGTACATCAACAACCAGAATTGAAACTAAATAAAAAAAGGTTTATGAACATCTCAAAAGTATCCATGAATCAACCATCAAGACATTCAAGAAGTAATAGAAGAAGAAGTGAGATGAAAACTCAAAAAGAAGGTGCAAACAATACATGTTAGGATGCACAAAGTTCAAGTTGAAATGAACATGTGAAGATGACATATAATGTGCAACAATGACCTATAATATCACTTGAATGACTCATACAACTATGCAAATGCTCATACAAATATGCACAAAAGAGTTCATGCAAACATGCACTAAAGTTAAAATGACATGACATGTATTATGCTTCAAATGTAATGCATCAAACAAAAACCAAATGGATTCATGAAAATTATGCCAGCATATTATTGGAATGCCTAGGTCAGAAATGCATCATACATCAAGATAGCATGTAAAAATTCAGAGCAAAATGACTTCAAACAAAGCAATTAGGTCAAATTGAAACATCATGCAAAGTGGTGCAAATATAGGCATCAAAACATGTCATAAAGTGACTTAAAAAATCAAACAAAAATCATCTAGCATGCTTCAATGTATTGGTGAATCAATGCAAAAAGAACCATGTCAACACAGTTTGTAATGAGCAAGAACAAAATTAAACAAATTCATGTATCATGCTTAGAATGCATCTAAATGGAAATTCAAAGAAAATTATGGACCAGGGGTAAAAAGGTCATAAAATCAAGAAATAAAATCATGGAAAATTTCCTAAATGTTTTAGTGATACTCATGAATTTTTGTGGAATTTTATGATGATGTTTGGTATTTTTAAAAATTAAAAAGTAAACGTGCATAAAATAAAGAAAATAAAAGGAAATAGAAAACAAGAGTGGGGTGCAAATATAGTAAACCAACAGTTCAAAGTGTTTGGGCTTTTAAAAAAAGGAGGTGCGAAAAGCAATCTGCCATAGGTCCAATTACGCGTAGCACACACTAACTACCATGTACACTCAGTCAACAAAATTGACTCGCTCATGGCCATTGGATCAAGTCAAGGTCAAACAATAGTCAAAGTAAGCAAGATCAATGCACACACGTGAGGGAACACAATTACTAACATGCACTGCGCCACATTTTGTTTAAGTGAAATCAGAAATGGAGCACGTGAGGTGCACACCTTTTTTTAATGCGTTGGCCAATCCTACACCACACGATGCAAGTAAATCCACGGTCACGATTAAAACTGCAAACCAAACCCTAACACATGATCACCGGCCGGAGAGGGACCTCCGGTCACCTTCTCCGGCCATGCACCACCGTCTGCAACTCTCACACGTCCCAGAAATGCACAAATATTATACCAAAATGAAGCTGAGCTCACGTAGATTAAGAATTCACAATTGTTTTTCACATACCAAGCACACACATAGAGAACAGAGGAGATTAAATCATGCCCTAAGTTTTGGATCTAGGCTTCTAAGAAGCTCTATCAACTAGCCGGAGTAAGCAGAGCTTCTATTAAGCTTAATTAACAAAAACAAGCTAAAATGAATGAAAATCAACTGAAGCAAAGTTGAATGATGAAACCTGAAAATGTGGAGCAATTGGAGATGTTGAGAAAAACCAGAGGAAAGCTTGATATGCTGAGCTTCTAGATCTTCAAACTTAGCAAAATAAATGCTATGGATTCGTAAATAGATGAAGGATGTTGAAGCTTGCAATGATGCTGAACTTGCAGAAATGGAGTTGTTCTTGTTGCTCTTGATTCAACCACACCAAGCAACGATTAATGGAAGCACAATGGAGTTGAAATCGTGGAGAAGAAGATGAGAAAAATCAGAGAGAGTGAGAGGTGTTCTTGGAGAGAAATGTGGTTGTCAAAACTGAAAAAAGAAAATGGAGTGTGTGATTTTCTTTTATAGTGTGAGCTTACCACGGTTTAATGAGTTGAGTTAGGGTGAGTCAAGGTGGTTAACTGAGTCCACCCTAACTAACTGAGTCAAGTTAGTTAGGGGGCGAGTGATCAAGGCTGGGTTATGGTGAGGTTAATCTCATGACAGTTATGGTGAGGGTGAAAGTGAAATGAATGGCATGGTTGTGTATTAGAAACTTTCTCAGCAAGTTTTCTCTTTCCATTTTCATGCAAGGCACGTGCTATAGCAGTGTATGTGATGTTCATGGTGTGCTCAAATAAGGGAAAGAATTGTTTGATGGATGTCTGAACCAAGTTATGCAGCAAAGCCATCAATGTATCAGTGAAACATAGGGAGGTTTGGTAATGTTTTTCTCTCTACTCAATGAATAGTTTGGTGAGTTTTTGGGTTCATTGGAAAGAGGGAGTATAATGCAACAAGTTTGGTTTGAGATTGGAGTTGATATGATACTTCAAACATGCTCCAAAATGACTATAAACTTAAGCACACAAGACTGGATGATGGGCGCATCAGGTGGTCGGTTGGCAAGGCTGGCATGGCACAAAATTTCAGCATAACCACCCTAACTTGAGGCCACTATTTCCCCATCATACCTTGATCAGATGAAATTTTGTCCAACATGAAACTTGAAGAAGACATTACAAGGAACATTTTTGATGTTGACAAGTTTTGAGAATGAAGCCTCTAACCATGCGAAAAATAGGTGTACATTTGGCCCACCAACTATTTGTTAAAATGACTGCGCGCGTGCCCTGAAAATCTTGGTCATGACCTAGTTTTGAACCTACTTTGCTCAGACTTTGATCAATCATATCTCACTCAATTTTTATCCAATGGAGATGTTCCACACATGGATTTGAAGCTTAAAACAAGATCTTTTGTTGTGGCCGAGTGGAATTTTCATTTGGTGCTTCAATTTTAAATGGCCTTGGTTCAAACTCTGATGCAAAATGGCCAAAACTTGCTATTTTTAGTAACCCTACTTCATCCAAAAATGGCAACTTTCCACCTCTTGATTTTTTCATGATTCCTTTGGATTTTCTTGACCAAATTTTGTACATTGGACATATGTAACATGAATTTCATGATTTTGGGCTCAAAAAGTCAAGAGTTGACTTTTTCCTCTGATTATTTGACTTTGCCCCAATTTCTCTGATTCTTGATCTTTCTTCCAATTGAACCACTTCTAAAACCAAGTGAGATGTAATTTTCCACATACATACACTTAGGGACATATGGAATACCATGACATCAAGTTTTGTCCAAAAAATCAAAGATTCCCTGATTTAATGGGAAACCCTAGTTTTGACCCCCTTTGGTTAGGAGGAAATTGCACATCTTCCAAATCCAAATTCCTCAGAGTATGTTGTGTATCCTCTTAAAGGATGATGAGAAATGCCACTTGAGGATGATTTTGAATCAATGAGCTATCTCTTTTGAGGATTTTCCTTCAATTTTTGGACTTCTTGCATAGTGTAGGATGTAATGCCTCAATCTCCTATTGTATCTCTTATCCTTGAGGTTGTGGATGATCAATTGAGATAGTATGAGACATGAAAGGCTTCTTGGCTTGCCTTGAGGGCACTTGATTGACCTTTTGTGCTTTGAATGATTCCTTGATTGTCCACCTTCCACCTGATCACATGCCCTGATGGTAAGAAGGATGTTATGCTCCAATTTTCTATGTTAAATGCAATGCAATGTTAATGAGGTGGATATGATATGATAAATGATAACGCCATGCTATGATGACAAAGAGGGAGAGCAAATTTTGGGGTATTACACTATTGGTGATGGTCTTTGTGATAATCTTCATGATCACATTACAGAGGCTGATAGGGCGAGACACCTTCGCATTAGAAGGGTGTTTACACTTAGGTATCAACGTAATGAGGGTGTTATTCAATTCTCTGGGATCTGTATTATCATTGAGAACCTTCAGGACCATGTTGCAAATATCCTTCCCAACTGTATCCCAGTATTTCTGAAAGAAAAGGGCGGGCAAACCATCAGGACCAGGGGCTTTTAATGGATGCATCTGAAACAAAGCAGTCTTAACTTCCTCCTCCGAGAAAATCCTCTCACACCAACTGTACAGATTTCCCACTCACAACAGTACAGATTTCATCAACATTATTAGGTAACGAAGACGAAAATAGTTCAGAAAAGTAGTGGGTTAAAATTATCTCACAATGATCCTCACCTTTCCACCAAATCTCGTTCTCATCCTTCAGGTTGTTAATCACATTTGTATGTCTCCTCATGTTAGCTTTTCCATGAAAAATTTATTATTCTTGTCACCATGCCTTAACCAAAGAGCTCTACTATTTTGGTGCCACATTATCTCCTCCGACTGAAGGAGTTTGTTTCTCTGGTTTTCCAAAACTCTGAACTTATTGATATTCTCGGAGGAGGCATCCCATCTACAATCATCTTTGAGCAGCTCTTCAATCCTACCCAGCTCTTAACTAATGGCACTTCTCCTATACTCCTTGAACGAATCATCAAGACCTTTCATAGCTGAAATCTTTGAGACAACACCTCCTGTAGAATTCCTCCACAATCTATCCACAACCCCTTCACACCTTGGATCTTTACTCCACACTTCCTCAAACCTGAACATAAACCTTCGCTTTCGTTTAGTTTCGTCAGAATCAGCTTCCAGGTCGATTCAGATAGCCGCATGATCAAAGCCAAAATGAGGGAGATGGGTAATCCTGATTGGAGAAAATCTATTGATGAATCCTTCAGATTCAAGGCTTCGATTCAGTCTACATTGAATGTTGTTCTCCTCTTCACGCCCATTCGTCCAAGTGAATTTGTGACCTGCAAAACCGACATCAGTTAGTTAACAGGAAATGTAACACCCCTAATCGATACCCCCAAAAAGATAAAGCGATAAAAAAAAATTAATCAGAGTATAATGAAAACATTCATGGCATAGACGGAGTCGTCACATCAATTTAGACAAAACACAATAAACCTGCTCATAAAGATATGCAACAATTAGGTAGCACATAACAGAGGAACTCAGTTCCTACTACCCACAATTCAGATACAGAATAAAAGCGGAAAATCTGCAGTGAATCTCATATATATATAACATAAAAGTCTGTCTGTCATACACAGATTCATACATGTACAATCCAAAAGATATATATACATATACACATAAACCACAACGATCTCCCCGACTACCCGGTGCTACATATCAGAGCCGACCGACAAAAGAATGAAGACCTAAGCTTCACAAAAAGACCTCCAGCATCTAATCTGCAATGCCTCATAGAGCATTTGAAACAGCAGAAGGGTGAGAAACACAATTATAATATAATTGCATACAATTATATAATAACACAAAAATACACATGTAAAATATTCTCACCACAACTTACATCAGAATTCAAATGCAAAACAACACACTGCATATCTCATATATCCATCACCAAGGCATATCAATCATGCACAATACATTTATCAACAACATATATATATATATATATATATATATCACAACTTATTAATTCCATTCACAATTCCACACAAACTCAATCCATTCATGATTTATGCAAATGCACAGAGACCGACACAATGATGCAATGCGGTACCATCCATCCGTCAATCTCATCACTAGTCCACTCAGGAACTATTGGAATCATCGTTTGTTACTTAGTGTAACTCCCCGTCGGGCAAACGATGTTCCCCGTCACTCACACCTCTTTGTATAAGGCACACGACGTTTACGGATCTCTCACACCTCTTTGTATAAGGCACACGACCCGATCGCTCAAACCTCTTTGTATAAGGCACACGATCGTCTATAATCATCGCTCACACCTCTTTGTATAAGGCACACGATGTTATAGCGGATTCCCTCTGGAACCGATTCGTCGCTCACACCCACTAGGGTACACGACATCACAAGAATGCATATCATGATGCTTGGCATACAATGACTCATGACATTCAAATGCACACATATATGCAACCATAATCATGCATATATAATCAAATACAACACATTGCATTTACTTGCCCTTAGGCTACAAACCATCATCACAACATTTAATCATATGCATTCACATCATATAACGTCACACAAGTCATACGATATCCATATCAAAAGCACATTACATGATACACATCAATTTCACACAATTACAACGGTAAAAGTCGACAAAACCACACTATTCCAAATTCCTGACATAATTAAATCGGCCAACATTCTCAAAACCATTTTAATAAGAAAGTACAGCTCAATAGCTTTCCAACGATACCAAGTATGTTCAAAACGGATAATCGGAACACAAGTTATGGAATTCGAAATAAAACAGAACTAATGCAAAATCCCTAGGAGCGCCCGGCGGTACCAAAATTTCGCTCGGCGGTGCCCCTTCGCCTCTGCGTCGCCCGGCGCAGCAACGGCGTATAACTCTCCACCAAAGCCTAAAAGAGTCAGCAGTGTGACAACCTCTTGGGCATCGCCCGGCAGAGAAGCGGCGCAACTCCTGCGTCGCCCGACGCCCAAACCACCGCCCGACGGCCTACACCAGAACCAGAAAATTCTATTACATTTTTACACGATTCCAACACCCCAAAATCCCCATTTTTCATCCTAATTCAATTCCAACAGCAAAACAAATATCGACAATTGTTCATAAACATAATGTGATCATACAACGCGATTCATATCGATTCCCGACCGCAAAAACATCGATTTCGATTCATTTTTCTCATTTCGACCTATAATGGAAAAACTAGTAAAACTTTCCACACACACACATACATAATCATACACAATGATAAGATAATCGAGTTTCACACCCTTACCCGATTAATCGTGTTTTCAAAAGTCGGTTGTATCGTTTTCTTCTTCTCCAAGTTTTCCTCTCCTCTCATTTTCTTTCTCTTTTCCTTTTCCTTCTTCTCTTTTTCTTTCTCTCTATTTTTCTCTCTTTCTATTTAAAAGAAAAAAATAATATCTACCCAACAAAAGACCAAAATACCCCTACACTCAAATATCTCGCAAACGCTCTCAAAACGCGATAAAACATAATCACGATGAAAAAATAATATATTATCAAATAAAAGTCAAGAATAAAATAATATAATAATAAAAATAATTAAATCGACTTGATTAAATAAATCTAACAAAAACTGGGGCGTTACAGGAAACCATCACTTGTCTTCCCAAAGAAAGCTGTCTAGACGATTTGCACTGTCCTCCAAGCTTCTCATGGTCATAGAGTATATCATTCAGGTCACCAAAACATATGAATTTGTCTCCTCCACTGCAAGCCATATCTTTAATTAAACTTTAAGTTTTCCTTTTATTATTTTCCTCAGGGAAACTATAAATACCACTAAAGAACCACTTGTTATCCTCATCTTCATAATACACATATCCTCCTATGTGATTTAAAGAGAAAGACTCCACGGTTATCCTTACATCTTCCTTCCAAAACAGAATAAGACCTCCAGCTCTTTCCCTTCCATTTCCATGGTAATCCACTATGAAACAGCCATCAAATCCACTTTTAGACTTAATAGCATGAACTTCTTCACTCTTCAACCTAGTCTACATAAAAAATAAAACCTCCGAGTTTCAATATGATAGAGCCTTAGCAAGGCTCGAACTGCACGGGGACTCCTTAACCCCCTGCAGTTCCAACTTATAATTTTCATTGTTCTAGGCGATGTTGGTTTTCCAACACCACCTCTGGTAATATTTATGCTTCCTCTCCCTCGATCTGCCTTTTCCTCTTCTTCTCCTCACTACCCTGACCTTCTAACGTGCCCTTTACAATCATGACGTTGATCAGCTGTCGTTTACAACCATCTAGCTCCAGCAATTTCTGCTGGTTTGGGCTCACCTTCCTAGGTGTTTGCTTCCTTGTCCATTTTTTCTTTTTCATGATTACAGACTTTGAACGTGACACTGAGACTTTTTTAGTTTCCCCGTTTGAAATGTCCACAGCTCTGAGGGATTCCGCCACTGCTTCAATCTCTAGATTATCTCACTTAGAAAAAAAACCACTTGGTGGCTAAGACCTTTCTCTGAACTCTCCTTATGCTTCTGTATTTGACTCTTACCCACTTCCCCATCCACTTCATTATCCCTATCCTTCGCTATACACCTACTGTTACCCGAAGAAATGTTGAAGAGGTTTTTGTTACATGAGCTTGACGTCAACTCTTTTCTTTTCTCTACAGGAATTTTTTGTAAGGGGGACGCTCGTAACCATGGTCCGTATGAAAGCTCATTCTCCTCCAACTCCTCAAAACCATTTTCGCTTAGATTTGTGACCACTTCACAATCTTTTAACTGGTGCCCAAGTCTTCCGCAAACAAAACACAGAGTTGGTAACCTCTTGTCATACCCCAAATTTTGACCACTAATATTTCCAATCATTGTGCAAATCATCATCACAATATGAATGAACCATTAGTCTCCCAAAAGATGGGTGACCATCCACTACAATCAGACTTAGGGTTTCAAGCCCTCTCAGAGCTCTTAGACAAAGGATCAATCAAGAAATGACATGATCTTTAACTTGTCTAGCCTCTCAAACATCCACAAAGGATCAAGAGGACTCCCACTTCAAGGATTAAGCACAAGGCTTCTCCCTTCTAGGTGGATCAAGCCTTAAGATCGCCAGTGCCACCAAATTAGGGTTTGGTCGACCAGGGCCTCCAGTTGGAAATTTTCCTCTGGGCATGAGCCAATGCTTCAAAGCATAACCTATGATGCTCTAAGGGACATCATAAAGGCAATCATCAAGTCAATTTAGCCTCAGGGGATGCATTCATCAAAAAATCAGGAATTAGGGTTTCTTGACCTAATTCACCCCTAAGTTGACTTTTGGGATAAAACATGAGCCAAGACCTCAAGAGGGGATTTGAGGGTCTCTAATACACCACATTGATCCATTTTCAACAATGGATTGATCCAAGAAGCTTGATCCACAAGTTTCAAATTCATCACAACCAAAATTAGGGTTTCGCGAGAAAAGTCAACTGTGCCTTTGACTTTTGACCAGGACATGCTCCCAAACCCTAAGACATGATTCAATACACCCTATAACACCTATGAAATCAATCCATCAAGTTTGATTTAGGTCAAGGACTTGATTTCATAGAGGATCGCACTGTTTGGAGTTCATCTGACAAAAAGTCAACTGTGCACAAAAGTCAAACTTTGACTTTTTGAGATTTTTCACAATTATGGTTTTTAAACCCTAAAATGATGTTAATTTGTGATTTGATCATCATTCATCAAGAAAAATCAAGAAAAGTGGGATAACTTGTAAAAGGGGTTTCCATAAAAACTTAGAAAATTTTCTAAGTTATGGAACAAAGTGGCTAGGGTACCAACTTTGGAGGACCATAACTCCTAAATCACAAGGCCATTTTTCCCCATCCAAAGCTGGATTTGTATCCCTTATGGCCCTCTACAAAATCTTTAACTACACCTCATTCCAATTCATTATGGATTTTGAGTTATGGAATGATCAAAGTGGCTGAAAACATGAAATGCCACTTTTTCCAACACTTAGTGAAATTTTCACTAAGTCAGAATCTGCCTTCACTTTTTTCCAAATGTAGGGGCATTTTTCACTTGGATCCAAAAAGTATCAAAACCAATTATGATCAAACAGTTATTGTATCATATGAGGGCTTTCCAAAATGGCCAAGAACATCACCAAATTCCACTTGAGCCATGAGATATGACAATGGCAACATGCCTTGCTGAAAACTGCCAAGGCAAGGCAGATTTTGGAGTTTTGCTCGATTTGCTCAAATTTTGCAAAGGGCAAGCAACTCTATCCATTTGAACACCTCAAGGGGGGACCAAGGAGGAACCAACTCTGATCCCAAGCCTCCCAAGTCTTTGGAACCAAAAATAGCATGTCAAACCTAGAAATCCCTAAAAGAGGGACAAGACTCCAATTTTGGATTGGAGCATTTAATGGATGCACAAAGGTGGCATGGACTAACACATTTGCAACTGAATTCAGTCAAGAATGATCCAACAACTAGGGAACCACATCTCTGTGCTCTAACCTCTAGTTAATGGCTAGAGGAGACTTGGATTCTCATTTGCCAACATTGGCCAAACCTCTACAGCAGTTGCCATTCACTATTGCTTGCAAAAAAAACTTGCTCTACTATAAATAGAGCTCATTTGTGCTCAGTTTGAGTACACCAAAGCCATCAAACAGATGCTTTCCTCAAAATCACCTTCTCACTTCCAATTTTGCCTTCTAAGGCAAGTCACCATCGAGTTTTGAGTTTGGGAGATATTCCAACCAAACCAATCACACACACACTTCATAAACATCATATAGAAGTGATCCAAACACTCACATAACATCTGGAACACCAAAATCACAAAATCACCAGCCAATTGCTCAAGCCTTTGACAGATTTGCAGTTGGGGTACCATCTCAAGTTTTAGATCATTTCAATCCATTCCAAGCATCCAGACACACTTCATGGCACCTAGGGAAGCTATCCACATCATTGTAACATAGTTGTAACACCTCTAACCTAGAACTCGATCACCAGCTGCAAGTGGTAAGCATGAGCTCTTCTAACTCTATGATCCATGCATTTTTTGTTGCACAATAATTTGGCCATATGTTCATAATCATGCATAGAGTGTACCCTTAATCAATTGCTTTGTATGAATCGTGCATGGAATTTCTGAACCTTCATGCAGAATTTAGGGTTCTTGAGGTTTCTCTTTGATTTCTTATTCCATGCTTAAAATAAATGAAATTAAAGACCATAGACATGATCGTGAGGTTGAAACGAGTACATTGATATGTAGATTGCATGATATAATCAAGTATTCAGTGAGATTGGATAAAAAATGCAAATATGCAGAAACAGAGGGTGGCGCGTGTTCTTGCCCTTGTTCTTGGCGCCCTTTTTGAAAATTCAAAAATTTGAATTTTGTGATTTTATTTAATTGATTCAAAAATTAATTTCTCTCTGAGTTTTAATGATTTTGAGTTGATTCTTTTTTTAATAATTCACAAAAATGTTAAAATATTTTATTTTACCAAAAAATCCCAAAAATATTATTTATTTCATATAATTGATATTTTTGCAAAGAATTAATATTTTAATTGTTTTTGACATTTAAAATATTTTTTCCTCCTTGATTTTGCAAATTTTAATGATTTCTAATCATTTTGTAGGTCAAAACATGATTTTTGAAACATTAATCCAAGATCACAATTTTTTTTTCCACATGTTAAACAATTTTGATTATTTTAGTTGAATTTTTTATTCAATTAAAATACATTTTGGAAACAAATTAGGGTTTTGATTAATTCAACCCTCATCAAACCATTTTTAAACACTTTTGGGCCTCTAAGAGAGTGTAAGACCCAAACCCCCTTGTAACCAAAACTATTTTTGGGTCTCAGATATTGTATAAGTCCCTCTGTGTTAAAAGAAAATCTCGGCGCGATCGTCAGTTCAAAAACCAATCTGGGCCTCTCCTCGAGCTATAAGACCCATTCAAAATCATTTTGGGCCTCTAATAGAGTGTAAAACCCAATCCTTTGTAAATACAAACCTATTTTGGGCCTCAAATGTTGTATAAGTCCCGTTGTACTTCAAAAGTTCGGCGCGATCATCGCCCGTTTAAAACAAACCATTTGGGCCTCTCCTCGAGCTATAAGACCCATTCAAAATCATTTTGAGCCTCTAATAGAGTGTAAGACCCAATCCCCTTTTGAAACCAACAACTTTTGGGCCTCAGTCATTGTATAAGACCCACGGTGTTTTCAAAATCTCGGCGCGATCGTCGCCCTTTTCAAAAATAAACACTGGGCTTCTCCTTGAGCTATAAGACCCGTCTTTGTTCACTTTCAATCATTTTTTGGCCTCTTGAGAGAGTGTATGACCTATCCCCTTTGTACAGAAAACCTTTCTTGGGCCTCAGTCACTTGTATAAGTCCCACTGTACAACTTCAACAATGCAATCACTGATAAAACCTTGGACCTCTCCTTGAGCTGTAAGCCCCAACAATCTTTTCAAAGCACTTTCTCCTTTGATTTTGTATATAATATTGTTATCAAAGCTTTCTTTGTTGAACAACTAACAAAACAGCATGGAAGCTCTACAACCGAGTAAGTGTTTACTCGCTTTCATTTACCGCTTTCATATGTATATAACTGTACTGTGGGGCTGTTTCACTGTAAGTCTTCTTTCATAAACTCATATAAACTGTGTAATACTAGTATAGATATTTAGAGTTTCCCCGGCAACTACGTCTAGAACTAGACAAAATCTCGTCTCCTTACATCAGACGTTCTCCCGGATATTTCAACATAACCTAAACCATGAGAATTTTCTTTTACAACAATTTTAGATAACTATATCTAAGAAATCTCCCCCTTGAACAGTTCATATACAGAAGGCCAATGTTCCAAGTGAAACTCCTTCTGCAACTGTTCATCAGCCTCCTCTTGGGCTTAGTGCAAGGACCCACAGGCTTCCTAAAAGCATCCCCGCCTCCTCTTGGGCGTTGTACAAGGACCCGTCGGCTTCTTAGAAGTTTTCACAACCTCCTCTTAGGCTTCGTATAATGATTATTCCTCCGGGAAGATAGCCTCCTCTTGGGCTTCGTACAAATTGTCCCTTCGGCTTCTTAAAAGTTTTTCTCGCCTCCTCTTGGGCTTCGTACAAATTATCCCGACGACCTCTTAAAGGTATAGGAACAGAAATTAGTCATCTTGATAGAACAATCTTTCAAAGAGTCTAGATCTTTCTACCGCGAACGTACTGTCTCTTGATCTCTTTTAAGCATAGTACAAAAGAGAAAACTCTAGACTTGGACAACCTAATCTTCTTAATTCTCGAAGACATTCTCAAGTTCCTTTCAAAAATAGGAAGAAAACACCCGTAGACTGGGGCAGTCTCAATACCCTTCGGATTCCCCGTTTCCTTAAAGAACAGGAAATAACCCTGATCCTTAGATCAAATCCATGAGTACAACATTACCCATATAAGAACTTATTTTCTCTTTTAACCAACATACTGGACCTATCACTCAACTGAAACAGTAACCCTAGCCTCCTCTTGGGCTTTGTACAAATGATTCTCCCCAGCAAAACAAACCTTTGCAGCCTCCATCTCGGGCTTCGTACGAGATACAAAATCGCTCTCTTGTTGAGTATAAAAGACTCTCTTGTTGAGTCAATCCTCTTTTAGCCTCTATCTCGGGCTTCGTACGAGATACAAATCACTCTCTTGTTGAGTATAAAAGACTCTCTTGTTGATTCAAACATTTTTTAGCCTTCATCTAGGGCTTTGTACGAGATACAAAAACACTCTCTTGTTGAGTATAAAAGACTCTCTTGTTGAGTCAATCCTCTTTTAGCCTCTATCTCGGGCTTCGTACGAGATACAAATCACTCTCTTGGTGAGTATAAAAGACTCTCTTGTTGAGTTAAACCCTTTTAGCCTCCGTCTTGGGCTTCATACAAGACACATATAAAAACACTCTCTTGTTGAGTCAACCCTTTTAGCCTCTATCTCGGGCTTCGTACGAGACACAAAAGCATCCTCTTGTTGGGTCAATAGCTTCCTCTTAGGCTTTGTATAAAGAAATCCCCGTCTGATTCAATCAACCTTTTAGCATCAAATCATGCTTTGGTCACAACATACAAACATCAACAACTCCTTTTCCCTCGTCTAATTGTTGTAAACGGCAAGCCTCTGGATTATTTTACATCCATGCCATTGTCCCTCTTTTAGCATAAGAAATTCCTAAGGAAAGATGGTGTTGCTCTAAACTGAGTTAAAGTCTTCTCCTTCAGGTTAAAAATCCCCTATAAAGGAAATTATGGCATTGTGGGATTCACATATCCCATTTAAAGTAATTCTCCTTTATAATCAGTCACCCAACATTTGTGCCAAACAGACCCCTTTAGAGATGAAAAATTCTCTCTAAAGTCAACACCCTTTTAGCTTCACATCGTGGGCTTCGAACAAGATACAAATAGACCCTTCAGCTTCACATATTGGGCTTTGAACAAGATATAAACCACCTTTAGCTTCATGTCTTGGGCTTTGAACAAGACACCAAAACACCATTTCCTCCCATAGAATAGGAGGAACTACGATCGCTCTGATTTCCCTATCTCGGGAATACGTAGGCATAAGATTGAAAAGAATCTTAGCGAGCACACTAATAAAAAAAACCAAAGTCCTCTACCTCTATCCCATCTAGCGCAGTATCCCAACAAATTCCCCATGAACAGTCCCGATATTTTGTTCTGAACAAAATAAGCAGAGAGAGGCCCACGAACACAAACCGCATCTGTAAACCAACAGTTTTGAATGTTTAACCTCAGTTTGCAAGCAGGGTTAGTTGGAGACATCTATTTCCCTTCCTTCGTCAGCTTCAATAGGATAAAAAATGAATAGACCTGTAGTCCCCCAGAGCGACAGTGCTTAAGAACCACGTCCAAAATCGCTCGCTACACCTCTCATATTTGAAGAAAACTCGAAGATTTTTCTCTTTGAAATGAACCACCGTGCCCCTCTTTAGTGGTTGTTTCAGATCTAAAGTGAATTTAATACGAAGGAACCTGCCATTCATGTGAGCATCCTTTTAATCTACTTCCTCGAAAGTTCCCAAAATACCACCTAGTTTTTTTTGCCATCGCCTCTGTCCTCAACATCAACGGAAGCTCATACACCCTGACCCAAAATGTTCCATAATGCATGTTTAAAGCTGAAGGTTTTTCTTCACCAGAAACTCGAGCTCGAACAACCAGGTTTCGGTCGAAACTCCAAGGACTGTTGCATAGTACATTCTCAAAATCTCTCTTTGTGGTGAAACGGAAAAGAAAAAGATTCTTGTTCAACTCTTGTGTTTCCACAGAGTTCTTGAGCTTCCAAGTGTAGCGGTCAAAATTGTGAGTGTAAGCTATTGATTAACTTAACTCATAAAGCAAGAGTCGCCACCGCACTTTTATTTTATCCAAAAAAGGAAAGGAAAAAGAGTGAACAAAACCTAAACAAATTCTAAAACAAGAACAAACAGAGAATGGGTAAGGGGGTTGATTACGCAATGGGAAGGTGTTAATACCCAAAATGTATATAATACTCTATGGGAACCCTTTGAAATATCTATGCTTTTTGATTTGAAAAAGATTGTTTTAAATGAGATTGGGGAGATGAGAAGAGAAATATTTTTTAATATTTTTGTGTTTAGAGAGTCTTATCGTCTCATGCCTACGTACCCACAAAGTGTAATATAGGATCAAAGCCTCGTAGTTCGTGGTACAAATAACAAAAATTATTGGTTATGATTCATTTTATCTTAAAAAGATAACCCGTCATTCTCAAGAGAGAATACTCAACTAATTACGCAAAGGTATTGTAAAGAGTCATTTGCATCACATTAAGATGGAGGATTTGCTTGGATTAAAATCAACAAGACTATCATTTCAACATCTAAGTGGAAAATGACCATACTTTACACAAAATACCATGGTTAGGAGCTTTACATCTCATCAAAGAAGATGACTCATGTCTAATCTTTTTGAAAAGTTTAAAAGAAAAAAGTGCATAGAAGCACAAAAAGTTTGAATGAGTTTTGTATTTTTTATGTCTTTTTGAAATGGTCAAAATATGATTAATACTAATTAAGATTTATTAAAGAAGACAAAGTTTGAAAATCACTTGACCAAAGTCAAGGTTTTATTATGAATGCGGTTTTGAGTTTAAAAACAAGAAGATTTTGAAAATGAGGAAAGGTTTTGAAAATTTAAGAAAGGGGTGGAGAAGAAGTGACTATCCTATTGCATAAAATAAAAGCTAAGGTAAGAAAGATCTAACCACACGGAGGCACTCTTCAAAGCATAATAAGAAAAGAATTTCATCCTCTTGAGAAAATAAGCAATTCAAATAAAGACTAGAATACCAACTCCATAATGATCCAAAGCATAAGGGAGAGAATCCTAAGTCTAAGTCCATAAGTCCATAATCAAGCCAAGAAGTCTAAGAGTAGAGATCCTTCAATGCAAGGGATAGTGACCATAGTCCATAATTAAGAGCACAATTTTTTTAGTGGTCTAAGCCTTTATTAATGTTTTTGAGTCCAAATGGACGAAAGAAAAACAAAAGCACAAGATAATATGGTCCAAGTGGACAAAAGAAAAAAAAGACATAAACATAAACATGATATGATATAATAAGCAATGAGCAATAAAAAAAAGAGATAGGGAGCAAGAAGGAAACATAAACAATATATCACAATAACATCACAAAAGTATCAATGCCATAAGTCTTCAATAGGTAACCGATTTGAGTATTTTTCGGAGCCGCTTACATAAGCTGATATAAACACAATTTCTAGCTCAATCTAACTTAGAGAGTATTTATACAGTAAGAACAATCTTCTTCTTTGTATTATAGTGTTTTACTATTCACTCATGGATTTCTCTATTTCTTGAGTTCTTTCTCGTATGAATAAGTGTTTTTGTATATCTCTCTTTATCACACTTAGTGTCCCACATGATTCTTTGAATGATCAAGTCTTTATATAGCCAGAAAAATATCCGTTGAAGGGAAGATCAAGAATATCAGTAAAATACTGGCGACTTGAAATAATGTCGTTATGCTGGGATGAAAATCGTACACTGAAATTGTCTTTTGTACCACCAAATCAGGGTAGTGGAATGGTAGTGAAAAAAACGTGTTTGATCTGTACTATGTACTATTTTCCCTCGCAAACGTTTCATCTTCTTCTATCCATCAGAGGCTTCTGAATTGATATAATTGAAGCATGATCAGAAGAATAAATCACTGGGTCTTCAGAGTCTTGAGTCTTCAGAGTCTTCAGAACTTGTTCAGCAGAACCTTGTCTTCAGAGTCTTCAGGACTCCTTCTTCAGAACCCTTAGTTATCAGAAACATAAGTCTTCAGAGTCTTCAGAACTTGTTCAGCAGAACCTTGTCTTCAGAATCTTCATAATTTGGTTTTTAGAAACTTAAGTCTTCAGAGTCTTCAGAATGTTGTTCATCAGAACCTTGTCTTCAGAGTCGTTAGCACTTAGTCTTCAGAAGATAAGTATCAGAGTTAAATTTAGAGCCAGAATCCAAGAGAACATTGCAGCAGCAACATATTGTCTTCTTAGAGTCTTTCTGAAGCACAGTAGATCAGAAGCAATCTTGCTTCTTTGACGCAGAAGCGACTTTTTAGAATTTTAGAGTGACGTTTCACATGATCTCTATTAGAGTCAGAGCTAGCTTTTTCAGAGTTAGAATTATCTTTATCAGCGTCAGCACCTGTTTGTCAATACTTAAGAAAACAGACGTTAGAGTACCAAAATTGTTCTCACACGAATACAACTTTGTTATTATCAAAACAAAGAGATATCTTGCAGAACCAAATCTTGTTCTAACAATCTTCCCCTTTTATATAATGACAAAACAATGTATTTTGATAACACAATTTTGTACGAAGATAATAAGAATTGACTCAGATAAGTTCAAAGTAAACTTCCCTTTATCAAGCTCCCCCTGAATCTAAGACTTAACAAAATCTTATAAGATTTGGGATACAGAGCCTGATTTCAAAGATCTAGATAGATCCAAAATATCAGAGCTTCATTATAGTGGTGATGTATTCTGATAACAGAGCTGGATTAAGTAAATCAGAGCCTGATTGATATCAGATTCATTTTTCCAATATAAATATTTTTCTTGAAAAACATTCTAAAAAGATATGCTATTTAAAGTGTTAGAATGTTAGAGCTATGATTAGAGACAAGATATTTATCAAAATAACTTTTCCATATTAATACTCCCCCTTTTTGTCATAATCAAAAAGGGTAATCAAAATGATAATCCAAAAGTACATCAAACCATAAACAAACAGTCAAAGACAAACTACGTGGTAGCCTAAAAAAATGCCTAAGGTTGAGAAGGAGGAGGGAGCCTCTGAAGAATCTGAGCAAGAGCATTCTGAATGTTAATGGTGAATTCATCTTGCTTATCCATTCTTGCTCTAAACAACTCATGTTCCTTTTGAAGGGTAGCCAGAGTTTTCAACACTGGATCAGAAGAGGAGTTTTCAGCAGCTTCTTTTTCAGCTTGATCATTAGCCTCCTTAGCTAATCTTTCAGCTTCTTCTTTGGCTAACCTTTCTGCCAGTTCCTTTTTTGCAGCTAGCTTAGCTTCAGCTTCCTTCTTCTCTTGCAACCTTTTTTCAACTCGTTGAACAAAATAACCCTTTGTCTGAGCAGAAAGATTTTGAATCTTCTAAATTTCCTCTGACATCCACTGATTGAATTGATCCCATGAAGCACCTAAATTAGAAGGGCCTTCACTAGCATTTGATTCATCAGAGAGTGTCCTAAATCTCATAACCACACTGTCCTTAAAAATAAATATTGCTTCATCTAGGTTAGGAGGAAGGTCAGAGGTTTGATTCTCAGTTAAGGGTTAATAATCTTCAACAAAGTCATCAAGAATGATGGTATCATTATTTAGAGAAGGTTCAGGATTATCTATTATTGATTCTGGAATTGGTTGTGGAGCAGTAATTGGAGTTGGTGATGTTGAGATGGTTGTTTGTGGATGTTCGGTGAGAATTTCTTTAATGATTGGAATGGTTGGAGATGGTTGAATAGATGTGACAAGAGTTGGTTGGATAAAAATGGTGGAAGTTGGTTGAGTTGAGATAAGTTCAAGAGCCTGTGGTGAAAGTGGTGTAGAGACTGGAATTTCTTCAGTAGGAGATTTCGAAGTGGGTGTTGGAGAGGTGGTGACAACAGTAGAAAATATTGGTGGAGGGGTGGAGAATAATGGTTGAGTTGTAGGTGGTGGTGATGAAATGGGAAGAGATGAAGACAAATTTGTGTCAATAGAAATAGGTGTAGTTATAGATAGAGATTCAAAAAACTTACTTTGTTGTTCTGGATATGATTTCAGAGAGATGTTCCTTGTGATGGCTTCACCAGGATATTTCTTCTGCCTCTTTTCATATTTTATTTGAGGAGTTGTGTTGGAGGAAAGTCTTTTCTTCTTCATCATATCAGGTGGATGATTCATCAGATCGTCAAGACTGAAGTTAGACATATCATAGCCTTTTTCCTCTCGTAGTTGAATATATGCTTTTATAACCTTTGGATTATCATGTTTAGTAAACAGAGGATATCCATCTAATGCCATTCTTTTTTACTTCAGACTTTCTGAATTTGTAGCTATGCTTGGTTCAACTTTTATTTCATCAATAATCTGCATTCGCTTCAGATTTTTGCTGTTCAGAGGAGTTCTAGTAATGACATTCAATTCATCTGTGACTGGAATAGTTGACAAATGATCAATCATTCCACTCTCAACCAGAATATCTGAGATGAATCTACCAAAAGGAATGTAATTCTTAGATTTCTTTTATTGATATCTTGTTTCTCATACCGAGTCTCTGAGATATCTGAATAGAACTGAGGGAAGACAAATTTTCTCTCCTTTCATCAGATAGTAAAGCATGAAATTTTGATCAGTGTTGAAAAAATCAGAAGAACTTGAATTTGGTCTGTGATAGATGCATCCCAGAATAATTTTTAGCCAGACACGAAGTTCCTTTGATAAATCCAGAGTTTTGAAGGGTGGTTTTCCACTAGAAGATTGAGTGAAAATTGCTGAGTAAACCACATCAGATAGAAATTTTGATTTATGGTTCATCTTGTAAATTCTCTTTCCTCCAGAGTTTTCCATTCCAAGCAGCGTGGCTATGGATTTCTCAGTAATGATGAACTTGTTTCCCATAACATATGAAACAATGAAGTGTTCATCAGCGTCAGCATATCTCCAGAATTCCTTGACGAGATTTGAGTAAATGAGACCGTAGAGACGATCAAAATAGGTTTTCCAACCTTGAGCGTTTAGATTCTTGGTCAAGTCTATTCCATTTTCCTTTAGGTTATCAAAGTCTACCAACCATTCACTTAGAACTTTAAGTTCTGAGAAGGGTGCATCCAGATAAATATGAGCAGGACGATCCACAATGTGAACTACATTAGGTTTCTGAAAAGTGGAGAGTGATTGATGGAGAGAAGTTGATTCCGTTTGAGCAGTTGTTGATGAGGCCATTGATGTCGATTCTGCTTGTTGATGTTGTTGAGAGAATTCAAAAATGCTTTGTTGTTGAGAATCTATTGTAAGAAGATGATGAGGTTTCAGAGCGCTAAAAGGGTTTTAGGGTTTCTAAAATAAAAAGTGTGGGAAGTGAGAGTAGCGTAGTGTGTGAAGTAAGAGAGTGCGTATTTATATCAAAAATAAGGATTATGACAAGGTGGGAGTAATAGGAAATAATTACTTGAAACCTAGTCTCACGAAATCACAACGCTCGAGGTGTATCTTCAACAGTAGTTGTGATTTGATTTTGGACACGTGTCACAAATAATCACATCCGTTTGTTTTCAAGAGATCACGTTTTGATGTTCCCAAGGTCAAGAATACCAAGAGGTATCTGACTGGACTAATTTTTGATCATGACATTTTCTAACTTGTAGAAGTATCATGAATCAGAAAGTCAATAAAAAGTTAATTAACACACTTTGCTTAACATCATAATCTTACAGCAGGCGTTCTGATAGCTTAACACATTAAAATACTATCATCTCATTCTGGATATGGTTTGATAAATAAGTTTTCCAGAATGAATACAAATCTATCTTCAGCAAGGGATTTTGTGAAAATATCAGCTCACTGGTGATCTGTATCCACAAATTTTAACTGAAAAGCACCCTTCTGAACATAGCCACGTAAAAAGTGATGTTTTATCTCAATATGTTTTGCCCTAGAATGTAGAATATGATTCTTAGATAAACAAATGGCAGAAGTATTATCACAAAAGATAGGAATGTTACACTCGTGTATCTGATAATCTTCAAGTTGATTCTTCATCCAGAGTATCTAAGTACTGCACAGAGATGCTGATATATATTCTACTTATGTAGTTGAGAGAGCAATTGTTGATTGTCTCTTGCTTACCCAGGAGACGAGATTACTTCCCAGAAACTGACAGTTTCCAGAAGTACTTTTCCTTTGCAATCTGTCTCCAGCATAATCTGCATCACAGTAACCAGAAAGCTTGTACTCTGATGTTTTCTTATACATCAAGTCATGGTTAGTTGTTCCTTTTAGATACCTTAAGATTCTCTTAACAGCAATTAAATGAGTTTCCCTTGGATCTGATTGGAAACGAGCACAAAGACATACGCTGAACAGAATATCTGGATGAGAAGTTGTCAAATACAGAAGAGATCCTATCATACCACGATAGAGCTTCTGAGAAACCTTTTTACTTACTTCTTCTTTCTCCAGAATGCATGTCAGATGCATATGAGTCTTAGCAGGTTTACTTTCTGACATATTGAATTTCTTCAGAAGTTCTTTTGCATACTTGCTTTGATGAATGTATGTTCCTTCTGATCGTTGATCAATTTGAATTCCCAGAAAGAATCTGAGTTCTCCCATCAGACTCATTTCAAATTTAGCCTGCATTAACTTGGAAAATTCCTTGCACAAGGAAATATTAGCAGAACCTGATAGTTCCTGGATTGGCTGGAATTTTGGTAAAACAAAGGTTATTCAATGTTGATGTCAAGGTGCTGATTTTGTAACATTGAAGTCTTAACACTGGGCTGTGTTAAGTTGTTAAATGCTGAAGATGGATGTCTGATGTCACACAGGTGATGTTGTAACATCAGACCTGCAGAATTAATAACAGCAGGATATGTTATTAGGGCACGCGTATAAGCTGGAATTGTGGAGAGTGGTTGACTCATTGGATGAGAATATCTTGGGATAGATATTTTCTGTTACATGGGAGATTTGATTGCAGATCTGTTGGAGAATTAAAAGGTTGAAGATTTAAAAAGATTTTGGGGATAAAATCTATTTTGAAGATTCAGTTTTAATTTACAAATCTGATAAAATATTGTGACAAGTCTAAGCCCAATTCAGGAGCTATATAAAGCGCACAAGACCAAAGGAAAAAGTACAGAAAACATTCAGAAGATCAAGAGCAGAAGGCTTAGTGTCTAGAGTTTGTTTAAAGTGCTTGTATTTACACTATTCTAGGGTTTGAATAGGTGTTAAGTTTTTGTCCTCTCTAAAGCTGTGAAGCAAAGAGAGTTGTGTGATTTGATCGAAACTGTGAAGTAAGATCAAGGGTACTCAAAGTGGGTTCTTTGAGTGTTTGTAAGGGATTGAGTGGTGTTCTCATACCTAAGTGGTTTCTTAGGTAGGAAGTCATTAGTAGAGTATAAGTTTAGGAGATTGTCAACGGGTCGTTGAGTCTGTAAATTATATCTACAAGTAGTGAATTCCATCCCTGGCTTGGTAGCCCCCAGAGTAGGTTGGTTGTAACCGAACTGGGTCAACAATTCTTGGTGTTATTTTACTGTTATTGCTGTCCATAGTGCAGAGTGTGTTGTTGTGACATCACACCTTAACATCACACGTCTGATACCAGAATTTTAATTGGTATCAGAGCAGGCATCCTGTCTGACTCTGGGTGAGATCTAGGGAAGTTACTTTCTGGTGTAAAGATGGACAAAGAAGTTGGAGGATTCGTCAACAGACCCCCTATTTTGGATGGATCCAATTATGACTATTGGAAGCCAAGGATGACCACCTTCTTAAAATCCTTGGACAGTAGGGCTTGGAAGGCTGTTATTAAAGAGTGGAAAGCACCTGTCATGTGTGAGAAGGATGATGCTGGCAAAGATAAAGAAGGCACCTCTAAGCCAAAGCCTGAAGAAGAGTGGACCAAGGAGGAAGATGAGCTTGCCCTTGGAAATTCCAAAGCTCTGAATGTTATCTTCAATGGAGTGGATAAGAACATCTTCAGGTTAATCAATACCTGTGAAGTTGCTAAAGAAGCATGGGATATCTTGCAGGCTACTCATGAAGGAACATCTAGAGTCAAGATGTCAAGACTTCAGATTTTAACATCAAAATTTGAAAGCCTGAAGATGAAGGAAGATGAGACTATTCATGATTTCCACATGAGTGTTCTTGAGCTGGCCAATGCATCCAGTGCTCTTGGAGAGAAGATGTCAGATGAAAAGCTTGTGAGGAAGATCCTTAGGTCCCTACCTAAGAAGTATAAGATGAAAGTGACTGCTATTGAAGAAGCTCAAGACATCAGCAAGATGAGAGTAGATGAGCTAATTGGATCTCTTCAGACTTTTGAACTTGGTTTAAATGAAGAAGAACCAGAAAAGAAGCCCAAGGGTATTGCTTTGGTCTCCACTCCTGCAGAAGATATGGTTGTCAAAGATTCTCAGGAAGATTTGTCACAAGCCATTGCAATGTTGGGAAGGCAGTTCAACAAAGTGTTAAAAAGATGGAACAATAACTACAAGCCTAGTGTCAAGAACAGTTCCTCTGACATCACCAATTCAAAAGAGAAAGATGAAGAGAAGACTGCTCAGGATAAAGGTGTTCAGTGCTTTGAATGTGAAGGGTATGGACATGTCAAGAAAGAATGTCCCACATTCTTGAAGAAGCAGAAGAAGGGCATGTCAGTTTCCTGGTCTGAATCTGATAGTGAAAGTGATGGTGAGTCAGCAAAGCATGCTAGAGCCTTAACAAGAACTGTTGTGTATGATGATGGTAGTGATGAAGAAATAACTTATGAACAGCTAGCTTCTACTTATCGAGAGCTGTGTTTGAAAAGTGCTGAGATTTGTCAAGAAAACAAGTATCATAAGCAACAGATTGCTCATCTTGAAAATGAAAAAGCTGATCGGGAAAACGAAGTTGTGCTAGTTAAGTCCCAACTGGATCAGATGACTAAATTCATTAGGATGATGAACTGTGGTACTGCTGATCTTGATAAAATTCTTCAGTTAGAGAAATCTACTGGAGATAAATCAGGCATAGGATATGTGGCTAGCACTTCAGGAACAAAAAGAGAGATGTCTCAACCGTTGTCTCAACATTAACCTACGAAACAGAGCCCTTCCCCAAAGAAGATTGTTCAGCCCCAAAATGCTGAGAAGAAGAATGGCCCTCATCAGAGGAAGATACAGCCCCAAGGAGCTAGTCAGTATATGCCTCCCCAATTTCACCAGAATATGCAAGCTGTCAAGTTCAAGCAGAACATGTCTCAGCAGAGACATCAACATCAGGAAAAATGGTATGGTTATGCGTACAACAATGCTGTGACTTATGGAAGAAGGAAACCTCATCACCATAGAAGACAGCCTAAGAGACAGCATCATCAATACAGCAGAAGACAATTAAACTATGGAATAAGGAGACAACAGTATGGGTGGCAGCCACTGAATTATCAAAGTGGGAGAAGATTTAACCACTTTAGAAACGGCAGAGTCAGATGCTTCTACTGTGGCAGGATGGGTCATATCCAGTCCTCGTGCTTCAAGCTTCACGGATATCCCAAACAGCAAGAGGTTAGGCCTAAGGTGATGAAGAAATGGATACCTAAAGTTACCAGCTTGATAGCTCACACGTCCTTGAGGGTTTCTACCAAAGATGACTGGTATTTTGACAGTGGGTGTTCAAGACACATGACTGGAGTAAAGAATCTGCTTGTTGATGTGAAACCTCAGTCTTCTGGCTATGTTACATTTGGTGATGGGATCAAAGGAGAGATAAAGGGAATTGGAAGACTAAACTGTGACAGTACTCCCAAGCTGGAGAATGTTCTTCTTGTTAAAGGACTAGCAGCTAAGTTGATTAGTATTAGTCAACTTTGTGATCAAGGATTCAAAGTAGACTTCACAAAGTCCGAATGTAATGTGAAAGATGACAAAGGAGAAGTCATTATGAAGGAAGCCAGATCTAAGGACAACTGTTATCTTTGGGTGCCGCAAAATTCAAATTCCTCCACGTGTATGCTTGCTAAAGAAGATGATGTCAAAAATATGGCATCAGAAGCTGGGACATCTTCACCTTAAGGGAATGAAGAGAATTATCTCCTCAGAAGCAGTCAGAGGGATTCCCAAGCTTAGTATTGAGGAAGGAAAGGTGTGTGGAGACTGTCAAAAAGGAAAGCAGACTAAGATGTCTCATCCGAAGCTTCAACATGACACCACCTCCAAAGTATTAGAACTCCTTCATATGGATTTGATGGGACCTATGCAGGTTGAAAGTCTGGGTGGAAAGAAATATGCTTATGTAGTTGTGGATGACTACTCAAGATACACCTGGGTGAATTTCATCAAAGACAAATCTGAGGTGTTTGATGTCTTTAAAGAGCTCTGTCTTAAACTCCAAAGAGAAAAGGAGAGTAAGATCATTAGAATTAGAAGTGATCATGGAAGAGAGTTTAAAAATAGTAAGTTTGAAGAATTTTGCTCGTCTGAAGGTATAAGTCATGAGTTTTCATCTCCTATCACCCCTCAGCAAAATGGAGTTGTTGAGAGGAAGAACAGAACTATACAAGAGTCGGCTAGAGCAATGATTCATGCCAAGAAACTACCTTATCACTTCTGGGCTGAAGCCATGAACACTGCCTGCTACATTCACAACAGAGTCACCCTAAGAAGAGGCACTTCATCCACTCTATATGAACTATGGAAGGGAAGAAAACCTAATGTTAAGTACTTCCATGTGTTTGGTAGTAAATGTTACATTCTGACAGATAGAGAGCAGAGAAGGAAATTAGATTCCAAAAGCGATGAAGGGATATTTTTGGGGTACTCCATCAACAACAGAGCTTATCGGGTCTTCAACTCCAGGAACAAAGTGATGATGGAGTCAATCAATGTTATGATTGATGATGAAGAAAAGCATGAAGTTGAGGATGTCATAGAAGATGTTGGAACATTAACTGATGAGGTAGCTGTTGAAGTTGAAGAAAGAAATCCATCCCCAAGTACTGCTGACACTGAGCCTGAGCAACCTCAGAAGGATCCTTCTATCAGGATTCAGAAGGATCATCCTAAGGAGCTGATCATAGGTGATCCAAATTCTGGAGTAAGAACTAGGTCCAGAAATCATAGCCAGCTCGTGCTTCGTATCCAAAATTGAGCCAAAAAATGTCAAGGAAGCTCTGACAGATGAATTTTGGATAAATGCTATGCAAGAGGAACTGGAGCAGTTCAAGAGAAATGAAGTCTGGGAGCTTGTGCCAAGACCAGAAGGGGTGAATGTTATTGGAACAAAGTGGATCTACAAGAACAAGTCAGACGAGCTTGGAGTGGTTACAAGAAACAAAGCGAGACTTGTTGCACAAGGTTATACTCAAGTGGAGGGAATCGACTTTGATGAGACGTTTGCTCCAGTGGCGAGACTAGAATCCATCAGACTACTTTTGGGTATGGCTTGTAACCTAAGATTCAAGCTGTTCCAAATGGATGTGAAGAGTGCCTTTCTAAATGGCTATCTGAATGAAGAAGTATATGTGGATCAACCTAAAGGATTCACTGATCCAAACTTCCCCAATCATGTGTTCAAATTGAGGAAGGCACTGTATGGCTTAAAACAAGCTCCAAGGGCCTGGTATGAGCGGTTGACAGAATTCTTAGTAGCAAATGGGTATAGAAAAGGAGGCATTGACAAAACCTTGTTTGTCAAGGAAGAAGGAGGAAAATTAATGGTAGCCCAAATTTATGTGGATGACATTGTATTTGGGGGGATGTCAGATGCTATGGTAAAACAGTTTGTCCAACAAATGCAATCAGAATTTGAAATGAGTTTGGTTGGAGAACTTAGCTACTTCCTTGGGTTGCAAGTCAGACAAATGGAGGATTCTATCTTTATTTCTCAAAGCAAATATGCCAAGAGCATAGTAAAGAAGTTTGGCCTAGATAAAGCCAATCACAAAAGGACACCTGCTCCCACCCATTTGAAGCTATCCAAGGATGAGAATGGAGTGAGTATGGATCACAGCTTGTACAGAAGTATGATTGGGAGTTTACTATATCTCACAGCAAGCAGACCTGATATTTCCTTTGCTGTTGGAGTGTGTGCTAGATATCAGTCTGATCCTAAGGTAAGTCACTTGAATCAGGTGAAGAGGATTCTGAAATATGTAAATGGCATAAGTGACTATGGAATGTTATATAGCCGTGATTCTGGGACAATCTTAAAAGGATACTGTGATGCTGATTGGGCTGGAAGTGCAGATGATAGAAAAAGCACTTCAGGAGGATGTTTCTTTCTAGGGAACAATCTGATTTCCTGGTTCAGCAAGAAGCAGAATTGTGTATCTCTCTCAACTGCTGAAGCAGAGTATATAGCAGTAGGAAGTAGTTGCTCTCAGCTGGTATAGATGAAGCAGATGTTGAGTGAATACAATGTTAAACAAGATGTTATGACTTTGTACTGCGATAATCTGAGTGCAATTAATATATCTAAAAATCCTATACAGCACAGTAGGACAAAACACATAGACATAAGGCATCATTTCATAAGGGATCTGGTAGAAGAAAAAGTTGTTACCTTGGAACATGTAGCCACAGAGAACCAGCTGGCTGACATATTTACTAAAGCCTTGGATGCAAACCAATTTGAAAGGTTAAGAAGCAAATTGGGAATCTGCATTTATGAAGACTAAATCTGCTAGAGGGGTTGTGGGCAGTTGGGGTGATTCTGAAAATGTGTAGTCAACTGCCAGGAGAAGTTTGCCTAATTATGGCTAAAAAGGGGGAGAAAATAGCCAAGATAGTCAAGAGGATTATTGCCATATGCTGCTGATGTGATGCAGAGATTAAGGGGGAGTTAGATAGATGCTGCTAAAAGGTGTTTAGTTGAAAAGTGGTGATGCAGTGATTGAGGGGGAGTCTTGAAGATATCATGACATGAGAAGAGTGCAGCCAAGCAGACATCTAGGGGGAGTAAATTGCTGTACATTATGAGCTACTGAACAGCTGTGATGCTGGTTCATGTTTTCAAGAAGGAGCACCAATTGGCTGTTGTCAATAATGAAGATGGTGCTGCAGCAGATCAAGTGATGAAGACTATGCAAAGTGTCAGACTACTGCTAATGAGTTTCAAATTGATTGAAGATTATTCCGCTGCTGAAATCTCTGAAGGTGCAGAGTGCAGAAGTTGATTGCAGAATGCAGAGATTGTTTTAGCCAAAATTAGCCAAAGGGGGAGATTGATAGTTCCTGGATTGGCTGGAATTTTGGTAAAACAAAGGTTATTCAATGTTGATGTCAAGGTGCTGATGTTGTAACATTGAAGTCTTAACACTGGGCTGTGTTAAGTTGTTAAATGCTGAAGATGGATGTCTGATGTCACACAGGTGATGTTGTAACATCAGACCTGCAGAATTAATAACAGCAGGATATGTTATTAGGGCACGCGTATAAGCTGGAATTGTGGAGAGTGGTTGACTCATTGGATGAGAATATCTTGGGATAGATATTTTCTGTTACATGGGAGATTTGATTGCAGATCTGTTGGAGAATTAAAAGGTTGAAGATTTAAAAAGATTTTGGGGATAAAATCTATTTTGAAGATTCAGTTTTAATTAACAAATCTGATCAAATATTGTGACAAGTCCAAGCCCAATTCAGGAGCTATATAAAGTGCACAAGACCAAAGGAAAAAGTACAGAAAACATTCAGAAGATCAAGAGCAGAAGGCTTAGTGTCTAGAGTTTGTTTAAAGTGCTTGTATTTACACTATTCTAGGGTTTGAATAGGTGTTAAGTTTCTGTCCTCTCTAAAGCTGTGAAGCAAAGAGAGTTGTGTGATTTGATCGAAACTGTGAAGTAAGATCAAGGGTACTCAAAGTGGGTTCTTTGAGTGTTTGTAAGGGATTGAGTGGTGTTCTCATACCTAAGTGGTTTCTTAGGTAGGAAGTCATTAGTAGAGTATAAGTTTAGGAGATTGTCAACGGGTCGTTGAGTCTGTAAATTATATCTACAAGTAGTGAATTCCATCCCTGGCTTGGTAGCCCCCAGAGTAGGTTGGTTGTAACCGAACTGGGTCAACAATTCTTGGTGTTATTTTACTGTTATTGCTGTCCATAGTGCAGAGTGTGTTGTTGTGACATCACACCTTAACATCACACGTCTGATACCAGAATTTTAGAACCAAATATAATATCATCAACGTAGATTTGAACAATCAGAATGTCATTTTTTAAGGTTTTACAAAAGAGTGTTGTATCCATTTTTCCTCTGGTAAAGTCATTTTCCAAAAGAAAGTTACTTAGCCTTTCATACCAAGCTCTGTGAGCCTGTTTCAGACCATATAACGATTTTTAAGTTTGAAAACAAAGTCTGGGTTTTCAGAACTCTCAAAACCAGGAGGTTGGTGCACATACACTTCTTCAAAAATATATCCATTTAAAAATGCACTCTTTACATCCATCTGATATAAAGTAATGTCATAATTCACAGCGAATGAGATTAAAATGTGAATAGATTCTAACCTGGCAACTGGTGCAAAGGTTTATGTATAGTCTATCCCTTCTTGTTAACTATAACCTTGTGCAACTAGTTGTGCTTTGTTTCTTACGACCTCACCTTTCTCATCTAACTTGTTTCTGAATACCCATTTAGTTCCAATGACGTGGACACCTTTGGGTTTCTGAACAAGATCCCAGACAACATTTCTGGTGAATTGATTCAGTTCTTCTTGCATGGCCAGAATCCACTCATTCTTCTTAAGAGCTTCAATAACTGTTGTTGGTTCTATCAGAGAAACCAAGCCCGGAAGGGTTTTTTCAGAATGTCTGAATGATGAACGAGTTCTAACTGGATCAACTTTATCTCCTAGAATCAATTCTTCAGAATGAGAAGTCTTTAATCTATTCTTATTCTGATGAGATGGGTTATTTTCAGTTTCTGGTAAGGTTGTATCTGAATCTGGAGAATCTGCATCTTTGTTTGCTTCTCTTGAATCTTCTTCTTCTTTAGATTCTGATAAAGTGATCTTCAGATCTGCAAACTTTTCAACTAGCTTTAACTTTTTAGGGTCAAGCTTATCATTGAATCTGACATAAATTGATTCCTCAACAATTCGTGTTTCTGTGTTATAGATTCTGTAGCCTTTAGAGCGTTCAAAGTATCCAACAGTAAACACTTTTGAGCTTTGGAGTCAAACTTGCCAATATTCTCTTTAGTGTTCAACATAAAACAAATACAACCAAAAGGATGAAAATATGAAATGTTGGGTTTTCTATTCTTCCAGAATTCATAAGTAGTCTTACCCTGAATAGGTCTTATTGAAACCCTGTTCTGAATGTAACATGTTGTATTTACTGCCTCTGCCCAGAAGTGCTTAGCCATGTCAGTTTCTTGGATCATGGTACGAGCAATTTCTTGCAAAGTCCTATTTTTCCTTTCCACTACTCCATTTTGTTGTGGAGTTCTGGGACAGGAGAAATCATGGGAAATACTATGGGAATCAAAGAGATTCTCAAAGTATCTGCTCTCAAATTCTCTGCCATGATCACTTATGACACTGACTATTTTACAATCCTTCTTTGTTTGTACTTGAGAGCAAAAGGTAGAGAACACAGAATGACACTCATCCTTGTGTCTCAAAAATTTTACCCATGTCCAACGACTATAATCATCAACGATTAGTAATCCATACTTCTTTCCACTGATTAAGGCAGTTTTCACTGGTCCAAACAAATCAATGTGTAGAAGTTTTAACGGTCTAGAGGCGGACACAACATTCTTTGCTTTAAAGGAAGTTTTAGAAAACTTTCCTTTCTCACATGCTTCACAAAGAGCATCTGAAGAATACTTTAGATTTGGCAAGCCTCTGACGAGTTCAAGCTTATTTAGCTGAGATATCCTCCTCGTGCTAATATGGCCTAAACGTCTACGCCATACCCATTGCTCTTCATTAACAGACATTAAGCATTTGACATTCTGTTCACGAAGATCAGAGTCTAATCTTATAAATGTTGTTTTTCCTCTTTTCGACAAATAGGATTGAACCATCTTTCGGACTTACAGCCTTACAGGACTTTTGATTAAATATGATATCATAACCATTATCACTAAGTTGACTAATTGACAACAAGTTATGCATCAAACCATCGACTAAAAGAACATCAGTAATAGAAGGAAGGTTACCATTACCAACAGTTCTAGAGCCAATGATTTTTCCTTTCTGGTTTCCTCCAAAACCGACGAAGCCTCCAGGCTTAAGTTCCAGACTTTGGAACCTATGCCTTCTTCCCGTCATGTGTCGCGAGCAACCACTGTCCAGGTACTATGACTGGTGTTTCAACTGAGATGCTAAGGATATCTGCAACATAGATTATTTTGTCCTTAGGTACCCATTTTCTGGGTCCTCTCTTGTTAGCTTTCCCAGAGTGTTTCACAACTTTGGGCTTTTATGCAACAGGATAATCAAGTGGAATTTGTGCATGATATTTAACTTTAGAAACAGATTTCTGTGTCGGTGGGGGTTCTTGTGCAAGGTCGGAGCAAACAATCTCAGTGCCAGAAGGCACAAAATGGTCATAGAGAGGTTTTGGTTTAACAGTTTGACTTTCGTCAATTTTAGATGATTTTGTACATCCCAAACCTTTCTTACCATTTCTGCTTACTTCATAGATCATGGAAGCTATTCTGTTTCTATCTATACTTTTAGCTAGAAAATACTGGAATGCTCTATCATACTTGTTGATATAGCTTGTGTCAGAGACATTGGAGATTAATTCTTCTTCTAATTTAGCAACTTTGCTTTTCAAGGCATAATTACTATTTTTTAAGGAAAAAATGTTTTCATTTAGAGAAGAATTATTTTGCTAAAGCTTATCTTTTTCCTCAAAAGCAATTACATGTGATCTTTTAAGATCTTTGTATTTACTCTGAAGAGTTTGATACTTTTCCAGCATTTCTGAAAGACATGACTCTAATTCGCAACGAGAGAGTTTAGATAATACCTCTGAGTCAGAGTCTGAGTCTGATTCTGGTTCTGATGATATTCTGTCTTCTGGTTCTCCAGAAACTTCATCGTCAATTGTTTCTACAAGCACAACATTTGCTTGTTCTTCATCAGAGTCTTCTTTTTCAGAATCAGGGTCGTCCCAAGTTGCCATTAGTCCTTTCTTCGCTTTGGAGAAATTCTTCTTAGGCTTCTTGTCTTTCTTGATCTTTGGACACTTGTTCTTGTAATAACCTGGCTCATTACACTCATAGTAGATAACTTCCTTTCCGGAGTTCTGCTTCTTCTGTCCAGATGATGACTCAGAGCGGCCTTTGTTTCTTCTTGATCCTCTGAAGTTTCCTTGCCTATGCTTCCAGAGTTTGTTGATCCTTATGGAAATTAGCGACAACTCATCTTCTGACTCTTCACTAGAATCTTCAGATTCTTCCTCAGCTTGATAAGCCTTTGCCTTTTCAGGTTTAGAATTAAGTGTGATAGATTTTCTTTTCTTCTGAGGTTCATCTTCTTCCAACTCTATCTCATGACTTCTTAAAGAATTAACAAGCTCTTCAAGACTTATGCTGTTAAGATCCTTGGATAGCTTTAAAGCTGTTACCATGGGTCTCCATTTCTTAGGAAGACTTCTTATGATCTTTGTAACATGATCAGCAGTTGAGTAACCTTTGTCTAGAACTTTAAGTCCTGCGACTAGCATTTGAAACCTTGAAAACATGGTCTCAACTGTTTCATCATCCTCCATTCTGAATGCCTCGTATTTTTGGATTAGGGTCAGCACCTTTGTCTCCTTAACTTGAGCATTTCCTTCATGAGTCATTATTAGAGAATTAAAAATAGATTTGGCAGTATCTCTATTTTTTTGTCTTCTCATATTCAATATAAGAGATAACATTTAGCAATATGGTTCTTGCCTTATGATGATTCTTATAATCTTTCTTCTGTTGGTTATTCATATCACTTCTGAATATTTTAGCACCTGTAGCATCAACTGGGTGAGTGTAGCCATCGACTACCAGATCCCAAAGATCTACATCATAACCAAGAAAGAAACTTTCTATTCTGTCTTTCAGGTAGTCAAACTTTTCACCATCAAAGACTGGGGGTTTGGCACTGTAATGATCTTTCTCTTCTACAGTAGTATTAACATTAGCTGCAGCAGCCATGATATCTCACACAAATACTGGATCGGTACTGAACATGGTACAGTGTTGATAAATCATTTTATCACAATCAGAATCGGAGCTCTGATGCCAATTAAAGGTGTGAGAAAAATACAAGAAAGGGGGGTTTGAATTGGGTTTTCAAAATGAAAGCCTTTTGCGAAACTCAACAAAGATCACAAATAGACTAATAATAGATAAAGACACATGATATATCCTAGTTCACTTGAAAACTATCAAGTTAATCGAGTCCACCCACCAAGGTGATTTCGCCTTATACACAAGGACTTAATCCACTATAACCAAACTGATTACAACTGCACTAGCAACTGCTGGTGACTAACAATACACAGACTAACCGTCTCTTCTTAAGGATTTTGACCCAACTAGTCCCTTAAGAAATTCAAACAACTATTTAATCAAATATAATGTTTACAATGAAATGCTTCTTATATAAGCTGATATAAACACAATTTCTAGCTCAATCTAACATAGAGAGAATCTGTACATTAAGAACAATCTTCTTCTTTATATTGTGGTGCTTTACTGTTCACTCATGGATTTCTCTATTTTTTGAGTTCTTTCTCGTATGAATCAGTGTTTTTGTATATCTCTCTTTTTGACACTTGGTGTCCCACATGATTCTTTGAATGATCAAGTCTTTATATAGCCAGAAAAAGCTCCGTTGAATAGCAGATCAAGAATATTAGTAAAATACTGGCGACATGAAATAATGTCGTTATGCTGGGATGAAAATCGTACACTGAAATTGTCCTTTGTACCACCAAATCAGGGTAGTGGAATGGTAGTGGAAAAGAACGTGTTTGATCTATACTATGTACTATTTTCCTTTGCAAACGTTTTATCTTCTTCTATCCATCAGAGGCTTCTGAATTGATATGATTAAAGCATGATCAAAAGAATGAATCACTGGGTCTTCAGAGTCTTCAGAACTTGTTCAGCAGAACCTTGTCTTCAGAGTCTTTAGCACTCCTTTTTCAGAACCCTTGGTTATCAGAAACATAAGTCTTCAGAGTCTTCAGAACTTGTTCAGCTGAACCTTGTCTTCAGAATCTTCAGAATTCGGTCTTCAGAAACTTAAGTCTTCAGAGTCTTCAGAAGGTTGTTCATCAGAACCTTGTCTTCAGAGTTGTTAGCACTTAGTCTTTAAAAGATAAGTATCAGAGTTAAATTCAGAGCCAGAATCCAAGAGAACATTGCAGCAGCAACATATTGTCTTCTTAGAGTCTTTCTGAAGCACAATAGATCAGATGCAATCTTACTTCTTTGACGCAGAAGTGACTTTTGAGAATTTGAGAGTGACGTTTCACATGATCTCACTACTACGAAAAACCCATTTAACAACGGTTGGGAATGACATATAATGACGCGGGCGAAGGCGTTGTTATGTAGATTGTTGTTGTATCTTCGATGTTTCTACAACGGTCTGAAAACCGTTGTTGTATTCTGGAAAACGCGCTATATATTGCAACGGTTAGTTGTATCAACCGTTGTGAAATATATTATTAATCACAACGGATATTAGTTTCAACTATTGTGAAATATATTATCAATCACAACTGATATTAGTTTCAACCGTTGTTACATGTACCCTTAGTTTATTATATACAAATGTATATTGCTTGTTTTACCATACACCTAGTTAAAGAATTACAACCATTAAATTGGTAAGGAAATATATAATCTGAAAATTAAAATATTCTTGAAAACCAACTTAAACACACCACTATTTTTCGAATTGCATCCATTTCATTCCGCACATTTTATGTTCCTTAACACATAATATACGATTCAATGGTCTGACTCACTCTACTCATCGATAATTTTAATTATATAGTTTACCTCTCCATCGCCCAAAATCATCACGATTTTATCATCATAACAATCATTATCATAAAAACCACGATGATTTTTGGCGATGAATAGGTAAACTATATAATATAAAAGATATCGATGTGTAGAAGGAATCAGACCGTTGAATCGTATATTATGCGTTAAGGAACATTCAATGTGCGGAATGAAATGGATGCGATTCGAAAAACATTGACATGATAATGGTTGGTTTTTAAATACATCTTAATTTTCAGATTATAAGTTTCGATACCAATTTAACAGATTGCATTTTCATTAAAAGGATAGTAAAATAAACAATATACATAGTATATAATAAACTAAATTTCATATGTACAATATCAGAATAATAAACTAAATTTCATATGTACAATATCAGAATGAATTCATATATATATATATATGTACCTTATTAGAATGAATATATATATATATATATATATATATATATATATATATATATATATATATATATACCACCATCATCATCACCATGTGAAACAAACCTAAGAAGTGGGAAAGCAATGAAGAAAATTAGTTATTATTCAAAACAAAACAAGCAAAATTAGAAACAAACCCTAAGAAGTTGGAAGCAATGAATAAAATTAGTTAATATTCAAAACAAAACAAGTAAAAGTTGAAAGAAAATGCTAAGAAGTGGGACTGTACCATAACAATGAAGTTCACCTTGCTTGTGAAGCATTGAAGTCGAATCTGCGCAAAAAGAGAACAATCAACAAAAACATCATGAAGCAAACGAGATAATGAGTACTATTTAACAAAAAGATTGAAGTGGAAGACTACTTTATTTTCCATAAACAATATGTACATTACGCTTACTATCGCCAGCATCATCACCATGTTCATCTAGTTTTAGATTCTGCAAGAAGAACTACAAGGAGGAAGAAGCTTAAATCAAAAGCTTCATACTTCTTGTATTTCTTCTCGTAGATTCTAAAAAAAGATGAAGTTTGGGTGCTAGGGTTTTGCTGTGAAGGAAACGGCGCGACTGTCAAAAAGGAAAAGTTAATTCCCTTATATAGGTAAATTTTTCACAACGGTTTTCTTAAATAACCGTTATGATAGATTATATATTAATTTAATAATATCACAACGGTTAGTTATAATAACCGTAGCGATACCCCTTATACGTGGTACAAGGTTCGACATCAGGCAACAACATTTTCCTAAAATTACGCCTGGATTATAAGTGATATCGCTACGGTCATTACTTATAACCGTCGTAATATTATTAACCATTGCACTTCCCAACATATGAACGGTTTACAAGAAAATATCGTTCCAGAATATGAACGGTTTACAAGTTATCATCATTACAAGCATTAAACTATCAGTCTTTTCATCTTCAACCTCGTCTATAAATAGACAATTTTACATATCTAAATAATATATTCTTCGTAACAATGAGTTCGACAAATGAGAATCCTAGAAACCTCAATGAGGAACGTCAGGCGCCAATCCAGGAGGTCGTCCAACCAGCAACTGCCAACTTCAGGGATGCCTTAAGGGTAAGGAAGGATAAGAAGAAGAAGAAGAAGAAGCCGAAGAAGAAGATAAAGAAGAAAAGGAGGCTTGTATATTATGATTCCGATGAGGGGAGTGAGGAGAGATGTCTAGATTATGAAGATGCATTTTATGCTATGGGCTCTGACAATGATCTTGATATGTAATATGTTTATCAATGTACTCTCAATGGAATATTAAAAAAAATTATCTCTATATATGTTCATCTCTTACAGTTTTATTTTTTAAGTTATATATATACTCTATTGCACTTAAAAATACTAAAGAATACATTGCTGGGAATATACATCATACATTACATGGCGTTAGACATGTTTAAAAAATTAATACATGTTTAAAATCTAAAAATATGACAAAAAATACATTGCTGTGAATCGAAGCGTGATACATGTATTAGAACGGTCTTCTAATACAAGCGTGTTAAAATGTAAAAATATGGAAAAAAAATATAGTAGCTGGGAATCGAAGCTTGTTACACAACTTATATTACAACGGTTATGTAATACAACCGTCGTTAAACATGGCGTTATAAATTTTTAGTCCTTATACAACGGTGGGATACGAAACCGTGGTAAACCTGGCGTCGTTAAATGGGGTTTTCGTAGTAGTGTCTCTATCAGAGTCAGAGTTAGAATTATCTTTATCAGCGTCAGCACCTGTTTGTCAATACTTAAGAAAACAAACGTTAGAGTACCAAAATTGTTCTCACACAAATACAACATTTTTATTATCAAAATAAAGAGATATCTTGCAGAACCAAATCATGTTCTAACAATAGCATGATCAAAAGGAAAGATTGCCAACTACCAACCAAGTGGCAGGACAAAAAAGGTAATAATCTCAAAAGGGGTACGAGAAATATCACCTACTACCAACTAAAGGGCAGGACGACAAAGGTGATAAACTCGAACGGGGAGAGATTACCAACTATCAAACAAGTGATAGCTAAAACAAGGTAACCAAACCCGACTATATTACCTACTACCAACTAAATGGGCAGGACGACAAAGGTAATAAGCCAGCTATATCACCTACTACCAATAAAAGGGCAGGACGACAAAGGTGATAAGCTTCCATTGCCAAAACAAGGGACCAAAATTTAGTTCGGGAATAAACCAAAGAGAAACGGTCAAACAAGACTTATTCCGAGGAGGAAATATCTCAACTGGGGATTAATTCCATCCAGATAAATGAACTGGGGAGGAAGGCTAAAACAAATATCTTTCACGAGGCATAAACTCGGTGGGGAATTAACAAAGATAGGCATTTTCTGCTTACGGGTCGACACTCTAAATGGAGAGAGGACACACACACTCTGTGGGGATAACAACACCAGAAAGCAAAGAAGCACCAACACGGATGCAAGATGCACCATGCAATAATAATATACTATACACAACGAATGAATGCACATGCAGTGCGTATGAGTATGAATATGCTGACAAAACAGACATAAGGATGCACAGAGGGTGAAATAAACATCACAACACCACTTAATACTCGGGTAATCTCAACAAAATGGAGATATCATTAGCAGCTCTGCTAGGGATTTAGCTGAAGAAATCCTGCAACAGATAAACAAAAGCCATCAAAGGAAAATAAATCCTACTACAAGGCTCAAATCTTGCTGGAGAAAGGGAAGATACTTCTTAGGGAGAATCCCGAATAATCAATCTTCTAGCATCAACTATCCACAAAAGGATAACAACATAAACTCTGCTTCGTGGATGGAAGGGAAGCTGTCGGGGAATCAAAATAAACCAAACCTCTCTGACTCTTTTTGGGGATAATAAAAAGAAGTCACAAGAACTTCCAGTTCAAAAAGATGAAGAGATCTGCTGCGGAAAAATAGAGAATCTGCTGGGGATTGTAAACATACAAACAAACTCCACTGGGAAAGCTAGGCAGATCTGCTGGAGATACAAGATAAAAGCCCTATGAGGATTAACCAGTTCTGAGCAAAACATCCTGGACTTGCTGGGGAAACAGCAAAAGGTCAAACTGTGGGGGATTTTAGATCAATACTCATCATAAATGAGAGAAAACCCAACAGGTGACTAATATATCAATACTCCTTAAATAGAGACGTCATCAGCGACTTCACTAGGGAACATCCGAAATAGTGATGCACAATCTTCACTAGGAGGAATCTCTGAATAAAAAAACAATCTAGAGAGAAATACATCCTAGACTTGCCAGGGAAAATAAGAAGTTAACATCATTGCTCTATGCTTGGGAAACAATCGAAACAATAATGCACTCCCTCCGTTGGGGAATCAGCAAGGATAAAATCCCTGGGTAGAACAACCTGGAGAGAAATACATCCACAAGGCAAGATAAAATCCGACAAGCGGCCACTTATTTCAAGGCTTTTTAGAGGAAAAAAAACATTGCTCTCTGTTTGGGGACACCCAAAGCAACAACAACATGTCTAGAGGATAAAACTCTAAGTGAGGATTCTTCATATGATTTTTGCTGGGGATAGCAAAAAAAATGAATCTCTGCATGGGGATTAACACCAATGAGAGATGGTCTTCAAAACTGCTCAACTGCCTGACCAATAACATAATCAGCTAGAGAAGATCTAGATCGAGGCATAGCTGGGGAAAAACCGAACAGCACTCGTCTAGAGAAAACTCAAATCGGTGTTCAACTCAGGAATACTGGATCTTATGAGTCCAACACATCATAACAAACTTTTGAAGAAACCTATCATCTTGTCAACAACTGGTTATATAAACAAACCCTTATGAGAAAACATCAACAAATTCTACTGAGAAAATATCAACGAACTCTACTGGGAAGCTGTCAATAAATTCTACTAGAGGAACGAGAACTAATCCTGCTGAGGAAACATTGATCCTACCATTCTTGGAATAACCGTTGACATTCCTTTTTGTATTCATAAATCAAAGGAAAATGTTTTTATAATTTTCAAAAATTTAAATCAATTATTCACATTTTGTTTCAAAAATCATCATAAAAAATAAATGAAATTTTTGCAAACAGAAACAAATTAAGAATTGCAAACAAAAAGACAAAGGCCCAAATTTTATTAATAGAATGGTAGTCCGCAAATGGCGTAACTCCATGGATCATTACAAAGTTTGAAAAATAGTAAATACATGGAAAGGGTTACATTGAAATACAATGACCACTATTCTCCCAAACAACTTTGAATTCCACTGTGCTTAAAACTTCAGTTGAGGATGATTGAAGCATGATCTTTAATGGACAATGTTGCTTTCAATGATCAAGACTGGCCAGATGCAATTACTTGCCATAATCCCTAACTTTTGCCTAGATTTCCCTTTTGGATTTTCACTCTACCGGGATGATTATTTCTGTTTTTGTCTCTAATTTTTGCCTGGACCGCCTTTTCGGGTTTTCAGCCCACCGAGACGCTCATTTTTGCCAAAGCCTCCCTTTCGGGTTTTAAACTTAGCGTGTTGCTCTTTTATTTTTTAGGCGACGTATTTCTTGACTATATCGGCATTCCCAGGACGAGTGAACTCTTCACCATCCATAGTTGTAAGAAGTAATGCACCGCCAGAGAAGAATCTCTTAACAACGTATGGGCCTTCGTAATTAGGATTCCACTTGCCCCTAGAATCATTGGTAAAGTTGAGATCTTTTTTAGCACAAGGTCACCTTCTCTGAACACATGAGGTCGAAGTTTCTTATCAAAAACTTTCTTCATTCTTTGTTGATATAACTGGCCATGACACAAGGCCGTCATTCTTTTCTCTTCAATCAAATTCAATTGATCATATCTGCTCTGACACCATTCAGCCTCAGACAATTCAGCTTCCATCAAAACTCTCATAGAAGGGATTTCAATTTCTATCGGGAGCACTGCTTCCATACCATAAACAAGATAGAAAGGGGTTGCCCCTGTTGAAGTGCGGACGGATGTACGATACCCATGCAAAGCAAAAGGGAGCATCTCATGCCAATCCTTGTATGTAACAATCATCTTCTGAATGGTCTTCTTAATGTTCTTATTAGCAGCTTCAACAACCCCATTCATCTTAGGTCTGTAAGGAGAAGAATTATGATGCTCAATCCTAAACTCATCGCATAATTCCTTCATCATCTTGTTATTCAGATTCGGCCCATTATCAGTGATAATCTTGCTCTGAACACCATACCGACAAATGATTTGGTTCTTGATAAACCATACCACTACTTGCTTAGTCACATTGGCATATGATTCCGCTTCAACCCATTTGGTAAAATAGTCAATAGCCACCAGAATGACTCATCATCATTTTTTCTTCTTCTTTTTTTTCTCTTTTTTTTTTTATTAATTTTTATTATTTCTTTCTTCTTCTTTGTTTTTGTAGACATTCTGGCTTCAACGACAATCTATGCTCCACAATATCAGTATCAAGGTCAGGCATGTCTTGATAGGATGGAGCAAACACGTCAACATATTCTCTAAGAAGCTCTACCATCCTCTTCTTAACATCTGACTGAAGAAGTGCCCCAATATTGACTTCTTTCTTATCATCATCAGAACCCAAATTAACCAACTCTATCAGCTCTTCATGAGGCTGAATAGCTTTTTCCTCATGCTCAAGCAACCAAGAAACTTCATCTGGAATCTCCTCAATATCCTCTTCTTCAGCTCCAAACACAAGGAACTCAAAGTTGGGAGATGACATATGGTCATTGTTTTCAATGGGTTTATCAATCAATATGCACAATGATTTTATGTTTGATTTTAGAATATGAACAAGAAGTGCAAGTATTATGCAGATAAAAGTGATTATCACATTATTATTATTTTTTGGTTTTTTTATGTTACCATTTTTCAGAAATAAAGCAAAAGGGGAAAACATAATATGGATAAACAAAATAACATTTTATTGATGATGATAAAATTTGAAACAAAGCCCTCACCTCACTTTTACCTTGGGCAGAGTGAAAGGATTTTTGAATGAAACAAAAACAAATTACTTTAAAATATGAATAACAGTGGGAACATCAACAGCTATCCAATTCTGGTATATCTGTCCATGTGTCACGAAATTGGGAAGTTCTTCCTCTTCATCGTCTTTAATGATTGCACTGACTTCACATTCGGGTTCCTTAAACCTCTTCCGAGGGGAATAAAAGGGCACATATGCATCCTCTGTCTCAGAATCGTATCTAGGGTCTTCCAAATAAGGCTCCCAATCTTCAGCGAGAATAGAATCATTTTTAGAACTAAATGGGATGTAGCCTTCAGAGTCATCTTCAAGAATCGCAGCTTTAGAATGATCTTTGTTGATGAATCCGGCACTGTGAAAGGCCTCCTCAATATGCTTCAAATCTCTTCTAACTATACCAGGCGTAAAGCCTAAACCAGTTTTGCCCAGGTTATCAACCACATTAATAACTCGGCCCCAACCGTCAGACAGACCAGTCTCTAATACATGCAGAGCATCTTTCAAATAAGACATGGGCAACTCATTCTTCTTAACAACTTTATCAACAACGGAAAGAGCTTGGAACGGAGTCCCAATAGTCTCGTCGACATCAACATACAAAAAGGAAGAAAGATGGCTCACCAACATCGCTTGCTCGCCTTCAACAATTACCAGCTTGTCATTCTTAACAAATTTCAATTTCTGATGAAGAGTTGAAGTCACTGCCCCAACTTCATGAATCTAGGGTCGGCCAAGCAGACAACTATAAGCATGACAAATATCCATTACTTGAAAAGTAATTTGGAAGAAGCATGGTCCTATTTTGATTGGAAGATCAACCTCTCCAATCACAGTTTTTCTAGATCCATCAAAATCTTTAACCACAACCCCACTATACCTCATAGGAGCACCTTGGTACGAAAGCCTCGACAAAGTAGATTTTAGCAACACATTCAAAGAAGAGCAAGTATCAACCAACACATTAGAAAGTTCATCTTCTTGACAGTTCATAGATATATGTAAAGCCAAATTGTGATTTCTCCCCTCCTCGGGTAACTCTTCATCACAGAAACTCAAATTATTACATGCTGAGAGATTGGCAACAATGCCATAAAACTAATTAACAGTCACATCATGTTTAACATACGCTTGTTCCAGCACCTTCTGCAAAGACTCCCTATGAGATTCAGAATTCATCAGCAAGGACAAAACTGAAATCTTAGACGGGGTGTGCAAGAGCTGATCAACAACACTGCACTCACTCTTCTTAATCAATTTCAAAACCTCATCCTCATGAACTTTCTTATTCAAACCACTGGACTAACTGGAAGTATTGACATTATTCTCATCTTGAGGTCGTTTGCCAGCAACAATATTTTCCACAATCTTTGGAGGCTCAGAACAAAAACTCGACCACTCCGGGTCACTCCACTAACATCAGTAATGCTTACCACAGAAGACAAAGAAGGAATGGGCACTTCCTTACCATCTTCTACCATGGTAGAATTGTACTTATACGAAACAGCCTTGTCAGATTCATAGGGTGCTGAACCAGGTAACCGAATAACCAAAGGTGTAATAGCGGTCTTTTGACTATCATAAGAGATAATAACTCGTTCAGGAATATTAAAGTATGGCACAATAACATTCACCTCATTCTGATATTCGTCTCTTTTAGTAGTGGCCCCAATCAAATTCTGATCCATCATCCCTTGAATGTCCCTCTTCACTATCACACAACCACGCGGGTTCACGGAACAGATACAATAAGCTGCATAGTCATGATCAATATCATGGTGTTGTGGTGAGAATCGGATAACAAGCTATTGATTAACTTGCATCGTAAAACTTTGAAATTCACCACCGAGCTTTGATTTGTCCAAAGGAAAGGGTAAAGATCGAAGAAAACCCTAGAGGATCTAGGTTCGGGGGTTGGTTATACTAAGGGAAGGTATTAGCACCCTAAGTATCTGTAGTACTCTACAGGAACCTCTTGTTTAGTTTGTGTTATATTATGTTTGCTTGCTAAGAATCTGCTAAGGTAAAGGTAAAGACCTAAGGGTATGTACACTAAGTTTGCTCGCCAAGACATCGCATCTTGTGCCTACGTATCTGACTAAAGAATCAGATCAAATGTAGTTCACCTAACAAAGGGAATGAGTATGAGCTCATATAGAGTTTAAGAAACTCTCTAAGTCTAAGTTGTGATGGGTGAAAGTGAATACTCAAAGTGATGAGTTCTACATAGAGTCCAAGAACTCCAACTTAGTTCTAAGTTGTAAGATTGAATGGTTATGAGGCCAAAAGGAAAGATCCTATGACTATGAGGTCAAGGAAAAGATGTTACCAATGACTATGAGGTCAAAGGTGAATCCTATGACTATGAGGTCAAGGAGTGAGGTGATGAGCTTTCTATGACTTTGAGGCCAATAGAGAGACTTTCCTTTGGAAGGAGGGGACGATAACATCTTATGAGCAAGAGTTTAAAAAAAGGATTGAAATTAAGTGAACAATATGAGTTCAAGGACCCAAGGGGATAACACTAATCAAGTGAGCATAACATCAAAGTATGATATATACATCCATGTATGAGCATGACAAAAGATGGTGAGATAGTTCACAACAAGCATGAATAAATGAACACAAGTATGACAAAGTATTCAAGAACTATGAAATTAAGAATGAGACAATCATATCAACACAAATTCCATCTTTGCTAGAAAATTCTAAGAAGTGCCACAAGTTATGGACAAGAGTGATGAGCATGGTTACATCAAAGAGGTGCTCACAAATTAAGAAAATGGACACTCAATCTTAAAACCAAAGCTTGAATCCAACAAGCCCCAACACAAAACAATCTCTCAAAAAAGTCTTAAAAGGTCTTAGAAAATTATCCAAAAAGTAGAAGGAGAAAAAGTTCAAAATTAGGATTGAAACAAAGTTCTAAAACTTACAAAATTACAAAATATTAAAGTGAAAATAAAATGAAAATTGGAAAAATTAAATTAAGCATTAGAAAAATATTTTTGGGAATTTTGTGTTTAAAGAAAAAAATATTTTAAGTAATTAGTAATAAAAAACAAACAAAAAAAAAGAAAAAAAGAAATTAAAAAGTTTGAAGATAAGACAGTGGGGGTGCACTTAGAAATCTCAGTATGAACTGAGTTTGCTTGATTACTGCGTACGTGGGCTTTTGACAGTGGGGGTGTGATTAGTTATTTGCGCCCGGCCCAAGTCCAAGTGTGAAATAAAGAAAATGAGCCAAGGAAATGAACGTGTGACCGGGTACAAAGTCATGTGAACTTCAGATCAATTGGTCATTTAAATTTTAAACACTAAATGACAAACTAAAAAAACCTAACCACTCATAAGCTGCCAACACATCGTCTCCCATGCAAACTTAACAAAAAAACTACAAGACGACGTGAACCAGGATGCGAACATGTCTGCTAGCTCTACTTGCTCTATCATTTCCAACACCAAATCTCAACCAAATTCCATGAAACAAAACATCAACATGTAGCATTTAGCACATAGAACAACTCTAAATCCTAAAAAACTTAAAATAGCAACCTAAACAGGGATGAAATCATCATGGAAGTGGGACATCAAAACTGAAACGAACCCTCAGAATGTTAATGTATCTACACCAATTCCAACAGTCATCCATATTATCAATTCAAACCAACACAGATGCAATAGATGAGCAAGAGGACAACGTTTAAGATCATTTTAACTTGGACAAGAGAACCATGGAATCATGAGTATGGAAAGAAAGCAAGAGGCTTACCAAGTGGAGTCAGTCCACTGCTTCTTCACCTAAGAGCTTTGGAATCCAACTAGCTTAGCCTTATTCTCTCAAAGATGATGGTCTGCAAGCCACTGATGAAACGTTCCACTCTTGCTTCTCTTGATTCTCACGAGCTTTCTCTCTTGTGGTATGTTGGAAGTGAAGCGGATATTCTATGAATGTTCGCCGGTTGTGTTGATGTTGTTTAGTTTTTCACGAGCTTCTTCCTTCAAGATAGCGTGTTTGGCAATGAAGTGGTTCGTGTGTTGGTGGTTTCTGTTCTGATACTTGGTGTCAAACAAAGGAGAAGGTGCCTCATTTTATAGGGGAAGCAGTTGGATCATAACATGGAATACTCAATGGATTGTTGCTTTGTCCAAGAGGAAAGAAATGGTTGAGTGTGAGCCAGCCTGCGCATGGATCTACCTTCTTGAGCCCAATGAAACCTCCCCTATAGTTGCTTGTTTTGAGACTTTTGTCAGCAGAAAAAAATGAGCAAGGAACGAGGGATAAGCATTGCACGATGGTTTCGATGTTTGACTAGTGCATGCTCACTTGCAAAGTACAAAAGGTTGTACTTGTTATCTTTCCTTACACATTTTGTAGAAAAGTGGCACATGGGAAAGTGATAGTAAAAACTCAGTACAATTGTACTTTGGCAACAAAATCAGAACTTGTTCACATTATGGTTCAAAATGAAACCAACTTGTACAAAAGAACTAAACCGTGTGCCTCTCTTTGGCACTTGATAAATCGTCAATTAATGAGCCAAATATCATGCCTTTAGTTCCTTTAGAAAGACATCATTTAGTAGGGTGCATTCCAAGTTAGAGACAGGTTGAAACAATGCTTAAAACAAGTGAAAAATCGTGATAAAAGTAGTGTAGCAAAGATGACTAAAATCTGAGTTTTTTTTCTTAAGTGTAACATTTGCCAACATGCCAACTTTAGTGCACCATAACTTAAAAACCATTGATCCAAATTGTGAGATTTTTTATTCTTTGCAAAATAGGCATTTGATAGAACAAGTTTCATGTGGAAAGATTCTCGCAATGAGGTTTGGAATCATTAGAAAATCATCCATGAAGTTATGCACACGGGCTGCTCAAAAGGAACTTAGAAAATTTTCTAAGTTATGGAAATTTCATCATTTGAATCACCTAACTTTAAAACATCATAACTTGAGATTGATTTATCCAAATGAGGAGTTCTACACATGCTTGAAAAGCTTGAAGAACAAGGAACAAGTTTCATGTCCAAAGATTTTTGATTTGAAGCTTGGAACTATGTGAAAAATTGAGTCAAAGTTGGATGAAAATTAGGGTGAAAATGGCTAAAATTTCATTAAGTCCCAAAGGCAACTTATCTTCCAGGTCTCATAACTTAAAAACCATTCATTTTTTGAAGAGAGGTCCTCTAATACACTTTGAAGTTCATGGAAAGAGCTTCCATTTGAGCTTTGAGTCACTCAATTTGGATGTGTGGTTTAAAAGTTATGGTCTTCCCAATTTTGCACCAAGAGTGAATTTTCCACACTTAGAAAGTTTCAAGGACCAAACATTGCCCTCTTTGCAAGAAACCTCTCAAAGCTTGACTTCTCATGCCAATCTCAAACCACTGGTGAACACTTGTGAGAATTGTATGGAGCCAAGGAGTATCCCAGGAGACCTTGAATCATGTGAGAGCTTGGCTTAGGAGACTTTGTGCAAATCCTATTTTTCACATAAAAGAACAAACTAGCAAGATATGGTGATTAGATAATAATGCACGGATGATTGAATCTAAATGCAAATACAAGATTTTATGACATCTAAGGGGTAAAATTTGGGATACAACAGTTGCCCCTATTTAAATAGCTTTACCGAATGACACGGGGAATGGAAATCCTCGGGGCATCAAGGTGAAGGTATTTAAATATAGCAAACTAAAAATTTTGCCCTTAGATGGAATGCAGATGCTAAGGACAAGCAACAAACATGCAAATGCTGACATGCCATGAATTTCTAGTATGATGATATGATGTCATGATAGTGCAAAGATGCAGACAGACCAGACACCAGAGATAAAGAGCAAACAACCACAGGTGAATAACACTGGGGAAGGATTAAGGTTAGTATTCATGAGGAAAACTCACTGGGGATACAGGCTAACCACAAGATGAGACTCACTGGGGAGACTCCAAAGAAAGCACTGGGGATCGAAAAGTAAAGGGGAAACCCTACAAGTCCTCAATGGAGATAGGAGCCAGAGAGTTATTCTTCACTGGGGAAAGATCCAGGGAGATGGACGACAGGTTCATATGTGACTGGACGACACTGGGGAAAAACACATTCTTACTGGGCATGAAACCAGAAAGAAGACATGATCTCCACTAGGGATCATCTTGAAATAAGGGGATAGACATCAACCAAAGATTTTCTGGGATTTCTTATACTGAAGAGTTCAAACGGGGTCTTCAAGAAAAGCCAGGAAAGACAGAGACATACTCTGCATGCGCCAAATGATGATCAATACAAGGACTTTCAAAGAGATATTGATAATGACTGAACCTCTGCTGGGAACCAGATTAAAGTGCCAACAATGATTGGACTCAGAAGTGACATGTCAGTATACACCAATTTGAGTTGGATAAGATACTAATTTTAGTTGGTTTGGGTACTAGTATGAGCTGGATTTTGCAATGCCAGTATGAGCTGGACTTTGAATACCAGTATGAGCTGGATTTTGAAATGCCAATATGAGTTGGACTCTGAATACCAGTATGAAATAGATTTTAAAATGCCAATATGAGTTAGACTCTGAATACCAATATGAGCTGGATTTTGAAATGAGGTTCACAACTGACCAAAGTTCACATCGTCAAAAAAGGCTGACGGCAAGGAACAAGACCTATAACATCATCCACGTCAAAGGATTGACAGAATGAAGGAATTGACTTTATCAGAGAGACACCTCGTCAAAGAATTGACGAAAAGGAACGGATCACCCACATCATCCATGTCAAAGGATTGATAGAATGAAGAAATTGACTTCATCAAAGAGACACCTCGTCAAATAATTGACGAAAAGAAGTCCAGCACCAAACATCATCCACGTCAAAGGATTGATGGAATGAAGAAATCATCAATATCAATGTCAAAGGATTGACAAAATGAAGAAATTGACCTTATCGAAGAAACACCTCGTCAAAGAATTGACGGAAAAGAACAGATCACCAACATCATCCATGTCAAAGGATTGACGAAATGAAAACTAACTGATATCGTCAAAAGGGTTGATGGGAAGGAAATTTCAAGATTCACATCATCAAAAGGTTTGATGGCAAGGAATAAGGCATATCTGAAGGTTCACATCATCAAAAAGGTTTGACGGCAAGGAATAAGGCATATCTGAAGGTTCACATCATCAAAAAGGTTTGATGGCAAGGAATAAGGCATATCTAAAGGTTCACATCATCAAAAAGGTTTGACGGCAAGGAATAAGGCATATCTGAAGGTTCACATCATCAAAAAGGTTTGACGACAAGGAATAAGGCATATCTGAAGGTTCACATCATCAAAAGGTTTGACGGCAAGGAATAAGGCATATCTAAAGGTTCACATCATCAAAAAGGTTTGACGGCAAGGAATAAGGCATATCTGAAGGTTCACATCATCAAAAAGGTTTGACGATAAAGAATAAGGCATATCTGAAGGTTCACATCATCAAAAAAGTTTGACGGTAAGGAATAAGGCATATCTAAAGGTTCACATCATCAAAAGGTTTGACGGAAAGGAATAAGGCATATCTAAAAGGTTCACATCATCAAATAGGTTTGACGGCAAGGAATAAGGCATATCTAAAGGTTCACATCATCAAAAAGGTTTGACGGCAATGAATAAGGCATATCTGAAGGTTCACATCATCAAAAAGGTTTGACGGCAAGGAATAAGGCATATCTAAAGGTTCACATCATCAAAAAGGGTTGACGGCAAAGAATAAGGCATATCTGAAGGTTCACATCATCAAACAGGTTTGACAGCAAGGAATAATGCATATCTGGAGAATGACATCATCAAAAGGTTTGACGGCAAGGAATAAAGCATATCTGGAGATTCACCTCATCAAAAGGTTTGACGGTAAGGAATAAAGCAGGGATCACATCATCCACATCAACAAATTGATGGATGAAGAATTTAACTTCATCGAAGAGACACCTCGTCAGAGAATTGACGGAAAGAAACGGATCACCAAACACCATCCACATCAAAGGATTGACGGAATGAAGAAATTAACTTCGTCAAAAAGGGTTAACGGGAAGAACACCTCAAATAGGGATCACATCAAACGGGTTGATGGAAATTGGCTGATTGAAGGTAACACCATTGGTAACTGTAGAAGTATGAACAAAACCAAGGACGGATAAGCTTCTCGTGAGAGAGATTGCCACTTATTGTTGTAAAGGTAATGATAGCAAGACAAGCCTCTCAAGGAGATTGCCACTTGTTGTTGGGTATAAATTCCAAAGAGATGTTGATATTACAACACTGCTGGAGAAAGGATCATGTCTTCAATTATGGATCTGTAAAATATTTTTCTTGCGAGACACAGTGCAAAATAAATGCACATTCAAAGATAGGTTTGAAAACCACACCTTCCAAAGATAAAAGTTCAATCTAGGAACAAGCTAGAAAGAAACGGTCAAACAAGACTCCAATTGAGGAATGAACTCAAATGGGGATTTATCTTATCCAAATGTGGAAAAGATAACTGAACCAACCATCATCCACGAGAATCAAACTCTGTGGGGAATTCTAGAAAGGATATGCACTTTATGCCTAGGGCTGACAACTCTATTAGAGTGAATATACAAACCCAGTCACTTGGGGAGATAAATGCCGAAGTGATCAAAGCAGGTAAATACCAAGAAAGGGGAGCAGAAATGCAAATATGTTATGCATATGAGAATGCACGTATGCCATGTTTATGCTTATGCTGACAAAACAGACAAAGATAAGCGAGACCGGAGATGAAATAAACATCTCGGCAAGGATACCCAGCCAAACTCATCAGATTGGACCATTATTGGGGATGAATCTGCATAAATCAGTGGTTCTACTTCAAGATTACAACTTTCTCTGGGGAAATAGTATTCCATTTGGTATTGCATCATGACTTCACTAGGATTGCCATCATGAGCGTCATCTCTTTATTAGAGGGAAATCCAGGGAGAATTGCCAAGATTAGCTGAAGTAACAGCTTATTGGGGAGCTAGCAGAAGATGTCACAAAGGTTGAGTAGTTATGCATAACTCATTTGCCCCAGAGTACATGGTTTGTTAGAAGAAAATATCAAGAGGATTTTACAGAAGAATTTGTATGCAGGATGCCTCAATATCTTCAAACTCTTGTAGAGATTCATGAATCTCGGCATAACTGCCCCAGATTAATTGCATTTGCACAACAAAGTCTTCAAACTTGTTATTCAGACTGACTGATCTGTGAAAGAGATGCCCCAGACTGATTGGCCCTTTAGAGATTTACCGAATCTCGACTTGACTGCTTCTGATTAACTGGTCTGTGAGGGTAAGTCATCAAAAGGATTTTACAGAAGAATTGGCATACCAGATGCTCCAATATCTTCAAACTTTTGAAGAGAAATGAACCTCGACAAAACTACCCCAGCTCAACTGTATTTGGAATACAAAATCCTCGGACTGCAGTAGAAACAACTGGGGAACAAACATGTCCCTATTGGTGGGTCCTTGGAGTCCTTGCCTTGAAACAAACTTGTCATAAGATGACCTCAAGAAGGCTTGCTCCAATATTCTGAACTTGAAGAGTTATGCCCCTTATTCAATGGCTCTTGGAATGGTGGATTGGAAAATCCATCCGCTTGGTTTCCCCTGATTGAGCTTCTTCTATCAAGTCAAATTCCCTAGCAGACTGCATTTGTTGGGATTCCTTTGATATTGATTTGTTTTACAAATAAGTATTGTTCATTAAAATTTGGCAATTTCAATGCGACATTAATGCAAGCTTTTGAAATTAAGTTTTATTGATGAAACACACACGGTGGAATGATTAAATAATCAAACACAAAAGGTGGATCTAGCCATTTACAAAATGACAGATGAAGTGATCAACACACACAATTAGCAAAGATCATTAGGAGTCAGGTTAGTCAACCTTGCTGAAGTATGCTTTCATAACAACCTTACCTCAATTAGGTCTTTTAAGGGTTGTAACGTGGCTTGGTACATGGTTTATGAAACAAAGGATAAAGGCTCAAATTTTGTTTGTCTCTACCCAATCTTCGTGATGAACTCCAATCCTACACTCAGTTAACTCAAGCTATACATTCAAGTTTCCAAAGGCTAGGAAATGAATTGATGATAGTTGAGGATGATTCAAACACCTTTGTAGTCATTGCTCCTTTACAACATTTGGTTATCCTTTAATGTTGAGGTTTTGAGACCTCTCCTTGTCTTCACTGAGGTTTTGAGACGTCTTCTTTTCTTTATTGAGGTTTTAAGACCTCTTCTTATCTTTACTGAGGTTATAAGACCTCTTCTTTTTGGCTGTTGTAGAAGTCCTTTTGCATAAGGCAAAGTTCTGGGTTTCCCATCTTTCTTGGCTTTTGCTTTGAAAGGGACTCGGCTCATTCTTTGATTAAGGATTTTTCAACGATCCTTCCTTATTTATTGCTTGGAGGAACAACTTGTACAACATTTACTCATTTGATTTGAGAGAGCTAACTGGTGTCTGGCATGAAGCGCTTGCATTCGAATGCATAACCAAGTTAAACTGAGAACTACCCACCCCAAGGTTGAGATTTAAGGGTTTTTTATACAGAAAGGAACTCCTACTTCTAGGCTCGAAGGGTTAACGAGGGATTATCTTCCTTATATCTCCAGTGTTTGGGGATTGAAACAATGCCTTACATCCTTGGCAAGGTTTAATCGAAAGCATACCACGACAATTATGGATAATATTTTCATCATCCTCCCTAATCTTTGCTTTAACAACAATTTGATAAGTGGAGTAAAACAGGATAAAGATATATTTTTTGCTTTTCATGAACATAAAAGTAGATGAGTGAAACGAATGGCCTTAATCAAAAGGTGCACAAACATTTCATTAATCTTGCCAATTTGAAAGTACAACAAAGCTTATAAGAAAATACAAAATCAAAGTGCAAAGGAAATATAATTGAAAATACTGAAATGAACAAAATGCTGCCAGCCTCGGCGAATTGATTTTAGAATGTTTCAGTTTACGGGCCCAAGTGGGGGAACACCTTCGCCATTGATCACTTGTTCTTTGTGATACAGAACCCTGAGAGGTCTCACAAGTCTTTTGCCTTTTGCTTCAAGAGTTGAGATATGGACGTCTGACGTGCCTTCCTGAGGTGTCAGCGTTTTTAGCAGGCTTAACAGGCTTGTTTCAAACTCTTTGCATTCTTCAATGGGATGCTCCATTGTCCCAGTGTGGAACTTGCATTCAATCTCTGGGCGATCTTCTTCAAGGATCAGATCCCTATCATAAATCAGCCTTCGCACAGTAGCTTCTAAGGCTCGACAACCATCCAAGTCATGCCCTTCGGCTCCCTTATGGAACTCACAAGTCAGGTTTGAATTGTACCAAGGTCCTGGCACAGGGTTGAGAATACGAGGAGTTACCAACTTGTTCTGCATCAACAGTGGGAAGAGTTTGCTCAATGGAACCGGAATGGGCTGGTAGTTAACTTGGCCTCTTTCGACAAGGTATTTCTTCTTGTTTTGATTTTGGGAACCTCGAGGAGAAACAATCGTTGGAGGCTGAGACACCCTTTCGGTAGATACCTGATGACGATTATATTTTGGCGTAAGACCAAAACCGAAGGTTGGCTGGTATGAAGTTTCCCAAAAGGAAGATCCTTGGTATGGGAGAACCACAGGAGACGAGGAATTGATAACCTCCTTAGACGCCATAGGGCGAATGTGCCTTTCCTTCATCTTCAAGTTTTGCAAGGTTTCTACGACCCAACTCATCTGGCTCTTGAGGATCCTGACTTCCTCTTTCAAATCTTCCTGGTTCTTCAGAATTTCATTCATTGTTGTCATTGTCTTGAATAGGTGCTAGGTATCCTTCAGACATGGAAGAAGAGGAGACTCAAGGCTGAGAAATGCAAATGCAATGCAAATGCAATGACATGCGCATGGGATGCAAATGCAAGCCAAATGGTTTCAAGGAACTCAAAGGGAGGTTGCAAACTTCTTTTTTTGAAAGCTGAAGAGTTTTGCTTTAAAACCATGATCTCTTTTGATTTTGCAAAGGAAAGAGCATCTGAATTCCTTGAAACCAAAGGGCTATTATGAATGGATGGATGTATGCACAAACACACATATACAAATAATCATATATATACAGGCAAACAAAATGAGGGCCTAGGTTTGAAGATCACGAGCATGGAGCCATGGTCTACCCATTCCAACTGGTGTGTACTATGGGTTTGTCATCTGTAGAACAGGGTTCTAAAAAGTGCCCAGAGTCGACAACCCATCTTTCGGATTTTATCGACTCCCCAATTACTTGGTAATCAATAAAATTCTCAAGAGAGTCTCATCTAAGTGTAGTATCGCGTAGCAACCATTTAGGATTACTCCCTCATAGTCATCGCACTACATCCTAAATAGGCCATGTGGGGTAAAAGGGTAACTAAAGGTCATCAGTATCCCTGGCACCAAGGTCGAAAGTGGCAACGCATTCACGATTGCTCGTTCAACATATACCACCTCCAAGAGGGCCTCAACTAAGTGTGGAACTTCAAGTCAACTCCTTTGGGATTACACCCTCAAAGTTTCCTTAACTATGTCCACGATCCTAATCAAATTTACTCTCAAGTCCGGGTTAGGACTTATCTCACCACTCAATAGTAGCACCCTGCCAAACAGAAGATCCAAGCATAGACAGGTATATACAGATATGTACAAATAGGCAAATAAACATAAATAACATAAACAAAACAAGGTGGGATTAACCCTCAAATGATTTCCCTAGTGAAGTCGCCATTTCTATTGCGGTGAGAATCGGATAACAAGCTATTGATTAACTTGCATCGTAAAACTTTGAAATTCACCATCGAGCTTTGATTTATCCAAAGGAAAGGGTAAAGATCGAAGAAAACCCTAGAGGATCTAGGTTCGGGGATTGGTTATACTAAGGAAAGGTATTAGCACTCTAAGTATTTATAGTACTCTACAGGAACCTCTTGTTTAGTTTGTGTTATATTATGTTTGCTTGCTAAGAATCTGCTAAGGTAAAGGTAAAGACCTAGGGGTATGTACACTAAGTTTACTCGCCAAGACATCGCATCTTGTGCCTACGTATCTGACTAAAGAATCAGAGCAACCGTAGTTCACCTAACTAAGGGTGAGGAACCATTGAATATGGCCAAAGTTCCAAAGGGAATGAGTATGAGCTCATATAGAGTTTAAGAAACTCTCTAAGTCTAAGTTGTGATGGGTGGAAGTGAATACTCAAAGTGATGAGTTCCACATAGAGTCTAAGAACTCCAACTTAATTCTAAATTGTAAGATTGAATGGCTATGAGGCCAAAAGGAAAGATCCTATGACTATGAGGTCAAGGAAAAGATGTTACCAATGACTATGAGGTCAAAGGTGAATCCTATGACTATGAGGTCAAGGAGAGAGGTGATGAGCTTTCTATGACTTTGAGGTCAATAGAGAGACTTTCCTTTGGAAGGAGGGGACGATAACATCTTATGAGCAAGAGTTTAAAAAAAGGATTGAAATTAAGTGAACAATATGAGTTCAAGGAGCCAAGAGGATAACACTAATCAAGTGAGCATAACATCAAAGTATATATATACATCCATGTATGAGCATGACAAAAGATGGTGAGATAGTTCACAACAAGCATGAATAAATAAACACAAGTATGGCAATGTATTCAAGAACTATGAAATTAAGAATGAGGCAATCATATCAACACAAATTCCATCTTTGCAAGAAAATTCTAAGAAGTGCCACAAGTTATGTACAAGAGTGATGAGCATGGTTACATCAAAGAGGTGCTCATAAATTAAGAAAATGGACACTCAATCTTAAAACCAAAGCTTGAATCCAACAAGACCCAACACAAAACAATCTCTCAAAAAAGTCTTAAAAGGTCTTAGAAAATTATCCAAAAAGTAGAAGGAGAAGAAGTTCAAAATTAGGATTGAAACAAAGTTCTATACTAAATATTAAAGTGAAAATAAAATGAAAATTGGAAAAATTAAATTAAGCATTAGAAAAATATTTTTGGGAATTTTGTGTTTAAAGAAAAAAATATTTTAAGTAATTGGTAATAAAAACCAAACAAAAAAAAAGAAAAAAAGAAAAAAAGAAATTAAAAAGTTTGAAGATAAGACAGTGGGGGTGCACTTAGAAATCTCAGTATGAACTGAGTTTGCTTGATTACTGCGTACGTGGGCTTTTGACAGTGGGGGTGTGATTAGTTATTTGCGCCCGGCCCAAGTCCAAGTGTGAAATAAAGAAAATCAGCCAAGGAAATGAACGTGTGACCGGGTACAAAGTCATGTGAACTTCAGATCAATTGGTCATTTAAATTTTAAACACTAAATGACAAACTAAAAAAACCTAACGACTCCTAAGCTGCCAGCACATCGTGTCTCATGCAAACTTAACAAAAAAAACTACAAGACGACGTGAACCAGGATGCGAACATGTTTGCTAGCTCTACTTGCTCTATCATTTCCAACACCAAATCTCAACCAAATTCCATGAAACAAAACATCAACATGTAGCATTCAAAACATAGAACAACTCTAAATCCTAAACAACTTAAAATAGCAACCTAAACAAGGATGAAATCATCATGGATGTGGGATATCAAAACTGAAACGAACCCTCAGAATGCTAATGTATCTACACCAAATCCAACAGTCATCCATATTATCAATTCAAACCAACACAAATGCAATAGATGAGCAAGAGGATAGCATTTAAGATCATTTTAACTTGGACAAGAGAACCATGGAATCATGAGTATGGAAAGAAAGCAAGAGGCTTACCAAGTGGATTCAGTCCACTGCTTCTTCACCTAAGAGCTTTGGAATCCAACTAGCTTAGCCTTATTCTCTCAAAGATGATGGTATGCAAGCCACTGATGAAATGTTCCACTCTTGCTTCTCTTGATTCTCACGAGCTTTCTCTCTTGTGGTATGTTGGAAGTGAAGCGGATATTCTATGTATGTTCGGCGGTTATGTTGATGTTGTTTAGTTTTTCATGAGCTTCTTCCTTCAAGATTGCGTGTTTGGCAATGAAGTGGTTCGTGTGTTGGTGGTTTCTGTTTTGATACTTGGTGTCAAACAAAGGAGAAGGTGCCTCCTTTTATAGGGGAAGCAGTTGGATCATAACATGGAATACTCAATGGATTGTTGCTTTGTCCAAGAGGAAAGAAATGGTTGAGTGAGAGCCGCCCTGCGCATGGATCTACCTTCTTGAGCCCAATGAAACCTCCCCTACAGTTGCTTGTTTTGAGACTTTTGTCAGCATAAAAAATGAGCAAGGAACGAGGGATAAGCATTGCACGATGGTTTCGATGTTTGACTAGTGCATGCTCACTTGCAAAGTACAAAAGGTTGTACTTGTTATCTTTCCTTGCACGTTTTGTAGAAAAGTGGCACATGGGAAAGTGATAGTAAAAACTCAGTACAATTGTACTTTGGCAACAAAATCAGAACTTGTTCACATTATGGTTCAAAATGAAACCAACTTGTACAAAAGAACTAAACCGTGTGTCTCTCTTTGGCACTTGATAAATCGTCAATTAATGAGCCAAATATCATGCCTTTAGTTCCTTTGGAAATACATCATTTAGTAGGGTGCATTCCAAGTTAGAGACAGGTTGAAACAATGCTTAAAACAAGTGAAAAATCGTGACAAAAGTAGTGTAGTAAAGATGACTAAAATCTGAGTTTTTTTCTTAAGTGTAACATTTGCCAACATGCCAACTTTAGTGCATCATAGCTTAAAAACCATTGATCCAAATTGTGAGATTTTTTATTCTTTGCAAAATAGGCATTTGATAGAACAAGTTTCATGTGGAAAGATTCTGGCAATGAGGTTTGGAATCATTAGAAAATCATCCATGAAATTATGCACATGGGCTGCTCAAAAGGAACTTAGAGAATTTTCTAAGTTATGGAAATTTCATCATTTGAAACACCTAACTTTAAAACATCATAACTTGAGATTGGTTTATCCAAATGAGACGTTCTACACATGCTTGAAAAGCTTGAAGAACAAGGAACAACTTTCATGTCCAAAGATTTTTTATTTGAAGCTTGAAACTATGTGAAAAATTGAGTCAAAATTGGATGAAAATTAGGGTAAAAATGGCTAAAATTTCATCAAGTCCCAAAGGAAACTTATCTTCCAGGTCTCATAACTTAAAAACCATTCATTTTTTGAAGAGAGGTCCTCTAATACACTTTGAAGTTCATGAAAAGAGCTTCCAATTGAGCTTTGAGTCACTCAATTCGGATGTGTGGTTTGAAAGTTATGATATTCCCAATTTTGCACCAAGAGTAAATTTTCCACACTTAGAAAGTTTCAAGGACCAAACATTGCCCTCTTTGCAAGAAACCTCTCAAAGCTTGACTTCTCATGCCAATCTCAATCCACTGGTGAAGACTTGTGAGAATTGTATGGAGCCAAAGAGTATCCCAGGAGACCTTGAATCATGTGAGAGCTTGGCTTAGGAGACTTTGTGCAAACCCTGTTTTTCACATAAATGAACAAACTAGCAAGATATGGTGATTAGATAATAATGCACAGATGATTGAATCTAAATGCAAATGCAAGATGTTATGACATATAAGGGGTAAAATTTGGGGTACAACACATGGTATTCACTTAAAGGTGCATGCATTTCCATAAATGATCTTCGAATCCAACGGATATCAAAAATTTTGAATGTACCAGGATAACCATAAACCATATTGACAGACGCCTTACCATGATTGGGAAATTGGTTTAATTGTACATTAGGGTTGGAGTCTTTGAAAGACAAAATACCGCTTCTAACCAACCTTTGCACTTCCATCTTCAATGGATAGCAATTTTTGGTATCATGCCCAGCTCCTCCCTGATGGAAAGCACAATGAGCTTCAGGCTTATACCACCATGGCGAATCTTTTGGAGCAACAGGTGGTGCACGGGTCTAAACAATATTCTTTTGAATTAAACTTGGAAGCAAATCTGTATATGTCATCGGAATCGGATCAAAATCCTTATGAAAATGGCCTCGTTGATTGTTCTGTTGATTAGAATGTTGTTGATGAGCAGCTTGAACAACACGATTTGTATTGATAACGGGCATAACAGATGCAACATGTTGCTGACATTGATTGTTCTTACCGTAACTCTTTCTGCGTCTTCCACGAGAAATAGAATTTGTCTCACCTTCTTTCTTCTTGGCAAGTCCTCCACCATATTTCTTGGAACTTCCAGCAGAATTGCCATCTTTTGACAAACGTCCCTCACAGACACCTCCTTCCAATCTCATCTCCATATTAAGCATTTCAGTGAAATCACTCGGGGCACTAGCAATCATACGCTCATAATAGAAAGTATTCAGAGTTTTCAGAAAAATCTTAGTCATCTCTTTTTCCTCCAAAGGAGGATTAATCTGAGCAGAAATCTCTCGCCACCTCTGTCCATATTCTTTGAATGTCTCCTTTTCTTTCCGAGCCATTGCTCGAAGCTGATCCCGATCGGGAGCCACATCCACATTATACTTATACTACTTTACAAAAGCCTCACCCAAATCTTTGAAAGTGCGAATTTGAGTACTGTCGAGTCCCATATACCATTTCAAAGTCGCACCAGACAATCTGTCTTGAAAGTAGTGAATGAGAAGCTGATTATTATCGGTATGAGTTGACATCTTACGAGCATACATAGTCAAATGGCTCATCGAACAAGAATTACCCTTATACTTTCAAAGTCAGGGACCTTGAACTTATGTGGGATCGTCACATTAGGAACCAAGCACAACTCATGGGCATTCTTTCCAAACAGTTCTTTACCCCTCAAACCTTTAATTTCTTTCTGCATTTTAGCAATTTGATCTTGAATCTCTTCCATTTTCTCATAAGCATCAACACTCTCTCTTGGAGCAGTATGGGAAATCTGTTCTTCACCGAAAGGAACGGTATGAACCACAGGCGGTGGTACAGACATCACAGGCTGAACAGCGGGAATAACCAGAACTTCAAGAGGTGGTGGTGGTTGATAACCTTTCAGAACAATGCTAAAAGGAATGCCCCAGGGAAATCCAGGAGGAATGGAGTGTTGAGGAACACTGGCAGGCGCCACAGAGATGGGCGTAGAGGCAATCTCAGAAATGACTATCCTTTGCACAGGAGTCGAAAACGGAGGAGGAGGGGTGGCTAATTCTGAGCAGCCACCAATGCTTCCATCATAGCATTGAGTCTTTCTAAACTATTTTTCAGAGTTATCACTTCTTCACGAAGCTCACGGTTCTCTTGTTGTAATTGATCCATCTTTTTCTTCAGATTAGCTCGAGTATTATACTAGTGCGACAACTTGGCTGGATGAAGACCAAGAGAAACATAAGACACCTGGAAAAGGCAAGAAACAATGCAAAATGATGCGAATGCTAATGCAAAATGCAAATTTTACATTCAGCTTTCAAGGATCTTTAAAATATAAAGCAATTGCAAACATCGTAAAGAAATAACACTTTTTTTGAATTACTAATAAACATCTCATTTTATTGAATATTGGAAAGAGCTACACTTGGAAGTACAAGTTTCAAAGGATCAAAATACAATAAGAAAAAGCTAGATCCTAAATATCCTAAGGAGCATCTGATGACGATCCAAGCTTATATTTCCTTCGGAGTCTATTAATCTCTCTCTCATAGTTGTCCTTCATGGTGGTCTTCTCTAACACGAGTCGATCCATGATACCCTTCCAAGCACCAAAAGTAGGAGGATGAGATGATGAAGTAGTAGAGGAAAATAAATCCTCTCCATGTCTCTTCATAGCACATCGCTCAAGCAACTTAATCAAGCCATCTTTCTCCTTCATCTGATTTTGCAACTCTAACATCTCAAGGTTTGAAGCGTGAAACTTGGATTCCCAAAGATCTTTTTTTTCCTCCATCTTGGCCAAAGCATCTTGAAGAGTCTTCACATCATCAGATGGAATAGGGAGTGGTGTAGCGACCATTGTAGTCATGGGTTTCTCAAAAGAATAAGGCATTTTGATCTCCTTAGCTCTCTCCTTCACCCAAAGCGTATAAGGTTCCAAGGCGATGTAAACTTGTCTCCCAAGCTGTCCTCTACCCATCCTATGAATCTTAGTCCAAGCATGAGCCATCCTTCTTCTCAAACCAAGAGAGTCATTCCCTCATTGGAAAAACAAACGCTCTAAATGAATATTTTTAGGCTTATCCTTCAACATATAACCAAGCTGGCGGCGAGCTACACTCTGGTTATAGTTAATTCCACCTTGTGTACCAAGAAGAGGCACATTGGAGAATTCCCCACAACTATCAACAATCTGGACACCATCATAAATAGAAGAAGACCAAGTAATGTTAGCATGAGTAAGGGATATGATCCTCTGAGACCACCTTAAACAACTCTTGTTCTCCTTAAAAGTCGATGACTGTGGCAAGTGCGAAATAAACCACTTGTACAGCAGAGGTGAGCAACAAACAATGGTACTATTCCCCTTAGACGTCCTATGATGGATAGAGAAGTAAGTATCACCAAGTAAAGTTGGAACAGGGTTCCCAATCAAGAAAATCCTAATAGTGTTAACATCCACAATGAAAGCTCAAATGGTTTGACTAAATTTTGGTAAAACATAATGGTGGAAGCCCAAAAATGTCGAATAAGATGTCACAACATGAAGATTCGACATCATGACTGACATATCAGGTTTTGTTTAAATTTTTTCCAAGATTCAAGGTGCGTTTGGCAATGGATCAAGGATCAAATATATGAAGCCCAACTCAGTAGAAGACTATAAAAGAAGACCAAGACCTAGGCAGAAAACAGAGAGAGGACGACATAGACTTAGGAATACTATTTTGTAAAGTAGGGTTTAGGTTTGAGAGTCGTAGGTTTCTCTTGTAAGTCTCCCTCTGTATCGATTTGATGCAGTGTGGTAGACATAGATACTTGTACAGATTCAGAAGCCCGTAGTCAATGAATCGTGTAGTGTTGATGAAGCTTTGAAGCAAATCCAAGTTAACTTGTTAGTCAAGGATGCTTGATTGAATTTTGTATTGGAAGGGTGTCTTTCAATAGGGTAGATACAGTTATGGTGTAGTAACTGTTAGATAATCACAGGTTATGATTTAGGGAGTGAGATGGGGTTCTCTTATCATTTAGATGTGACTTCTAATGATAAAGATTTCAATGGGTAGTGATAGGTTAGCGTGGGAGCTTTCTGTAAACCTGAGGTTGTTTACCTAAAACTATACTAGCGAACTTTGTGTCTGTTTTGGTCTGGTTGTGGTTTCGCCTGGACATTCGCCTAGCGAAGGTGGTAGCGAATGCTCGCTAGAAGGTTCGCCTAGCGAACATGACAGTTTGTGCAGTTTTGTTTCCTTCATAACTTTTGATCCGTAGCTCTAATCGAGGCGCGGTCGGATGCGTTGGGAAGCTAATGAAATGTTCTTTCTTATAAAAAATGGTTTTGAGATTAGTGGCCGATTTAATTGTGTCGGGAATTTGAAAATGTGTCGTTTTGTCGACTTTTACCATCGTAATTGTGTGCAATTAATGTGTTATCATGAAATATGTTTTGATATATATAACGTATAGCTTGTGTGCTGTTATATGATGTGAATGCATGTAATGCAATGTTGTGATGATGGTTTGTGTCCTTATGGAAAATAAATGCATTATTTTGGGTTTGATTTCAATGCATGATTATTGATGTTGAGATGGTTCACATGGTTGTATATATGTATGCATTTGATTGTCATGAGTCATTGCATGCCAAGCATCATGATATACATTCTTGTGATGTAGTGTGCCCTAGTGGGTGTGACCGACGAAATGATTCCAGAGGGAATCCGCTATAACATCGTGTGCCTTATACAAAGAGGTGTGAGCGATGATTATAGACGATCGTGCGCCTTATACAAAGAGGTGTGAGCGATCGGGTCATGTGCCTTATACAAAGAGGTGTGAGCGATCTATAAATGTCGTGTGCCTTATACAAAGAGGTGTGAGTGACGGGTAACATCGTTTGCCCGACGGGGAGTTACACTAAGTAACAAGGGATGATTCCAATAGTTCCTGAGTGAACTAATGATGATAATGATGGATGGAACAGTACCGCATTGCATTGCATAGAGTCGTTGTGTCGGTCTCTGTGCATTTGCATAAATCATGAATGGATTGATTATGTGTGGAATTGTGAATGGAATTGATGAGTTGATATATATATATATATATATATATATATATATATATATATATTGGTGATAAATGCATGGAGCATGATTAATATGCCGTTGTGATGGATGTATGAGATATGAATTATGGTGTTTTGTATTTGAATTATGGTGTAAGTTGTGGTGAGAATGTATTACATGTGTATTTTGTATTGTTACATAATTGTATGCAACTATATTATAATTGTGTTTCTCACCCTTCTGCTGTTTTGAATGCTCTATGAGGCATTGCAAATTAGATGCTGGAGGTCTTTTTGTGAAGATTATGTCTTCATTCTTTTGTCGATCGGCTCTGATATGTAGCACCGGGTAGTCGGGGAGATCGTTATGTGATTTATGTGTATATGTATATATATCTTTTTGGATTGTACATGTATGATTCTGTGTATGACAGACAAACTTCTATGTTTATATATATATGAGATTTCGGTTGCAGATTTTCGGCTTTTATTCTATATCTGAATAGTGGGTGATAGGAACTGAGTTCCTCTACTTATGTTGCTACCTGATTGTTGCATATCTATTTGAGCATGTTGTTGTATTTTGTTTCATTTGATGTGACGCTCCCGTCTATGCCATGAATGTTTTAATTATACTCTGATTATTTGTTATCGCTTTAATTGCTCGGGTTATAGATTGGGGGGTGTTACATTAAGTGGTATCAAAGCCAGTTTTGTCAGTTTGTGTCAGTTCGTGCCAGTCCGTGTCGGTCTTTATGTTTGGGGTGAGCTGTTTGTTTAACCATAGTTGCTGTTATTGGATATGAACAAAATATGGCTAGTAGGAATGACGCTGCTCTTGCTGCTGCTATGCAAGCTATGGCTCAGGCTGTGCGAGGTGCACCTAATGCTGGTGGGAATGATGAGTTCAAGAAGAACAAACTGCCTGTCTTCAAAGGAAGACATGATCCTGATGGTGCCCAGATTTGGCTTAAGGAGATTGAAAGAATCTTCTGAGTGATGGACTGTGCTGAGGAACATAAGGTGAGACTGGGTACTCATATGTTGCAGGAGGAGGCTAATGATTTGTGGGTTAGTGCGCGTCACGTGTGGGAAGCTACAGGTGAAGAGGTCACTTGGGCTTTGTTTAGCAGGGAGTTTTTGAGGAAGTATTTTCCGGAAGATGTAAGAGGAAAGAAAGAGATAGATTTCTTGGAGTTGAAACAAGGTAATATGACTGTTATTGATTACACTGCTAAGTTTGTGGAGCTTGTTCAGTTTTATCCACATTATGCTGAAGCAACTGCGGAGTTTTCCAAATGTGTGAAGTTTGAGAACGGGTTGCGTCTCGAGATCAAGCAGGCAATTGGATATCAAAGAATTAGGAGGTTTCCAGATTTGGTGGATTGTTGTAGGATTTATGAGGAGGATATCAAAGCTCGTTCTATTCATTATAAGAGTGTGAACGAAAGGAAAGTAAAGCAACCGTTTTGTGGGGGTCCTTATGTGTCACTAGCTGACAAGGGTAAGCAAAGGGCTAATTTTGATAAAAGGCCAAGTGGGGGAGGTATGAATAATCCTCTGAGATGTTTTAGGTGTGGTGACTTAGGACATCGTCAGTTTGAATGTAGAAAGGATATGAGGAAGTGTTCCAATTGTGGAGGTATAGGACATGTAACAGCTGAGTGCAAGAAGAGTGTGGTGAAGTGTTTCAACTGTGGTGAACCTGGTCATATTAGTACTAAGTGTCCAAAACCAAAGCAAGCTTAAGCTGGTGGAAAAGTATTTGCATTGGCAGGAACTCAGACTACTAGTGCGGATCGTCTGATCAGAGGTACTTATTTTATTAATAGTACGCCTTTAATTGCTATTATTGATACCGGAGTGACTCATTCATTTATTTTGTCTGAGTGTGTGCAGCGTTTGAATCTTTTGTTGTCATCGATGGATGGAGAGATGGTTATCGATACTCCAGCAATGGGATCGGTAACTACTTCTTTGGTTTGTTTAAGTTGTCCTTTGACCATTTATGGTAAAGATTTTGAGATGGATTTGGTGTGTCTGCCGTTGGAGGGTTTAGATGTGGTTATGGGAATGAATTAGTTGCAGTTCAATCGAGTTCATATCGATTGTTATCATAAGTTGGTAAGATTTCCTTCTCTTGAAGAAGACGAGGAATCGAGTTTCTTATCTACTAAAGAGTTGAAGAAACTTTTGGCGGATGAAGCTCAGGTGTTCGGGTTGTTTGCATCGTTGACCGTGGATTGTCAAGTTGTAATTGATGTGGTTCCAGTCGTGTGTGATTTTCCAGAGGTGTTTCCGGAGGATATTTCAGATGTGCCGCCAGAGAGAGAGGTGGAGTTTTCTATAGATCTAGTTCCTGGTACTAGACCTGTATCTATGGCACCATATCGTATGTCGGCATCTGAGTTACTTGAGTTGAAGAAGCAGTTGAATGAATTGTTAGAAAAGAGGTTTGTGAGGCCGAGTGTATCGCCTTGGGGTGCTCCAGTTTTATTGGTGAAGAAGAAAGATGGAAGTATGTGTTTGTGTATTGATTATCGCCAGCTGAATAAGGTGACGATTAAGAATAAGTATCCTCTTTCGAGAATTGATGATTTGATGGACCAGTTGGTAGGTGCGTGTGTGTTTAGTAAGATTGATTTAAGGTCAGGTTATCTTCAGATTAGAGTGAAAGAGGAAGATATTCAAAAGACGGATTTTAGGACACGATACAGACATTACGAATATTCTGTGATGCCGTTCGGGGTTTCTAATGCGCCGAGAGTGTTTATGGAGTATATGAATCGTATTTTCCATGAGCAATTGGATCAATTTGTTGTTGTGTTTATTGATGACATCTTGATTTATTCTAAGTCTCGGGAGGAACATGCGGAGCATTTGCGTATTGTATTGCAAATTTTGAAGGAAAAGAGACTTTATGCCAAGTTGTCCAAGTGTGAGTTCTGGTTGTCCGAAGTGAGTTTTTTGGGCATGTGATTTCAGGTAATGGTATTGCTGTGGATCCATCTAAAGTAGATGCAGTTCTACAATGGGAGGCTCCTAGATCTGTTACTGAAATTAGAAGCTTTTTGGGTTTAGCTGGATATTATCGAAGATTCATTGAAGGCTTTTCCAAGTTAGCACTTCCTTTGACCCAGCTGACTAGTAAAGTTAAAGCGTTTATTTGGGATATTCAGTGTGAGGAAAGTTTTAGTGAGCTGAAGAGAAGATTGACTACAGCTCCGATTTTGATCTTACCGAATCCTAGTGAACCGTTTGTGGTGTATTGCGATGCGTCTTTGATTGGGTTAGGTGGAGTGTTAATGCAAGAAGGTAAGGTTGTGGCTTATGCTTCAAGGCAATTAAGGGTTCACGAGAAGAATTACCCTATGCATGATTTGGAATTAGCGGCAGTGGTTTTTGTATTGAAAATTTAGAGGCATTATCTCTACGGTGCAAGATTCGAAGTCTTTAGTGATCATAAGAGTTTGAGATACTTGTTTGATCAGAAAGAGTTGAATATGAGGCAATGGAGATGGTTGGAATTTTTGAAGGACTACGATTTTAGCTTGAATTACCATCCTGGTAAAGCTAATGTGGTAGCCGATGCGTTAAGCCGGAAATCATTGCATATGTATGCTTTGATGGTTAAAGAATGGGAACTTTTGGAGAATTTAGAGATTTGAGTTTGGTGTGTGAATTGACATCTGATGGCGTGAGGATTGGTATGTTAAAGGTTACTAATGTTTTTTTGTTGACCGTTAGTAAGAAACAGAAGCTGGATGTGAAATTTGTTGATTTGATGACGGTTGGAGATAAAGGTGTGAATGGTGACTTTAAAGTGGATGATCAGGGTGTTTTGAGATTCCGTGGTAGAATTTGTATTCCTGATGATTCGGAATTGAAAAAGATGATTTTAGAGGAAGGACACTGGAGTAATTTGAGTATACATCCGGGAGCTAATAAGATGTATCAAGATTTGAAGAAGATCTTTTGGTGGTCCAGATTGAAGAGGGATGTGGCTCAGTTTGTTTATGCGTGTTTGACGTGTCAGAAGTCAAAGATAGAACATCAAAAGCCTAGTGGATTTTTGCAACCGTTGTATATTCCCGAGTGGAAATGGGACATCATTTCTATGGATTTTGTGACAGGGTTGCTGAATACACAGAGGGGACATAATGCCATTTGGGTGATTGTGGATTGGCTGACTAAATCGACACATTTCATTCCGATTGACATCAGTTTTTCTCTGGAGAAGTTGGCTGAGATTTATATCCGTGTGATTGTGAAGCTACATGGTGTTCCGTTGTGTATTGTTTCGGATCGAGATCCGAGGTTTACTTCCAGATTTTGGGAAAGTTTGCAAAAGGCGTTAGGTTCCAAGTTGAGATTGAGTTCGGCTTATCATCCACAGACGAATGGTTAGACCGAGAGAACTATCCAGTCGTTGGAAGATTTGCTGAGAGCATGTGTTCTTGAGCAAGGCGGTGCTTGAGATAGTTATCTTTCGTTGGTCGAATTCACCTATGACAACAATTTCCATTCGAGTATTGGAATGGCACCTTTTGAAGCGTTGTATGGAAGAAGATGTCGAACACCTTTGTGTTGGCATGAATCTGGTGAGAGTTCGGTGGTTGGACCGGAGTTAATTCAACAAACTATGGAAAAGGTGAAACTTATTCATGAGAAAATGAAGGCTTCTCAGAGTAGGCAGAAGAGTTATCATGATCAAAGGAGGAAAGATCTGGAGTTTCAAGAAGGCGATCATGTATTTTTGAGAGTTACATCGGTGACGGGTGTTGGCTGTGCATTGAAGTCGAAGAAGCTTACTTCTCGGTTTATTGGTCCTTACCAGATATCCACGAGAGTGGGTGTTGTGGCTTATAGGGTGGCGTTGCCACCGAATCTTTCGAATTTGCATGATGTGTTCCATGTTTCACAGCTTCGGAAGTATGTTTCGGATCCGTCGCATGTGATTCCGATGGATGAGGTTGAGGTAAGGGAGAACCTTACGGTTGAGGCATTACCGGTGAGAGTTTTGGATCGCGAGTTGAAGCGGTTAAGAGGCAAGGATATTGCGCTTGTGAAAGTAGAGTGGGGAGGCGCTGCTGAGGGCAATTTGACTTGGGAGTTGGAGAGTCGGATGCGGGAATTGTATCCGGAGTTGTTCGTCTCAGGTAATATTTTCGAGGACGAAAATTTCTCAGTGGGGGAGAGTTGTAACTCCCCGGTTTTTGTTAGATTTATTTAATCGAGTCGATTTAATTATTTTTGGTCTTTATATTATTTTATTCTTGGTTATTATGTTTTATCGCGTTTTGAAAACGTTTGCGAGAAAATTGAGTGTAGGGGTATTTTGGTCTTTTTGGCTTGGTGGGTTATTGTTTTTCATAAAATAGGAAATAGAGAGAAAAATAGAGAGAATAGAAAGAAAAGAAGGAAAAGAGAAAGGAAAGAAGAAAAAGAGGAAAAACTTGGAGTGTAAGAAATTGAATCAACCGACACTTCGAAGCACGATTAATCGGGTAAGGGTGTGAAACTCGATTATGTTATCATTGTGTATGAATATGTATGTGTGTGTTTGAAGTCTACTTGTCTTTCCATAGTTTTCAATTCTAGGTTGGAAATGAGAAAATGATTGGGAATCGATGTTTTCGCGGTTGGAATGTGATATAAATGTTGTAGGATACTTGTTGTTATGATTGTGGTATGTTTTAGTGGTTATGTTATGGTTTGGAAGAGATTTTGGTTGAAGAAATATGGTTTTTGGACCCATAACAGCGCTGCAGAATTTCTGAGCTTTCCTTGGTTTGCCTAGCGAACCTGGGGCGAAGCGAAAGCGAATGATTTTCGAGGGTTCGCCTAGCGAGCCCATCAGCGAAGGTCAGCGAATGTTCGCTAACGTTGTTCGCCTAGCGAACTTTGTATCTTTTCAGTTATGTTTGTTGCTGCCTTGGTTCGCCCAGGAATTCGCGAAGCGAACGGCAAGGCGAAGGTTCGCCGAGGAGTTCGCCTAGCGAACTTTGTGTCTGTTTTGGTCTGGTTGTGGTTTCGCCTGGACATTCTCCTAGCGAAGGTGGTAGCGAATGCTCGCTAGAAGGTTCGCCTAGCGAACATGACAGTTTGTGTAGTTTTGTTTCCATAATAACTTTTGATCCGTAGCTCGGATCGAGGCGCGGTCGGATGCGTTGAGAAGCTAATGAAATGTTCTTTCTTATAAAAAATGGTTTTGAGATTAGTGGCCGATTTAATTGTGTAGGGAATTTGGAAATGTGTCGATTTGTCGACTTTTATCGTTGTAATTGTGTGCGATTGATGTGTTATCATGCAATATGTTTTGATATATATAACGTATAGCTTGTGTTATGTTATATGATGTGAATGCATGTAATGCAATGTTGTGATAATGGTTTGAGGCCTTATGGCAAATAAATGCATTGTTTTGGGTTTGATTTCAATGCATGATTATTGATGTTGAGATGGTTCACATGGTTGTATATATGTATGCATTTGATTGTCATGAGTCATTGCATGCCAAGCATCATGATATGCATTCTTGTGATGTCGTGTGCCCTAGTGGGTTTGAGCGACGAAACGATTCCAGAGGGAATCCGCTATAATATTGTGTGCCTTATACAAAGAGGTGTGAGCGATGATTATAGACGATCGTGTGCCTTATACAAAGAGGTGTGAGCGATCGGGTTGTGTGCCTTATACAAAGAGGTGTGAGCGATCCATAAACGTCGTGTGCCTTATACAAAGAGGTGTGAGCGACGGGGAACATCGTTTGCCCGACAGGGAGTTACACTAAGTAACAAGCGATTATTCCAATAGTTCCTGAGTGAACTAATGATGAGAATGATGGATGGAACGGTACCGCATTGCATTGCATAGAGTCGTTGTGTCGGTCTCTGTGCATTTGCATAAATCATGAATGGATTGATTATGTGTGGAATTGTGAATGGAATTGATGAGTTGATATATATATATATATATATATATATATATATATATATATATATATATATATATATATATATATATATGTTGGTGATAAATGCATGGAGCATGATTGATATGTCGTTGTGATGGATGTATGAGATATGAATTGTGGTGTTTTGTATTTGAATTATTGTGTAAGTTGTGGTGAGAATGTATTACATGTGTATTTTGTATTGTTACATAATTGTATGCAACTATATTATAATTGTGTTTCTCACCCTTCTGCTGTTTTGAATGCTCTATGAGGCATTGCAGATTAGATGCTGGAGGTCTTTTTGTGAAGATTATGTTTTCATTCTTTTGTCGGTCGGCTCTGATATGTAGCACCGGGTAGTCGGGGAGATCGTTATGTGATTTATGTGTATATGTATATATATCTTTTTGGATTGTACATGTATGATTCTGTGTATGACAGACAAACTTCTATGTTTATATATATGAGATTTCAGTGGCAGATTTTCCGCTTTTATTCTGTATCTGAATAGTGGGTGATAGGAACTGTGTTCCTCTGCTTATGTTGCTACCTGATTGTTGCATATCTATTTGAGCAGGTTGTTGTATTTTGTTTCATTTGATGTGACGCTCCCGTATATGTCATGAATGTTTTAATTATACTCTGATTATTTGTTATCGCTTTAATTTCTCGGGTTATAGATTTGGGGTGTTACAGGTGTTGTGCGTTGATCCATTCGTGGATCTCCTGGAGTATGCCGGGGACCTTAGATTCCTCGACGCATCTGAGGAGGGGGATGGAGAAACCCCGCCTGTATAACTTGTCCTCGACGATAATATACGAGAAATCACATCGCCTGACTACGCTGGAATCCTTGGGGTCGCCGGGTAGTTTCCCTGTGCTGAGGTACTCATATACCGGGGTCATCCAGCAGTGGTTGTCATCAATGGCGTTCACATCGGCGATCGAGGTGGATTTCTCGATACTTGACCGCAGGAGCACCTCTTGGATGACAGATTTGTTCCCGCCTTTTTTCTTCGTGCTTTCCAGCTTCGATAGGACGTCTGCTCGAGTATTATGTTCACGCAGGACGTGACTTACTTCCGCCGAGACAAATTTTTTCATCCTCTCTTTTACCAGGACGAGGTATTCGATGAGGTTGTCGTTCTTGGCTTGGTACTCTTCTTGCACCTGGGAGGCCACGAGCTGGGAATCGGTGAATATTTTTACTTCTTTGGTGCCGAGGTCCTCGGCTAGGCATAGCCCGGCGAGGAAAGCCTCGTATTCGGCCTGGTTGTTTGATGTCGGGAAGGACAATGTGAGGGAGACCTCGATCAAGATGCCTTCCTCATTCTCTAGGATGATGCCCGCTCCATTTCCCGTCGAACTGGATGCCCCATCGACGTAGATCGTCCATTTTGGAATCCGTCGGCCGAAGGTTCCGAGATGGCCATCTCCGCGACAAAGTAGTACTTGAGCCTTCAAGGCCTTCCTACCCTCGTATTGGACGTCAAAATTGGAGAGTTCGAGCGACCACTTGAGCATCCTGCCCGCCATGTCAGGTCAGTCGAGGAGCTGTCTCACGGGTTAGTCCGTCCTCAACACGATCGTGTGGGCCACGAAGTAGTGTCGCAGTCTTCTGGCCGCACTAACGAGGGCCAGAGCGACCTTTTCGATCTGCTGGTATCTAAGTTCGAGGCCTTGGAGGGCTTTACTGGTGATGTAAATCGGCTTATGCCCATTGGGGGTTTCCCTGATTAGAGCCGCGCTGACCGCCTCGCTCGTGACGGCGAGGTACAGGTACAATGACTCCCCGTCTTCCAGTCGCGAGAGGACCGGGGGCTGCGAGAGGACTTGTTTGAGGTGGAGGAGCGTCTGTTCGCACTCCTAGGTCCACTCAAGCATGAACTGCTTGCGTAGGAGTTTGAAAAATGGAAGTGTGTGTTGCGCCGATTTGGCCACGAAGCGGGACAACGAGGTGAGCATCCCGTTTAGCGATTGTATCGATTTCTTTGAGTTCGGTGTCAGGAATTCGGAGAACGCCCTGCATTTGTCGGGGTTCACCTCGATCCCTCGTTCCGTGAGGTAGAAACCGAGGAACTTTCCTACTTGGACACCGAAGGTGCATTTCTCCAGGTTGAACCTCATCTTGCATCTCCTCGCCGTGTCGAAGACCCTTTTGAGGTGGGGAGTATGGTCGACTTTTTCTCGTGATTTTATGATCATGTCGTCCATGCAGACCTCGAGCATGTCGCCGATCTCGCCGCAGAAGACTTTGTTCATCATCCGCTGGTAGGTCGCATCGGCGTTCTTTAGGCCGAAGGGCATTATGTTGTAGTAGTTGTCCGACTCGGTCATGAAGGCCGTGTACTGCTTGTCGGCCTTCGCCATGGGTATTTGATTGTATCCCGAGTATGCGTCCATGAACGACAACAACTTAAAACCTGCAGAATTGTCGACCAATTTGTCGATGTTAGGCAATGGGTATGCATCTTTTGGGCATGCCCGGTTAAGATCAATGTAATCAACGCACATTCTCCACTTTCCATTATTATTTTTAACAAGTCCAACATTAGAAAGCCAGGTTGTGTACTGGGCTTCCGAAATAAAGTTCTCCTCTAATAGGTCTTTTACAGTCTTTTCAGCAGGGCTTGTGCATTGGGTTGGGTCGCAAGGCCCAATACGAGTAACTGTCAGGCCTTACGTGGCATAGGAAAGACCAGCATGTGGTCTTCGCCTTGGATCAACTGCCCCGTGATCTTCGGAAGGTGGGCTGACCAGTTATTCCGGAAGTAGGTAGTTGCCTGATGACGTGTCCCCGCGTAGGGGATACGTGGAGTCTGTGGGGGAGACGTGTATGGGCCCCCGGTCGCGCAGATGGGTTGGACGCTATTTGGATACTCCCCGACGAAGACTTGGGTTAGGCCGTGTCCGACGGTGGGCTAACCTTAGGCCCAGTCTAGAACAGGAGACTTACATCACCATACAAAACACCTTCCATGACAGACTTCACCAACCTACCACTAATTTCTTATTCGACATCAGAATAAATTTCTTTTTCCAAATTCATTTATTTTGTAAGAATAGTTTTATTTTTTACAAGAGACCTTTCACAGCAGACTTCACCCATCTACCACTAATTTCTTGTTTCACATCAGGGTTAAAAAATATTCCGACTTCATTTATTTTGTATGAATATTTTTATTTTTTAAAATCTATATTAATTTTACATCTGAAGAAAAAGAAGAGAAATAATTGCTTGTACTTTACGAAACAATAGAAATGTCAAAAATACCTATATCCTTTATTTTTTTAAATGCATCATTATTAGAGAGTGGTGGAGCTTCACATAAATTTATGAATAAAATCAACTATTTACGTTCAAGCGGTTCAAATTCTAAATTTTATATTTTCATACATGAATTTAAATATACGATAGAAATATATATCAATTTTAAAAACATCTCTTTTAAAAATCGAATTCAGGACCATTTGTTTTCTTCAAAAAACATGATTTATCATTGCAGCAATTAATAACTTATTAGAAATATTACATGATATAACTTTGTCGTTTTTCTTAGCTAGTATTTTATATTTTCTCTAACACAATGACTCAATTTTATTTTAAAAAAAGGTTAATAAATAATATTATAATAACAAATTTTAAAATTCTAGATATAAAATATGTTCACAGAGCTATAAGGTAAACTGGGTTTTATTTTCACAGTGAAAATACTTTCGAATGTGAGAAAGAAAAATTGAATGCAAAAAGAAACATACGGTAGATTTGTTTGTTTCAAATAAGAAAAACATATGATGCATTGATATATATGAGTCGTTTGTTTAACTAGAGTTATTTATAACATCAAATAAAAATAAATGAATGATAATTAATAACTTGTAGTTTTTTCTAGGATAAAATAATATATAAACACACAAAGACGAACACAGTTGTTTCAACCTTTATAGCTTCTACATAGAATTATTAACAATGGTGTTGTGAATCAATTTCGTCAAGAACAAATCAAAATATAAGAAAAAGTTTGAATTTTTAGAACAAATACAAGAAATTCTATTAGATTTTGCAAAAGATAGAGAAGAAGGAAGAAGAAGAATAAGAATTGATTAAAATAGTTTTACTATTCACTAAGTCAATAAAGGTTTAAAGATTACAAGTGAATACTGTAACACCCCGTTTTGTCAATTTTGTTTATTGAGTCGTTTTGATTATTTTATTATTATTTTATTGTATTTTCGACTTTTATGTGAAAATGTGTTATTTTTCGGCGGGAATATATTTTATCGCGTTTTGGGATCGTTTGCGAGAAATTTGAGTGTAGGGGTATTTTGGGCATTTGGGTGTATTTTGATTAAGTTAGAATAAATAGAAAGTATAGAAAGAAAAAGAAAGAAAAACCAGAAAAATAGAGAAGAAGAAAAGAGAAGAGAAAGAAGAAAAGAGAGAAAAAACTTGTGAAGGAAGAAATCAATCTCCCGACTTTCTAGAACGCGAATTTATCGGGTAAGGGTGCGAAACTCGATTATACTATGATTGTGTATGATTATGTATGTTTTGTGTGGATGTTTTGGTTGGTTTTCCATATGTTCCGTTTATGCCGTATTTGACGAAATCGATAGAAACCAATGTTTTTACGGTCGAAAAGTCGTATAAATACATGTGTTGGTTGGTTATATGTATGTGAGCTGCTGTTTAAAGTTTCATGAAGTTCGGTTATGTTTTGGTTAGTTTTCGTTATGTTTCCGTTGTTTTGTCCGTTTAGGTCGAATTGTAAGGAATCGATAAAAAAACGATGTTTTCACGGTTAGAATTCGAAATAAATTACGTAGTTGTATCGAGCAAGGTTAGGTCGTCGTATAGCGTGCTTTTTATTCGATTTGGTGATGTTTGAAAATTCTGGTTTTTGAAAGGTTGAAATTTAATCGAAAAATCGAACGTCGTAGAAATTTCGTTTATGTGTTCTAAATTGTTCTTATGTATTTGGTGGTTGGGCGTATATGTTTGTTTCGGTGAAAATGTTCGATTTAGTCGAGTTTCCGGGCATTTTGGAAAAGGGACAGCAATGGTGTATTTTGAGAAATTCTGGTTTTTAAGGAAAAACAGAGCATGAATCGATGCATAACAGCTATGTATCGATACGAAATGGCTTATGTATCGATACATAACCCCTATGCATCGATACATACTGTGAAAATTGGGAAAAACAACATTTTCACTACAGCATGTGTCGACACATGCGTGCTATGTATCGATACATAAGGTCTTTTTGTATCGATACATAAAGCCTATGTATCGATACATACTGTGCTGAACCATAAAATTCTGGTTTGTCGGGAAACTTCGGAAATTCATATCTCTTGAACCGTAAGTCGGTTTTGGTCCCCGTTCGAAGCGTTGGGAAGCTAACGAGATGTTCTTTCTAGGAAAAATAGTTTTGAGGTCTGAATCTAGTCCAATTGGTACAGTATTTTCGAATCGTATCGTAGTGTCGGGCGTACGGTTTATGTTTTTGCGTTATTTTGAAATATTCATATCTTCTTCGTTGGTTATCCGATTTAAGTGTTCTTTATATGGATGTGAAGCTAAAAATACGTTCTATGATTTGGTGAAGAAATATATTATTTTTAGCTGACTTTTGGCCGACTTTACCGATTAATCGTGAATAGTTGTTTTTGATGAGATGTTGTGATGATGATTTGTGGCCGAAAGGCAAGAAAATGCTATGTGTGATATTTGATGATATATGCATGATTGTTGATGTGTGTGAGCATGCAATGTGAAAGTCATGAGTCGTTGTATGCCAAGCATCATATTGTGCATTGTTGAAACGTCCTGAGTGCCGATTTGATTCTTGAGGGAATCCACTATACCATCGTGTGCCTCAAAAATACGAGGCGTTGCCTGAGGACTTAAAGCGATATGTATAGACGATTGTGGGCTCCTTTGGAGACTTAAAGCAATCCTTAACGTCGTGTGCCTCGAAAATATGAGGCGTTGCCTGAGGACTTAAAGCGACGGGTGAACATCGTAGGCCCGACGGGGAGTTACTTGAGATTCTCAGTAACGAGCGATGGTTCCAATAGTTCCTGAGTGAACTGATGATGAGACAAGAGATATTGGAAGTCGGTACCCGCATGGCATGTGCATAGAGTCGTTGTGTCGGTCTATGTGCATTGCATAAATCATGAATTAATTGTGTGTGAATTTGTGAATGTGATTGACGAGTGTATGGTATATGTGTGGTGTGTAATGGTATTCGATGCTTGAGAATTGTGCGATATGATGTTATATGTGGTTGTGGTGAGAATGTGTTACTTGTACATTTTTGTGTTTATATATATAATCTTATGCAATTATATTATGGTTGTTTTTCTCACCCTTCTGCTGTTTTATAACGCTCTATGAGGCGTTGCAGATTAGAGTTGCTGGAGGTATTCTTTTGTGAAGAGTTGCGTCTTCATTATTTTGGTCGGTCGGCTCTGATATGTGACTCCGGGTAGCATAGGGTGGCCGTGTGTGATTGTTTTGTTTATCTGATGATATATTTTGGCTGTACATGTATAACTTGATGTATGACGAGCAAGTTTATATGTATATATGTATATGTGTTATTCAGATTTTAGATCTTTCCGCTTTAATTCTAATTTCTGAAAATTGGGTGTAAGGAACGAAGTTTCCTCTGTATGATTGTTACCCCACGTTGCATATCTAAATGAGCAGGTGTTGCATGTTAGTTGTTTGGTTACTTTGATGTGATTCTCCCTTTCTATGCCATGATAATTCAATTATACTCTGATCAATTTTCAAATTTTCTTTTACCGCCTTAATTGCGTGTTTTGGGGGTATAGATCGGGGGCGTCACATTAAGTGGTATCAGAGCTAGTCCGTGTCAGTTGTGTCGTTTGTGGCTGTTGTGTCTGGCATATTGGGCGAGTTGTGTTGAGCGAGTTGTTGTTAAACATAGTTCTGTATTTGGACGAACAGAATATGGCTGGTCGTAATGATGTTGCTTTGGCTGCTGCGATGGAGGCAATGGCACGAGCTGTGCAGGGTGCACCGAATGCGGCAGGAAATGATGAGTTTAGAAAGAATAAGCCGCCGGTCTTTAAAGGGAAACATGATCCGGATGGTGCACAGTTGTGGTTAAAGGAGATTGAGAGGATTTTCAGGGTAATGGATTGTGACGAGGAGGATAAGGTGAGGCTGGGCACTCATATGTTACATGAAGAGGCTGACGACTGGTGGATCAGTACTCGTCAAGTGTTGGAAGCTGAGGAGGAGGAAGAAGAGATTACTTGGGAGGTGTTTAGTCGAGAGTTCCTAAGGAAGTATTTTCCGGAAGATGTCCGAGGAAAGAAGGAGATTGAGTTTTTGGAACTAAAACAAGGTAATTTATCTGTTGTTGAATATACTGCTAAGTTTGTGGAGCTTGTGCAGTTTTATCCTCACTATGTAGAAGCGACAGCTGAATTTTCTAAGTGTGTAAAGTATGAAAGTGAGTTGCGTCCTGAGATAAAGCAGGCGATTAGTTATCAGAGGATTCGAAGGTTTGCTGATTTGGTGGAATGCTGTAGGATCTATGATGAAGACAGTAAGGCTCGTTCAGCTCATTATAAAAGTGTAAGTGACAGAAAAGGGAAACAACAGTTCCGTGGTGGTCCGTATGTGTCACCGGCTGATAAAGGTAAACAAAGGGGTTCTTTTGATCGGAGGTCAGGTGGAGGAGGTATGTCTAATCCTATTAGGTGTTTTAAATGTGGTGAGTTGGGACATCGCCAGCATGAATGTAGGAGGAATGTGATTAAGTGTTCTAATTGTGGTGGTATCGGACATGTCTTAGCTGATTGTAAAAGGAAGAATGTCGTGAAGTGTTACAATTGTGGAGAACCTGGTCACATTAGTTCGAAGTGTCCTAATCCGAAGAAGGCTCAGACTAGTGGGAAAGTGTTTTCGTTGGCGGGAACTCAGACTTCAAAGGCAGATCGTCTGATAAGAGGTACTTGCTTCATTAATAATATGCCTTTAATTGCTATTATTGATACTGGAGCGACTCATTCGTTTGTTTCGTCTGAGTGCGCGAAGAGTTTGAATCTTGTGTTGTCCGTAATGGATTTTGAGATGGTTATCGATACTCCAGCGATGGGGTCAGTAACTACTTCTTTGGTGTGTCTAAGTTGTCCTTTGGCCATTTATGGCAAAGACTTTGTGATGGATTTAGTGTGTTTACCGTTGGAAGGATTAGATGTGGTGTTGGGAATGAACTGGTTGCAATTTAATCGGGTGCACATTGATTGTTATCATAAGCTTGTAAGGTTTCCTTCTCTTGAGGAAGATGAAGACTCGAGTTTCTTGTCTACTAAAGAGTTGAAGAAACTTTTAGCGGATGAAGCTCAGTTGCTTGGTGTGTTTGCATCGTTATCGGTGGATAGTCAAGTTTCACTTGATGTGTTTCCTGTTGTGTGCGAATTTCCTGAGGTGTTTCCTGAGGATATTTCAGATGTGCCGCCAGAGAGAGAGGTGGAATTTTCGATAGATCTAGTTCCTGGTACTAGACCTGTTTCTATGTCACCTTATAGAATGTCGGCATCTGAATTGGTGGAGTTGAAAAAGCAGTTGAATGAGTTGTTGGAAAAGAGGTTCGTGAGACCAAGTGTTTCTCCTTGGGGTGCTCCAGTTTTGTTAGTGAAAAAGAAAGATGGGAGTATGAGGTTATGTATTGATTATCGCCAGTTGAACAAAGTGACGATTAAGAATAAGTATCCGCTTCCAAGGATTGATGATCTGATGGATCAGTTGGTTGGTGCTTGTGTATTTAGTAAGATCGATTTGAGATCGGGGTACCATCAGATAAGAGTGAAAGAAGAGGATATTCAGAAGACGGCCTTTAGAACACGTTACGGTCATTATGAATATTCGGTGATGCCGTTCGGGGTTTCTAATGCGCCTGGTGTGTTTATGGAATACATGAATCGGATTTTCCACGAGCATTTGGATCGTTTTGTGGTGGTGTTTATTGATGATATTTTAATCTATTCTAAGTCTCGGGAAGAACATGCAGAGCATTTGCGTATTGTTTTGCAGGTTTTGAAGGAAAGGAAGCTTTTTGCCAAATTATCCAAGTGTGAATTCTGGTTGTCTGAGGTGAGTTTTCTTGGGCACGTAATTTCAGGTAATGGTATTGCTGTGGATCCATCTAAAGTAGAAGCAGTTCTACAATGGGAGGCTCCTAGATCCGTTACTGAAATTCGAAGTTTTCTAGGTTTGGCTGGTTATTATCGGAGGTTCATTGAAGGTTTTTCTAAGCTAGCTCTTCCTTTGACGCAGTTGACTTGTAAGGGCAAAGCGTTCATTTGGGATATTCAATGTGAAGAGAGTTTTTGTGAGCTGAAGAGAAGATTGACGACAGCTCCGATTCTTATTTTACCTAATCCTAATGAGCCATTTGTGGTCTATTGCGATGCTTCTTTAATTGGTTTGGGTGGTGTGCTGATGCAGGGAGGTAAGGTTGTAGCTTACGCTTCGAGGCAATTAAGAGTTCATGAGAAAAACTATCCTACTCATGATCTTGAATTAGCGGCTGTAGTTTTTGTGTTGAAGATTTGGAGGCACTATCTCTATGGTGCGAGGTTCGAGGTCTTTAGTGATCATAAAAGCTTGAAATATTTATTTGATCAGAAAGAGTTGAACATGAGACAACGGAGATGGTTGGAATTCTTGAAAGATTACGACTTTGGCTTGAATTACCATCCTGGTAAAGCTAATGTGGTAGCCGATGCATTGAGCCGGAAATCATTGCATATGTCCGCATTGATGGTGAAAGAGTTGGAACTTTTGGAATCGTTTAGAGATTTGAGTTTGGTATGTGAAGTGACATCGGTTAGTGTGAGGCTTGGAATGTTGAAAGTTACTAATGAATTTTTGTTGTCGGTTAGTGAGAAACAAAAGCTGGATTTGAAATTTGTTGATTTGATGAGGAATGAGAATGTGGATTTCAAGGTGGATAATTTTGGTGTTTTGAGATTTCGTGGTCGTATTTGTATTCCTGATGATGCGGAGTTGAAAAGAATGATTTTGGAGGAAGGACACCGAAGTAACTTAAGTATTCATCCGGGAGCGAATAAGATGTACCAAGATTTGAAGAAGATTTTCTGGTGGTCTGGTTTAAAAAGAGATGTGGCTCAGTTTGTGTATGCATGTTTGACTTGTCAGAAATCGAAAGTGGAACATTTGAGACCTAGTGGTTTGTTGCAACCGTTGGATATTCCTGAGTGGAAATGGGATAGCATTTCGATGGATTTTGTAACGGGGTTACCGAATACTCAGCGAGGGCATAATGCTATTTGGGTGATTGTGGACAGGCTGACTAAATCGGCGCATTTTATTCCGATTGACATCAGTTTTTCTTTGGAACGGTTAGCTGAGATTTATGTCAGTGTGGTGGTGAAATTGCATGGGGTTCCTTTGAGTATTGTTTCTGATCGAGATCCTAGGTTTACATCGAGATTTTGGGAAAGTTTACAGAAGGCTTTGGGTTCTAAATTGAGGTTGAGTTCGGCTTATCATCCGCAGACAGATGGTCAGACCGAAAGAACGATTCAGTCGTTGGAGGATTTGTTGAGGTCGTGTGTTTTGGAACAAGGTGGTGCGTGGGACAGTTATCTTGCTTTGGTTGAGTTCACGTATAATAACAGTTTCCATTCTAGTATCGGAATGGCACCTTTTGAGGCTTTATATGGGCGAAGATGTAGAACGCCGTTGTGTTGGCACGAAACTGGTGAGAGTTCTGTGGTTGGACCGGAATTGGTGCAACAGATGACGGAAAAGGTAAAGTTTATTCGTGAGAAAATGAAGGCTTCTCAGAGTAGACAAAAGAGTTATCATGATCGGAGATGAAAGGATCTTGAGTTTCAAGAGGGTGATCACGTATTTCTGAGGGTTACGCCGGTAATGGGTGTTGGTCGTGCTTTGAAATCTAAGAAGCTTACTTCTCGATTTATTGGTCCTTACCAGATATCTGCGAGAGTTGGTGCTGTAGCGTATCGTGTGGCGTTACCGCCGAATCTGTCGAATTTGCATGACGTTTTTCATGTTTCACAGCTTCGGAAGTATGTTCCGGACCCTTCACATGTGATTCCTATGGACGAGGTTGAAGTAAGGGATAACCTTACGATCGAGGCATTACCAGTTAGTATTTTGGATCGCGAGGTGAAGCGGTTGAGGGGTAAAGAGATTGCACTTGTGAAAGTGGCGTGGGGAGGCGCTGCTGATGGTAATCTGACGTGGGAATTGGAGAGTAGGATGCGGGAGTCGTATCCGGAGTTGTTTGTATCAGGTAAGATTTTCGAGGACGAAAATTTCTAAGTGGGGGAGAATTGTAACGCCCCGTTTTGCCAATTTTGTTTATTGAGTCGTTTTGATTATTTTATTATTATTTTATTGTATTTTCGACTTTTATGTGAAAATGTGTTATTTTTCGGCGGGAATATATTTTATCGCGTTTTGGGATCGTTTGCGAGAAATTTGAGTGTAGGGGTATTTTGGGCATTTGAGTGTATTTTGATTAAGTTAGAATAAATAGAAAGTATAGAAAGAAAAAGAAAGAAAAACCAGAAAAATAGAGAAGGAGAAAAGAGAAGAGAAAGAAGAAAAGAGAGAAAAAACTTGTGAAGGAAGAAATCAATCTCCCGACTTTCTAGAACGCGAATTTATCGGGTAAGGGTGCGAAACTCGATTATACTATGATTGTGTATGATTATGTATGTTTTGTGTGGATGTTTTGGTTGGTTTTCCATATGTTCCGTTTATGCCGTATTTGACGAAATCGATAGAAACCAATGTTTTTACGGTCGAAAAGTCGTATAAATACATGTGTTGGTTGGTTATATGTATGTGAGCTGCTGTTTAAAGTTTCATGAAGTTCGGTTATGTTTTGGTTAGTTTTCGTTATGTTTCCGTTGTTTTGTCCGTTTAGGTCGAATTGTAAGGAATCGATAAAAAAATGATGTTTTCACGGTTAGAATTCGAAATAAATTACGTAGTTGTATCGAGCAAGGTTAGGTCGTCGTATAACGTGCTTTTTATTCGATTTGGTGATGTTTGAAAATTCTGGTTTTTGAAAGGTTGAAATTTAATCGAAAAATCGAACGTCGTAGAAATTTCGTTTATGTGTTCTAAATTGTTCTTATGTATTTGGTGGTTGGGCGTATATGTTTGTTTCGGTGAAAATGTTCGATTTAGTCGAGTTTCCGGGCATTTTGGAAAAGGGACAGCAATGGTGTATTTTGAGAAATTCTGGTTTTTAAGGAAAAACAGAGCATGAATCGATGCATAACAGCTATGTATCGATACGAAATGGCTTATGTATCGATACATAACCCCTATGCATCGATACATACTGTGAAAATTGGGAAAAACAACATTTTCACTACAGCATGTGTCGACACATGCGTGCTATGTATCGATACATAAGGTCTTTTTGTATCGATACATAAAGCCTATGTATCGATACATACTGTGCTGAACCATAAAATTCTGGTTTGTCGGAAAACTTCGGAAATTCATATCTCTTGAACCGTAAGTCGGTTTTGGTCCCCGTTCGAAGTGTTGGGAAGCTAACGAGATGTTCTTTCTAGGAAAAATAGTTTTGAGGTCTGAATCTAGTCCAATTGGTACAGTATTTTCGAATCGTATCGTAGTGTCGGGCGTACGGTTTATGTTTTTGCGTTATTTTGAAATATTCATATCTTCTTCGTTGGTTATCCGATTTAAGTGTTCTTTATATGGATGTGAAGCTAAAAATACGTTCTATGATTTGGTGAAGAAATATATTATTTTTAGCCGACTTTTGGCCGACTTTACAGATTAATCGTGAATAGTTGTTTTTGATGAGATGTTGTGATGATGATTTGTGGCCGAAAGGCAAGAAAATGCTATGTGTGATATTTGATGATATATGCATGATTGTTGATGTGTGTGAGCATGCAATGTGAAAGTCATGAGTCGTTGTATGCCAAACATCATATTGTGCATTGTTGAAACGTCCTGAGTGACGATTTGATTCTTGAGGGAATCCACTATACCATCGTGTGCCTCAAAAATACGAGGCGTTGCCTGAGGACTTAAAGCGATATGTATAGACGATTGTGGGCTCCTTTGGAGACTTAAAGCAATCCTTAACGTCGTGTGCCTCGAAAATATGAGGCTTTGCCTGAGGACTTAAAGCGACGGGTGAACATCGTAGGCCCGACGGGGAGTTACTTGAGATTCTCAGTAACGAGCGATGGTTCCAATAGTTTCTGAGTGAACTGATGATGAGACAAGAGATATTGGAAGTCGGTACCGCATGGCATGTGCATAGAGTCGTTGTGTCGGTCTATGTGCATTGCATAAATCATGAATTAATTGTGTGTGAATTTGTGAATGTGATTGACGAGTGTATGGTATATGTGTGGTGTGTAATGGTATTCGATGCTTGAGAATTGTGCGATATGATGTTATATGTGGTTGTGGTGAGAATGTGTTACTTGTACATTTTTGTGTTTATATATATAATCTTATGCAATTATATTATGGTTGTTTTTCTCACCCTTCTGCTGTTTTATAACGCTCTATGAGGCGTTGCAGATTAGAGTTGCTGGAGGTATTCTTTTGTGAAGAGTTGCGTCTTCATTATTTTGGTCGGTCGGCTCTGATATGTGACTCCGGGTAGCATAGGGTGGTCGTGTGTGATTGTTTTGTTTATCTGATGATATATTTTGGCTGTACATGTATAACTTGATGTATGACGGGCAAGTTTATATGTATATATGTATATGTGTTATTCAGATTTTAGATCTTTCCGCTTTAATTCTAATTTCTGAAAATTGGGTGTAAGGAACGAAGTTTCCTCTGTATGATTGTTACCCCACGTTGCATATCTAAATGAGCAGGTGTTGCATGTTAGTTGTTTGGTTACTTTGATGTGATTCTCCCTTTCTATGCCATGATAATTCAATTATACTCTGATCAATTTTCAAATTTTCTTTTACCGCCTTAATTGCGTGTTTTGGGGGTATAGATCGGGGGCGTCACAAATACCAACAACTAACATCTCTCAACAACCGGAGAGAACTAGTCTATTCATAAACTACTAAGTTAACTTAGGCTACAAGCTAACTTAACAATTGGGCTTACAAGTAAGACCCAATTCGACATGCTAACTTAAACACAAAGCTAACATATTTCGACAGCATGCTTGAACAGACTTTAATTCCAGCATGCACAACTTTTGTCGAACCATAAAACTACCCTCACCGACACTAGAGTTCGATCCAAATACCACAAATCTCCACCTTGGAACAAACTTTACACTAACAAGGGAACAAACTAGTTTTCATCATGTAGCTTTATCAACTGCATACAGTGGAAAAACTTGCTACTCGGCAATATCTTGGTTATCATATCAGCAGCATTTTCATCAGTCGAAACCTTCAACACTTGGACTTCTCCACGCTCGATTATATCTCTGACGAAGTGCAGCCTCACATCGATGTACTTCGCTCGCTCATGGTAGGCTAAATTCTTCGACAAATGTATTGCACTTTGATTATTACATTTAACAATGATAACTCGACCTTGAAGTTTCAGCTCCTTAACAAAACCTTCAAACTACAATGTTTCTTTCACTGCTTTAATGAGGGCAATATATTCTACTTCAATGGTTGATAAGGCAACAACCTTCTAAAGTGTCGTTTTCCAACTGATTATTGTGTCGAACATAGTGAACATATATCCAGAAATAAATTTTTTGGAATCCATACAACCTGCATAATTAGAGTCCATAAATCCTTCGATTTCAACTTCGCTATCATCACCACAGGTTCCACCATAAATCAGGACTCTGCTCAGAGACCCATTGATGTACCTAAGAATCCACTTTAATGTCTGTCAGTGCACCTTTCCAAGATTGGCCATATACCTAATTACAAGGCTTACTCCGTACGCTATGTCTGGCCTTGTACATACCGTAGCATACATCAAAGAACCTATTATATTAACATATGGAATTTTATTCATATAGGCTCTTTCAACTTCAGTATTAGGATTTTTAGTCGTACTCAGCTTCTACTGAGGATTAGTTGGTGTTAGAATAGGCTTTGAATTCGACATACCAAACTTGTCAAGAATCTTCTGCAGACATTCCTATTGAGATAATCATAATCTCGACTACTTTCTATCTCTCCAGATGTCAATACCAAGAATTCTAGAGGCAGCTTCCAAATCCTTCATGTCGAACTCCTTATCGAGTTCAGCTTTCACCTTCATAACATCTTCTACACTGTTGCTGGCTATGAGGATGTCATCCACATAAAGCAACAACATAACAAATGAATTTCGATGTCAAAATCTGAAGTAAACACAGTAGTCAAATTGGCTCCTAGTGAAACCAATGTGTGTCATGAACTTTTCGAATCTCCTATTCCATTGTCGAGGAGATTGTTTCAGGCCATACAGAGACCTATTTAGCTTGCACACATAATCTTCCTTTCCCTTTTCTACATACCCTTCAGGTTGCCTCATCAGGATTGTTTTATCTAGATCACCATACAGGAAGGCAGTATTCACATCCATCTATTCAAGTTCTAGAACGAACTTCGTCACCAAACTAACAACATTCTAATAGATCTATGCTTTACAACAGGTGAGAATACATCATTAAAGTCAATACCTTCTTTCTGAGTGAACCCCCAAGAAACCAACCTTGCCATAAAATCCTTCGACATTACTCCTTCAATTCCTTCCTTAATCTTGAAGATCCATTTACAGCTGACTAACCTGACCCTTATAGGTTTCTCGATCAGCTCCCAAGTGTTATTATCATGAAGAGATTTCATCTCATCATCCATGGCTTTCAGCCATTGAGTCTTGTATTTACTCCTCATAACTTCCTTATAGTCTCTAGGTTCTTCGTCCAGAACCTTACTTACAGAAATTAAGGCATAAGCTATGAGACCTGCATAACCAAGTCTTTGAGGTGGCTTGATGACTCTTCTCAAGATGTCTCTTACCAGCAGGTAGTCATTATCAGTATCCTCATCTTTGACAGCAGCTTCTGCATCTTCTTCGACTTCATCTAAGTCATGCAATGCAACATCATTATGCTCAACCTCAACAGGAATCTCTTATTGTTCCAGCTCTTCTTCAGAGATCTTCGAACTTCGACCAATGCCATCAGTTTTCTTGAAAGCCATCTCAGCTTCATTGAAAACTACATATCGACTTGTGATAAACCTCCAGTGACATGGCTCTAGGCACCACAACTTATCTTTGACTTCTTCAGGGTATCCAAGGAACATACATCTCAGAGCTCTAGGTTCGACCTTGTCTTGCCTAATCTGAGCAAAGACTAAACAACCAAATACTATAAGCCTATCGAGACTAGGTGAATGTCCCGACCAGACTTCTTCTGGTGTCTTCATACCCAAGGTTGTCGAGGGACACCTATTTATCAAATATGTTGCAGTTATAGCAGCTTCTGTCTAAAACACCTTTTTTCAATCCTGCACTTACCAACATACACCTCACCCTTTCTAAAATGGTTCGATTAAACCTTTCAGCCAAACCATTTTGTTGGGGATTACCTACAGTAGTTTTGTTCCTTGCAATACTAGATGAGGCATAATAGTTGTCAAAAGCCTCATTGCAAAATTCAAGACCATTGTCAGTCCTCAACTTCTTGACCTTCCTTCCAGTTTGGTTTTCGACCAGAGTCTTCCAACTTTTAAAATTTTCAAAAGTTTCATCCTTAATCTTCTGGATAAATACCCATAAATTTTTGGAATAATCATTAACTATGGATAGAAAATACTTTTCACCTGAGTGTGAAGTATTCCTTGTAGATCCCCAAATATCAGCATGAATGTAATCAAGGGATCCATGTGTTCTTTGTTTACCTTTGTTAAACTTCATTCTACAGGGTTTACCAAATACACAAGGTTCACAAAAATCTAGTTTTTCGACCTGTCACCACACAATAGATTTTGCTTCATCAATCCGACCATGTCTCTTTCACTGACATGTCCAAGTCTCTTATGTCATAGCTTAGTCTTCGACACAGGTTTTGTGGATGCCACATTTGCTGAACCATTTACAACCTCAGCCTCAAGGGTATTCAAGCCTTATTTCTTCACGCCTCTAAAGACTTCCTTCGACCCCTTCATTACTCTTAGAATACTTTGCTCTCCTTTGAAAACATGTCCTTTCTTGTTGAATTCACCAAGAGAAATCAAATTTCTCTTAAGATCAGGTACATGCCTAACATCACTCAATAGCCTTATTGACTCATCATAGAGCTTGAATCTGACATATCCAATACCTGCAATTTTGTAAGCTTTAGTGTTTCTCAACAACACTAATCTACCATCTTGATCACACAATTCCTCAAACACGTATTTGTTTGGAGTCATGTGCCAAGTAATCAACTCCTTGCTAGATTTGTTGCTTGAAACCACCAGGACATTAGATGATTCATAATCAACTTGCACAATGGTTGAATTACCATTATCCTTTCCACCATGATTATTTAGATGATCAGGGCATACTTTTCTTGTACGACCCTCCTTCTTACAATGATAACATTTAATAGTAGAAGCATTACCACCATAAGAATTCTATAGAACTTTACCCTTTTTCTTCTCAAACCTACCATCTTTCTTCAAGAATTTCCCCTTAATAGACAAACCTCCACCAACAGAAGATGGTTTGTGCTCCTTTTGTTTGTTCCGATCCTTCGAGTACAAGGCAGATTGAACATCTTCAAAGGTCAACGACTATCTTCCATACAAGAGGGTTTCTTTGAAGTGAGCATGAGACTTAGGTAAAGAACACTAAAACAATAACGATTGATCTTCATAATCAATCTTGACCTTGATATTTTCAAGATCACGAATCAACTTGTGGACCATTTCCATCTGCTCAGCCAAGACTTTGTCTTCACTCATCTTGAATGAATATAAAGCTTGCTTCAGGTAGAGACGACTAAACAACGATTTCATCATGTACAAACCTTCAAGTTTCGTCCATACACCAGCTGCATTTTTCTCCTTTGAAACCTGCCGGAAAAACTTATCAGCAAGGCTCAATACAATGTCACTGTGGGATTTCTCAACCATAATTATCTTATGCTTTTTCGATAGGGCATTGTCCATCTTCTTCGATCCTTTCAACGCTTCTAACAAACCCTGTTGAATAAGAAGGACTTTCATCTTCAAGCGCCACAAACCGAAATCATTCACACCGATGAATTTCTAAATCTCATATTTTGTTGACAACATCTTTTTCTCTACGCTCACCGCACCAGTTTGTTTTGAATTAATATCGCCGGAAACAAACCAAAATATGAGAAAAAAATTGAGTTTCTTGAACAAACACAAGAAACTCTATTAGGTTTCACAAAAGATAGAGAAAAAGGAAGAAGAAGAATAAGAATTGGTTAAAACTGTTTTACTATTCACTTACTCAATAAAGGTTCAAAGATTACAAGTGAATACCAACAATTAACCTCTCTCAACAACCTAAGAGAACTAGTCTATTTATAGAATACTAAGTTAACTTAGGCTACAAGCTAACTTAACAATTGGGCTTACAAGCAAAGCCCAATTCGACATGCTAACTTAAATACAAAGCTAACATATTTCGATAGCATGCTTGAACAGACTTCGACTCCAGCATGCATAACTCTTGTCGAATCATGAAACTACCCTCGTTGACACTAGAGTTTAATCCAAATACTACAAATGAAAATAAACACTACTTCAACACAAACCATTAAACCATCATCTCCCACATCCAACAAACACAAAAAACCTGCAAACTATGATTGTTTGATGTGTTTCACCTAAACACATATTTTCCATTAATCCTATTTTATCGCAAAAAATAATTACATGCAAGAATTCTCAAATGTCTCAACAAAATTAAAGAACTCCCTATCTAAGACACTAATAATTTTCTATCCTCTTTACGGTAGAAGAAACAATATATTCTCTATCGATTGCAATGACGAAGGCGCGATTTACATGGAAGCTTCAATAAACATGGAAATGGAAGAGTTTTTAAGAGCGTCAAAATTGGAATTAATAAACAAACTTCTTACTCGTGAACCAAACAAGACACATCCTTATAATGAAATCTTGCCACAAATATTAGTCCAACAGAACATTTTCAAGTGTGGTGGAATAACAATTAGTTTGTGCAATCTCCATACAATACTAGATGCATATTCTTGTAGTCTATTCTTGGAAACATGCTCTTCTATTTGGAACGGGTCAATGGATGAATTTGCGAGCCAAAAATTTCAATTTCTTCTTTAATTTTCCCTCCAAGAAACACCAACATTGTTAGGGAAGGCGTGGCGAATATTAACAGAGGATTGGAGGTGGAATTGAAGTGCTCCACGAGAAGATTTTTATTTGATCACAAATCAATCAACAAATTGAAAGAAATATCGTCGGAAAAAAATTTCATCAAAACAAAATTACATACAAGTTACAAGGTAGTGTCTTCATTTATATGCAAAATTATGTTTGTATTATTCATGAAGGACCCTTGTGATGAAAGCAAAAGGCAAGTGGTGGTTTTGCATGTTGTAGACATGAGGAGAAGGATAGGAGAGAGCTTGTTACAAAACTGAATTGGAAATTTATTATGGCCAGCTATGGTTGTTTGTAAGAATGTCAAAAAAGACACTAAAATTAGTGATATGGTTAGAATTTTAGAAGATGGAATTGAAAAGGTGAATGAAGAATTGTATTTGAAATTAAAAAATGATCCTAGTTTCTTATGGAGAGATGAGTGTGGTGAATTGATGCTTGACGGAATGTAAAATAAAAATCCAATATCATTTGTGTTTACAAGTTAGGGTGATATGAGATTTAAATAGATGAATTTTGGTTGGGGAAAGCCTTTATGGATAGCTCAATGAAGTTGTACAAAAGAAATTATTCCAAAGACATATGTGTTGATGGAAACATGTGAAGGAATTGAAGCACAGGTGACAATGGTTGAGAAACATTTAAATGATTTGGAAAATGATGAAGAGTTCTACAAATTTGCAATGCTTAATCCTAATATTAATCTCAACCATGTAGATATTTAATCTTCAAAATAGAATATTATTAAGAATCAATATCTCTTCAAATTTCATTGTAGCACACATGACCCTATCTAGAAAAAATTAGAGCCATTATGTATAATTTATAGAGAGTTTCTTATCACATCACCATTGTTTCTTAGGCACCACCTGAATTTCCGTTTTTGTCCCCAATTTCCGGATGTGCACATACGGACGCATATTTTCTCTAAAATTTTTCAGTTTTTTTCAGATGTGCACATCCGGAAGAATTTCTGATCTACAAATCCGAAAAAAATCAAAAGAATTCCATAAAATCATTTACTTCTAAATATAATTAAATTCAATATAATTAAAATCCAACATAATTAAATTTAATATGATTTTTTCAATATAATTAAATCCAATTTAATTAAATCCAATATAATTAAAATTAATATGATTAAAATTAATATGATTTTTTCAATATAATTAAATTCAATATAATTAAATTAATTTTAGAAGTAAATACCATATAATTTTTTATTATAATTTAGAAGTAAATACCATATAATTTAGAAGTAAATACCATATAATTTTAAATACCAATATAATTAAATCCAATTTTAGAAGTAAATACCATATAATTTTAAATCCAATATAATTAAATTAATTTTTTCAATATAAAAAAATCATTTAAAATTGAATACCATATTAATCATATTAATTATATTGAAAAAAATTAATCATATTAAATATCATATTAATTTTAATTAATATAGATTTTAATTATATTTGATTTAATTATATTGGATTTAATTATATTGAAAAAATGATATTAATTTTAATTATATTGGATTTTAATTATATTTGATTTAATTATATTTAGAAGTAAATAATTTTATGGAATTCTTTTGATTTTTTTCGGATTTGTAAATCAGGAATTCTTCCGGATGTGCACATTCGGAACATATCAGCGTTTTTTAAAAATTTGATGCGTCCGGATGTGCAAATCCGGAATCTGGAGGGAAATATGAAATTTCACGTGGTGTCTAAGAAACTTGGGTGGTGTATTAAGAAATCCTCTAATTTATATTTATGACCTATTTTTAATTATATGCATTTTTCTCCTCTTTATTTTATTCTTTTAAGTTTTGTAACAAAATTCTTGTGCAAAGGTACTTTAAAAAACATTTCCATTAGAACGGTTAGATCTGAATTGATGAAATAGTCATTAGTGAGATTCAAATTAAAATTGATAAAAATAACAATTCGATAGATATATGACATATTTGGTTGGAACGAAAGAGTATGAAAAAAAAATTTTAAAAAAGAAATTCAAATTTTAAAATCTTTTTATTATTTGTTTTGCACACAAAAAATAGGGAAAAGAAATAATATTTTTCAATGAAACTCGAATTAAAAATGTTTTCTTTCAAAAATGAAGAGAAATTTAAATGAAAAGGTAATAAAATTGAAAAAGATTTTATATATAAAATTTTAAAATGAATATTTCTCTTCTCTCGTTATCTATTCAATTTCACTTCAACGTTTAGATGGTTACATAGATTAGGTTTTAAGCTTTTTGCTGTGAATGTTAGGGATGGCTTAGATCCTAATCTGTGGTGTTGCTGCCTCAGGAGCATTAAGCCTGAGGTTATTTCTTCCGATAGCCAGCAAGTTTCCTTTTTGGTGAAGGATAATGATGTTTCTTTTGGTATTTCTGCCATATACGCTTCTACTAATTTGGTGATTCGTAGGTCCATTTGGAATAATCTTTCTCTTATTCAAAATCAATACAAAATCCCTTGGTCTTTTATTGGTGATTTCAATTGTATCCTTGGTGCTCAAACACAATGGCCATCATCCCCCTACTAAGCCTCCTATGGAGGATTTCGGCAAGTGGACTGATGACAATCTTCTTTTTCACATTCCCACTTCGGGTTCTGCTTTCACTTGGAGTAATGGCAGAAGTGGTTCTATGCTCACATTTAGCGAAGACTCGACCGTTCGATTTACAACCAGGCGTGGTTAGACATTTGGTCTAGTATCTCCTGTCGAACCCTTATTCGTAACAAGTCTGACCACTATCCGATTCTTTTAGAATTTCTCAATTCTGAGGTTAAAATTGCATCTCATTTCAAGTTTTTGCAAATGTGGGCTTCCCACCCTAGTTTCCATGATGTAATTTTGGATGTTTGGAGAACTAGGGTGGTTGGTTGTCCTATGTTCATCCTCCAAAAGAAATTACAAATTTTGAAAGCAAAGTTAAAAGATTGGAACAAATCAACATTTGGTAATGTTCAAGACAGGGTGAAGGTTTCTGAAGCGAATATGTGCAGCATCCAGAATGCAATTGAGGATGATGGACATACTGATGCTAATGATGTTTTAGAGAAGCAATCCCAGACTCAGCTTGACGAAGCGCTTCGTCTTGAGGAATTATTTTGGAAAGAGAAGGCTAGGATAAAATGGAATATGGAGGGTGATAGAAACACTAGTTTTTTTCCATAGAATCGCGAAGATCAAGCAGTATACCAAGAGAATTTTGAGCTTGAAAGTGGAGGGTATGGTCCTCACAGATCAGGATCGGATTGATGACCATGTCGTTAGCTACTACAAGGATCTCTTTAACAGGTTATCTATTTTGCAGGATGATACTTTGATTAAAAATGTTATCCCCTTAATAATGACGGATTAAGCCAATAACACTTTGACAATGCTGCCAACTATGGAGGAAGTTCACAAAGCAGTTCTCAGTCTCGACAAAGACAGCGCTCCTGGTCCTGACGGATTTGGAGGTTTCTTCTTTCAATCTTATTGGCATATTATTCATATAGATGTCTTCAATGCTGTTTTGCAATTCTTTCGGGATGGATGGATATCTCCTAATTATAATTCAAATATTTTGATCCTTATTCCCAAAGTTCTCAATGTTAAGTCAACTGAGCAATATCGGCCCATTGCTCTCTCGAATTTCAAGCACAAAATCATAACGAAGATCATTGCCGACAGATTATCTTCTATCCTTCCGTTTGTTATCTCACCGGAGCAGAGAACCTTCATTCCTGGAAGGAGTATTAGAGATTGTATCGGTGTCACGTCTGAGGCTATTAACCTTCTGAACAATAAGAGTCATGCATGAAACTTGGCTCTGAAAGTTGATATTTCAAAAGCTTTCGATACGATAAGTTGGAACTTCATCATTAAGGTGCTTAAGGCTTATGGTTTTTCTGAAAAATTCTGCAATTGGATTCTATGCATCCTGCATTCGGCATTTATTTCAGTCTCTATCAATGGTTCTCACAGAGGTTTCTTTGCTTGTACAAATGACGTGCGACAGGGCAATCCTCTTTCCCCTCTCCTTTTCTGTTTGGCGGAAGATTTTTTAAGCAGGGGTATTACTAGCTTAGTTATAAACAAGAAGCTGAAGTTGATTAAAGCGACGAAGAATACGACAATCCCTTCCTACGTGCTTTACGCAAACGACATTATGATCTTCTGCAAAGGTGATGACAATTCAATTCTGGCTATGAAAAATCTGTTTCAGAGGTATGCATTACATTCTGGCCAACATGTCAACCTTTCAAAATCCATTGTTTATGTCGGTTCAGTTTCAAATTCTAGGCTGTTGAGTATTGCTCAATCTCTAGGCTTCTCCTCTGGTACTGTTCCATTCATTTACCTTGGAGCTCCGATTTTTCGTGGCAGGCCGAAACCTATTCATTTTCAGTATATTGCGGACATAATTCGTTCGAAATTGGCAGCCTGGAAAGCATGCCTTTTATCCATTGCGAGCAGACTTGTTTTGGCCAAGTCTATCATCCAAAGTATGCTCCTACACACGTTATTGATTTTTTCTTGGCCCGTTTCTGTCCTCAAAACGATTGAGGGCTGGATTAGAAACTTTATATGGGGAGGAGATATCGAAAAAAGAAAATTGGTTACCGTTGCTTGGCATAAGTGTTGTCGATCTTTTGCGGAAGGAGGTTTGGGTATTAGATCTTTGTTATCTCTGAATGACGCCTCGAATCTCAAGCTCAGTTGGGCCATGTTAAATTCTAAGGATCAGTCGGTGTCAATTATTCGGCAAAGAGTTATGCGTGGCGGAAGGCACATCAAATACAACATATACTCTTCATTGTGGAGCAGTATGAAGGGCTCTTTTTTGCTGATGTCAAAGATAATTCAACTTGGATATTAGGCAATGGCAAGAACATCCATTTTTGGCTTGATAATTGGGAAGGTTCTATGGCTGTAAATCTGTTAGACTCCAATAATCACAACCAGGACTTCATCAATGACAGAGTTGCAGCATATATATCTAATTGTAAATTGAGCTTTCCTCAGTGTCTTACCACAGATTTCCCCTCCATTTATAACCTTCTTCTTAACATTCACATTCTGATTGAGGACAACGAAGATGCTTCTATCTGGAATCTTACTGATGATAGAGCTCTCACTCTTAAAACTGCCTATACTTTCATACAGAAGCCTGCTCCAGCTTGGAAGTGGGGAAAGTTAATTTGGAACACCTTTATTCCTCCTGCCAGATCTTTGCTCTTTTGGAGATTTCTTCATCAAAAAATTCCACCTGATGAAAACCATGCCGCTAGAGGGTTACATTTTCCTTCGATGTGTAATTTTTGTTTGGCTCACACGGAAGCTCTGGGCACATCTTTTTTTACTGTAATTTTGCTAGTAATATTTTGGGACAACTTTCGTCTATCATATCGCACAGTATCCGATCTATTGACGACTGTTGGGAGGTTTTGCAAGGCAATTTTCCTGCTCAAAGTAAGTTGGTTGTTTTGGAAGAAATTGTGCACACCTTTTATGTCATATGGCAGGCTCGAAACAATCTTAGGTTCAATAACATCAGAACTCATTGGAAGACGGCATTCAATGCCATGAGCATTGAGGTTTCTCGAGTGGGTAACGCTACTACTAAAACTGGTGCTATTTCTAATTTGGATTATAATATTCTCTCTGGTTTCACGGTGAAGTTAAATCCTCCAAAATCTTGTATTGTGAAAGAATTTCTTTGGCACCCTCCTATTCTGAATTGGGTGAAGTGTAATATTGACGGTGCAGCTGTGGGAGTTCTGAGTGTCGCGGCTTGTGGTGGTATTTACAGGGACTACCAGGGTAATCACCTTGGGAGTTTCTCGATGTTTATTAGGGATGAAAATGCCCTCATGGCAGAGCTTACGGCTGCCATAGTGGCTATTGAGATTGCGGAAGACAAATGCTGGAATAATCTTTGGTTAGTAACTGACTCGAAGCTGGTTGTTCTTGCGTTTAAGAAACCTGCTTTGGCCCCTTGGAAACTTCGTAATAGATGGGGGAACGCCTTGCACCATACTAGGTCTATTCATTTTTTGGTTTCACATATTTTTAGGGAAGGTAATCATTGCGCTGACAAACTTGCTAACTTAGGTTTACATGTACATGGTTTTACTTGGTGGGATGTAATTCATAGGAACATTCTTATGAATTTTGATAGGAACTCCATAGGTCTTCCTTGCTATAGAATTTGTCATTAAGGGGTTTTGGTTTGGTCCCCCCTTATTTTTTTGTCTTTGTATCTACATCTTTTTTCTAATATATTTTGTGATGTTTGGACCAAAAAAAAAAACTAAATAGCTTAAAAATTATTTTTCTTTCCATCCAGTTTCTATTTACTTGCATTCCTTCAACATTCTTTACTCTAATTTTTTCTTACTCTTTCTCTTTCCATCCAAACATCCTTTTTCATTCTCATTGTAATATTTAAAAAGAACCTGCATCAATTTTTCTATATCACCGTTGTATAATCTTCAACCATCTAATCAAGTCCCACACAACATGTTTATAGATCCAAAGTAAACTTTAAAATGAAGCATTTTTAACTTTTTTTATAAATTCTTAAATGGAATTTTAGTCCTTAATTTTGATCAAAATGAAATATTAGTCCCATCATTTTTAAAATAACCTTTTTGTCCCTCTAATAAACAAGTCTTATAGTTTTATTAGCTCCCATCGATTTTTGATGAGGTGCCTTCATAATTAATAATTACTAATGTGGCAGAGTTTTTTTTAATAAGATAATATATAGCAAAAAGAAAACTGATACAAACCAGAAAGGAGGATTATTTAATAAAATGAATTGAGTTTGATATAAAAGAGTTCAAGTCATTATTTAATAATTAGTTTTTTTATTTAATATAATTTTTAAAAAATTTGTAAAATGAAAATTTTTATACAATTCTAAATTCATCTTCTTCACCTCTTCAACACTTTCAAGAAATCATAACCATTATTTCAACTAATCAATCTCTAACATTATCCTTATCAACACCATCAACAACACTTATATATTTTCATCTCTAACAATATCAACCCCCTCCCAAAAAAATTAACACAATCAATCCCTCTACACCATTGGCTAATAAAATCTACGATTGACAAAGGAAATGACATCGAAGTAATGAGATTTTATTTTCATTGTATTTTTTCTTTCATAATTGGAAGTGAGACAAATCCTTTATGCCGAAGTTTCATTTTTCGTGTTTCCGTCTCGTTCGTCTCCTTTTTAAATGGATAGTGCTCCCTTTTTATATATGCTAAGACTACTCAAAATAAGAAGCCCCGATTTTTTACTTTTTAACCCTAACTAGCTTCTTTATCCATAATTTAACAATCACATATTTTTGAGATAAAAGAATTTCTCTGTGTCATTTTTTTTAAGTTTTAGAATTATTTTTGTTTAAATTTTTCTCATATTTAGTTTTATTTTAACCAAAACATACAGAAAAGAGTTTTTAATTTCTATATTTAGATAATATAACCATTAAATTATTCTAATTCATTAGTTTCGAATCTACTTGAAAATTGTTCTATGCTGACCATTCCCTCGATAATTCGGACTATTTCCATAGATCCGACCACCAAACAGAAAGAACTCATCAGAATAATCTGATTCTAGCATGATCCTTTTCCAGTACGGTCACCTCCATGTGCAACACCCCGAATTCAGTTCGTGGACATACCGAAGTCTTTAGAACATTTCCCTGACTATTGTACCTTCAGTAAGCTAGAAGCAAGGGATCCATCTCTCCAAAGCATCCAACGGCCCTCCGCATCTCACGCCGGTTAGTTAGCAAGTTTGTTATGTAACTTCGTTATATATGATAATGATGTTATTTTAGGTAACAGTTTTCAAACACAATTTGGATACTATCTTTTTCACTCACATACTGACTTGAGCGTTAGAGTGTTAACCTTGCAGATACACCCCCGCTCTGTTGCATCGTAAGCTCTCCTCCACCGTAGCTTCTGTGATCACACGTATTTCTGGTTCAGGTACGGAACTTTGTCGTCGTCTGTGAGAAGCGGCTTCTGACTCCCACATCTCTTACGATTCTCTATTTCCAAGCATGTTCCTCTAGTGTGAGACTCTCCTCAACTTCAAACCAAAGGTTTCAATAGATCGAAGAAAATTCAGATGCTCCTAATAAAATCGAGTTCAACATCAATAAATATACATTGATTCCTCATATCTTCACTTTTTATTGCTTCAGAACTTCGTTAAGTTACATAAATGACTGGATCGAGAACTACTTGTTTTGACACTGCATAAGAATTCACTTTGGCAGCCGCTGGTATAGTACCATCAACTACTAATAGACCGAAAACTACTTCTCAAACTGGCAAGGTGAACCTCAATACCAGCACTCTTCAACGACCAAATGTGGCTCTCCCTCCACCACGAGCGGAAATGATCCACACACCGTTGCTTCAGACTCCATCTCTAATTTCGATGAAACGGCCTGAGATCTCATGAGGTTTTGGCATTCTCTAAGCAAACCTTGGCTCTCAAGGCACGAACGAGTTAATTAATGGTGTTTACAACATCGTTTAGCGACAAAACTCCATGGAGGTGGAAGAAAGGTTACTTCATTTGGAGGAAAGCCTACAACACATTCAACCTCATAAAATAGTACAAGAAGTTAATTTAAGAAGAAATTAGTCTGAACGATCGAAGTCGTCTGCAATAAGAGAAGAAGGAAAAGTTTATAAATCGTAAGAACGCTCCAAAGGTGGCAAGCGTAATTCTTCTCCTAAGAGTTCGAGAGGAGACTGGGGGTTACGCTTCATCCCTGGACTGTGATGAGCTTCAACCAAATCAAGCGCAACCTAAACTTCCTTTATGTACTCGGATCCTAGAGAGAAAAATCCCTAAATCCATGCAAAAACCTCCCAAATTGAAGGAGTATAACGGAAAAGGATTTCACGACGAGCATATGCAACTTGTCAACGACGAACTCAAATATTATTGCGTTGATGATGCCTTTAAATGCAAGTTATTAGAAATAACTCTAGTTGGGTCGACACGACTATGGTTAAATAGCCTTCTTGATGGTTGCATCGATTCATGGATGGATTTCTGTGATCGTCTTACCGCATATTTTACTGCACGAAAAAACAACCAATTACCATAGCCGCCATCAGTTTTATCATGCAAGGAGCAAAATAGAGCCTTTGATCCTACATCAATTGATTCACTATAGTCGCAATAAAAGTTAAGGGAACCAAAGAATCTCTTTAGTGATGGATCTTTGAGAATGACCTCCTTTGTGACCATCCTTTTTGCACCAAAATGGAAAAGAAAAAGGTGTGGAAAAATCAAGAGATGTTAAACTTGGCTCAACCATATATAACTGGAGGAGAAATTAAATACTCGCTTTGAAAATCTAACCTTATCCATCGATATTCGTCCTGAACGCCCAGTGGGAAAGGATCCCCATAGGAGAAGATAAGATATCGATAAAGGGACGTACAACTGATATGATAGATATACTTCTCTAAACACTTCCCCGAGGCGAATCTACCAAGAATATGCAAATATCGAATTCAAAAAGGCATGAATCTGACCTCGCAACACCATGCGAGAATCCGCACGGGCATATAGATCAAAGTATTATAGTTTCCATAGGATACATGGCAATAATAATGACGATTGCATTCAGCTCAAAGATACAATCGAATCTTTGTTCAAGAGAGCACATCTATCCAAATATTTTCAAGGCAGCAAACGGGGCCGAGAAGGATCCGCTAAAACAAAATCTCCCACAAGAGATTCCGAGTCTGGCTCTGGCATTGAGAAGGGAGAAACTAGCAAGGGAAAACACTTTTATATTGCTACCATCACCGGTGGAGCACCTCACACAAACCCCATTTTAAAGGAGAGGTTAAGAGGAAAATCACTAAGATGATGGCCATTTATAAAGGTGGAGACAACTCATTATCGAGTACCTCGAACCGGCCCATACCAGGGTTCCAAGACATCGAAAAGGTCTGAGGAATCTCTAACGAGTTGTTCCCATTGGTGATCACATCTATTATGGGACAAATCAATGCCTCCTGAATCCTGATAGATGGAGGAAACTCGTGTGACATCCTTTACTCGTCGGTATTTGAGAAAATGGGTATGAACCGAGAAAGCTTGAAACCATATGATGGATCGGATTTGCAGGCATACAACATGATGACTACCCGCCCCTGGGGTTATATGGAGATAATGGTATCTGTAGGAGAAGGAAAATACATTTAGTCCATCAATACCTAATTCCTAGTCATCCCGCGTAGAAGCCTTTCCAATTGCATCTGATGTAGGCTGTTCAATGCAACATTGGACGTTGTAGCCTTGCCCGTACATCTCAAACTTGAGTATCATAACATCCACGAAGAGCCAGCGGTCTTATTTTCCGACCTTGAAATAGGAAAAAAGATACACTACACACTCCAACGATATCAGGAAGATAATTCCTCTATGGAGATCAACGTGACTTCTCTTATGGGGAAACTTCAAAATATGAACATTCGTACTCCGAAACGTGGCTAATTAGAGAAAATCCCATCACAGGAAATAAGTAGCTGAGGAATGATATATATATATATATATATATATATATATATATATATATAGAGAGAGAGAGAGAGAGAGAGAGAGTATGTGGTGTGTTTCTCACAAATTTTATAACTTCAATTTTTTTTAAAATTTATATTAATTTTACATGTGAAAAAAATAATGAATTTTTTAAATAAACAATATAATTGCTTATACTAGTTAGTGTCAGTGCACTTGGGTGAGGGAGGAATGAGAGAGAAGAGAGAGAAAGAGAGAGAGAGAGAGACAGAGAGAGAGAGAGAGAGAGTCTGTGTGTGTGTGTGAGTGTGTGTGTGAGAGAGGGAGAATGAAGGGAAATTGTATTGAATTGTTAAAACTGAATTACATTATACATGTATATATAGAAATAAGTTACTTGTAACTCAAGTAACTAATCATAACAACTAAATAACTTGCTAACCAAGTAATTAACTAACTTGGACTATATCACAACTGACCCCTTTATAATCCACAAGCTAATCGATATGAACTATTCCTAATTTCTTTCTCAAAGTTAGAAATTTGTCGATCTTCAATCCTTTGGTGAAAATTTCGGCCAACTATGCTTCACTCGAGCAATGCCTCTCTTCAAGTTCACTTTGGTATACCTTCTCCCATAGGAAGTGAAATCTAGCTTCAATGTGCTTACTTATTCCATGAAGAAATGGATTCTTTGCAAGATTGGTGGATGACTTGTTGTCGATCTGCAACACCAGAGGCTTCTTTACTTCAAACTCTATCTTATTTAACACATATCTGATTCATATTGCTTGATAGGCAGCACAAGATCTTGCTATAGACTCAACCTCATATGACGGTAATACCACCGCATGTTTCTTTCTCTAGCACCATGAGATTGGGGCACCAAATACTTGAAAGAAATAATCAATTGTGCCTCTTCAATCTTTCTTATCTCCAAACCAATCACCATCTGGGTAGCAATAAATCACAACTTCCTTACTTTCAGAATCTTGTGGAAACATGATTCCATAATTTATTAATCATTTTAGGTATCTCAGAATTCTTCTTGTAGCCTTCGTGTGTGACACCTTTGGTTCATCCATGTATCTGCTTACCAATCTGACTGATAAACCTATATCAAGTCTGTTATTGCATACATACCTTAGAGATCCTACAATTTGTTTAAACAAATTGATATTGACCTTGTCCTCCTCTCCATGTTTCTCTAGTTTCATATTAGGTTTGACAAGTGAGGATGTAGGATTAGAATCATCCATCATGAATCTCTTGAGTATTTCTTTGACATAGTTCCTTTGATGCAGAGCCATACCTTGCTTGGTAATTTGAAATTCCATGCCTAGGAAATACGACAAGTTTCCCAGATCTGACATTGCAAATCCCCTCTTCATCGGCTTCTTGAACTCTGGAAATTTCTCCATGGTTATATCGGCTAAGTATGAGACAATTTTCTTGTTCCATGCCCTTGGTGCCTGTTTAAAACCATAAAGGGATTTGTGCAACTTGTACACTTTCCTTGTCTCCTATTGTATCACAAACCTAGTAGGTTGTGTGACATGCACAACTTCATCTAGGGGCCATTTAAAAATGATGATTTCACATCTAAGTGAAATGTCGACTAACCTTGCTTACATGCCAAGGCTACCACCAATTTGACAATTTCCAATCTTGTTACTGGTGCATATTATAATACCCTAAACCTCGAAACTTATAAATAAAGCATTACACAACAATTTAAGGGGTCACCAACGACAATCCTTCAAAAACACATCAAATCATTTGAAACTACACAACAGAAAAACACTTTCTTAACAAATTCATAAATAAAGTTATAACTTCAAAACAACAAAGCAACATCAACTTCAAAAACATAATAAATCTCGTTCCGGTGTTACACGATCAGATAAGTAAACCACTAATGTATTAAAAAGCAAAATAAAAATAAAATAAAAGCGAAGAGTAGCTCCAACAAGCCACCTTCCTACACACTACAACAAGGATCATTTCTGAGTATCTGCAAGATGTCCATGGTGGACAACATGAATCAAAGGGGGCGAGAAACAACGTTCAATATAAAAGGTGTAAAAAATGCTAAGGTAGGTAATATAAAACAAGCACACATTCATTACACAATAAACAACAACATGGTCTCACACTCATTCACAACAACATGCATATTTTCTCAACCACTCAACAACATCATGAGCAATGAACTACATATTTAAACATGTATGCAATGTACTCAACAAATGACTCATTATGCATACGGTACCATTTATGAACACTCGAGTTCATCTCACTCCGGAATCCCCACCATAGGACCAGAGCACACCAAATCGTTACCATCACCATAGGTAACGCTTCACGAATTCCCATTTGGAACCATCTACTTGCTCTTGAATCCCCACCATAGAAATAGAGCACACAAAAACTATACCGAAGTCTGTACACCTTGATGCACGACTCTCAATAACATGCATTATCACCAAAGGTTCACCAAAGTAATCACCATGCATTTATCACCATTATGCACAACATCATTCACTATATGCAACAATTAATCAATGTCACAACATTCAACAAACAACACCAATCAGCAGCAACTCAACACATGCATATTCACAAGTATTCAATCATGGTAATTCATTATAACATCAATACATCATTAGGTAATCACAATGAATCGCTAATTGATCATACATGTCTTCAAATACAACCCTACAGTAGACACATGACTACAACTCAATTATTTCACCAAGAACTACCATGAGGTAGCTCTGCGTGTTAGCTTTCCAACACTTCAAACGACACTCATTTGGACTTACGAAACTAAATTTATGATAAAAACAATATTTATGCTCAGTTTGCCTTTCTCATTTAAATCAAGTTTAAAATTTGATTCAATTTAAACCAAGAAGAGGCTACTCATAAGGCTATGATTCAAATAAAACCAGTCTGCATCGCTTTTCTACTAAATTTTCACCATTTAAGGCCTTTCAAACTTCCAGATTCGATTCCCTAAAAAAGTAAATGCTCGAGATAATTCATACATCAATTATATTACATAAAACATGATAATTTTCCACGTACTAACACCTAGTTTCACCAATTAATCATGATTCATAGTAATTCATCAACATTTTTAACAATAATTTCATCATCAATCATGAACACAACTCAAACATTCAAACAATCATCAATGGTAAAATTTTATACATCTATATTCATGATAATTCAAACATAAATTCAGTCATAGAAACACATGTATACACATAATCAATCAACAAATTTCAGATCTCTAACTCAACAACAATTCATCAAAGGAAATCATGGAACCCTAATGAGAGCAAGAACCTCTCTTCTCTACCCCATCATGCAATACACACATATTGAGAGCCCTTTCTACCCCCTTACCTTAGATTTACTGCAACAATAGTAATTCAAGAAGCTCCTATGGATCCTCCCTTCAAAACCTAACTCTCCTCCAATTGGTCTTGTTTTCTCTAGCCTCCTTGTTTTTACGTATTGACAAAAATTCTCCCTAACCTAATTTTCTTCCAATTTTTAAAATATATAGTATTCAAATTATTTCTCAAAATTACATTTTTAGCCCAATTTATTCCCAGCTTCTCTCCTCTTGCCACATACTTCCCTCAAATCACATAATTGACCCAATTCCTTCTTTTTACCAATTTTCTTAATTTATTTCTATTATTTTTTAAAATACTAATTATTCTAATTATTTTTCTAAATTATTCTACCAAGTTACTACATTCTCACCACACCCTACTGCTGCTTGAAAAAGTGTCACATGCAAGTATTCATGTATGTTTAAAAATAGCAAGTGATAAAAAGTAAGGATATCATACCCACAAGGAGTGAATGTTACTTAGGTTGATTTTGTACTACTCTATCTTTTAATTTCAAGCATGAGCAAGGATAAAAATAATATATGAATGTCACAAGTTCAATCTTTCCTCTATAAACCAAATCTATAAACAATGCAAGGTGAGAGTGAAATAATATCAAAAGAGTGCATGTTGAGCTAAGGTCCACTAATGTTAATGATGTAACAATGTATTCATGAAGTGTAGTGTCGTGCCAGGAAAGGTCAGAGTGATCTAAAGGTGTATTTCTATAGCGTCAAACATGTATTATTAAGGCAATGGAACAAATCTCTAAGTCACACTTATAACCTTAGAATACGTCTATTATATTTTGAAATTCCTTATAGTTATATTTTCTTATCTTTAAGTGAACTAATAAATTAAATATCTCTATCTTACTCTTTTCAACTACTTTTATTATGAAATCCACTCGTTGTTGGATCTCTCACAACAACAAGCTGTTATCTTTTTCTAAGTTGATCACTCAAAGAATAAAATTTGTAAGCAGGTTAACACATGATAAAACAAGGCACTAAATGACACTTCACTTAATCATAAAAACATCATAACATTAACTTCCCATTGCTCAACATACAAAAGGTTTAGCTCATGATGAGCTGAGTACAAACTACAGACATGGTTCTCAAAAGATACATTCTTAAACAAATATTTAAGAAGAAACGTAAACCTAAGAGTAACTTAAAGACTCATTGAGATTGATAATCAGCAAGAGAAGATTCCAATCATGCCAAGGCTCAGCAGCTAGTACAGGAAATGGTAAGAAGAAAAACTCTCTTTTCTCTCCATTAATCCTCACACTACTATCTTTTGTCTTGTATTGTTGGAATTGATGAACTCTCTTTCTAATCTTCAGCAGGGTCTAGTTATTATCCTCCACTAGGGTTCCTTGAGATATCTTGGATCATAGGTCAGAATTAAGGAAATCACACCAAGCCCAATAACAAATTCAACATTTTTCTCAACATTCTTTCTGCTTAGCCACCAAGGAATCAGGTACAAGGGAACATTTATGGGAGACAAAGTGTCTTGTGATAGACTGCCACAGCAGGGTGCAGGCGGCGTTGTCCTTTCTTGCATAGCGTGCAGATGGTGGTTGTACTATTATATTATATCTGTCTTCTAGCGCCTCTTTGGTCTTATCCACTTATTCAAATGAATTTCCTTTAGGTTAACACAATATTTCCCTTCAATACGTAATTCCTTCCAAGCTTTCCTCGTTACTCAGTTGATTTCCCCATTTAATTTCTTTGGACAATTCTATCTTCCTTCTTCAGCTAGCACTCCCAGGTGATGTCCACTACATTTATTCTTGAGCTTGCCAAAGTTAACCTTAAGTGAAACAACAAAAACATTAAAACAAAAAAAGGGAGCACCTATTGTGCTCCAAGCTAATTGCCACGAAACGGTTAAAATAAACTAAAATTAACTACTAAAACGGTAATCAAACTTAAAAATGTGAAATAACTAATATAAATAATAACTCACTAAAGGTGGGTTATCACTTACCATTACTACTACACCCCAAAAACATATAAAAGCACCAATTTTATTTAAAGGCACGCCAAACATCAAAATATTTAAATAAAGTTCTAAATAATTTAATTAAATAAATTAATTGAATTTGGGGTGTTACACCTATACTTCAGAGTAGTAGAGTCTTGCTCGCTGAATTAATCCTCGAGCTACTAGTCTTGCGTTATATCTTGCAAACGGCCCATTAGGATTGTGCTTCAGCTTGAACACCCACTTCACTTTGATATCTTTTGTGTGTGTTGGAAATTCGACTAGCTCCCATGTGTTGTTTATTTCAATTGCTTATAACTCTTCCACCATAGTCTCCCTCCAGTGTTCTTTAAGGCCTCACTATAGTTGAATAATTCAACACCTACAAGCAAATCAAAATGAACCAAATCTCCAACTAGTGTGACTTCATCATCACTTACCACTTTACAGTCTAGAAGGCTTACTGGGAGAACTCTAGTTCTTTGAGGTATTTGGCTTGTGTTAGCCACACCATCTCTATTGTCTTTTTCGACTTCGACTGTGACTGGAATGTCAAAAGCTAGAATTTCTTCGTGCTCGCTGCTTTCTTCATAAATGTCAAAGCTCATCAATGGCTTGTTAGTTGCATTACCTCAATTCCAATCCCAGGAAGAATTCTCATCAATCACAATGTCTCTACTCATCATGATCTTATCATTCATTGGATTAAATAGCCTGTATGATCTAGTCTTATGATATCCTACTAGAATCATGGGTTCACTCTTATCATCAAGTTTCCTTCTCCTAGCATCAAGAACATACTTATAGCAAATAGAGTCAAACACCTTTAGATGAATCACTGATGGTCGCTTGCCACTCCATACTTTTTCATGAACTTGTTCTTAAGTTTCTTGGTAGGGCACCTATTCAGAATATAAACAGCAGTAGTAACTGCATCACCCCCTAAGGATTTTGGAAAATTCTTTTGTTTTAACTTGCATCTTTCCATATCCAATATGGCCTGGTTTCTTCTTTATTATATTCCATTATCTACTGCAGATTGAATATAGAATGTAGTCTTGCAATCTTTCTTCTTCGCATCCTTGTGAGTAACCCTCCGAGCATCGTTTTCATTTTGGGAAAGCTCAAGAACGCCATTAGTAACCACTTCTAGGGTTTCATAAAAACCAAACAATAACTGCAATTGTTTTCTCCTTCGGATCCAATTTTTGTCATCAATAATTGGAAGAGAATTGAGAATACCATTACTACCATTAATCTTTGTAGGAAACACAATTCATGATCTTGAAAACACAATCACCGACGTGCAGTTCTTGAATTCACAATCAAGAAAAGAAGCCAGGAGCTCTGATACCAATTTGTTAGTGTCAATGCACTTGGGTGTGTGTGTGTGTGTGAGAGAGAGAGAGAGAGAGAGAGAGAGAGAGAGAGAGAGAGAGAGAGAGCATGAAAGGTAATTGTATTGAATTAATAAAATTGAATTATATATATATATATAACTCAAGTAACTAGTCATAACAAACTAACTAACTTACTAACCATATAACTAACAAACTTGGATTATATCACACAATCCTTTACGAAATAATAGAAAAGCCAAAATACCTATATCCTTTATTTCTTAAAATGCATCATTCTTAGAGAGTGGTGGAGCTACACATAAATTTATGAATAAAATCAACTATTTACATTCAAGTTGTTCAAATCCTAAATTTTGTATTTTCAGAATTCAATTTAAATGTACGATAGAAACATATATCAATTTTAAAAACATTTCTTTAAAAGTTGAATTAACATACTAGTTTTTTATTAAAAAAACAAGAATTATCATTGCGGAAATTAATAACTTATATATATATATATATATATATATATATATAATCTATTAAAATTTAATAGATTGCCCTAGTCTCAACTAATTTTTGTCGTTTTTCTTCACTAGTATTTTATATTTTCTCTAATATAATGACTCAAATTTATTAAAAATGTTAATAAATAATAATGCAGTAACAAATTTTAAAATTCTAAATTTAAAATTTGTTCACAAAATAATTAATAAAAAGTAAACTGGGGTTAATTTTCACAGTTAAATGCTTTCAAATGTGAGAAAGAAAAATTAAATGCAAAAAAGAAACATATGGTAGATTTATTTGTTTCAGATAAGAAAAACGTTTGTTTAACTAGAGTTATTTATAACATCAAATAAAAATAAATGAATGATAATTAATAACTTGTAGTTTTTTCTAAGTAAAATAATATATAAACACTCAAAGATGAACACAATTGTTTCAACCTTTTATAGCTTCTACGTAGTATTATATTAACAATGGAAATCAATATTACATCAACACAAACCATTAAACCATCATCTCCTACATCCAATGAACGCAAAACCTACAAACTATGTTTGTTTGATGTGTTTCAATTAAACACATATTTTCCGTTAATCCTATTTTATCGCAAAACAAATGACATGCAAGAATTCTCAAATGTCTCAACAAAACTAAAGAACTCACTTTCTAAGACATTAACAATTTTCTACCCTCTTTGTGGTAGAAGAAATGATATCTTCTCTATTGATTGCAACGACGAAGGCGTGATTTACATGGAAGTTTTGATAAACATGAAAATGGAAGAATTCTTAAGTCCGCCAAAATTGGAATTAATAAACAAACTTCTTCCTTGTGAACCAAACAAGACACATCCTTACAATGAAGTATTGCCACAAATATTAGTCCAAGTGAACATTTTCAAGTGTGGTGGAATAGCTATTGGTTTGTGCAATCTCCATACAATACTAGATGCATATTCTTGTAGTCTATTCTTGAAAACATGGTCTTCTATTTGCAATGGGTCAATGGATGAAATTTGTGAGCCGAATTTCTCAATTTCTTCTTCGATTTTCCCTCCAAGAAACACCAGCGGGGTTAGAGAAGGCGTGTTAAATATTAACAAAGGATTAGAGATAGAATTGAAATGCTCTACGAGAAGATTTTTATTTGATAACAAGTCGATCAACAAATTGAAAGAAATATCATCAAAAAATGATGATATAAAAATAAACTTACATACAAGTTACAAAGTAGTGTCTTCATTTATATGTAAACACATGATTGTAGCCTGCATGAAGGAAACGTGTGAAGAAAGCAAAAGGCAAGTGGTGGTTTTGCATGTTGTGGACATGAGAAGAAGGATGGGAGAGGGTTTGTTTCGAAACTCAATTGGAAATTTATTATGGCCAGCTATGGTTGTTTGTGAGAATGTCAAAAGGGAGACTAAAATTAGTGATATGGTTAGAATTTTGGGAGATGGAATTGGAAAGGTTAATGAAGAATTGTATTTAAAATTGAAAAATGATCCTAGTTTTTTGTGGAGTGATGAGTGTGGTGAGTTAATGCTTGAAGGAATGGAAAATAAAAATCCAATATCATTCGTGTTTACAAGTTGGGGTAATATGGAATTTAAAGAGATGGATTTTGGTTGGGGAAAGCCTTTGTGGATAGCTCAAAGAGGTGGTACAAAAGAAACTATTCCAAATACAGTTGTGTTGATGGAAACATGTGAAGGAATTGAGGCATGGGTGACAATGGCTGAAAAACATTTAGATGATTTGGAAAATGACGAAGAGTTCAACAAATTTGCTATGCTTAATCCTAATATCAATTTCAACCATCTAGATATTTAATCTATAAAATGGAATAATCATAAGAACTAACATTCGTTCCAATTCCATTGCAGCACACATGACCTTATCTAGAAAAAAATCAAGGCTATAGTGCATAAATTATATTTAAGACTAATTTTTTTATTATATGCGTTTTTTTAGTTTATTATTTTAGAGTCAATTTGATTTGCTAAAAGCGATGGATTGGATAAAAACCTTTTTGTATCCTATTTGATGTGAAAAATAATCATGGGCCAAAACAAAACTGATGGTAAAAGATTGGACAAAAAACTATAAATTTATGTCTCTCATTAAATCGTGAGACAATTTTTTGGTACAAACACTAGAGTTTTATTTGGGAGTTTGGAGGGGATGGAATGAGAAGACTTATGGAACAAGTTTTTAATAAAATATAAGAAAATGTTTGATATTTTTTCAAAGAGTGATTTTGTATAGAATGATAAAATAGTGTTTATTATTACTATATTTTTAATTTTCTGAATACTATAACAACATAAAATATATTTGAAAAATTTATACAAACCCTCCAAAACCTTTCAAAACCCTCATTCATTACAAATTTTGAGTTCCTCCAAATTAAGGTTTTTTTTTTTTTGATATGAATAATGGTGTTATGAATAAAAACAAACTCTCCTAAACAAAATTTTTGAATTAATTTTACTCAATCCTTCTCTTTTTTGAAAGCTTCCACTCCCTTTCCCTTCAAACTCCCAAATAGATCCTAAAAAAATTATCTAGTACATCGATCATCAAACATAATATAATATAAAAAGTTGTCTTGTATGACTCTATAATGTCTTGTTTTGTGCTGTCAAGTATTTAGAATTTTGCAAATCAAACACACCTTTAAATTTTTGTAACAAAATTCTTGTGTAAAGTGGTATTTAAAAAAAAACAATTCCATCATAATCATTAGATCAAAATTAGTGGAATACTAGAGTTAAATCAACAGTGATGCATTGTTATTAACGAGATTCGCCAAAATTGGTGAAAATGATTACTCAGATAGATTTATGGTATGTTTGGTTGGAGTGGAAGAGTATGGAATGAAATTTTAAGAAAATAAAGCTCAAATTTCAATATATTTTCATTGTTGTTTTGCACACAAAAAACGAGAGAGGAATTAATTTTTTTAGTGAGACTCGTCTTAAAAATGTTTTAACAAAAAAATGGAGAGAAAGTTGAATCAAAGGATGATAAAGTTGAAAAAGACAAAAAAATCGAATATATATGATTCTTCATATATGGGTATTTGTGTAACTTTAAAATAAATATATTGTTTCTCATATTTTCTATTCACTTCTAATTTTACCAAACATCTTAAAAATTATTTTACATTTCACCTATTTTTCAATCACTTTTTTCTTACTTTCTTTCTTTCCTCTTTTTCATTGCATCCAAACAAACTCTCAATGAATTCGACATAGTTGATGTACAGTCTATAATATAAGAAAATAACATGTTGTGAAAATCTCATGTATGCCCTTACTTATAATTTTGACACATCTCTAAAATGGGGGCAAATTGAGTCCAAAACTTACTTTTTTGAACCAAACTAGCTCTTTCAACCAATTTGGCTTCTATTTCTTCTACTTTCTTTCAGTTATGTAATGAAGAAAACCACAATTGAGTCTATTTGGTTCCAAACCAACTACTTCAATCCTACTTTTTCAACTTTTCTCTACTACCAATGCATCATCACATCACAATTGTACTTGGCTCTGCATTTCTCTCTCTCATTTCATTTTCAATAGGGTTTTGAAACCCTCTCTCTCTCTCTCTCTCTCTCTCTCCATTTCTCAACTCTGAATTTCTTCTTTCTCCAAAGGATTTCTTCATCTCTCTCTTTCTTACGAAAATGCTTCATCTCTTTTTCATACAAGTGAATGTATGTATATGTTCTTAGTTAAACAATGAACATTTGTTGCAAATGTATTGTGTTTATTGATTTTCGGACAGAAATTTGTGTGGTTTTAAAGACAACTATTCATCTTCTTCATCCAACTAAAGATGCTTCTTTATCTTCTTCTCTACCTTCTTGAAATCTGAAGTTCACAAAATCTTACTACAAACTTTCGATTTTCTTCATCTTATGAATAACTTTCTGCAAACCGGAACAAAAGACTTCAATCGCCATAATGTTTATGCAAACCGAAATCTTTGTAGATCTATCAATGAATAACTTTATGCAAACCGAAATCTTTGTCAATGGTTTATGGGTTTAACGTTTTTTTCGAAATGGAACAGGGAAATAGAAACTTTCATGTTGATGCAATCTGTATTTTTTCTCATGAAGCTGTAAAATGGAACCTTACATATATGTATTGCAAGTTTGAATTTGAACTATTTAAATAGTTTGAGTTGTTAGCTTTGTTTCACCATTTTTCTGGATTTCAAATGCTCAATCTTTTTTGAGATTTTTTGTAACCGAAAATGAGAGGCTGGAATGGAACAAAAAACTTCAATCTATAATGTTTATGCAAACCAAAATCTTTGTGGATCTATCAATGAACTATTTAAACAGTTTGTGTTGTTAGCTTTGTTTCACCATTTTTTTGGATTTCAAATGATGGTTATATTTTCATCATCATTTCCAATTTCATTATTTTTGGGTTTTCATTATTTGTGAGTTTTCATTACTCCTCCGTCCAATCTTCTTCTTCTTTTTTAGGTTATGTACCAGAGGGAATAATCAAAGTCTCTAATGCTTCTTCTGGGTCAGATCTAAATCTTGAAGGCTTGTTTTGTTACTCTATACTTGCATTTTGATGGGTTGATTATACTATTTTTGTAAGCAAGCAAAGCACATTTATGTTGGTACCGTCTTTCTTTGTTATTAATTTCTGACGCTTTGCAGTTGTCCTCAAGTTGCAGGGGTGATGGAATAACAGGCTGGCTACTTGGAGTTGTTTGTGATCTCAAATCATCTCATCCGCCGGAAAATGCTACTGTTACCTTGGGCACCGGGAATAATCTACTTTTTTCATTTGGTTGGGTAGGAAAATTTTCACCCAATTTCCCTTTAATGTTTGAAGATTTTCTATTTTGATGATAAATGAGGAAGCAATTGGTTTTTGCTACATTATAGGGAAAGAAGAACCCGGGGACAGATCAACGCTCACTTGAGGCATTTTTAGATCATGTCATGAAGGCAAAGGAAATTAAAATAGACAAGTAAAGAGTTTTGGGCTTATTCTTTAATCCAGGAATATTTTTCTTTACCTCTATTGTGTCACTGCATAGATTTCTTCTGCAAACATTGTTTGATAATTGTTATTGGTTCTTCTAATACTTCAGCTGGCATATTCTTATGAGGATGAGAACTCCAAAAGAAGGTTCATGTGATCCAACAGGTAGATGGTTGAAAGATTAGAAGGAGTAAGGCCAAAGCAAGATGGTGTCAGGTCTGATTTTGATCCATTACATCCTGGTTATTAAATTCATTCTTTCTCATAATTGCATGTGAACCTTTACATGGGTTTTTCATCTTCTCTAGAAGCAGGAATGTTGTCAGTTTCATCAAGTGAAGGACAGTGATTGATGGGTCGAATATAAGAGGTCTTTAGTTTTTGACAGGCCTCAAAAAGTTGGCAAATAATTTTCACTACTTCATCTCATTATTTGCATTTAATTTCTGAATATTGATCTTCACATGTTGAAATCTCGCGTGCTTTCATTTGTGCAGAGAGTAAAGTATTTTAGCTCCACTTTCTTTACTCGACAAATGTTATATCTTGCAGGTGCGAGGCAGATAACATCCTTTGAAAGATTTAAATTGCATCCCTCTGAGTTTGCCTCGAGAATTCCGTTGTCTTCGATCAAACAGATCAACAAAATAGGGTTTTTTTTCTACCTTGTGACAACCTACAAAAAAAAGTTTTAAATTTGTGTTAATTTGAGGCAATCCACTAAAAAAAGTATTAAATTATTTTGGTAAGAGAAAGTGTACTCTGAACGTGTTCATTTGAATTATTTCATATTATGCTAAATTTGAGGCATTCATTTGGATTATGTCTAAATGATTAATTATACTTTCAGAGTATACATATTATGTTTAATCTGATTTAATAATATGCTATATTATGCTATTATATGAATTCAAATGAGTACACAAATTATGTTTAAATGAGTACACAATTTAAATGGAATATTTCAGATTGAAATATTTGGGAGTACAGAAGTTATACGTTCAGAGTACACATAATTTAGACATACTAGGGATGAAATATTTCAGAATTCAAATGAAATATTTCAGAGGCCTTCATTTGAATTATTCCATATTATGCTATTATATTATTCTAAGAGTTAATTTGAGGCAATCCACTAAAACATAATTATTTTTGAATTATTCATATTATGCTAAATTTGTGTTAATTTGAGGCAATCCACTGCAGGTATGGCTCTGAAGACAGGGATGCTGCAATGACTGCTTTAAGCATTGGCTCAATTAATTTCAACGGTGGTAGATCAGTGTACTCTGAACGTGTTCCACTCTCTTACATGACCTTTAACCTCTCCTTAAGGGCTGAGAAGGTATTATTTTAAAATTCTGTTTAATCTGATCTAATATTTCATCCCATTAGTTTTGACTATAATATTTCATCCCATCTGGTATAATATTAGATATGAGGTATCAACGAAACTCTTAGTCTTGGAAAATTTTCAACAGTTTATGTTTTAGACACTATTTTTAATCTATTATCTCTTTTGATACTTTGAGCAGCCCATTTTCTATTTATTTGTAGAAAGTTTAGAAGAAAGCCTGGAAACAATTGAAAGGGCTATTTGACAAGAAGATTGGAGAAATTGCAGAATAGTTTATACATTGTCATATACAAAATCGTTGGAGGATTTTGTATAGAATGCTTCAAATATATTTTCCATGTCAACACCACTTTTGATTGCGACATCTCGGTAGTTGTCCCTCTATACACACCACTTTTGATTTTGCTTCCACCTGTCCAATCACCATATTAATTGCATACACTGTGCAACTGTCTATCTTAAGGATTTGCAAAGATTTTTTTTTATGCTTACAACTTTGGGTACAAATCTTAAAAATAAAATAAAATGAATACAGAAACTAGCGTTTGAGGTTTAATTATTAGTAAATATATTGACTTAATAATGTGCTTAGCAATTCCATTCTAGAAAAATAATAATGAATACACTAACACGTGTAATACATAATTATGATTTAATTGTGTGTTAAGTGAATATGGATAAATTCTGAATAGTTTCAACTTATGATGAGGATATATAAATATACATATGCAAGGTTGCTACTCTAAAGTATATATTCTGTTCTGTTCAACAACTTACCAACTCAAATGAATATATGGAAATTTTATTGGTTGCTTGTGGCTTTATCTGAAATTGAGTATTTTCCTGTTCAGCACATAAATTTATTTATTTTTAAATTAGATAGAAAAGCACAGTGAGAAGAAAATATTTTAGTAGAATTATTCTGAAGAAAATATAGCTATGTCTATGATTTTAGTTGGGCTATGAATTGGGCTAAATCAAATATATGTACTGATACTCTACTTCCTACCAATGCATAAAGCCTGCATCATACTACTCCGTCCCATATTATAAGCAAAAGTTACTTTTTAGATACATTGAATAATTAATGTATCTGATCTATATATAGACCAGATACATTAATTATTCAATGTATCTAAAAAGTAATTTTTGCTTATAATATGGGACGGAGGGTGTATGTAATATATTTGAAATACCACAACCCAATGTTTAAAAGGTACCAAATTGACATTTAATGCCCTATAGCTGACATAACTTTATTCAAATTGATGAATTTTGATCAATTTCAGATACAAACTCAAGTCACCTATCTTGATAACAATGCTTTTATGTGTGGTATACAGTTCTACTATAGTTGGCATCATTGTTCATTTAAATAGTATAAAAATATGTCCATAAACAGCTATTAATGATATATTACTTCAACACGTTTGCATAGAATGCAGTATACTCATGTTACTTTATTTCCCAACCTTATTACTTCAACACGCTAAAGCAATATTGTTATGTAACTTCCCACTTTATTTATTATTTTTTGAAACTCCTTTTAAAATCGCGTTTAAATATACCATTAAAATATTTTTACTTCAAAGCATTAGTAACTAAAGACAAATTTGCAACAACATTTGTGATTAGTTCTAACCATAATGTCATTCTTCACTTACATGCCAAAAGTACAAACGTACAACAAATACAACGTAATTCAAACATTACAACAATGAACATGACAATAACATTAATTCAAATATTTTTATTGTCAAAAAAAATATTTTGATACAAATATTTTTATGTATGGGAACAACTTTACTATTGATTTAAATATTTTTATAAATAGTGTCAAAAGAAAATTAATATTTATATACCGAAAAAAATACATTGTTGATTAAAATATTTTTATAAATGGGAGAAAATACTATTGTTATAAACGGGGACAATTTTAATCTTGATTCAAATTATTTTTATATACGAAAAAATTACTATTGTTATAAACGGGGACAACTTTAAATTTGATTCAAATATTTTTATATACGAAAAAATACTATTGTTATAAACGGGCACAACTTTAATCTTGATTCAAATTTTTTTATATACGAAAAAAATACTATTATTATAAACGGGGACAACTTTAATCTTGATTCAAATTATTTTATATACGAAAAAATACTATTATTATAAACGGGTACAACTTTAATTTTGATTCAAATATTTTTATATACGAAAAAATACTATTGTTATAAACAGACACAACTTTACTTTTGATTCAAATTTTTTTATATACGAAAAAGTACTATTGTTATAAACGGGCACAACTTTACTTTTGATTCAAATTTTTTTATATACGGAAACAACTTTACTGTTCGTTCAATTTTTTTGTATAAATAGTGTCAAAACAAAACTAATATTTATATACGAAAAAAAATACATTGTTGATTAAAATATTTTTATATACAAAAATAATTACTATTGTTATAAATGGAAACAACTTTACTACCACTTCAAATATTGAATAATAGAAATTTATCAACCATTATATTCTCTCTTACTATTGCATTATTTGAATTTATATCAATAATTAATTTAATTTTTTCTTTTACAACACACAACATTTTCTTATATTTACCAATACAAATTTTTAATTTCAAATATATTTATTTTTATAATTTTCCATTTCTCTTTTCAATTTGATTGAAAATTAGGCGTCCATAATATAAAATCTTCGAACAGACAGACCCGTGCGAACGCTCAGATTAGTTACTAATTTTTCTTTAAAGAATCTTCAAAAAAAAATAATCCATCCTTCTTAACTTCCATTTTGCAGTTTAAAAAGAACCTCCGTCAATTATTCTATATCATGATTATATAATCTTCAAGCATCTAATCAAGTTTCACACATGTTAAAGGTTTAAAGTAAACTTTATAGTGAAGCATTTTAACTTTTCTTTTAAATTTTTAAATGCAATTTTAGTCCTTAATTTTGATAAAAATGAGTATTGGCCCTTTTATTTTTAAAATTATCTATTTGATCCTTGTAATAAACAAGTCTTGTAATTTTATTAGCTCCCACCAATTTTGATGAGGCGTCTTCATAGTTAATAATGTGGGAGAGTTAGATATAAAATAGTCAAAACTATTACTTAGTAATTATATTATTTATTATAAATATTGTTATTTTTTTTAAAACGAAAATTTTGATACAATCCTAAATTTATGTTTTTTTGGTTCTTCGTCTTCTCCTCCTCTTCAACAATTTAAGAAATCATATCTACTATTTTAACTAATCAATCTCTAACATTATATATTACAACACCATCAACAACACTTCCATATTTTCATCTCTAACAATATCAACCTCTCTCCCAATCAACACAATCAAACCCTATACTATTGGCTAGTCAAATCCACTATAGTGAAAGGAAATGACATCGGAGTATTGAGATTTTATTTTAATTGTATTTTTTATTTCACAATCGTAAGTGAGACAAATCCTCATACCAAAGTTTCATTTTTTTTCTTCTTCAATTCGTCTTCTTTTTAAAGGGATAGTGTTCCACTTTTATTTATTCCAAGACTGCTCAAAATCAAAAGCCCCATCATTTACTTTGTAATAATAACTATCTTTTTTATCCATAATCAAATAATCAAGTATTTTTGATATAGAATGATTTATGTGTCCTTTCGTTTTTTATTTAAGTTTCTGAATTATTTTTATTACACCCTGAATAAGTTAAAGAAGACTAACTTGTGCATCAAATAATTCTAAGATAGTTAGAAGTAGTGATTTGTTACACATACTTTACACATACTACAAAGTTAGTTAGAGGTTGTTATTAGTTAGTTATGGTGGTTAGGAGTTTTTATTGTATAGAGTTGCACTACCATAACTATCTTTCATTATTGTTACTTCTATATATCATTCATGTAAACCACCCTCCTCCTGGGCTGATTTAGGGTCAATCTCGTATTACAAGGCTCCAATCTTATTTCGTGTCATTGTACTGTTTTTGTCTCTATAGTATTCTAGATAGTATAGTTAGGTATGGCTTGCTCTGAATGGAACGTCGTTGGTAAGAAAAAGGTCTCCAATGGAGTAAACCCGCGAGCTTCTGTTTGGAAAGATCTCAGACGTAAAGGAGTTGGTGAAAATGTGAAAACAACGGCTTTCTTTTTCACCGAATTTCCGGATAACTTCGATGCAAAAAGGATGTTTGAAATCTTCAAAGAGTATGGACTGATCTCTGAAGTTTACATTCCGGCGAGGCTCGATAAGAGGGGTAAGCGGTATGGTTTCGCCCAGTTTAGAAAAGTAGATGACGAAAGACTGCTTGCGGTAAAACTAGACAACATCCAGATAAACGGAAGGAAGCTTCACGCTAACACCCCTAGATTCTAGAGGCCAGAGGCTTTCCGGAATACTCGTGGTCAACCGGCACAGGCCGAGACGAGGCCTAACCAGTATGAAATGGGAAGAAGAAGTCATAAGACTGGTAAGCCTACTTTGCCCATTGGGAAGACATATGCACAAGTTTTGCACCCAGAGCCTTCATTGATGGGGAAGAAGATAACAACTGATAAGGCAAGGATTGAGATTTTACGGCCACAATTTGCCCACCTAGAGTTCAATATTGATGAAACAAAAATGTTACGGTTCACCAAGGCTTTTGTGGGGGAGGTCTCTACTCCGGGCGATACGTATCACATCCAACAAGTACTCTAAACTCTTGCGGTTACTAAACCCTTCGAACCTAGAACCATAAAGATAATACCTCCAAATTTTCCAACACAATACAACCGCAACCAATTCCAAATCCAGAATAGTATAGATCCTTTTATGAATCCTCAATTGTCGTAAAGCATAAGCCACGACTTTACCCTCTTGCATTAACACACTGTCTAAACTCCTCAAAGACACATCTCACAAACGGTTTATTAGGATCATCCAGAATCAAAACTAAAGCCGTAGCCAACTTCTACTTCAGCTCACCAAAACTCACTCACAACGAACATCCCAAAACAAACGACTCACCCTTTACAAGTCAATTGAGATAACCGAAGTACGAACTTAGCAAAGTTTTTCATAGCCTGCAGTAACAACCAAATGAGCTCAAAAGTTTCTAATCTCCTTAACCAACTTCAGAGCCTCTCAATGTAGAACTGTATCTACTTTCGATGGATCCATAACCATACTCTCATCTGAAATAACGTATCCAAGAAAACTAATCTTTTTCAACCCAAATTCTCACTTGAATAACTTAGCATAAAACTTTGTCTCTTTTTGACATTTGTAATTCAAATCCCAAACACTCTACCTGTTCTTCCTCTGAGTTTACAACAGATCCGAATATCCTCCATCAAAGCCATTACGAACTTATCCAAATAAATATAGAAGATACGATGCATCTATTCCATAAACCTTACAGACGCATTACTAACACCAAATAACATCATTGCACCTTGTAATGCCCAACCAAATTCCAAAAGATATAAATTCTTAAAGCTTTTGCAAAATTTTCACTGGGTAACTAGTTACTCACACACAAACTTAACCGAGTAAATAACAGCCTATCCCGACGATAACAAACAACACATTTCCTAATCTCCGACATATTTTAATCGGCCAACAATCTCAAAAGCATCATCATAAGCAAGAACATTTCATAAGCTTTCCAACGATATAAGGAACACTTAAATCGGAATTACGGTTCGGGAGTTATGAATTTTTAAAGAAAAGTATTATTTGGAAAATTCCCAGAACCGCCCGGCAAAACCCAAAAACCACCTGGCGAAACACCCTTCGCCGCTACTTCGCCCGGCGAAGCAGAGGCGTCACCAATTCTACCAAAATGACTTAATAGAGTCAGGAACTTGTAACCTCTGCGCCTCTCCAGAACCGCCCGACGAAATCACGAATCGCCCGGCGCTTTACACCAGATACAGAAAATTCTGCTACGTGTGACACTGTTCCATAACCCCAAAAACCCCATTTTTCCCAACCAAACCATTCCAGTTATCTAACCATGAAAGTGGACACTTATTCTCAATCGTTACCTTACTCCACTGTTAGTAATCCATACACAAGTCCTTCTCTTAACAGTCCAAATTCCATAAATCCCAACATGTAGCAACAACCAACCAAAGGAACTCTTAATATCAATATTACATCCACACATAAGGGTTTTCTCAAGATTTCCATTAATTCTCTAAAACTCCAAAGACTCCAAACCTCACCAGAATTCTAAGTTTTACTTTCCATAGTCTCAATACCTTTAAACACATCATGCTTGTTATTCTGCTCAATCATCATTCCCTTGTATTACTATCAATACTGGAGCTCTCTAAGACGACGCGCTTGGTCTCACAAATTCCTTTTTCCAGTAAATCTTCCAACTGCTCTTTCAATCTGAGTTTCACTTCCTAAAAGTTCTTCTACTTACTTAGCAGATCCAAACCTCAAATTTTCACCTTCGTCCAATTTGAGTTCACACTCTTCTCTCTGAGAACAACCATTAGCGATGCCCAATCATTCTCTCTCAAAACTTCCCAACTGGACCAACATACCAAAGCCTCTAATCCGTCTCATCTTCCAGTATAAAAATCTTCATCAACTCATCGAAACAATCCGTAATCACCTGCTTAATTCCAAATAATTCATTGCACCCACTATCAAAGCCGGAAAGACACGCCTATTCTATCCAACATAATTTTCGTCTACTATCAACAAGAGATTAAGGGTGATCAGTTCCTCAATTTGTCAATAGACAGTCGACAATCATGATGGGGCATAAACCGTCTTTACCAAACTATAATAACATTCCTTACATCCTGCGCACAAAACTACCTAAGGCACAAATCCTTAGTTGACATAAACCTTACCTCCGCATTCTCTCCGGAACAGGGAACCTGTTTACTGTGAATTTTGGTAAACAACCTCTGGTCTATCAATCTAAACGCAAATTGATTAACTTGCAGGATCGACCACACAAATCCTAGGACATGTGCTAAATTTGAGAGACAAGTGTAAATGACAAAATGAAAATTAAAGAGAATGTAAACTGAACTCCACGTTCGACAATGATGAAATAAAATCTAACTGAACTCAACGTTCGACTACGTGTAATAAAGTAAAGCAAAGACTTGAAATTTAAAGGGATGTAAGTAAAGGGTGCAGAAATTAAAGGCGTCGAAAAGAAATGACAATGAGTAAAAAGCTTTGAAAGTAAAATGCAACGAACTCCACGTTCTTGGAAAGTAAAGGCTGGGATAATAAAAGTGCTGTCGAAGGTAAAGTGCAGGAAAGTAAAAGACTTTGAAAATAAATGCAATGGATTTAAAGGAGAACTCCACGTTCTGGAAAATAAAAGACTTTGAAAAGTAAATGCTTGAAGATTAAATGTTTGAACGTAAAAATGCAGTCGAAGGTAGACACAGAAAATTTAAATGACTTTGAAAGTAAATTTGGCATGGAAGATAAAGTTCAAGAAACTGTAAAGGCATGGAAAGTAAATGGATGAATCTTAAACATGCTGAAGATAAATTATATTAATGAAGAAAATGGTGTTACATTACGTACATTCTCACGAACTCGTTTCTCTACACGCGGGTACTTTGAGTTTCTTTGAGTAACTTGTACAAAAATATGAACACCCCATTTACATAGAACTAACTCCTATTTATAGTGCTAGGAAATAACTACTAAGTGGTAGTTACTGCTTCGAACGTGTGGATTTTGGCACCTTCTCCTTGGTCTCAACTGTTCCCACGTTCACAACTGCTCTTATTTAAATTTTAAATATTGGAAATTCCCTCCAAACTTAATATAACCACTGCAGCGCTTGTTACCACATTCTCATGGTCGAAACCCTTCCAGCACTTAGCCATTTTTTGAGGTTCCTACACCTCTATTCAACTCAGGCCTCTCCAAAAACTGGGTCGAAGCCTTCTTTATATTAAAAATAATTTTTTAACATACAATAGCTTTGATTCTTTCTAGCGTCGAAATTAAGGGTTAACAAATTGCCCCCAAGGAATGTCCTTGCGCCAGAATTGGTAGGAAGGCCATTTCTTGATATAATAACCATTTCGACGCCTGTTTACATGGCCTTACCTGAACATCCCACTAATTACTTAATGGATGAACTGTTCAGTTTCTTTAACCCACGCCTCTGACGTCATACCATCATGACAAATCCTTAAAACGTCCTTTCAGCCGTATTCATCATAACACCTTTCTTGAAAACAGACGTTAACAGTCTGCACATAACTGCTACTTTTCATCACGCCATCAGGAGAAAGACACGCGTCCCACTAACCCCTCAGCTTCAACGGTGGATCCGTGTCTCTTGAGATTTTCAAATGTCTATATATACCCATTTCCGCCACTTTGTGAACTTTCCACACTTTTCATACTCTCAAGCAAACTCTTCTTCTCTTCAGTTCTCTCACATAAACCCAGCGAAGACACCATCTTTTCATCTTCTTCAACAATGGCATCATCCCAAATTAATCCTCAAGCAAAGAAGACCTAAAGGAGCAAGGCCACTCCATTTAAGCAAACCATCCCTCCGTTCGCTAACATCTCAGGCCCCAAACTGGTAGATAACCGCCATTGCATGCCGGAATCCACCTCTGAAGAATCAAGAGCCATCTACAAATCTCAGGTAATGATTCCCATAGTTATGTCTGATAAAACTTATGCGTTATCTGGTCCTTTGGCTGATGTGGACATTTCTAACGAGAGGCTAAGTGAGTTTTTCCCCTCGTACCGGAGAACCAGACCATTAGGGCAAAAGAGTTTCCCCAAAATTAATTCCGCTGCTGGAGCTTCCCCTGAAGAGATCCCTTTACCCAAAATCAACGTTGGCTATCTCACTGATGGCACCAGGCTGGTGAGAGTTGTCAACCCTTTAAAGGAATTCGACTAATGGATGGCAAAGATTGAGAAGGTTAAAGCTGACCATTGGAAAGAGATAGGGATTTATGACCTTCTTATGCTGTCGAAGACCAGCATACCCTATTGTCTGAACATGTTGGCAGCATCTTTATACTTTTGGGACAACACCCATTATACATTCCATCTGCCATGTGGAATGGTTACTCCAACCCTTTTCGACGTAGCTGCCATCACGGGGCTTCGTCCAGATGGCCTTGTCTATAATCCTGAGGTTGATGCTGAGGACACCATCAACATTTCAGGCTCCAAACTGACCTACACCCTCTTTATCAAACACCACTTCAAACAAGAAGACGACGAGGTGTCTGATGAAGAACACATTGCTTTCCTCACAGTCTGGCTGTCGAGGTATGTTTTTTGTACAAAGTCTTTGCAGGTAGCTAAGAAGTACCTGCCCTGGCGAACAAACTCCACCACAACAGAGGGACCTGCCTGAATGAACTTATTCTGGCGAACCTTTACGAATCTATCAGTGAAGGGGCTTCTCGACTTAAGAATGTGGAAGCCCATGGTCCTATGCACTTGAGTGATCCTCTTTGGCTACTTCAATTATGGCTCAATGCTACATTTGAGGCTAGCCTCCCCAAAAAAGGCATAATTGGTGAAGCCTCTGCTGAGATCAAGGAAAGGAGTGTCGAAGGGACACGTCTGGCCAAACTCACTCCTAATGATGATGGTGAAAACCTTCAAAGGGCTTTCACCAGTTATATTATGATGTTCGCCAAGCGCTATGAGTTCACTCCTAGCATGGCACCCTTTGCTCGACGAAGCTATGGCCCTGGGTGGTTTCAAAGGCCATTTCCAAATCCTCTTCAACCTCTTGATCCAGAATCTGTTGCTATCTGGGAAGCCTTTTTGATTCCTAGATTCATTATCCATAGGCTGAACTTAGGGAGAGGTTTATCAGCATTGATTGCCTACCAACCAAACTTGGTCTCTCGACAATTTGGGCTGGCCCAGAGCTTCCCTTAGTGCTTGTATGAGAAAAAGGGATAATGTGACTTTTCCCATCCTTTCAGAGGACTGTCGAAGATGGTCAATGTGACTTTTCCCAGAAATAGATTTTATAACAATATCATCAATATAAATTTGCATGAATGTGTCTATAAAATCGTGGAAAATTGAATTCATTGCCCTTTGATAAGTGGCACCAACATTCTTGAGACCAAAAGGCATCACTACCCATTCATAGGTGCCTAAGGCTCCAGGGCATCTAAAAGCAGTTTTATGAACATCTTCCTCAGCAATGAATATTTGGTTGTAGCCAGAATATCCATCCAGCATACTAAGATATTCATGTCCTGCTGCAGAATCTATTAACATTTCTGCTACTGGCATTGAATATTCATCTTTGGGAGTTGCAGAGTTTAAATCTCTAAAATCAATGCAAACTCTCAAAGACCCATTCTTTTTAATAACAGGTACTATATTAGCTAACCATTCGACATACCTTACAGTGCGAATGAATTTGCAACGAAGCAGTCTTTCGACTTCCTCTTTGATCTTTGACAATATCTCTGGTGCAAACCGTCTTGGATTTTGCTTGACTGGTTTTTTCCCAGGCGTCATAGGCAACCTGTGTTCGACCAACTCCCTGCTCAAACCAGGCATCTCATCATAATCCCAGGCGAAGCAGTCTTTGAACTCTTTCAACAGCTGAACTACTTCATCCTTTAACTGGGGATCAAGATTGACACTGATGTAGGTAGGCCTTTTGGTTTCCCCCTCACTGAGGTCAACTTCTTCTAAGGGATCTTGTGCTAGCATTTTTATATTATTTGCCAACGGATCCTTCTCAAATCCCAAAGGCTCATCTTCATAGATGGCGTCGAGCCTCTGGCTTTGCTTTCCAGTTTCAACCTTATCTGGAGGTTTAGGGTCGAAGTCCTACCAGGACCTTGATATACTTCAGAAATGGCTTCGCCAGCCATATAATCATTGGCGACTTCTAAATCCGCTTGTAGTTTTGTTTCGGCCACAAGGCCGAAATTCTTTTTAGAGCGTCGAAGTCAGTCATGATCACTGAATTCATCTCCCCACCCTGTGGGCTCTATTGGAGGTGTGCCTAAGCATGGCAACCTTCCTCCTGGTACCTCCCTGTCCCATCTGAAACCTTCAACAGGGTGTAAATACAACGAATAAAACGTTTCCACGTCAGGTGTAAACTCAAAATCAGCTGGAGGACATAGAGCGATGTTCGCCAGATGCTTCTCAAATTGCCTACTATCCACATGATTAATAGGCACCTTAAAGTACCCTTGATCAGCTTTAATATTTTCAACTATCCCATCTGGTCTCCAAATGGTGATTCTTTGATGCATAGATGAGGGTACAACTCCTATCCCATGAATCCACTCTCTACCCAAGAGTAGATTGTAGTTAGCTTTTGTCTCGACGACCATAAACACTGTTGGTCTGGTAATAGTTCCCACAGTGAGATCCACCTGAATCACTCCCAGAGTGGAACCAACTTTTCCTTCATAGTTCGACAGAACCATGTTGTGGGGTTTAGTATCAGTCTCAAATTTTCCAATCTTGCTCAGCAAAAATCTTGGCATCAAATTAACCATTGCACCACAGTCTACCAAAATTTTGTTGACAGGGACGTTTTCTACTTTGCCAGTAATGTAAAGAGGCTTCAAATGACCCTTCATTGCCTCTGTGGGTCGTTCAAAGAAAGCATTCTGTTCTTCGACGCACCCATTGTTCATGATGTAATAGCACACAGGCTTGTGCGCCAACATTTCCAATTCAGCAGTTTGATCTAAGTCTTCGACCTCTGAGATTTGACCAAATTCTCTTGGCATTACTGACACCACATTTACCAGAATATCTAGGGAAGCCGCTGACTCATTGTCGAAGTTATCAGTCATATTCTCATCCTCTTCGACCTTCTTTTCTGGCTGAACAGTGAACAACTTTCGTCGTATGGGCATCTTCTCCATTGCCCCATCTTGATTATCCACATTGGTGCTTGATTCACCTTGCACCTGAGCATCCCTGGCAGCCTTTTGCCTGCGCTGCTCTCTTCGCCATTGTGATCTAGACATGGGGTTTTTACCCTTGTAATTCTGAGAAATGTATGCTGATTTGTTGGTGGTGTGGTTCTCTTTTCTATACTTGAACGAAGAACCTCTTTCCACATCAAATTTCTCCCACTTTTTCTTCTGTCCTCTCCCTTCGATAGGCTTGATCCAACTACCTGTTGGCACGTTTGCAGCTGGTTTAAACGTACCTGGCCTAACTCCTGGTGCTTGGTTTTTTAGCCCTGTCGAAAGTCGCCTATGGTCAAAACCTCTGTGCCCTTTGTTCACCTTCTGCCCCCAGCTTTCACCAGCCTTCTTGACACCTTCCAGCTTGTGGGCAGCTTTTTCATCAAAAATGGCGCTGCATCTGGGACATAGCATTACTCCAGAGCTTTTCTTCTGGCAACGATGCAAGAAATCCACAATTGTCTCTTCTTGCTTAGGATAAGCCATTTTGTTGCGCTTCTCTTGCTCATCTGCCTTACTCACTTGTTCAGCTTTTCGATCCGTGATTTCGACCATGTTGACATCCATTCTGTCCTTTAAGTGCATCTTGGAGAAACGGGCTTCCAGACTTTCAGTGGTCTTTGCCAAGCAACCACCACCTGCTGCTGCTTTTGCAGCTCTTTGGGAAGCTTTTTGCCAAGCAGCTTTTTCAGCTTCAACCATCTCTTCAGCATTGACTCTCTCGACATCAGGAGATGTCTTGAAAAATTTTTCAGCAGCCATACATATCCAGTTTTCCACCAAACAGCCATCCATGTCTAGCATCTCTCCTACCAAGAGCATGTCATTTTCCAATTCCTTAACAACTTGGACTTTAGGGGCATTTCTACCCATAGCCTCATTGGTGTTGATACTATCTGAGTTAGAATCAGATTCTTCAGCCAACTTGACCATGTTAATGCCTTCATTGGCAGTTATCTTCCACCCACTCACGGTCATATCCAAAACCTTAACAGCATTACCTATTTCAACAAACTTATCAGCAGTTTCTTTGGTTACCAACATTAGACTGGTACCATCAACATTTAGGCCACTTGCAGCCTTACTAGAACCTTCAATTATCACAGAACTGGTGGCGAAGTCTTCAGTAACCTCCACCATGTTGACTGACTCATCGAATACCTCTGTGGCTTCCACCATCTGAACCTCGTGAGGCTCTGTATAGTTAGCCTCTACAACTTGCAATGGGTCAGAGTCAATCTTCATCTGGGCTTTGCCTTTGTCACCAAACTTCAGCCTTCCTTCTTGGATAGCATTTTGCACCAAATCCCTGAAAAGAAAACATTGAGAAGTTTTATGACCCAAAAAATTATGGTACTTACAAAAACCTCTTTTCTTTCTTTGTTCTAAAGGTGGCATTTTAGCACCAGCAGGCACTATCATTTGCCCATCTTTAACTAACAAATCAAAAATTTCGTAACATTTAGTGACGTCGAAAGTATATGTTTTCTTAGGAAATTTGTCGTTAGATTCGACAGGATTTTTTCCTTCTAAAGGAGCTAATAATTTGCAGGCATAAGGTGGACCTTGCTTTAACTCAGCAACGTCAACCTCATTTCCGTCGAAATAAGATGTTTCACCATACAGATTCTCCACATCTTCATTGCATTCGACAAAGGCTACTTTTCCACCCCTGCTAAATTTAGCCTTTTCTTCTTTCAACCTCTCTAGCTGTCGAACCCTATCAGCCAACTGGGCCATATCTCTAAGATATTGGGTATCTAATTTCTTCCTAATGGAATAATCAAGACCCCCAGCAGCCATTTTGACCAACTCATGTTCTGGCACTTGTGTAAAGCACCTGGCTTTAAGAAGTCGAAACCTATTCAGGTAATCATCAATTGGCTCAGTAACTTTGCGCTTGATGCTAGCTAATTCTTTCAAACTAATCTTAGTTTGCCCCATGTAGAACTGTTCATGAAACAAACGTTCTAGTTGGGTCCAATTATATATGGAATTTAGAGGCAAAGTGGTAAACCATGTGAAGGCATTCTTGGTAAGGGAACTTGGGAAGTATTTGATCCTAAGGCTTTCGTCAGCTGCAATCTCGCCTGATTTGATCAAATACCTAGCCACATGTTCGACAGTAGACTCAGTAGTATCTCCTAAAAACTTGCTGAACTTTGGAACCTTCATCCTAGGGGGTAGTTCTGCTTGGAGAATGTAATCCACTATAGGCGAAGTATAATTTGGCCTGGTGAAGCCAAAATTCATACCATTTCTAGTCATTATCCTTTCAACCATGGCTGCAAGATTATTTTCTTCTGCTTGATTTTGGTGTCAAACGTGTCTAAATAGTTGATCTACGTTTTGGTTCCTGTTCACCATCACTACTGGTTCTTCCTCCACCTGATATGGCATCTGGTGTCTTGGTGGTTCGACTCTAAAATGATCAATCATCTCTTGATCCTCCAAGTTCGCATCAGGTATCTGACGTGGATGACGTCTTGGGATATCTTCGACAACAGTTGCTCTTCGATCTACCGCTGGTACTCCCATGAAATCAGCCATGTGTGCCACTTGTGCAGCCAATTGTTGGTTAGTTTGGGTCGTATTTTGAATCAAAGGTTGAAAAACTTCTCCCATTGTTTGAGACAACGTATGTACCATTTGCATGTTACTTTCATCCATCTGCTATCTCAAACAATTTATGGATGTATTTGTAAGGCTAGGCGTTTGAACAGAGTAACCAACACCTATATTCTGGTTGTTTTTCCCTCCTGATCCTGACCCTTGTAGCGGCGAAGACACAACAGTTTCTGAAAATACAGGTGGAGCATTCTGCAGATTTTGCATCATTGATGTAGGCATATCATAGGGTTGACTCCTTGACCTTGGATGTGGAAAACCTGGAGGAGGAACATGCCTGTACATTGAATTTCCTCCTGGGGGTGTTGGTGAATTAGAACTTTGTGGTTCTATGTATTCCAACACAGGTTGAGTATATGATTTTGTATATGTTGATCCTGGCTCAGACACTACTAATGGAAGTGACGCCTGTCCTCCTGTCGAAGACACTAGTGATGGTGTGCTTTGAGACCCCATACTGCTACTTGACTGAGTGTTTGAAATACTCCCTTGAGGATCAACTTGTTGGTTAGCATTGGTTGCCATTTTCTTAGTGTATCTTCTCTTTGGTATTCCTTCGTTTGCTGTGGCTAACTTCCCACTTCTCAATAACATACAACGAAAGTACTTCTTCACCAAGAGAGATGAGGTTGACAAAAAGGTGTAACTTAGCACTGGGTCCCACCAGGTGTGCCAATTTATTTACTATGAATTTTGGTAAACAACCTCTGGTCTATCAATCTAAACGCAAATTGATTAACTTGCAGGATCGACCACACAAATCCTAGGACATGTGCTAAATTTGAGAGACAAGTGTAAATGAAAAAATGAAAATTAAAGAGAATGTAAACTGAACTCCACGTTCGAAAATACTGAAATAAAATCTAACTGAACTCCACGTTCGACTACGTGTAATAAAGTAAAACAAAGACTTGAAATTTAAAGGGATGTAAGTAAAGGGTGCAGAAATTAAAGGCGTCGAAAAGAAATGACAATGAGTAAAAAGCTTTGAAAGTAAAATGCAACGAACTCCACGTTCTTGGAAAGTAAAGGCTGGGATAATAAAAGTGCTGTCGAAGGTAAAGTGCAGGAAAGTAAAAGACTTTGAAAATAAATGCAATGGATTTAAAGGAGAACTCCACGTTCTTGAAAATAAAAGACTTTAAAAAGTAAATGCTTGAAGATTAAATGTTTGAACGTAAAAATGAAGTCGAAGGTAGACGCAGAAAGTTTAAATGACTTTGAAAGTAAATTTGGCATGGAAGATAAAGTTCAAGAAACTGTAAAGGCATGGAAAGTAAATGGCTGAATCTTAAACATGCTGAAGATAAATTATATTAATGAAGAAAATGGTGTTACATTACGTACATTCTCACGAGCTCGTTTCTCTACACGCGGGTACTTTGAGTTTCTTTGAGTAACTTGTACAAAAATATGAACACCCCATTTACATAGAACTAACTCCTATTTATAGTGCTAGGAAATAACTACTAAGTGGTGGTTACTGCTTCGAACGTGTGGATTTTGGCGCCTTCTCCTTGGTCTCAACTGTTCCCACGTTCACAACTGCTCTTATTTAAATTTCAAATATTGGAAATTCCCTCCAACCTTAATATAACCACTGCAGTGCTTGTTACCACATTCTCATGGTCGAAACCCTTCCAGCACTTAGCCATTTTTTGAGGTTCCTACACCTCTATTCGACTCAGGCCTCTCCAAAAACTGGGTCGAAGCCTTCTTTATATTAAAATTAATTTTTTAACATACAATAGCTTTGATTCTTTCTAGCGTCGAAATTGAGGGTTAACAGAACCACACTGTCCAAAGAGCACTTACAATCTTGCAATTCACAACACACTGAGCCAACGCTCCACCGGAAGCAACTTGGAGAAGTACCAACTTCTCCCCCACTTATCTCATTCTCAATCCTGAAGACAAAGGATTAGAAAAACCAGAAAGCACCGACAGTGTTTCCCACACATATCACGTACTAAGGGACAAACAACAACGACAGTATTCAACTATCACACCAACTGACTCAACAACTTGGTCGGACGGGCCGACCTGCTCTGATACCACTAATGTAACACCCCACATTCCTATCGCGAATAAATAATACATAAATCAATAAGAGTAAATAAAAATTTATTTTTCCGACAAAAACAGGGATGCCACATTTAAAGAAATAAAATACAATCCCTGCTCAATTATTTCGATACATAGCACAAAATAGAATACCCTCAAAGGGGAAGCTTTTTCCATATAGAAGGAAAGGTCAATTATGGAATAAAGCGGAAAGATCCATAACCGACGTGTTTTACAAAATAAATCATTTTAGAGCATTCAACTATATATACAAAAGTACTACAAAATACATTCAATATATATATATATATATATATATATATATATATATATATATATATATATATATATATATATATATATATAATCGTTCCCCGACTCTCGTGCTACGTATCAGAGCAGACACTAAGAACGACAAAAGAACGGAGGGCTAATCTTCACAAAAAGACCTCCAACAACTCTAATCTGCAATGCCTCATAGAGCATTATAAAACAGCAAAAGGGTGAGAAATAACAACTAAACAGAGATTGCATAATAATATGCAAATACATAACAATTCACATGCATAACTATTCTCACCACAAACCCCACATACTAATACATATAACATACCACATATACGTAACATATATCTATTAATCCAACAATATAGCATATATCAATTATCCAATATACTCACATATTTGCACATAAGGCATACCAAGTCATAACATTTAGAAACACATCACACATCACATAGCATATGTCTATGCATAAAACATATTATCCACAACCAAGGTATTTATCACATATGCACATCAAATTACCAATGCCATCACAATCTCAACACATAACAAATCAATGCACAATTTCCACACATAATCAATCAAATCATGATTTTCCAAACATAATGCATCCATTCACAATTCTCACACATAATCAATCAAATCATGATTTATGCAAATGTACAGAGACCGACACAACTACTCTATGAAAATGCCATGCGGTACCGTCTTCCAATGTTTCTCATCACTAGTTCACTCAGGAACTCTGCTGGAACCATCGCTCGTTACATCACTGTAACTCCCCGTCAGGCATACGATGTTCCCCGTCGCTCACACCCCACAAGGACACATGACATGTATAGATCGCTCACACCCCACACGGGCACACGACCCGATCGCTCACACCCCACATGGGCACACGATCGTCTATAATCATCGCTCACACGCCACATGGGCACACGACGTTATAGCGGATTCCCTCTGGAACCAATCCGTCGCTCACACCCCACATGGGCACACGACGTTTATGGATCGCTCACACCCCACACGGGCACACGACCCGATCGTTCACACCCACATGGGCACACGATCACAAGATGCATATCATGATGCTTGGCATACAATGGCTCATGACATTCAAATGCACACACATATGCAACCATAATCATGCATTTACAACCAAACACAACACATTGCATTTAGTTGCCCTTAGGCCACAAACCATCATCACAACATGTCATCACATGCATTCACATCATATACATCACACAAGTCATACAATATCCATATCAAAAGCACCTTGCATGATACACATCAATTACACACAATTATAACGACAAAAGTCGACAAAACAACACCATTCAAATATCATACATCCATCACCAATACGTATCAATCATGCACAACATTTCATCACATATATTCAAGCCATATAACCTCACACAAGCTATACGTTACATATCAAAAGCATATAGAATGATAACACATCATTCGCACACCAATACGACAGTAAAAATCCGACAAACCAACACTTTTCCAAAACCACGACCTAAATAAATCATCTACTTCCCTCCAAACCATTTTTAATAGAAAGAATATTTTACTAGCTTTCCAACGCTTCGAACGGGGACCAAAACCGACTTACGGTTCAAAAGTTATGAATTTTTGAAAATAATATTTTTCTGAAACTTACAGTGTTAATCGGTTAACGCATTTGGTTAACCGGTTAACCATCGCGAAACAGCAGAAAAACCCCATTTTTATGACACAAAATCCCTCCAAACTTGTCCATAAACCCCCCAATCACACTGACAAGTAATCCCGACTAAATCCTATCATTTCCCGACTATTCTACGCGAACTATTCCACATTCTAACCGTGAAAACATCGATTTCTATCAATTGCTCACAAATTCAACCAAATAGAAAACATATATTTTTCACCCAAACATTCAAACAAAACATACATATACATATACAAGCATGATATAATCGAAACTTCTCACCCTTACCTAATTATTCGCGCTTGAAACGGATGAATTCTCGATTTTTCCACTTTTCCTCTTCTCCCTTTTCTTTCCTCTCTTTTCTCTTCTCTTCTCTTTCTCTTCTTTCTTTTTCTTTTCCTTACTATCTTTTCTCTCTTTTCTTTCTTTTTATAAAAATATCTACCCCCAAAAACACCAAAATACCCCTCAGCTCAAATATCTCCCAAACGCTCTCAAAATGCGATAAAACATAAACAGTGATGAAAAATGATATATTGTCAAATAAAAGTCAATAATACAAAATCAAAACCAATTAAATCTAGTCTATTAAATAAATCTAACAAAACTGGGGCGTTACAATTCTCCTCCACTTAGACATTTTCGTCCTCGAAAATATACTGAGACGAACAACTCCGGACACGACTGTCGCATCCGACCAACAAACTAACATGCCCACAAAAGGCACACCGCGAACAACACAAACTGACAAACTACCTAGCTAACCGCAGCTACAACAACGACACGACAACGGCGACAACAACGACGACCAGATGCAATGCCCATACAATGCACTTGACGACCAACTCACGACTCAAAGAAAACCACGATACCAACACACAGGTTCACTCTTGAACCGAAACACAAAAAGATCGTTACTCGCACTCGAACCAACACGATAGAAACGAGGCAACAACACAAATAAGAACATAAAGTTCCACGACACAACCGCCTCAACAACATCAACAAAACCAGAATACCAAACATCCTTGTCACCCAACAATATTACAACAATGCTACGATTCCCCAATCGACCATATTACCAAGACATCCATCTACACAGTAGCCCATGAATAATAGTTAAAACCTTCACATATCACTTCCATCCTGAAACGTCCAATGGTCTCAACACTCCTACATGTTCCCGATGTTCAACCTATGAACTCTTACCAGTCCCACACGCATATACGAATCACACCACTTCACGCTTCCGTTGCACACTCTGATTACTCGTAACCATCAAAACTACCAATTTCACGTCCAAAGTCTAACTCTTTCTCATATTCACCAAAAATCATTGTTCCCTGTTAATATACCCAACCGCACACCATCAGATGTCATTTCACACACCAACCCAAATCTCTAAATTCTCCCAAAAGTTCCCACTCTTTAACCATCAAAGCAGACATAAGTAAAACTTTCGACTTAACTCATCACGCACGACATAAACTTTACCAATAGGATAATTTGACCCAAAGTCATAACTAATCAGGAATTCCATCTCTCCTCGTTGTCTCATACTCTATTCCTTCAGACCAAACAAGTACTCTAAACTCTTGCGGTTACCAAACCCTTCGAACCTAGAACCATAAAGATAATACCTCCAAATTTTCCAACACAATACAACCGCAACCAATTCCAAATCCAGAATAGTATAGATCCTTTTATGAATCCTCAATTGTCGTAAAGCATAAGCCACGACTTTACCCTCTTGCATTAACACACTGTCTAAACTCCTCAAAGACACATCTCACAAACGGTTTATTAGGATAATCCAGAATCAAAACTGAAGTCGTAGCCAACTTCTACTTCAGCTCACCAAAACTCACTCACAACGAACATCCCAAAACAAACGACTCACCCTTTGCAAGTCAACTGAGATAACCGAAGTACGAACTTAGCAAAGTTTTTCATAGCCTGCAGTAACAACCAAATTAGCTCAAAAGTTTCTAATCTCCTTAACCAACTTCAGAGCCTCTCAATGTAGAACTGTATCTACTTCCGATGGATCCATAACCATACTCTCATCTGAAATAACGTATCCAAGAAAACTAACCTTTTTCAACCCAAATTCTCACTTGAATAACTTAGCATAAAACTTCGTCTCTTTTTGACATTTGTAATTCAAATCCCAAACACTCTACCTGTTCTTCCTCTGAGTTTACAACAGATCCGAATATCCTCCATCAAAGCCATTACGAACTTATCCAAATAAATATAGAAGATACGATGCATCTATTACATAAACCTTACAGACGCATTACTAACACCAAATAACATCATTGCACCTTGTAATGCCCAACCAAATTCCAAAAGATATAAATTCTTAAAGCTTTTGCAAAATTTTCACTGGGTAACTGGTTACTCACACACAAACTTAACCGAGTAAATAACAGCCTATCCCGACGATAATAAACAACACATTTCCTAATCCCCGACATATTTTAATCGGCCAACAATCTCAAAACCATCATCATAAGCAAGAACATTTCATAAGTTTTCCAATGATATAAGGAACACTTAAATCGGAATTACGGTTCGGAAGTTATGAATTTTTAAAGAAAAGTATTATTTGGAAAATTCCCAGAACTGCCCGGCAAAACCCAAAAATCGCCCGGCGAAACACCCTTCGCCGCTACTTCGCCCGGCGAAGCAGAGGCGTCACCAATTCTACCAAAATGACTCAATAAAGTTAGGAACTTGTAACCTCTGCACCTCTCCAGAACCGCCCGGCGAAATCACGAATCGCCCGACGCTTTACACCAGATGCAGAAAATTCTGCTACGTGTTACACTGTTCCATAATCCCAAAAACCCCATTTTTCCCAACCAAACCATTCCAGTTATCTAACCATGAAAGTGGACACTTATTCTCAATCGTTACCTTACTCCACTGTTAGTAATCCATACACAAGTCCTTCTCTTAACAGTCCAAATTCCATAAATCCCAACATGTAGCAACAACCAACCAAAGGAACTCTTAATATCAATATTACATCCACACATAAGGGTTTTCTCAAGATTTCCATTAATGCTCTAAAACTCCAAAGACTCCAAACCTCACCAGAATTCTAAGTTTTACTTTCCATAGTCTCAATACCCTTAAACACATCATGCTTGTTATTCCGCTCAATCATCATTCCCTTGTATTACTATCAATACTGGAGCTCTCTAAGACGACGCGCTTGGTCTCACAAATCCCTTTTTCCAGTAAATCTTCCAACCGCTCTTTCAATCTGAGTTTCACTTCCTAAAAGTTATTCTACTTACTTAGCAGATCCAAACCTCAAATTTTCACCTTCGTCCAATTTGAGTTCACACTCTTCTCTCTGAGAACAACCATTAACGATGCCCAATCATTCTCTCTCAAAACTTCCCAACTGGACCAACATACCAAAGCCTCTAATCCGTCTCATCTTCCAATATAAGAATCTTCATCAACTCATCGAAACAATCCGTAATCACCTGCTTAATTCCAAACAATTCATTTCACCCATTATCAAAGCCGGAAAGACACGCCTATTCCATCCAACATAATTTTCGTCTACTATCAACAAGAGATTAAGGGTGATCAGTTCCTCAATTTGTCAATAGACAGTCGACAATCATGATGGGGCATAAACCGTCTTTACCAAACTATAATAGCAATCCTTACATCCTGCGCACAAAACTACCTAAGGCACAAATCCTTAGTTGACATAAACCTTACCTCCGCATTCTCTCTGGAACCGGGAACCACACTGTCCAAAGAGCACTTACAATCTTGCAATTCACAACACACTAAGCCAACGCTCCACCTGAAGCAAATTGGAGAAGTACCAGCTTCTCCCCCACTTATCTCATTCTCAATCCTGAAGACAAAGGATTAGAAAAACCAGAAAGCACCGACAGTGTTTCCCACACATATCACGTATTAAGGGACAAACAACAATGACAGTATTCAACTGTCACACCAACTGACTCAACAACTTGGCCGGACGGACCGACCTGCTCTGATACCACTAATGTAACACCCCACATTCCCATCGCAAATAAATAATACATAAATAAATCAGAGTAAATAAAAATTTATTTTTTCGACAAAAACAGGGATGCCACATTTAAAGAAATAAAATACAATCCCTGCTCAATTATTTCGATACATAGCACAAAATAGAATACCCTCAAAGGGGAAACTTTTTCCATATAGAAGGAAAGGTCAATTATGGAATAAAGCGGAAAGATCCATAACCGACGTGTTTTTACAAAATAAATCATTTTAGAGCATCCAACTATATATACAAAAGTACTACAAAATACATTCAACAAATGTATATATATATATATATATATATATATATATATATATATAATCGTTCCCTGACTCCCGTGCTACGTATCAGAGCAGACACCAAGACCGACAAAAGAACGGAGGGTTAATCTTCACAAAAAGACCTCCAGCAACTCTAATATGCAATGCCTCATAGAGCATTATAAAACAACAGAAGGGTGAGAAATAACAACTAAACCAAGATTGCATAATAATATGCAAATACATAACAATTCACATGCATAGCTATTCTCACCACAAACCCCACATACTAATACATATAACATACCACATATACGTAACATATATCCGTTAATCCAACAATATAGCATATATCAATTATCCAATATACTCACATATTTGCACATAAGGCATACCAAGTCATAACATTTAGAAACACATCACACATCACATAGCATATGTCTACGCATAAAACATATTATCCACAACCAAGGTATTTATCACATATGCACATCAAATTACCAATTCCATCACAATCTCAACACATAACAAATCAATGCACAATTTCCACACATAATCAATCAAATCATGATTTTCCACACATAATGCATCCATTCACAATTCTCACACATAATCAATCAAATCATGATTTATGCAAATGCACAGAGACCGACACAACGACTTTATGCAAATGCCATGCGGTACCGTCTTCCAATGTTTCTCATCACTAGTTCACTCAGGAACTCTGCTGGAACCATCGCTTGTTACACACTGTAACTCCCCGTCGGGCATACGATGTTCCCCGTCGCTCACACCCCACATGGGCACACGTCATTTATGGATCGCTCACACCCCACATGGGCACACGACCCGATCGCTCACACCCCACATGGGCACACGATCGTATATAATCATCGCTCACACCCCACATGGGCACACGACGTTATAGCGGATTCCCTCTGGAACCAATCCGTTGCTCACACCCCACATGGGCACACGACGTTTATGGATCGTTCACACCCCACACGGGCACACGACCTGATCGTTCACACCCCACATGGGCACACGATCACAAGATGCATATCATGATGCTTGGCATACAATGACTCATGACATTCAAATGCACACACATATGCAACCATAATCATGCGTTTACAACCAAACACAACACATTGCATTTACTTGCCCTTAGGCCACAAACCATCATCACAACATGTCATCACATGCATTCACATCATATACATCACACAAGTCATACAATATCCATATCAAAAGCACCTTGCATGATACACATCAATTACACACAATTATAACGACAAAAGTCGACAAAACAACACCATTCAAATATCATACATCCATCACCAATACGTATCAATCATGCACAACATTTCATCACATATATTCAAGCCATATAACCGCACACAAGCTATACGTTACATATCAAAAGCATATAGAATGATAACACATCATTCGCACACCAATACGACAGTAAAAATCCGACAAACCAACACTTTTCCAAAACCATGACCTAAATAAATCATCTAATGCCCTCCAAACCATTTTTAATAGAAAGAATATTTTACTAGCTTTCCAACGCTTCGAACGGGGACCAAAACCGACTTACGGTTCAAAAGTTATGAATTTTTGAAAATAATATTTTTCTGAAACTTACAGTGTTAATCGGTTAACGCATTTGGTTAACCGGTTAACCATCGCGAAACAGCAGAAAAACCCCATTTTTATGACACAAAATCCCTCCAAACTTGTCCATAAACCCCCCAATCACACTGACAAGTAATCCCGACTAAATCCTATCATTTCCCGACTATTCTACGCGAACTATTCCGCATTCTAACCGTGAAAACATCGATTTCTATCAATTGCTCACAAATTCAACCAAATAGAAAACATATATTTTTCACCCAAACATTCAAACAAAACATACATATACATATACAAGCATGATATAATCGAAACTTCTCACCCTTACCCGATTATTCGCTCTTGAAACGGATGAATTCTCGATTTTTCCATTTTTCCTCTTCTCCCTTTTCTTTCCTCTCTTTTCTCTTCTCTTCTCTTTCTCTTCTTTCTTTTTCTTTTCCTTACTATCTTTTCTCTCTTTTCTTTCTTTTTATAAAAATATCTACCCCAAAAAGACCAAAATACCCCTCAGCTCAAATATCTCCCAAACGCTCCCAAAATGCGATAAAACATAAACAGTGATGAAAAATGATATATTGTCAAATAAAAGTCAATAATAAAATAATACAAAACCAAAACCAATTAAATCTACTCTATTAAATAAATCTAACAAAACTGGGACGTTACACTTGGGACCTAGATTTGTTCAAATTAATTGGCGGTATGGTGGGTACCTTCATCAGGTGTGATAAAGAAACAACAAATAAGAAGCAGTTTGACGTTGCTCGATACCTAGTCAAGACCAAATTTGCAATAAACATGAACTAAATCATGAATATAGAGATTAATGACTGTCTGTTCAAGGTTAAAATTGTGGAAGACTGCCATGGACCTGATAGGAAGGAGAAGTGTCACGAAGTAGAGGAAGGTTCTACTGAGGATGATATTTCTGATGACTCAGGCTCAGAGGATGAGGGTGGCGCGTGGGATAGTAAGTTGGATGGAGTTGATGGAACAATTAACTTTGTTACCCCTACTTCGGGAAGCACAGACCTATCTGAGCAGGTATCAGGGAATAATGATGCCTATGCTGATAGCTTGGAAGAGGAAAATACATTCGTCTGCGACAGCCTGGGACGAGAGGGGCATCAGAATGAAAGTGGCTTTGGTAAATCCAAAAAGGAAAAAGGTGAAATGACTTCTGACAGTGGAAAGGTTGAGCTTGGGGTTGATCAAAATCATACTTTTATTGAGGGGCCCAATAGTGCATTTAGTATGGGTGTCAACTCCAAAATACAAGAAGAGCATGGTACTGAGTTGTCCCATCCAAGGATTCCTGGGGCAATCGAGAATGGTGGGCCCAGATCCTATAACGTGGTAAAAACTGTCACTGATGGGGCTTCTCCAATTGTGGGCCTAAACCAAAATGAACTTGTTCTGCACCAGAATAGGCTTGGTAATTCTATTGGACCTATGGGACAGCCCAAACCAAGAAAAAAGATTGAGTTGAATGAATTATATGACAGAATACACATTCCATACTCTCTGTCATATTATTCGACCTTGCTGCACAACTCAGTGGTGAAACCTGTCCAAACTACTGGTGTAGCTGAAAATATGAGATTATCCATCCTGTCCTCACAAGAAGATAAAGCTTCTTCCAAATATTCAGGCGGTTCGGTTCTATGTTGTGACTCTTTAACAGATTTGGACCTGGCGCAATGTAATTAGAGATGTAAGAAGAATCTCAATGATGTCCCTCTTAGGGTATGGCAAACGATGAAACAACTGGGAATTGAGGGGGAGGAAGACGATGAGGTTTTCGAAGGCGTGGTCAGAGATATGGAAGCAAGAGATAAATAAAACTACTATAAGAGGATTGCAGAAAATAGTGAACCATGAATCTGGTTACTTTTAACACACGTGGATGTTGTAATTCCCTCAAACGAAGAAGAATTAATCAAATCTTCCAGAAAGGGAATGCAGAACTCTGCTTATTGCAGGAAACTAAAATTAAAAAATTACATGAAAGTATGGTGGGGAGTTTGTGGGGTACAAATGATTGTGAATGGTCAGAATCAAGATCTAATGGTTTGGATGGAGGGTTGTTAATTATATGGAACAAAGGTGCACTTCAGCCTATCTCAAGCTTCAAGGGTGAAGGTTACATTGGGGTCCAATTCCTATGGGGAAACCTCAACTTCTTTGTGGTCAACATTCACTCCCCTTGTGACCTAAATGAAAAGAGATTACTATGGGCCAATCTGCTAGATATCAAAGGGAGACACCCTGGAGGGAAATGGATCTTTGGTGGCGACTTCAACTCCATAAAGATGGAGGAAGAAAGGAAAGGTAAAGCCAAAGCCAATCGTATGGAGTTGTGTGAATTTAACCATTTCATTGATAGCCTGGGGTTGGTGGATCTCCCAACCACTGGCCATAGATTCACTTGGTCCAAAGCGGGTGGGGGTTGCTGTAGTTGTCTTGACAGGTTCCTAGTTGATGAGGATATCATTAGGGATTGGGACCTGAAGACTCAACATGTTGGAAACAAAGATATCTCTGATCACCGTCCGGTTTGGCTAAAGATTTCATGGGGCTTGTGTCTGAATCATGGAATGCTACGAAGGCTAAGGGTTCGGCTGGTGAGGTGCTGCACAAGAAATTAAAAGCACTCAAACTCAAATGGTGGAACACCAATATATTTGGGTGGGTGGATCTTGCTATAGAGAATGGTGTGGATAGACTCAATGAAGCTGAACACTATCTGGCTGAAGCAGGAGTTAGCCAATGCGACCAGAACTTAACCAAACTGTCTTGAGGCCCAAGAGAAGATTTGGAGCAAGTTGCGTATCAAAGAGAGCATGATCCATCAAAATTCTTGGGTGATGGATTCTTGAAGGTGATAATAACACCAGCTTTTTCCACTCCTCTCTAAGATCCAGATTAAGAAAGAATTTTATATCTGCTGTTAAATATGGTAATTCATCCTTGATGGATCCATTATCTATTAAAGAAGGAGCTTGGCTGTACTTTAAGGAGAAGTTTCAGATGCCTCATAGAAAGAAACCTCGTTTGAGACTGGACGACGTAAGCAAACTCTGTAAAAGGGATATAGAAATGTTAGAATCCGAATTTACAGGTGAGGAAGTTTATGAAGCAGTCATGGATTGCGAAGGCAATAGGTGTCCTGGCGTTGACGGGTATAACTTTAAGTTCTTGAAGCACTGCTGGGAAATTATTGGTAGGGATATCACTGATGATGTTCTAGAATTTTTCAAAAATGCTACACTACATAAACTTTCTCCTCCTCTTTCTTATCTCTTGTACCTAAAGTTGAGAACCCCCTTAGCTTTGCTGATTTTAGACCAATTAGTCTTATCGGTTGCATCGAGAAAATTATTTCAAAAATGCTCTCCACAAGACTCAACAAGGTGATTGGAAATCTGATTTCCTCCTCCCAAACAACTTTCATTCTTGGCAGGAACATGTTCGATGGAATTGTCGTGGCGAATGAATGCTTGGATTACGCGTATAGAAGTAGGAGTCAATGTTTGCTCTTGAAGGTGGACTTCTCTCAGGCCTTTGATTGTGTGGAATGGGACTTCCTAGATTCGATGTTGGGAGCTATGAACTTTGGTCCAAAATGGAGGAAATGGATAAGAGGAATAGTTCATAACAGCTACATGTCCGTTTTAATCAATGGCAGCCCCACTTTGGATTTCAAGACTTCCAGGGGGTTAAAGCAAGGGAACCCCTTATCCCCCTGCTATTCGCAATAGTTGTTGAAGGGTTAGATATCCTTGTGAAAAGAGCCTTGAATCTCAATCTGCTCAGTGGGTTCAAAGTGGGAGACAAAGTCGTGGGTAGCCTATTGCAATTTGCTGATGATACACTCCTGTTGTGTGATGGTAGTCTATCCAACTTGTGGGCAATTAAGTCAATTTTAAGAGGTTTTGAGATAGTTTCAGGATTAAAAATAAACTTCCTCAAGAGTTGTCTATACGGTATTGGTTTGGAATCGGATTTGATGAAGACTGTAGAGCAGTTCATGTTCTGTAAATCTAGTGCTCCACCGTTTAAATTCCTTGGTTTAACGGTTGGTGGCAATCTAAGAAGGTCTGTTTTTTGGGAACCTGTTTTGAACTGCATGAGAAATAGGCTGTCATCCTGGATTGGGAGACACCTCTCAATTGGAGGTCGAGTTACCCTACTAAATACGGTTCTTGTCAACCTGCCCATACACCACCTCGCTTTCTTCAAATCCCCCAAAAAGGTGATTAAGGAGATTATCAGCATCCAAAGAAAGTTTTTATGGGATGGAGCTGCTGGAACTAAAGGGATTCCTTGGGTGTGTTGGAAAGATATCTGCAGGCACAAGAAACTCGGCGGGTTAGGGATAAAACATGTTGGTCACTTCAATAACGCACTACTAGCTAAGTGGATTTGGAGATTTCTGCATAGGGACTGTGAAATATGGAATGATGTCATCGAGGCCAGATATGGAAACGTAGCCAAGTGGATTTGGACGGACGATATGAGGAGTTCACGATCTGCAGAATTTTCCTTTTGGATGAGGGATATAATTTTAATATGTAGACCTGTTACCGCGAACAATTTCTTGGACAGTTTGAATGCTAAATTGGGCAGAGGTTCTAACATTCCGTTCTGGTCCTGCAGGTGGAATGGCAGCTCCAAGTTTAGTTTATTGTTTCCAAATTTGTTTCAGGAGACATCCACTAAAGGTTGGAGCGTGGCAGATATGGGAGTATGGGACGCGGGCAGATGGAAGTGGTTGGTGCGTGCTCTGCATCATGAACTTGGATACGAAGCATCTGAAAAGCTGTAAGATTTATCAATCATACTAGGAGATATTCAGCCAGTAAGGGAAGCAGGTGACCGATGGATTTGGATGCTCGATAATGATAAAGTGTTTACCGTCCAATCATGCTACAATCTTCTGGCTGCTGTTGAAATCCAAACAAGTCTAGAAAACCAGTTAATTACTTCATTAGAGCTTATGTGGAAAACCAACATACCTTTGAAGGTAAAGGTGTTTACATGGAGATTATACCTAGATAGACTCCCTACACGGCAAAACCTCATCGCACGGGGGATAATTGAGTCGAATCACAATGAGGTTTGTGTATTTTGTTTTCGACAGCTTGAGGATGTTAATCACTTATTTGTTACATGCCAAACTATCGCACAATTATGGGTGAAAATCTTCAACTGGATTGGAATTGAAATTTTCTCTGAACCAAACTGTCAAGATCATGCATTGGTATGGTTCCTACGTCTTCGTGGGAACTGTAAGTAGGAAAATGTTAACTCGATTTGGTATATTACGTGCTGGTGTATTTGGAGATCCAGAAACGGTATCGTGTTCAAGGACGAAAGGTGGGCCGCGGAAACTATTTTTCAATTTATCAAAACATTGTCTTGGAGATGGATTCCTACATTGTCAAACTCCATTGGGAGTTGTAGTTTGTATGATTGGTTCAAATACCCTTTAGACTTCCTCTTATCCCTTTGATTTGAGAATGATTGAATCCATTGTATATGATGTATTGTAAGTAGGGGTTCCCCCCTTCCATTAATATAACTTACTTATCAAAAAAAAATTCATGTAAACCACTTTGATAATCAATGAAGATTTTATATTCATTACATTGTATCAAAGCCTCTCTTTGAGAGATTCTTTGATATTCACTCTTCATTCTTTCTCATGAGTTTTTAGTGTTCTTCATCGTCCAAGTTTCATTCTGAAACTTGTGTTTTCTTTCGATCCACCCGCTGCATTTCATCATTTTCCTTGATCCTTTGATCTACTTTCCATTGTTTCACTATGCCCCGTCAAAATCTCAACCATCAGCACAAACTGATTCATCATACTATGTGCTCCCGAGTGATAGTCCAAACTCAGTTACCATTGCATCTAAGCTCGATTGCAATAACTATTCAGTTTAGAATAGATCCATACGCAAAGCCTTTGGAGATAAGAACAAGCTTCCAATCATTGGTGGATCATTAGAGATTCTAGGTTTTGATGACTTGAATCAAGCATCATGGGAATGATGCAATTATCTGGTACATTCTTGGCTTATCAAAATGTTTGCTAGTTGATTTTCTTCCCTAGGGATATGATGAAAATTGATTTCATCAAAGTTGAAAATCAGCTATAGATGTGTTTCTTGAATAAAATCAACTTGCTATCACGAGTTTCCCAATCTCCCTTGATCTCACTGATTACCAGAGCTGAATCTTCGTATACATCGAGGATTTTGATTTTCAGATCAATGGCTGCTTCGATTTTGTAGGTACATGCTTCATATTCTGCCATATTGTTGGTGCAGTCGAAACATAATCTTGCAATGAAAGGAAGGTGAAAGCTAGTTGGAGAAGGAATGATTTCCCCGATCCCATGACCTTTAGCATTTGAAGCATCGTCGAACACGAGCGTGCATCACGATTCTGGTTCAGGTCCTTCGTCGGGGTCTGGGATTTCATAGTCTCTGATAAATAGAATGTCTTCATCTGGAAAGTCAAACCTCATTGGTTGATAATCCTTCACAGGTTGATGAGCGAGATAATCTGACAGCACACTCCCTTTGATAGGTTTTTGTGTGACTTACTGGATATCATATTCTGTCAGTAGAATTTTCCACCGAGCAATTATTCTAGTGACAGTAGGCTTCTCAAATATGTACTTTATTGGATCCATTTTGGATATCAATAAAGTAGTGTGACAGAACATGTATTGTCTTAGGCGGCGAGCATCCCAAGCTAGAGCACATCAAGTCTTCTCTAAGAGTGAGTATCTGGTCTCACACTCTGTTAACTTCTTCCTCAAGTAGTAGATGGCATGTTCATTTCTCCCTGTGTCATAATGTTGACCAAGTACACAACCCATTGATTTATCCAACACGGTGAGTTACATGATTAGTGGCCTACCCAGAATAGGTGGTATTAAAATCAACAGTTCTTGTAAATACTTTATTTTTTCAAATGCCCTTTGGCAATCATCGTTCTACTCAATCTTTTGATTCTTTCTCAATAATTTGAAAATTGGTTCATAGGTAGCCGTCATATGGGAGATGAACCTTGGGATGTCGTTTAGTCGACCTAGTAAGCCTCAAACTTCCTTTTCTATTTTGGAGGTGGCATGTCTTGAATTGCTAGAACTTTGTCGGGATCAACTTCAATGCCTTTTTGACTAACAATGAAACCCAAAAGCTTACCAGATCTGAACCAAAAGGTGTACTTTGTAGGATTCAACTGCAGCTTGTACTTCCAAAGTCTGGTAAATTGTTGCCTTAGATGGTCTAGGTTCTCGTCTTCAGTCTTGGATTTAGAAATCATATTGTCCACGTAAACATTTATCTCTTTATGAATCATATCGTGAAAGAGGGTTACCATGGCTCTTTGATATGCTGCCCCTATGTTCTTCAAACCAAATGACATGACTTTGTAGCAGTAAGTTCTCCAAGGAGTGATAAAAGTAGTCTTTTCCATATCATTTGGAGACATTTTTATCTAATTATACCTGGAGAACCCATCCATGAATGAGAAAACGGAGAGCTGAGCAGTGTTGTCGACCAAGACGTCAATATGAGGTAATGGAAAGTCATGCTTTGGGATCGCTTTATTGAGGTCTTTCTAGTTTATGTGTCATACCCCAAATTTATCCTACCTTTTTCAAATTTTCTTGCATTCGACTTTATTTTCGATTTGCATCGCCTCCATAACATAACATGTTTTTCAGCATGAATAATTCCTAAAATGACCAGCCATAATGAATTCTTGGATATACAGACAGACTGGCTGAATTATTTCTCGAATATGCTAAAAAGCAGTGGTTGAAAAGTTTCAAAATCGAGCTTGCAGACGTTAGTAATATTTACCTACTATTCGCGAAGTTTAACCTGACGTGATTGAAAAGTCATTGAAAAATAAAACGAGCACGTCAGGTTAACCCGGTGAATTTTCAAATCTGACCAAACGCTGTACTTTTCTGAGTCATTTGTTTCGCGCTGATAATTTTGGTGCAATCAACTTAATTTTTTAGGCACTTTTGCGCTAGATTTTTATTCGATTTTAATTCTTTTATTTTTTAATCAAAATAACTAATTTAATTTGTTTATAATTAATTGATATTCAAATTGAATTTATTTTCAATAACTGGTTTTTATTTTCAGGTTAGTTACTGGACTTATTTTTAAAACATTTAAATAAAAATTATTATAAAAAGAGAGAAAGAGAATGACAAGGACTACATATAGTTGGCATTTTGTTTAAAAAAACAGATGGATCAGTGACCTCCCTCCTAACTTTTGACAACTCATGCCTAGGATTCTCTCTCTCCAAATATATTTCACTCTCTCTCTCTCTCTCTCCCTCTCTCCATGTAGGCAACGGTTAGAAAGAAAAAAACAAAAAAAAAGACTCTTTAATCCCACTCAAATTGGAACAGACATCCACTCCTCTCTTAAAAAAAGGCAACGCGTTTTAGCTAGCTTGAATAAACTCACCAACCCACTACACATTGAATCTCTCTCTCTGTTGATGTAAAAGAAGAAAAAACTTTACTATTTTCTGGAACCTTACAACAAACTCAATCCCACCCTCATATATTCATTCAAAAGGAAAACACCAATCATGTGACTCTGGCTCTTTCACTTTCCCTCACCATTCTCCACGTGAATCATCACTTTGAATCTTCTCACCACCATTTAAATAACTCTTCGGATCCTCACCTTCCTTCAAATCTTTGAGCAACTCTTTCTTGTGCAACCACTACTTTCAACAACACCATAAACCTTCAACGTTTTGGCCAAATTTCATCACTGTGTTTCAAACTCCAAAGCAATACTGCTCCGATCTGCATCCTTTTTCACATTCCAGTCGCAATCGAAACACCACCCTCCTTCAACCACACTTTCCATCCACCACCGGAATAACTTTCCTTCGAAGCTTTAAAGTACACCACACCGTGGATTTCTCTAGTAACCACAACAGCGGCGATGCGAACAAGATCTATTTCCCTCACACAAACTGACCGCGATAATCAACAAGTAGCTAAACCCCATCTTCAACTTGATTTTGTCTTGTCGATTTAGAGCTCGCGAACCTTTGTTTTGCTTTTGTGTTTGGTTGCTGTTGATTTATATGGGTGGAGTTTGATTCAAGACTTAAGTTCGATACGGTTCTTGTTAGTAGGCCCCATGGGATCTGAATTAAGCCTAATTGGATGAGAGACTATGTATTAGAATAATATGAATTATTATTATTTTAGTTGTTATTATGCATTTTCTTCAAGTGGGCCTGACCCAGTATCCAGCCCATTTGGGTTGTGCTTGTATTTAAGCTTTTAGCTTTGTTGAATGAATCTGAGAATTAATTCAGAATTTTACAATTTCTTCCTTCTTTGCTTTATGTGTGTCTTTTGATAAGAACCCTAGATCTAAGAAAATAGTTGTGGAAACCACCTTATCAATTGGTGCTTTCATCACTTAGATTCATGGCCCCTCCTCCCAAACAACCTAACCCTAGAGATATCATAGAGGAAGCTATTCAAACTGCTCACGTACATCTTGATAATGCAATGACACAAACCCAACAGTAAATGATGAGAGTTTCGATAAAACCACTGCAGATTTGGAGTTGATTCAGACCCGTATGGACAATGAGAAGCAAATTCCAGACTCTAGGTATGAAAACATCATGGGGATGCTAAACAAACTTTCTCTTCAAAAGGAACAACAACCAACAACCACTGTTCAAGCAGCAGCAACAGCCACTGTTCATACAGCAGCATCATCTCCTTCAGGTATCAGTAATCTTTCTCACTCCATTCCCATATCTACAACCCATACTATCCCCATTTTTACTAATGTAACCACTCCTCTACATTCCCCTTATTTACACCAGCCTTATACTACTCCTTTAAACTCCACTACCCTCTCTAACAACCTACACCAACCACACTTGACCACTGCTCCTTTAAGACCAACCCCTACCCACATACCCAGATTTTTTTCTTCACCTTACCTTACTCAACCCAACACTATGCCATTCACACAAAATTATAATATTCCAATGTTCCAACATATCCCTTTTCCACAAATTCAACCAAACACACCTCTACCACCATTCTGAACCCCTAAATTAGAACTTCCCATGTTTGATGGTTCAAACCCTTTAGAATGGTTATTTCAAGCCGACCAATTCTTTGATTTTTATCAATTACCACCTGAACATAGACTTTCTATGATGTCATTTTATATAAAAGGTAAAGCTTTACGTTGGTTCAAATGGATGCATCAAAGTCAATTATTAATTGATTGGGCCTCTTTTACTAAGGCATTGGAATTATGTTTTGGTCCTTCTACATATGCTAATCACCTGGATGAATTGTTTAAGTTAAAGCAAGTAAGATCAGTGGTGGAATATCAAGCTGCTTTTGAAAAATTGGGCACTCAAGTGGTAGGTTTATCTCAAGAGGCAATTCTAAATTGTTTTATTTCTGGTTTGGCACTGGATATACAGAATGAAATTGCCATTCATAAACCAAATTCTATTTTGTAAGCTATTGGGCTAGCTAAGTTGATTGAGTCTAAGATTAGAGATGCCAAACTAAATATCAGAAATCCTTCTCCAGACCTGTTCACAAACCTATTACAGCCACACAAACAACACCCTAACCCACCTCTTCCCCAAAAATCCCAGCCACATCCCAACCTTCCAAACTACCAATTCGAAAGCTTTCCAATGCTCAACTTCAAGAGCGTCGTGCTCAAGGTTTGTGTTTCAATTGTGATGAGAAGTTTATATCGGGTCACCGATGTACAACTGGAAAATTCCTCTTGCTAATAGAGGATGATGACACTCAAATTGCGAATGAATCATCAGATACATTAGAGGTCAATTCAAACACATCAGAAGTTGATGACACCTATTTCCAGCTATCTCCCCAAGCTGCTATCGACCATTTTTCTCCTAAGACTCTAAAATTCACCGAATTGCTGAATGGCCATACAGTAACAATCCTAATCGACACCAGCAATACCCATAATATCTTATAACCCCGCATTACCCAACACCTCAAAATCCCAACCAAACCCATTCCCAACTTTCCCGTAATGGTGGGTAACGGATCCAAACTATCATGTACAGGACTTTGTCCTCAAGTCCCTATCACTCTGCAAAACAACCTTTTCCATATTCCATTCCATTTGTTACCTATCGAATGAGCAGATGTTATGCTAGGCATGGAATGGTTAAGAACACTTGGTCCTATCATGGCTGACTTCTCAATTCCAAAAATCTATTTCACTTATAAAAACAATGTTATCACCATCACAGGAGACCCAAAATCTCTACCTACACACTCCTTATACAACCAATTATGCCACCTTTTACACACCGATTCCATCGCTTATATTCACCTCTTGCTTTACCAACCCACAAATGAAACCCAAACCAACCCACCAAAACCCAACCCAAACCCTCTTGACTCTCTTCCCACATCACTTCCAACATAAATCAAATCCATCTTGAAATCCCATGCTGCTGTCTTTAAACAACCCCAAGGCTTACCTCATCCCATTTTCATGACCACCACATCCCGATTATCCCTAACACTGCCCCAATTAACGTAAAGCCTTATAGATACCCCCACTCACAAAAAGAAGCCATGACCACTATTATCCATGAAATGCTTCAAGAATGTATCATCAAACCAAGTAACAGCCCATATTCCTCACCTGTGCTCTTAGTGCAAAAAAAATATGGCTCTTGGCGATTTTGTGTTGATTATAGAGCATTAAATGCTGTCACAGTCCGCAACCGTTTTCCCATACCAACAATTTTTTGATGAGTTGGGTTCTGCAACTATTTTCTCTAAGATTGACCTACGATCTGGTTATCACCAAATCCGGGTAACAACTGAAGATACACACAAAACTGCATTCAGAACGTTTGACGGGCACTATGAGTTTCTGGTTATGCCTTTTGGCCTTACTAATGCTCCTAGTTCTTTTCAAGCGGCGATGAATGATTTGTTACGACCATACCTACGTCAGTTTGTTCTTGTTTTCTTTGATGATATTTTAATTTACAGCTCTTGCATTTCTGAACATATACAACATTTGAAGTTGATTTTAGAGCTACTTTTATCTAATCATATTTATGCCAAATTATCCAAATGTGTTTTTGTTGTCCCTTATATTGATTACTTAGGTCATATTATTTCAAGTGATGGTGTAACCCCATATCCAGCGAAGATTCAAGCAATTCTTGATTGGTCTAGGCCACATTCTCTCACGACCACTGAAGCATGGGTACTTCTAAAATGGTGAAGTACCGGTACCGGGTACACACCCGTACCGGGTACACGTACCGTACTCGTGGTATTTCATTATTTCTCATTACTCGATTTTGAGTGAAATTTGTGCTTTTTTCAAATATTAATGTAGTATATTTATGTATTTTAATTTCTTCGTTACTATATCTTAACATTACTTTTGATTTTTTTAACTTTTATAGTGATGTTTTATTGTGAACCTAACAATTTAGTTCTATACTCATACATTTTATAGAAAACTCTTATTTTTTATTAACGTACCCGTACCTTATTTTTTTAAAAATGTCGTATTCCGTACCAGTACTGGTACCCGCATCGGGTACGTACTCATACCAATGCATCATAGCTCACGACACTCATGGGTTTTTTAGGTCTCACCGACTTTTATCGTCGATTTGTTCGACATTACGCCTCTCTCGCCGCTCCCCTCACCGATTTATTGCGTTCCACTAAATTAGTTTGGAGTACATCAACAGAAATTGCATTTACAACATTAAAACAAAAGATGACGGAAACTCCTGTCTTGTGCCTTCCTGACTTTTCCCAAACCTTTGTGCTCGAGACTGATGCTTCAGCAGTTGCAATTGGTGTTGTCTTATCTCAGTAAGGTCATCCTCTGGCATTCTTTAGCAAGAAAACGTGCAACCGGCTCCAAGCTTCATCAATGTATGTTCGCGAGATATATGCCATTACTGAAGCTGTAAAAAATGGCATTAGTACTTGATTGGGAGGCATTTTCACATATATACAGATCAGAAAAGTTTGAAAAATATTTTGGTTCAAACTATTTAAACTCCTGAACAACAGAAATAGGATGCAAAGTTGCAAGGTTTCAACTTTGATATTTTTTACAAACCTGGAAAATCAAACCAAGTTGCTGATGCTCTGAGCCGTATTCATACCGAGGATGACGTCATTCTCCTTTCCATCTCTTCACCAGTTCCACTTCTGGTCAGCCAGCTCAAGAAGTACTATGAAACAGAAACGGATGGTCAGAATCTCAAATATAAAGTTTTGACAGATCCAATATCACAACCTTGTTTTCAAGTTAAGGACAAACTTCTTTACTACAAGGATAAAATTTACATACCTCATGTGGAAGAGTTGCGGTAGAATCTTCTTAAGGAATTTCACTCCACCCCTGCTGCTGGTCATTCTGGGCTACAACCAACTCTGGCTCGTATTTCTTCTTCTTTCCTCTGGCTTGGAATCTACAGAGACACCAAAATTTGTTGTCAGAACTGCCCAATATGTCAACAAAACAAATATCTTACAACAAGAAAACAAGGACTCCTACAACCCCTACCCATTCCAACTAAAGTATGAGATGATTTGACTATGGATTTTATAACACACTTACTAAGTTCTTTTGGTCACACGGTGATCTAAGTAATTTGTGACAGGCTAACCAAATTTTGTCACTTCATCGGACTTCCAGCAAAATATTCCGCAAAGGATTTAGCCTTGCGTTTCTCAGTTGAGATCTGTAGGTTGCACGATATTCCCAACTCCATCATCTCAGATCGAGACCCTTTTTTTCTCAGCACTTTTTGGAAAGAGCTATTTCGAGCTCAAGGTACAACCTTGAAGTACAACATAACCTACCACCTTGAAACAGATGGTCAAACAGAGGTCATTAATCATTGTTTAGAGACGTATCTACGTTGTTTTACAAGCGAACAACCAAAACAGTGGTTTAAATACTTACATTTGGCAGAATATTGGCATAACACCGCTCTCCATAGCTCCATCAAAATGACTCCATTTGAAGCTCTTTATGGTCGATCTCCACCATCCTTCCCTCATTACAATCCCGAATCCTCTTCTCTGTAGGCCATTGATATGTCCCTACAACAAAGAGATGAAATACTTAGTTAGTTGAAACGCAATATGGAAAAGAGTCGAATAAACATGGAAAATCAAAGCAACAATAAGAGGATTGATGTTACCTTTAAGGAAGGAGATCTGGTATTGCTCAAACTGCAACCATATCGACAGACGTCCGTCCAACATCGTATCTCAAACAAGCTATCCAAACGTTACTTTGGGTCCTTTAAAACTCTGAGTTGAATCGGAAAAGTTGCGTACAAGTTGGAACTCTCTGCATCCTCAAAGATCCATCATGGCTTCCACGTTTCTCAGCTAAGAACCTTCAAAGGAACAAATGTTACTTCAAACTTCAACCCAGTTCCACTAGAGTTTGACAATCCAAGTCCAGATCCGCTACATGCAGATGAAGAGGGTGCGGCCTCACCTCTTATTGATGATCCTGTTAACATTAACACGTCTGAGTTAGAGAAAAAAATGGAGCATCAAGTGAATAATAAAGAAAAAGTTAAAGCCTTACAGAGTAAGAATGAAGAAGAAATGATTTCTACTCATGAAGGCGAGGATGGCGATTTGAAGATTCAGAAAGAAGTTGTTTTGACTAAGAAAAAGAAGTGGGTTCGGAACAAAAGTATTATGACTTGGGAAGCCAAGTACTTAATAAGAAGCTTCAAGATCTCCACTTCCCAAGGCCAGCCCACGTGACCTTATCCTCTCCCATTGGAAAACGTGTGATTTCATCTCACTTAGTGGGTTCCAACGAATACCCATTCTCACCTGCAACACCGTCTGATTTCCTTGATAATATTGATACATCTCCCATGCCCTTGATTTCTCCCACATGTAACTCTCCCCATATCCCTCAAGAATCCACTTTACAGCCTTTTATTATGCCAAGATATGATAACTCTCTACTCCCACCTAACACACGTGACCTACCCCAAATTTCAAATCCCACAAGTCTTCAGTAAGTGGTCTGCTATCCTTTAGAATCCAATGCCACTCCTTCAATTCCAACTACTATAGCCAACCGTGGGCCTTCTTGGGCTTCATCTTTCCAATCCTTCAAACCAACTCCTAAACCCATCCTTGAGGACAAGGATGTTGTTGGGCCGGATACTACTGTTAGTAGGCCCCATCGGATCAGAATTAAGCCTAATTGGACGAGAGACTATGAATTAAAATAATATGGATTATTATTATCTTAGTTGTTATTATGCTTTTTCTTCAAGTGGGCCTGACCTAGTATCCAGCCCATTAGGGTTGTGCTTGTATTTAAGATTTTAGCTTTGTTGAATGAAGCAGAGAATTAATTTAGAATTTTACAATTTCTTCCTTCTTCTTTGTTTTATGTGTATTTTTTGATAAGAACCCTAGATCTAAGAAAATAGTTGTGGAAACCACCTTATCGGTTCTTGTCGCAACAACGCCCCTCACGACTCACAACAACTCGAATCTTCAACAACTCGAATCTTCAACAACAACAACATCTGCGCCGACGCATTTTCGCTCAGTTTCTCACCGCAGTTTTGCAACAACAACGACAACGCGTGGTCTAGATTCCACAGCACAACAAACAACAACGATTGTGGTTCAAATTGACAAACGACGACATTGAGAACTCCCTTCAATTTGACCTTCAGCTGAAACAAAAAATAATGTCCCAATTAGTTTCGTTTCCAGCTCCACAACGACAAAACCACGACATAACGTTTCGATTTCGAAATGTTGTATCATGTCGATGAGGTCCAATTCTACTCGCTTGTATTGCTGTCAATCTGCACTGCGGTTACACTCCTTGCGACTTGTTGAGGTGACATTGTTTAAAATGTATGATTGGTTATATGATTCTTGCACTGGAATATGGTGATGATTTTGGATTGGTAACATTTTGAAAATCCCACTGCCACTGCTTGCAATTTGACTAAGATGTCGTGTATTGTTTTTGTGGATATTTTTGTGATGCACCGCGGTAATGTTTTGATTCGAACTTCCTCTGGTTATGCTGTTAACAAAATTAACCGGTGTGTGATTGTAATGTTAAATCGCTTTGAGTGTGTTACAATGTGTATTATAACATTGAAAGATTGTCGTCCTGATTTTTTTTCATGGAGGTTTCTGTTTCATTATGTGCTTGTTCCTTCCATGTGATTAAGGATTTCTAATGCAGCTTTTACTGTGTTTTTGGATTGATCAGTTTACATTTCAATGGGTTGCTATTCTTGAATCTTGTTGTTACTATTAAGTGTTGACTTGTGTATGCATCTTAGTCATGTCGGTTTTCCTACGACATCGCGTATATTCTTAATTTGGTATGCATCTTAGCCACTTCAATATACTGCTGCTACTGTGTTGTCAATTTGCACCCCATGACAGGAATTTGGTTATGATTCAGAGTACATTTTGGAATTTGTTAGTTGCTATTGTTAAGAACAAGTATGTATGTTTTTGGAACGTTTCGATTTCGGCTTGAGCTCTACAACACACTGATAATATACACTCTACTGCTGTTATATGCTTAAGAAATTGAATATTATTCGCAACATCAACACATAACGGTTTCGATGATAATCATGTTTCGAGTGGTATACCTTCACGGATTATATGTTGTTGTTAGAAGCTTCCTGCATTTTTATTGCGAGATTTGTTTTGAAGTCATGGTAATTGCTTGCGTATCGTTTCTTTTGTTTTGCGAAGTTTAGATTATTGCACCGCGAATATCGATTTTGCTTCGAAATAATTATCACATGTTCTGTTCTGTTGCTGCTATAAAATCTATTTTGGTTTCAATTCGATTGTGTTGCGCATCTGATACATTATATGTTTGATTGCTCGTAGGGCTGGAAATGAGTCGAGTCGAGTCGAACTCGCCTTAGCTTAGTTTGACTCGTTAAGAATTAGCCGTGTTTGAGTTCGAGTTCATCACGAACTTTTTTTCAGCTCAAACTCAACTCGTTAAGAATTGTTCGAGTTCGAGTTCGAGTTCATCACAGACTTTTTTTCAGGTCAAATTCGACTTGTTAGAAGTTCACGAATATCTCGGTTCAACTCGTTAGGTTTATCTTGTTCGGTTCAACTGGCTTATTTCACAGACTTAAAAGTAATTTTTTAAAGTGTGTATATATATATATATATATATATATATATATATATATATATATATATATATATATATATATATATATATATATATATATATATATATATATATATATATATATATATTTGCCATTTTAAATTAATATTTTTTAAATAAAAAATATAGAAATAAAATAAAAGTTATAAGATTGGAATTTATACGATGTTAATTTTATTTGTATAATTATTCGTAGAAATATTTTACTCACTTGAGAATATAAATTATCAATTAAAACTGTTAGATTAAAAGAAAATATGAGACTAAGATTTAGAACAAATCTTTAGACCTACTCTTAAAGACAATATAATCTATCTCATATATAATCGAATTGACTCATGAACATGACGAGTCGAACTATGTATAGTTCAAGTTCAGATCATTTAGTTAACGAACTTAGTTTTTAGCTCATATTCAGCTCATTTGGTTCATGAACCTAGTTCAACGATTTATTTTTCGAATCGAATTTCAAACTATTTTCGAGTTGGTTTGGTTCATTGCCAGCCCTAATTGCTCGAACCAATTTCGAGGGTGTATTCGTTTACGTGACTGAGATTCAAATTCAAATACCTTGTTTTTTTTTGTTTTTACAATTGGTGAAGACAGAAAGATTGATATCAGAAAAATACTACTCTTTATATTGCTTTCTTGCTACTACCAATGAAAATACAATCAAGCCTTTATATATACCCAAGATACTGTTATTCTAGGAATTAAATGCAACTAAGTTCTATTAATGGACCACTAACCTCTTGGCCTTACCACTACAAGAACTCTTGGCCTTTCAACTAACATCTAAATTAAAACACACTTAAAATAACATTTAAAGTTTATTCAACAAAACTCCCCTGCAAACTTAAATATTTCTACCATCCATCATGCCTATCAATTTCTTGCCTCTGTCGAAAACTTCCTTCGACAATGGTTTTGTGAGAATATCTGCTGCTTGATCTTTGCTTGGTATATGCCTCAATTCGACACTTCCTTCCTTCACATGTTCTCGAATGAAGTGGAAGCGAACATCGATGTGTTTGCTTCTTTCATGATTCACTGGATTCTTTGCTAACTCAATTACTGATTTGTTATCCACTTGTATTACTGTTGCACCTACCTGTTTTAGCTCCATCTTGCTTAACAATATCCTAAGCCATATCGCATGACAAACGCACCAGGATGCTACCACATATTCAGCTTCACATGTCGAAAGCGTTACTATTGGTTGCTTCTTGGAAATCCAGGTAAATGTAGTATTTCCCATAAAGAACACATATCCTGAGGTACTTTTTCGATCGTCTATGTCTCTGCACCACTCGCTGTCGGAGTAACCAATCAACTTGTAATCTTCTGTACTTGAGTAAAACATTCCAAGTGACACAGTTTCTTGGATGTATCGAAGGATTATTTTCAATGCCTTCCAATGTGAATAGACTGGTTCCTCCATTAATCGACTTACAATGCCGACACTTAATGAAATGTCCGGCCTTGTACATGTGAGATAGCGAAGACTTCCTACCAAGCTTTGATATTTGCTTACTTTGACACGATCTCCACCATCAAATTTCGACAACTTTGCACCTGGTTCCATTGACGTCAAAATCGGATTACAACTTTCCATCTTATATTTTTTCAAGATTTCTTTTGCATATTTCTCCTGTGAAATAAAGATTCCTGTTTCTTCTTGTCGAACCTCCAGACCAAGAAAAAATCTCATCAGACCTAAGTCTGTCATTTCAAATTCCCGTGTCATTGTGCCATTGAACTCTTCTATCATCTGACCATTGTTACGAAAGAAAATCAGATCATCGACATAGAGAGCAATAAGTAAAATATTGCGTTCATTCTTTTTTACATAAAGGGCATGCTCATAGGGACATTGCTTGAACCCATTTTCCTTGAAATATGTGTCGATACGTGTATTCCATGCTCGCGGTGCTTGCTTCAGCCCATAAAGCGCTTTCTTCAATTTCAGCACCTTCTTCTCTTCTCCAACTTTCGTATATCCAGGTGGTTGTTCAACATAAACTTCTTCTTTGAGCACGCCATTCAGAAATGCTGACTTGACATCCATTTGAAATATCGGCCATTTGAATTGAGCAGCTTGTGAGATGAGTAGTCGAATTGTCTCCATTCTTGCAACGGGAGCAAATATTTCATCATAGTCAATTCCTGCCTTCTGCTTATATCCCTTTGCAACAAGTTGCGCCTTATATTATTCCACTTCGCCTTCAACATTCATCTTTTTCTTGAATACCCACTTCACACCAAGGGGTTGACTTCCTTTTGGAAGTTCGACTAGCTCCCATGTGCTGTTGTGGTTGATCGCCTTAATCTCTTCGTCCATGGCAGTTTTCCACTTCTTGTCTCGCAGCGCCTCTTCAAAACTAATGTTTTCCATATCTGCTAGAAGACATACAAGGTGCACCTCACTTGTCGAATCATACAAATCTTGTAGACTTCGCATTCTGGGTTGTAGAGGTTCATCTTCATTTTCAGAATCTTCAAGGTCTGTCGAGATGCTTGTTGGTGCAGCGACTGATGATTCTCCAACTTCGACGATAACTTCTGTCAAATTGTTCCAGTCCCACTTTCTTACTTCGTTTATTCTAACGTCCCTACTCACTATCACCTTCTTGCTTATGGGATCGAATAACCTGTACCCTTTTGTCTTCTCATCATATCCAATGAATATGTACTTCTGACTTTTGTCTTCAAGCTTCGTTCTTTGTTAATCCGGTACGTGTGCATAAGCCACACTACCAAATACTTTGAGATGAGAAATTGTTGGCTTTTGTCCGCTCCATGCTTCTTGTGGTGTTTGATCTTCTAACTTCGAATGTGGACATCGATTCTGAACATAAATGGCACATTGTACAGTTTCTGCCCAGAATTCCTTCGACATGTTCTTGCTCTTAAGCATTGATCGAACCATGTTGAGGACTGTTCGATTCTTCCTTTCAGCTACACCGTTTTGTTGAGGTGAATATGGTGCAGTTAGAAATCTCCTTATGCCCTGCTCTTCACAATACTTCATAAAGGTTGTCAAAGTATACTCACCACCTCTGTCAGAACGAACGTCTTTGATGTGTCTGTCAGTTGCCTTCTCCACCATTACTTTGAACCTTTTGATCACCTCGAATGCTTCATATTTTTTTTTCATGAAATAAACCCAGGTCTTTCGTGAGAAATCGTCGATAAAGGAAATGAAATACCTTTTGCCACTGAAAGATTCCGGAGTGATTAGCCCACATATGTCAGTATTAATCAGTTTGAGAATATGTTTAGCTTGATATTCTGCCTTCTTTTGAAATGAGGTTCTTGTTTGTTTGCTAAGCACATATTCTTCACAAAATCTTCCTTCATAGTCTATGTCTGGTAGCCCGTGCACCATGTTCCTCTTCGCTAACCTTCTCAAACCAGCATGGTGTAGATGACCAAAACGTAGATGCCACAGCGGCGCTTTGTCTTCGACATTGACTTGCAAACATTTTCCTCGAACACTTCTCAAGTTCAGTTTGTACATTCGATTTCTCCCCTTTTCGACTTGAGCAATTAGATGCCCTTGCTTGTCCTACAAGTGTAATATCCGATCTTTCATGAATATTGAATAACCTTTTTCTGTGAGTTGCCCCAAACTCAAAATATTTGTCTTGAGTTCTGGTACATAATAAACATCTTGAATTGACTCAGTCAAGTCATCCTTTTGCAAGTAGCAAATCGTGCCTTTGCCTTCTACCTTCACTTTCGATGCATCTCTGAAAGACACATGACTATCATTAACCTTTTGTATTTCTTTAAACAGGTGTTTGTGACCATACATGTGATTACTTGCCCTTGAGTCGAGATACCAGATAGTGTCATTTTCCGCGTCTACTTCCTTTTGAGTCATCAGTAGAAAACCTTCATTCGCTTCGGCTTCCAAAGCTAGATTGGTTGTTTCTTCTACTTTCTTTTCGACTCGACAATCTTTTGCAAGATGTCCCATTTTACCACAGTTATAGCATTTGTATGAGTTCCAATCCTTCGCATAATGACCATGCTTGTTACACTTGTAACATTCGATGTTGGAGTAGTTCGACCAAGCTCCTCTTTGACCACGTCCTCTGCCACACCAATTTTGCTGGCTCGAGTGTCCTCTCTCAAAGTTGCTGCCTCGACCATTGTCACGACCTCCACGGCCATGGCCACATCCTCTTCCTCAAAAGTTTTGAGAGTAGAGTACTTTTTCGTCTTTGATTGACTCCTTCATTTGATGTGCTTCGTCGAGTGTCTCCTCTTTCTTTTTGATCTTACGCTGTTCGTGTGCCTCGAGAGAACCAGCGAGCTCTTCGACTGAGAGCGTCGAAAGGTCCTTCAACGCTCTTCTATTGCACACACAATATTCTCAAATTTATCTGTTAAAGATCTCAGGATCTTTTCGACAACTCGTGCATCAGTCACCGTTTCGCCATTTCTAGTGAGTTGATTCACCACTGTTTGTACACGCGTGATGTAGTCAGATACAATTTCTGACTCCTTCATCTGCATCCTCTCCAATTCGCCACGAAGAGTTTGGAGTCGAACTTGCTTCACTCGGTCTGCTCCTTTGAACACTTTTTCTAACATGTCCCATGCTTCCTTCGACGTAGTCGATCCGACAATTTTTTCAAAGTCTGATTCGCCGACTTCTCGGAATAGTATGTACAATGCCGTCTTATCCTTTGATCGTGTCTCTTTCAACGCCTTGTGTTGAGCTGCCGTATATTCCGTAGTGTCTGCTGGTTCTGCGAAATCGTCTTTGGTCACCTCCCACGCATCTAGAGATCCAAGAAGAGATTTCATTTGGATACTCCAGTTTTCGTAATTTGACTTCGTTAGTCACGACAACGGCATTTGACTCATCACGTTTGCCATTAGCTCTGATGCCAATTTGAAGACAGAAAGATTGATATCAGAAAAATACTACTTTATATATTGCTTTCTAGCTACTACTAATGAAAATACAATCAAGTATTTATATAGACCCAAGATACTGCTATTCTAGGAATTAAATACAACTAAGTTCTATTAATAGACCACTAACCTCTTGGCCTTAACACTAAAAGAACTTTTGACCTTTCAACTGACTTATAAATTAGAACACACTTAAAATAACATTTAAAATTTATTCAACAATTGGTTCATATGACTGTTTGAACTTATAAATTTGTTGCTTGTGTTTAGATCGAATTTACACTATGTGCGTTTGTAAAAGTGGCTTTGTCGGTTGGTTTACAATTTCAGACGGTTTGTTAAGCTGTAGTTGTTGTTCATGGTTTGCTCAAGTGAGCTTAAGGTTAAAGTCTTTCTTTTTTTTAAACTTATGCCTATTTTGTTAGTTGTTGTTGTTGAAGTAAACGTTATCAGCAAACAATTTTTTGGACCCTCAAATCCGAGCTTCACCTCGGTGGTTTACAGTGACGAAATCATGATAACCGGAGGTCCCTTTTCTTTCTGCTTTTCTTTTTTATTTGCACTACAGCTTGTTCATGAAGGCTTTGTAAACTTTTGCCTTCATTTAAGATGAACATTGCGATTAGGTTATTAAAATTTCAACCCAGGTTTTGTCTGCATGTGTGTTAGTGCTACTAGAGTTTTTTAATTTCTTATTCTTTGATAATATTGCAAAGTAAGTGTCTCTTTTTTACTTATTCTTGGGCTGAGTTCTTTTGGCATTGAATTAAGGCCCAATTCATCTTCCCTATTTACACACCCTTTTGATTATTTGAACATTCTTGTTTTTATTTATTTATTTATTTATTTTATTTATAGGTTTTAATTAATAACTAATAATTTGTTTTTTAGTTAGAAAAGTTATGGTTGCTTGATGTTCATATAATTTACTTCTATTTTTATTATGTTGTTATCTTGGAATTAATATTCGAATTAATTTTTAAGACAATTTGCTTGAACGCATAAATTACGGACCGACTATGTATATAGTGATTATCATATGAATCTACTCTAAATGATCTTAACACAGTTCTATATTTAGTTGCCTTCGATTTCGATTGGTTTTCAGCTCCGTGGCTTGCTTCTTACAACGAGTACTCATTCGATTGGATTTCGTCTAATTATTTCATTATCTATAATTCCCATTCGACAAAATGTACCCCATTCCCACAAAATGTAATATTTTTATCGCTTTTGTCTCGATTACACTTTAGTGCTTTAAACCCTTTTCAAAAATAATTCTCGATCCAACGTCGAGCCATTTTTTGCCTTGTAAGCCGATTGCTTTCAAAGCATCGCCACCAACCTTTTTGGTCACCTTACACAACATTCAAGGCTTACTCCTAGGCTTTCTTACAGTGATACCTATTCAATCAATTACTTCTAGTTGGTAGTCTAGAAGACTAGCCCACTTTTCTAGTGCACACGATTAAAATTCAATTCGATTTCTTTCAGTTACTTGTTTATTTATATCTTGTCTTGTATGATGATTCAAATCGAAACCCTAAAGTACAAACCATACCTCTTGTAAGTCGAGCACTTTTGCCTCACCATCGACCTTACCCTAAACCCATTTGGACCACCTTTACCATTTAGTTCAAGTCCCTACATCGTTTCGTACGCAAATACAAACCTCGATTCACATCAAGCATTTTCTTCAAATCAAATTAATAAACTTAACCATACTTAAACGCAATTTCAATAAAAGATGAAAAGGGAGTTGGAATGGAGTCTTCGATTTCTCTCCTCAATTGTTTGGGCCCGAGGAGCCTTTCTTAAGCTCAAACAATTGTCTTCTCTAAAAGATTTATAATCCGATTCACATTAAACTATTTTCATAAAAAACCAAACCAAATCTATTTTCTCAACACTTAGATGAAAAAGAGAGAGTCAAGCCTCTGAATCACTCTCCCGATTACTTGGGCCCGAGGAGCCTTTCTTAAGCTTCGAGTAATCGTCATCCGTTTAACTTACTCTAACCATATCAAAAGTCTTTCACAATTAAGGTTTAAAAAGAGAGAGAGTCGAGTCTTCGATTCACTCTCCCGATTACTTGGGCCCGATGAGCCTTTCTTAAGCTTCAAGTAATCGTCATCCATTTAAAATACTTTAACTATATCAAAACTCTTTCACAATTAAGGTTGAAAAAGAGAGAGAGAGTCGAGTCTTCGATTCGCTCTCCCGGTTACTTGGACCCGAGGAGCCTTTCTTAAGCTTCGAGTAATCGTCATCCAAACAAAACATCCAACACGACAAACTCTCTTTTCTTGCCCCCGTGCGATTAAAACTTCTCAAAACACTAATTCCTCGCCCCCTTGCGATCCACAACTCAACACTTTTTTCAAAAGAACATTGTTTACTCCCTTATTCCGCGCATATAAACTAGTGCTTCAGCCTCCCCTAGCGAGCAGACAAGCCAACGTTTAGCAGTTAGAATGCGACCTAAACACTCGTTCATAAAAGACACCAACCTTCCCAACCAACCGTAGTCCTTTGAACTACGATTGCTCTGACTTCCTCATTGCACTATGAGGGTACGTAGGCATAGGATTGCGAGATCCTAGTGAGCTGCCTTTTTTCTTTTTACCTCAAACCTCTAACCGTAGTCCCACGAACTACGAACACTCTGACTTTCCCATTGCACGAGGGAATACGTAGGCACAAAGGCCCTAATCCTTGGCGAGCACCCTAATAAAAAACCACCCATTTTCCCCATTAGAACTATATCCTTACTCATTACTCCCTTAGAAGAAAATAAACAAACCTAGATAACTTTTCTCACAAATCGAATCAAGAGGTTCCCGTTGAGTACAACGGATGTAGGGGGTGCTATTATCTTCCTCTTGAGTAATCGACTCCCGAACCTAGAATTTGGTTGCGTTGACCATATTCTTATCCTTTAAAGGTTTTATCGATATTTTCCTATTCCTTCCTTGGAATGAATAAAGTTTGGTGGCGACTCTGTTCGAAAGTTTTTTCTGCGTCCATCGCGAGGATCATATTTTTTGAGGTACGACAGCTGGCGACTCCACCGGGGATATGCATTGCCCTATGCTAGTGAGAGTCAAGCCTAACTTGACTCGATCCGTGAGAATTAGATATGCTTGTTTATTTATCTTCTCTTATTGTTTGCTTGCTTGTTTGATTATTTATCTACTTGCTTGCTTATCTTTATCTCTCCTATTATTGTATCCTATTATTATTTCTTATGACACTATTGGGGTTCTCTGATTATTGGTGTTGTGAGATGGCTTTATGTCCGAGTCTGAGAAAAATATAGGATTAGTGTAGCGAGCGATTTTTGGATGTGGTTGCGAAGCACTACCGCTCTTTGGTATCTACAGCTCGATTCATTTTTTATCCTATTAAAGCTGATGAAGGAAGGGAAATAGAAGTCTCAAATTAACCCTGCTTGCAAACTGAGTTTAAACAGCGGTCTATTAGGTTACAGATGCTACAAAGATTCGGGGTCTCTATCGGGTGTATTTTTTTAAAAATGGTGGGAGGTTTTAGGTGTTAGGACGGATGCTTCTTGATAGATACGTGAGAGTATGGGATTTTGGGTTTTTTTTAGTGTGCTCGCTAAGATTTTTCTTTCAATCTTATGCCTACGTATTCCCGTTTACCGAAATAGGGAAATCAGAGCGTTCATAGTTCCTCTAAATGGTTTTTGGTGTCTTGTTCAAAGCCCAAGACGTGAAGCGAAAGGTAGTTTGTATCTTGATCAAAGCCCAAGATGTGAAGCTTAAAAGGTGTTGTCTTTAGAGAGAATTTGTCATCTCTAAAGAGGGGGTTGTATGTCACAACTGTTTATAAAGGAGAATTACTTTAACCGGGATGTGTGAATCCGGCAATGCCATAATTTCCTTTATAGGGGATTTTAACCTGAAGGAGAAGACTGTAACTCAGTGTAGAGCAATGCCATCTTTCCTTAGGAATTTCTCATGCTAAAAGAGGGACAGTGGCATGGATATAGATGATCCAGAGGCTTGCCGCTTACAGCAATTAGATGAAGGGGAAGGAGTTGTTGATGTTTGTGTACTGTGAACGTGTTTACTGTGAATTTTGGTAAACAACCTCTAATCTATCAATCTAAACACAAATTGATTTAACTTGTAGGATCGATCACACAAATCCTAGGACATGTGCTAAGTTCGAGAGACAAGTGTAACTTAAAGAAAATGTAAACTGAACTCCACGTTCGACAATGCTGAAAATAAAATCTAACTGAACTCCATGTCCGACTACAGGCAATAAAGTAAAGTGAAAACTGGAAATTTAAAGTGATGCAAGTAAAGGGTGCAAAAATTAAAGGCGTCGAATGAGTAAAAGCTTTGAAAGTAAAATGCAACGAACTCCACGTTCTTGGAAAGTAAAGGCTGGGATAGTAAAAGTGCTGTCGAAGGTAAAGTGCAGGAAAGTAACAGACTTTGAAAATAAATGCAATGGATTTAAATGAGAACTCCACGTTCTTGAAAATGAAAGACTTTGAAACGTAAAGACTTGAACACTAAATGCTTGAACGTAAAAACGCAGTCGAAAGTAAAACGCAGGAAGTTTAAATGGCTTTGAACATAAATTTGGCATGGAAGATAAATTTCAAGAAACTGTAAAGGCATAGAAAGTAAACATGCTGAAGATAAATTAGATTAATGAAGACAATGGTGTTACATTACGTACATTCTCACGAACTCGTTTCTCTACACGCGGGTACTTTGAGTTTCTTAGAGTAACTTGTACAAAAATATGAACACACCATTTACATAGAACCAACTCCTATTTATAGTGCTAAGAAATAACTACTCAGTGGTGGTTACTGCTTCGAACGTGTGGATTTTGGCGCCTTCTCCTCGATCTCAACTGTTCCCACGTCCACAACTGCTCTTATTTAAATTTCAAATATTGGAAACTCCCTCCAATCTCAATATAACCACTGCAGCGCTACATTCTCATGGTCGAAGAACCTTTTCCATACTTAGCCATTTTTTAAGGTTTCTCCACATTTATTCGACTCAGGCCTCTCAAAAGTTAGGTCGAAGCCTTCTTTACATTAAAAATAATTTTTTTTAACATTAACATAACTTTGATTTTGTCTGGCGTCGAAATTGAGGGTTAACAAATTGCCCCCAAGGAATGTCCTTTCGCCAGACTTGGTAGGAAGGCCATTTCTTGACATAATGCTTATTTCGACGCCTATTTGCATAGCCTTAACTGAACATCCCACTAATTCCCTAATAGCTAAACTATTCAGTTTCTTTAACCCACGCCTCTGACGTCACGCTATCATGACAAATCCTTAAAACGTCTTTTCAGCCGTATTCATCATAACGCCTTTCTTGAAAACAGACGTTGACAGTCTGCACATAACTACTCCTTTCCATCACGCCTTCAGGAGGAAGCCACGTGTCCCACTAACCCCTCAGCTTCAACGGTGGATCCAAGTCCCTGAAGGTTCTCAAATATCTATATATACCCATTTCCGCCACTTTGTGATCTTTCCACTCCTTTAGTACTCTCAAGCAACTCTTCTTCTCTTCAGTTTTTTGCGCAAACCCAGTAAAGACACCATCTTTCCATCTTCTTCCACAATGGCATCCTCCCACATTAATCCTCAAGCAAAGAAGACCCAAAAGGGCAAAGTCACTCCATTCAAGCAAACCATCCCACCGTTCGCTAACATCCCAGGCCCTCAACTGGTAGATAACCGTCATTGTATGCCGGAACCTACCTCTACGGAAGCAAGAGCCATCTACCAATCTCAGGTAATGATTCCCCTTGTTATGTATGATAAAACTTATGCATTATCTGGTCCTTTGGCTGAGGTGGATATTTCCAACGAGAAGCTGAGTGAGTTTTTCCCATCGTACCGGAAATCCAAACCATTAGGGTAAAAGAGTTTCCCTAAAGTTAATTCTGCTGCTGGAGCTTCCCCTGAAGAGATCCCTTTACCCAAGCTCAATGTTGGCTATCTCACTGATGGCACTAGACTGATGAGAGCCGTCAACCCTTTAAAGGAATTCGACCAATGGATGGCAAAGATGGAGAAAGTTAAAGCTGACCATTGGAAGGAGATAGGGATCTATGACCTTCTGATGCTGTCGAAGACCAACATACCCTATTGCTTGAACATGTTGGCAGCATCTTTTTACTTTTGGGACAACACCCATTATACATTCCACCTGCCATGTGGAATGGTCACTCCAACCCTTTTTGACGTAGCTGCCATCACGGGGCTTCGACCAGATGGCCTCGTCTACAATCCTGAGGTTGATGCTGATGATACCATCAACATTGCAGGCTCAAAACTGACCTACACCCTCTTTATCAAGCACCACTTCAAACAAGAAGATGATGAGGTGTCTGATGAAGAACACATTTCTTTCCTCACAGTCTGGCTGTCGAGGTATGTTTTTTGTACCAAGTCTTTGCAGGTGGCTAAGAAGTACCTGCCCCTGGTGAACCAACTCCACCACAACAGAGGGACCTACCTGAGTGAACTCATTCTGGCGAACCTTTACGAATCTATCAGTGAAGGGGCTTCTCGACTGAAGAATGTGGACGCCCAAGGTCCTATGCATTTGAGCGGTCCTCTTTGGCTACTTCAACTGTGGCTCAATGCTACATTTGAGGCTAGCCTCCCCAGAAAAGGCATAGTCGATGAAGCTTCCGCTGAGATCAGGGAGAAGAGCGTCGAAGGGACACGCCTGGCCAAGCTCACTCCTAATGATGATGGTGAAAACCTTCAAAGGGCTTTCACCAGTTATATAATGATGTTCGCCAAACGCTATGAGTTTACTCCTAGCATGGCACCCTTTGTTCGACGAAGCCATGGCCCTGAGTGGTTTCAAAGGCCATTTCCAAATCCTCTCCAACCCCTTGATCCAGAGTCTGTTGTCATCTAGGAAGCCTTTTTGATTCCTAGATTTATTGTCCACAGGCTAAACCTAGGGAGAGGTTTATCAGCGTTGATTGCCTACCAACCCAACTTGTTTTCTCGACAATTTGGGCTGGCCCAGAGTTTCCCTCAGTGCTTATATGAGAAAAAGGGTCAAGTGATTCTTCACACCGCCTACCTCGACGAGGAGAACGTCTCTGAAGCACTCAACATCAGGAATGAAAAAAGAAGCATCCTCTCCCCTGTGTTTTTTGAACCTTCCTTTTTATGCACTTCATCCTTCCACCAATGGTGGTTGAAGCATTATAATGAGCATTTTCTTGATGCGACTACGTTTTCTTCGTTACTTGACCAAGTTTTCCTCCATGTGCAGGACAAGACGAAAAAAAGTAAGTTCACTCACATCGAAGAAATACAGGCTTTTCAAAAATACTTTGAAACTATCTATCGACCAGATGATCTTAGTCGAACCATTCATGAGGCTGCTGTTACTCTAAAGAGAAAATTTCTAGAAAAGCTGGATCAACTAAAAATTCCTCCCAACGTCCCTCGTGAGAAACGTTATGAGGTAGCTTTTAAACTTTTTTCCCCAAAGTTCCCTCGACTGCCTAATGCTGATTTTGGAGTGGCGCTTGCCCCTCCATTTCCAGATTGGTTTGTCTGTGGGAAGCATTTAAAGCTTCTTCGACAGCAGTCTCAGCCAAAAGCCCAACGAGTGGTTTCGACTAAGCATACGTTAGACAGTTTTAAAGGGCACCTTCATATAGGAATTCAGGACTTTCGTGTCGAATCTGAAATATATGAAGGTTTGAGATCCTTACTCCATGGCTTTATGACTAGTCATGTAATCATTAACTTGTAACAATTGTGTGCTATCTTTCAGCTGTGCCTAGGAAAACTGCTTCGACTAGAGCTGCCACCTTGCAAAGTGGCAAAGACCAAAGGAGTACACAGGTATACTTTACACCTTTTGTTTTACTTGTACTCTATGAATTTCTTCCTTATTTTCACCGCCTCTTCAGACTGGTCGAAAGCCTCCAACACCTTCCAAGAAAGGTAAGAAGGATACCCCAGCTGTGGTTACAGTCTCAGAGGCCTCAGATGAATCTCCTGAAGAGGTTCTCATGAGGAAAAGGAAAAAACCCACAAAGGCCTCTGGACCTGCTGGCCCACCTCCTTTGAAGGTGGCCAAAATACTCGAAAAGGCATCCACCACAAGTGGTGTCGAGAAGGAACCCTCCAAGGTAGCCTTGAGAACCCCTCTTGGTGACCATGGGGTTGAAGAATCAAGTCCTGCTGTTGAACAAACTCAGGTATGCGCACCATTATCTTTTCTATTATGCTTGACATCCTCCGCTTATTATTTCATTATCATTATCTCCACTTGTGTTCTTCAGGCATCCATCATCAACAATCCGGATCCTTGACCAACTCCAAGCAACTTCGTCGCTGCCACACTTGACGAATCCGTTCCTCACCCAACTTTAGAAAGCCTCACCACCACACTTCTCAACAGCCAAGGTGAGCCAACTTATCACCCATCTTCTGATATTGGCTCTGGTTTGAGTGAGATTAATCAACCTATTCCACATGTTACAGCAGCTACTGCAGCACCAGTTCAAACCCCAACTCAGCACGCACAAGCAGAGGGAGCTAACTCTGATGAGGATGACGCTTCAAGCCCACCACTTATCAATCCGGGTACCTCCATGGATAAGGGCCAGATGGTTGAAGACGAAAGGCGTGAACCTGAAATCCAAACACACAACGCCACTCTTGATCAAACCACACCGGCTGATCAGCAGGAGAATGTGCAACCAGCTGCTGATGAATCTGATGAGGAAATGGGAGGAGAAGAAGATGAAGAGGAAGAGGAATCATCAGAGGAAGAAGAAGAACAAGCTGAGCCTCGCCCCTACCATACTCCTTCGCCTATGGTCGCTCTATTATCTGGGGACTCGCTGATAGCGCTCTAGTGGTCGAACCCACGTGAGTTTGCCAAATTAATTCTTGAGCACAGGCATGGTTCTTCCTCTGTTTCTTTGACCTCAGCACCAGATGACTTTGCCCAATCAATTCTCCAAGCCATCAAGAAAAAATTCCTCAAAGGGGATATTTACAAAAATCTGGCCTCAGATCCAATTGCAACTGCTTACCTGAAGGACACCCTTGCAAAGATTGAGCTCACTACCCTCAATCCAGATGTCTCTGGTTTTCTGATAGAGCTAACCGCTGTGGTAAACCAAATAGCTGCAGAAATAAAACTGCTTCCCTCGATCAAGGATACCATCGAGAGAACATCTAGCTGTGAGAGTGCAGCCTGGTGTAGTGCATAAGAGGCGTACGAAGAGATCCAACGTATGGAGGCTGATCAAAAGAAAAAGCAAGACGAGATAACCTCCAACACGAAGGACATTGAAGCATGGAAGCAACAGATCACAGAGCTACAAGCTAAAATTGCAAATGCTGAAAACCGCAATCGTGATCTGCGCCAACTCGACGACACTGAGATAGCTGAAAAGACGAAGCATGCTATTGATCGTATTGAGGCGGCCCAAAGATATGAGAAAGAGCTCGCAGAAGCAAAACTTGACGAATCTTTGTGCAATGCTCGCCTCAAACATCACATAGAATCTTTTTCTCAGTTGGCGTCGAGGCTTCCCTTCTGATACCTTCGACACCTTTATTTCACTTGTCTAATCATCACTTGTTTCTTGGCCTTTTCAGGCTTTTTATGTAATGACAATTTTATGCCTGTTGGCACTGATTTAATTTATCATTATTATTCTGCCTTTAACTGCTTTCGACCTATATTGCATGATGATGTTCTCTATTGTTATTTTTACCAGTCAAATTCGCAATTAAAGCGTTCTATCTTTTTCTTGGAAAGTCACCCTTCCAGCTTTAAATTCCAAGGCATAAGCCCCTAGCTTTAAAGTGACACTTATAGCATAGCCCTCAGGCCTATTTCCAAGAATCACTCACCTATTTCCACCGTTTGGCTGGCTAATCCAATCAGCCCTTAGCCTCTATAAATCTCTTCCATCTGACCATGTTTTGCGTAGAAGCAACCATGAATACTTCAGAGAAACCTCCAACCTAGAAGATGGCTGGAAAGGCCAAGGCAACGGAGGAAACAAAGAAAGTAGAGACGCCTCAACAACCCAATGCCTCCATTGGAGCAGCCTCTTTAGCCAAGAAGAAGGAAACCAAAATGAAGATCTCCAAGAAAGGGCGCTCCAGCACCCAAGATTCTGATGATGAGCCATATGCAGATTATATGGAATTCCTCAAATCCATAGATTGGAGATATTATGAATAACCTTTCCTTGAGAAAGAAAAATGTTGTACTATTTTCTCTTCGCTTTGTATGCCATATTAGCCTGACTTGGCCTATTTTGGCTTTCTTTTATCAAATAAAGCTTATGTTTTTATATGAATCTCCTGCAACATAGGCTTATATTTTTTCAAATACTTGCCATTTACTTTCAAGATTCTTTTATCCCTGTCTAACTCTTCCACTTCATAAGCTCCATTAGAGAACACTTGTATAACTTGGAATGGTCCTTCCCACTTAGGGGACCACTTGCCCAATGTTCTATCTTTTCGATCCATGGGCAAAATCACCTTCCAAACCAATTCCCCACATGCAAAAGATTTAGATTTAACCTTTTTGTTGTAGGATTCTTCGACCCTCTTCTTTTGTCTTCTCAGCAACTCCAAGGCTCTAAGCCTTTCTTCATCCAAATCCACTAATTCATTCATCATCATTTCCCAATAATTCTCAGAGGGAATTTCATGATGTCTTTGAACTCTTACAGACTATAGATAAATCTCAACAGGTAATACTGCATCATGACCAAAAGTGAGTCGAAATGGGGTAGTGTTGGTAGCCTCTTTGGGGGATGTTCGACACGCCCAAAGAACTTGGTCTAACGTCTTGTGCCAATTTCTAGTCCTTTTTCCCACATGTTTCTTGATTAGTCCAATCACTACCTTATTGGCCGCTTCGACTTGCCATTGGCCTGAGCATAATAAGGTGTAGAAGTTAATAACTTAAAACCTATTTCTTTGGCAAATTCCTGCATCTTTCGACCAGTGAACACGGATCCCTGATCTGTAGTAATTGTTTCAGGAATACCAAATCTATAAATAATGTGATTTTGGATGAACTCAATAACATCTTCCTGGCCTATATTCACCAGTGGTATTGCCTCAATCCACTTGGTGAAATAATCAATTCCCACCAAAATATATCTCTGGTTCTTTGAAGATGCTGGTCGAATCTCTCCCACTATATCCAAAGCCCATCCTCTGAAAGGCCATGGTTTCACTATAGAATGTAATTCACTTGCAGGGATGTGCTGTATGCCAGCATGAATTTGACATTCTTGGCACCCTTTAGCAAATTCTATGCAATCCTTCAGCATAGTGGGCCAATACATGCCTTGTCGAAACAATAACCATTTCATCTTCTGGCCAACTTGGTGTGCTCCACATGCCCCACTATGTACTGTCGAAAGTGCCAAATACGCCTCTGCCTCACTAAGGCATTTCAATAAGACTCTCTCAAGGGTCTTTTTAAACAATTCATTACCCATCAGTACATAGCTCAAAGCTTGATACCTGACTTTCCGTTCTGTCGAAGCCGTTGGGTTTCGCAAATACTCAACTATGGGCTTTCTCCAATCTTCATCTGTTAAATTATCTATGGCAAAAATTTCAAAATTTTTGCCATCTATACACCCAAGCTTAGTTGTTTCTAAGTCTGATGGACATAATCCAACAGCCACCACCTTACCTCTTGCCTCAATTACTTCTTGAAGGTTCTCTTTCGACACCTTGTATCCAGAAGCAATTTGGGCCAAGTCGTTAGCAACTTGATTCTCTATTCTAGGTATGTGTTGAATGGCCACTACCTCAAATTTCTTTAATAATCTATTGGCTATCACAAAGTACATAATGAGATTTTCTTTAACACATTTATACTCCTTTGTGATTTGTTTTATAACCAATTCTGAATCTCCCATTATTTCGACTCTAGTTGCCCCCAATTCTAACAAAATTTCAAGGACAACAATTAATGCTTCATATTCAGCCTCATTGTTAGAACAAGGACCTTCGACCTTGTACTTGAATTTTGTTGGAATTTTTTCAGGAGAAATAATGTATATTCCTACTCCTGTTCCATTTTTATGACTTGATCCGTCAAAGTATAATTTCCAAGATCTTAATTTGACGTAATTCAAATCATTTTCATTTATGGAATGGTCAACTATGAAGTCTGCAACTATTTGCCCTTTCACAGCTTTTAAAGGTTGATATGTTAAGGAAAATTCTGTCAATGCTAATGCCCATTTGCCAATTCGACTATGCAAAATGGGTTTAGATAACATATGTTTTACAACATCAAAGTGAGACGAAACATACACATCAACAGGTTTTATATATTGCTTTAGTTTAGTACAAGAGAAATACAAGCATAAACATAACTTTTCAATCATGCTATACCTAGTTTTTGCATCATTTAAAACTCGACTAAGGTAATAAATGGCTCTTTCGACTCCATTTTCATCCTCTTGAGCTAACATGCTCCCTAGAGTTTTATCTGCTGCAGCTATGTACAATCTCATACTTTTGTTTCTACAAGGTGGTGAAAGAATTGGAGGGTGGCTTAGGTACTCCTTGATCTTGTCGAAGGCTTCCTACTGCAATTGCCCCCACTCGAAACCATCTTTGTTAAAACGAAGAAATGGCGAAAAAGCTTGTGTTTTGCCACTCAGGTTAGATATAAACCTTCTTAAGAAGTTGATTTTGCCCAACAACGACTGCAATTCCTTTTTGGTTGATGGCGCTTTCGCCTCCATTATGGCTTTGGTTTTATTCTGATTTATTTCAATCCCTTTCTTGTGGACCACAAAGCCTAAGAAATCCCCTGCCTACACACAAAAAGCACATTTAAGAGGATTCATTTTAAGACCATATTTTCTCATCCTTTCAAAGGATTGTCGAAGATGGTCAATGTGACTATTCCCAGAAATAGATTTTATAACAATATCATCAATATAAATTTGCATGAATGTGTCTATAAAATCGTGGAAAATTGAATTCATTGCCCTTTGATAAGTAGCACCAGCATTCTTGAGACCAAAAGGCATCACTACCCACTCATAGGTGCCTAAGGCTCCAGGGCATCTAAAAGCAGTTTTATGAACATCTTCCTCAGCAATGAATATTTGGTTATAGCCAGAATATCCATCCAGCATACTAAGATATTCATGTCCTGCTGCAGAATCTATTAACATTTCTACTACTGGCATTGAATATTCATCTTTGGGAGTTACAGAGTTTAAATCTCTAAAATCGATGCACACTCTCAAAGACCCATTCTTTTTAATAACATGTACTATATTAGCCAACCATTTGACATACCTTGCAGTGCGAATGAATTTGCAACGAAGCAGTCTTTCGACTTCCTCTTTGATCTTTGACAGTATCTCTGGTGCAAACCGTCTTGGATTTTGCTTAACTGGTTTTTTCCCAGGCGCCACAGGCAACTTGTGTTCGACTAACTCCCTGCTCAGACCAGGCATCTCATCATAATCCCAAGCGAAGCAGTCTTTGAATTCTTTCAACAGCTGGACTACTTCGACTTTCAACTGGGGATCAAGATTGGCACTGATGTAGGTAGGCCTTTTGGTTGCCCCCTCACTGAGGTCCACTTCTTCCAAAGGATCTTGTGCTAGCATTTTTATATTATTTGCCAACGGATCCTTTTCAAATCCCAAAGGCTCATCTTCATAGATGGCGTCGAGCCTCTGGCTTTGCCCTCTAGTTTCAACCTTATCTGGAGGTTTTAGGTCTAAGTCCTTGCCAGGACCTTCTTGATACACTTCAGAAATGGCTTCACCAACCATATAATCATTGGCGGCTTCCAAAGCCGCTTGTAGTTTTGTTTCGGCCACATAGGCCGAAATTCTTTTCATAGCGTCGAACTCAGTCATGATCACTGAATTCATCTCCCCACCCTGTGGGCTCTATTGGAGGTGTGCCTAAGCATGGCAATCTTCCTCCTGGTACCTCTCTGTCCCATCTGAAACCTTCTACAGGGTGTAAGTACAACGAATAAAACGTTTCTTCGTCAGGTGTAAACTCAAAATCAGCTGGAGGACATGGAGCAATGTTCGCCAGATGTTTCTCAAATTGCCTACTGTCCACATGATTAACAGGCACCTTGAAGTACCCTTGATTAGCTTCAATGTTTTCCACTATCCCATCTGGTCTCCAGATTGTGATTCTCTGGTGCATAGATGAGGGTACTGCTCCTATCCCATGAATCCACTCCCTTCCTAAAAGTAGATTATAGTTAGCCTTTGTTTCGACGACCATGAACACTGTTGGTCTGGTAATAGTTCCCACAGTGAGATCTACCTGAATCACTCCCAGAGTAGAACCAACTTTGCCTTTATAGTTCGACAGAACCATGTTGTGGGGTTTAGTATCAGTTTCAAACTTTCCAATCTTGCTCAACAGAAATCTTGGCATCAAATTAACCGTCGCACCACAGTCTACCAAAATCTTGTTGACAGGAACGTTCTCCACTTTTCCAGTAATATAAAGAGGCTTCAAGTGACCCTTCATTGCCTCCGTGGGATGCTCAAAGAAAGCATTCTGTTCTTCGACGCACCCATTGTTCATGATGTAATAGCACACAGGCTTGTGTGCCATCATTTCCAACTCAGCAGTTTGGTCTAAGTCTTCGACCTCTTAGACTTGACCAAATTCTCTTGGCATCACTGACACCACATTTACCAAAATGTCTAGGGAAGCTGCTGACTCATTGTCGAAGTTATCAGTCATATCATCCTCTTCGACCTTCTTTTCTGGCGGAATAGTAAACAACTTTCGTCGTATGGGCATCTTCTCCGTTGCCCCAACCACATTGGTACTTGACTCCCCTTGCACCTGAGCCTCCCTAACAGCTTTTCGCCTGCGCTGCTCTCTTCGCCATTGCGATCTAGACATTGGGTTGTTACCCTTGTAATTCTGTGAAATGTATGCTGATTTGTTTGTGGTGCGATTCTCTTTTCTGTACTCAAATGACGCACCTCTTTCCACATCGAACTTCTCCCACTTTTTCTTCTGTCCTCTCCCTTCGACAGGTTTGATCCAATTACCTGTTGGTGCGTTCGCCGTTGGCTTGAACGTACCTGGCCTAATTCCTGGTGCTTGGTTTTTTAGCACTGTCAAAAGTCGCCTATGGTCAAAACCTTGGTGCCCCTTGCTCACCTTCTGCCCCCAGCTTTCGCCAGCCTTCTTAACACCTTCAAGCTTGTGGGCAGCCTTTTCATAAAAAATGGCGCTGCACCTGGGACACAGCATTACTCCAGAGTCTTTTTTTTGGCAACGATGCAAGAAGTCCACAATTGTCTCTTCCGGCTTAGGATAAGCCATTTTGTTGAGTTTCTCTTGCTCATCTACCTTACTCAATTGTTCATCCTTTCGATCCGTAATTTCGACCATGTTGACATCCATTCTGTCCTTCAGGCGCATCTTGGAGAAGCTGGCTTCCAGACTTTCAGTGGTCTTTGCCAAGCAACCACCACCTACTGCTGCTTTTGCAGCTCTTTGGGAAGCTTTTTCCCAAGCAGCTTTCTCAGCCTCCACCATCTCCTCAGCATTGACTCTATCGACATCAGGAGATGTCTTGAAAAAAGTTTCAGCAGCCATACAAATCCAATTTTCCCCCAGACAACCATCCATGTCCAACATCTCTCCAACCAAGAGCACGTCATCTTCCAATTCCTTAACAACTTGAACTTTAGGGGCATTTCTACCCATAGCCTCATTGGTGTTGATACTATCTGAACTAGAATCAGACTCCTCAGCCAACTCGACCATATTAATGCCTTCATTGATAGTTATCTTCCACCCACTCACGGTTACATCAAAAACCTTAGCAGCATTATCCATTTCCACAAACTTATCAGCAGTTTCTTTGGTCACCAACATCAGACTGGTACCATTAACGTTTAGGCCACTTGTAGCCTTACTAGAACCTTCAATCATCACAACACTGATGGCGAAGTCTTCAGTAACTTCTACCATGTTGACTGACTCGTCGAATCCCCCTGTGGCTTCCACCATCTGAACCTCATGAGGCTCTGTATAGTTGGCCTTTGCAACTTGCAACGGGTCAGAGTCAATCTTCATCTGGGCTTTGCCTTTTTCCCCAAACTTCAACCTTCCTTCCTGGATAGCGTTTTGCACCAAATCCCTGAAAAGAAAACATTGAGAAGTTTTATGACCCAAAAAATTATGGTACTTACAAAAACCTCTTTTCTTTCTTTGTTCTAAAGGTGGCATTTTAGCACCAGCAGGCACTATCATTTGCCCATCTTTAACTAAAAAATAAAAAATTTCATCACATTTAGTGACGTCAAAAGTATATGTTTTCTTAGGGAATTTGTCGTTAGATTCAACAGGATTTTTTCCTTCTGAAGGAGCTAATAATTTGCAAGCGTAAGGTGGACCTTGCTTTAACTCAGCAAGGTTAACCTCATTTTCGTCGAAACAAGATGGCTCACCATACAGACTCTCCACATCTTCCTTGCATTCGACAAACGCTACTTTTTTACCCCTACTGAATTTGGCTTTTTCTTCTTTTAGCCTTTCTAGCTGTCGAACCCTATCAGCCAGCTGGGCCATATCTCTAAGATATTGGGTATCTAATTTCTTCCTAATGGAATAATCAAGACCCCCAGCTGCCATTTCGACAAACTCATGTTCTGGCACTTGTGTAAAGCACCTGGCTTTAAGAAGTCGAAACCTATTCAGGTAATCATTAATTGGCTCAGTGACTTTGCGCTTGATGCTAGCCAATTCTTTCAAACTAATCTTAGTTTGCCCCATGTAGAACTGTTCATGAAACAAACGTTCTAATTGGGTCCAATTGTATATGAATTTGGAGGCAACGTAGTAAACCATGTGAAGGCATTCTTGGTAAGGGAACTTGGGATGTATTTGATCCTAAGGCTTTCGTCAGCTGCAATCTCGCCCGCTTCGATCAAATATCTAGCCACATGTTCGACAGTAGACTCAGTAGTATCTCCTGAAAATTTGCTGAACTTTGGAACCTTCATCCTAGGGGGAAGTTCTTCTTGGAGAATGTAGTCCACTATAGGTGATGTATAATTTGGCCTGGTGAAGCCAAAATTCATCCCATTCCTAGTCATTATCCTTTCGACCATGGCTGCAAGATTATTTTCTTCTGCTTGATTCTGGTGTCGAACCTGCCTAAGTAGTTGATATGCGTTTTGGTTCCTGTTCACCATCATTACTGGTTCTTCCTCCATCTGGTATGGCATCTGGTTTCTTGGTGGTTCGACTCTGAAATGGTCAACCATCTCTTGATCCTCCAGGTTAGCATCAGGTATCTGACGTTGATGACGTCTTGGGATATCTTCGACCACCGTCGCTCTTCGATCCACTGCTGGTACTCCCATGAAATCAGCCATGCGTGCCACTTGTGCAGCCAATTATTGGTTAGTTTGGGTTGTATTTTTGATCAAAGGTTGAAAAACTTCTCCCATTGTCTGAGACAACGTATGTACCATTTGCATGTTACTTTCATCCATCTGCTGTCTTAAACAATTTATGGATGTATTTGTAAGGCTAGGTGTTTGAACAGAGTAACCAACGCCTATACTCTGGTTGTTTCGTCCTCCTGATCCTGACCCTTGTAGTGGCGAAGACACAACAGTTTCTGAAAATACAGGTGGAGCATTCTGCAGGTTTTGCATCATTGATGTAGGCATACCATAGGGTTGACTCCTTGACCCTGGATGTGGAAAACCTGGTGGAGGAACGTACCTGTACATTGTATTTCCTCCTGGGGGTGTTGGCGAATTAGAACTTTGCGGTCCTATGTATTCCAACACAGATTGAGTATATGATTTTGTATACGTTGATCCTGGCTCAGACACCACTAATGGAAGTGACGCCGGCCCTCCTGTCGAAGACACTGGTGATGGAGTGCTTTGAGTCCCAATACTGCTACTGGACTGAGTGTTTGAAATACTCCCTTGGGGATCAACTTGTTGATTAGCATTAGTTGCCATCTTCTTAGTATATCTTCTCTTTGGTATCCCTTCGTTTGCTGTGGCTAACTTCCCACTTCTCAATAACATGCAACGAAAATACTTCTTCACCAAGAGAGATGAGGCTGACAAAAAGGTTTGACTTAGCACTGGGTCCCATCTGGTGTGCCAATTTGTTTACTGTGAATTTTGGTAAACAACCTCTGATCTATCAATCTAAATGCAAATTGATTTAACTTGCAGGATCGATCACACAAATCCTAGGACATGTGCTAAGTTCGAGAGACAAGTGTAACTTAAAGAAAATGTAAACTGAACTCCACGTTCGACAATGCTGAAAATAAAATCTAACTGAACTCCACGTCCGACTACAGGCAATAAAGTAAAGTGAAAACTGGAAATTTAAAGTGATGCAAGTAAAGGGTGCAAAAATTAAAGGCGTCGAATGAGAAAAAGCTTTGTAAGTAAAATGCAACGAACTCCACGTTCTTGGAAAGTAAAGGCTGGGATAGTAAAAGTGTTGTCGAAGGTAAAGTGTAGGAAAGTAACAGACTTTGAAAATAAATGCAATGGATTTAAATAAGAACTCCACGTTCTTGAAAATGAAAGACTTTGAAACGTAAAGACTTGAACACTAAATGCTTGAACGTAAAAACGCAGTCGAAAGTAAAACGCAGGAAGTTTAAATGGCTTTGAACATAAATTTGGCATGGAAGATAAATTTCAAGAAACTGTAAAGGCATGGAAAGTAAACATGCTGAAGATAAATTAGATTAATGAAGACAATGGTGTTACATTATGTACATTCTCACGAACTCGTTTCTCTACACGCGGGTACTTTGAGTTTCTTAGAGTAACTTGTACAAAAATATGAACACACCATTTACATAGAACCAACTCCTATTTATAGTGCTAAGAAATAACTACTCAGTGGTGGTTACTGCTTCGAACGTGTGGATTTTGGCGCCTTCTCCTAGATCTCAACTGTTCCCACGTCCACAACTGCTCTTATTTAAATTTCAAATATTGGAAACTCCCTCCAATCTCAATATAACCACTGCAGCGCTACATTCTCATGGTCGAGGAACCTTTTCCATACTTAGCCATTTTTTAAGGTTTCTCCACATTTATTCGACTCAGGCCTCTCAAAAGTTAGGTCGAAGCCTTCTTTACATTAAAAATAATTTTTTTTAACATTAACATAACTTTGATTTTGTCTGGCGTCGAAATTGAGGGTTAACAGAACGAGGCACAACTTTGATGCTAAAAGGTTGATTGGATCAACCAGTGGTTTTCTTATACAAAGCCTAAGAGGAGGCTAATATGTGTCTCGTACAAAGCCCAAGAGAGAGGCTAAAAGGTTTTGACTCAACGAGGGAGTCTTTTAGTATCTCGTATAAAGCCCGAGATGGAGGCTAAAAAGGGATTGACTCAATAAGAGATAGTCTTTGGTATCTTGTACGAAGCTCGAGATGGAGGCTAAAATTGTTTGGCTCAATAAGAACCTTTTTGTATCTCGTATAAAGCCCGAGATGGAGGCGAAAAGGTGATTGACTCAAAGAGAGAGTCTCTTATGTGTATCGTACAAAGCCCGAGAGAGAGGCTAAACGTTGTTTGACTCCGCTGGGGAGAATCATTGTATAAAGCCCAAGAGGAGGCTATGGTGACTGTTCAGTTGAGTGACAGGTCCAGTATGCTGATTTAAAGAGAAAATCAGTTCTTATATGAGCAACACTGTACTCAAGGATTTGATTCGAGGATCCGAGTTATACCTCTTCTTTAAGGAAGTGGGAAATCCGAAGGGTATTGAGACTGTCCGAGTCTACGGGTTTTCTCCCCATTTAACGAAGGGGTCACTTGAGAAGGTCTTTGAGACTCAAGGAGATTCGACTGTCCAAGTCTAGAGTTTCATCTTTTTTACTATGTTTTGAGAAACAGTAGTAGACTCTTTGAAAGGACTGTTTTATGCAGATGACTAAGTTCTATTCCTATACCTCTAGGAGATCGTCGGGACAATTTATACGAAGCCCATGAGGAGGCAGGAAGCTTTTAAGAAGCCGACGGGTCCTTGTACGAAGCCCAAGAGGAGGCTATCATTCCCGGAGGAAGAGATCATTATACGAAGCCTAAGAGGAGGCTGTGAATACTTCTAAGAAGCTGGCGGGTCCTTGTACAATGCCCAAGAGGAGGCAGGGTTGCTTTTAGGAAGCCTGTGGGTCCTTGTATGATGCCCAAGAGGAGGCCGATGCTTTTAAGAAGCCCGTGGGTCCCCAAACCCCGAGAAATTCAAGACAGGCTATTCACAAAGAATAGATCAAGCCAGGAAAGTTCGAGAATTTGGAAGAAACTCAAAGATGCCATTCACGGAGAATACATTCATCTCTGGGAGTAGAGTTTCTTGATAATTCCTAATGAGGACAGCTGAAGAGAAGACTGTATCTGGTGATCCTATTGGGGATCTAGTTGTCTATTTCTACGAATAAACGAAACGGCGTCACCTAGTTCTAGACGTAGTTGCCGGGGAAACTCTAAATATCTATACTATTATTACACAGTTAATATGAGTTTATGAAAGAAGACTTACAGCGAAACAGCCCCACAATACAGTTATATGTATATGAAAGCGGTAAATGAAAGCGTATAAACACTTACTCGGTTGTAGAGCTTCCATGTTGTTTGGTTAGTTGCTCAACAAAGACAGATTGAAAACAACAGTATATTCAAAATCAAAGGAGAAAGTGCTTTGAAAAAGAAAGATTTGGGGCTTACAGCTCAAGGAAAGGCCCAGGGTTTTATCAGTGAGCGCACAGTTTGAACTTGTACAGAGGGACTTATACAAGTGACTGAGGCCCAAAAATGGTTTGCTGTACAAAGGGATTTGGGTCTTACACTCTCTCAAGAGGCCCAAAAAGTTTAAAGAAAAAGAGTGGGGCTTATAACACGAGGGTAGGCCCAATTAATTTTTCGTTTAAAAATGGCGATCGCGCCGAGGTTTTCTTTTAACGCAGAGGGACTTATACAATAAGTGAGGCCCAAAATTGTTTTGGTTAAAAGGGGATTGGGTCTTACACTCTAATAGAGCCCCAAATGATTTTTAAGAAAAGAAATGGGTCTTACTACTCGAGGGTAGGCCCCAGGTTTTTTTTGTTTTGAAAAAGGCGACGATCACGCCGTTTGTTTTTGACGGTATCGGGACTTATACAATATACTGAGGCCCAAAAATGATTTGGTCAAAAAAAGGATTGGGTCTTACACTCTATTAGAGGCCCAAAAGAGTTTTGAAAATGATTTATGAGGGTTGAATTAATCCAAAACCCTAATTTGTTTTCAAAATGTGTTTTAATTGAATAAAAATTCAATTAAAATGATCAAAATTGTTTAACATATGAAAAACAAATTGTGATCTTGGATTAATGCTTCAAAAATTTAGTATTGACCTACAAAATAATTAGAAGGCATTAAAAGTTGCAAAATCAAGGTGGAAAAAATATTTTAAATGTAAAAAACAATTAAAACATTAATTCTTTGCAAAAATATCAATTATACAAATTAAATAATATTTTTGGGAGTTTTTGGGAAAATAAAATATTTTAACATTTTTGTGAATTATTTAAAAAAGAATCAACTCAAAATCATTAAAACTCAGAGAGAAATTAATTTTTGAATCAATTAATAAAATCACAAAATTCAAATATTTGAATTTTCAAAAAATGGCGCCAAGAACAGCTGAAGAACACGCGCGTGTTCTGGGTTTGGCTGATTTGCATTTTCTCTCCAATCTCACTGAATACTTGATTATATCATGCAATCCACGTACTAAACAACTCGTTTCAACCTCACGATCATGTCTATGATAATTAATTTCATTTAAATTAAGCATAAAACAAGAAATCACGAAAAATCCTCAAGAACCCTAATTTCTGCATGAAGGCTAGGATTTTTGATACACGATTCAAACAATGCAATTAATTGAGGGAAAACATTCAATGCATGATTATGAACATATGGCCAAATTATTGTGCAGCAAAAATTGCATGGATCATAGAGTTAGAAGAGCTCATGCTTACCACTTGCAGCTGGTGATCGTGATTTGTGTTGGAGGTGTTACAACTAGGTTCCAATGATCTGGATAGCTTCCCTAGGTGCCATGGAGTGTGTATGAATTCTTGGAATAAATTGAAATGACCTGGAACTTAAAATGGTACCCCAACTGCAAATATGTCAAGAACTTGAGCAATTGGCTGGTGATTTTGTGAAATCTGTGTTCCAGATGTTATGTGAGTGTTTGGATCACTTCTATATGATGTATATGAGGTGTGTGTGTGATTGGTTTGATTGGAAAAGCTCTCAAACTCAAAACCCGATAGTGACTTGCCTTAGAAGGCAAATTTGGAATGAAAGAAGAGATTTTGAGGAAAGCATCTGTTTCATGGCTTTGGTGTACTCAAACTGATCACAATTGAGCTCTATTTATAGTAGAGCAAGTTTGTTTTGCAAGGAATAGTGAATGGCAACTGCTGAGTAGGTTTGGCCAATGTTGGCAAATGAAAATCCAAGTCTCCTCTAGCCATTGACTAGAGGTTAGGGCACAGGCTGCTGGTTCCCTTGGTCTTGGATAAGTCTTGACTGAATTCAGTTGAGAATGGCTCAGTCCATGCCACCTTGATGCTTCCATTGAATGCTCCAATCCAAAATTGGAGTCTTGTCCCTATTTTGGCAATTCTAGGTTCAACATGCTACTTCTTGTTCCAAAGACTTTGGAGGCTTGGCTCAATGATTGTCCCCTTTAGATTCAATCCTCAGAGGTGTCCTAGTGGATAGGAGCATTTGGATTTGGCTGATTTTGTCAAATTGACCAAAAGTGCAAAAATCTGCCTTGCCTTGGCAGATTTCAGCAAGGCAACTTGCCAATGTCATATCTCATGGCTCAAGTTGAATTTGGTAATGTTCTTGGCCATTTTGGAAAGCCCTTACATGATACAACAACTGTTTGAACATGTTTGGTTTTGATCTCTTTTGAATCAAGTGAAAAACCCCCCTACATTTGGAAAAAAGTAAAGGCAGATTCTGACTTAGTGAAATTTTCACTAAGTGTTGGAACAAAGTGACTTTTCTTGATTTTGATCACTCCATAACTCAAAATCCATGAGGAATTTGGACATAGGTCAGTATGAAGCTTTTGTAGAGGGAAATGTGATCTACAAATCAAGCTTTGAATGGGGAACAATGGCCTTGTGGTTTAGGAGTTATGGTCCTCCAAAGTTGGCACATTAGTGTCACTTTTTCCATAACTTAGAAATTTTTCTAAGTTTTTATGGTTACCCCTTTTACAAGTTATCCCACTTTCTTTGATTTTTCTTGATGAATGATGATTCAAATCATACATTAACATCATTTTAGGGTTAAAAATCCATTTTGGTGAAAAATCTCAAAAAGTCAAAGTTGACTTTTGTGCACAGTTGACTTTTTATCAGATGAATTCCAAACTGTGCAATTCTTCATGAAATCATGTCCTTGACCTAAATCAAACTTGATGGACATGTTCCATGGGTGTCATAGGGTATATTGAATCATGTCTTAGGGCTTGGGAGCATGTCCTGGTCAAAAGTCAAAGTTACAGTTGACTTTCCTCGCGAAACCCTAATTGTGGTGCAGATGAAATTGAGACTTGTTGCTCAAGCTTCTTGGATTAATCCATTGTACCAAATGGATCAATATAGTTCATTAGAGACCCTCAAACCCTCTCTTGAGGTCTTGGCTCATGATTTGCCCTAAAAGTCAACTTAGGGGTGAATTAGGTCAAGAAACCCTAATTCCTGATTTTTGATGAATGCATCCCCTGAGGCAAAATTGACTTGATGATTGGGTCCATGAGGTCCCATGAAGTATATTAGGTTATGTTTTGGATCATTGGCTTGTGCCCAGATGAAGAATTTCCATTTGGAGGCCCTGGTCGACCAAAACCCTAATTTGGTGACACTGTCGATCTTGAGACTTGATCCACCTAGAAGGGAGCAGCCTTGTGCTTGATCCTTGAAGTGGGAGTCCTTTTGATCCATTGTGGATGTTTGAGAGGTCAGAAAAGTTGAAGATCATGTCATTCCTTGATTGATCCTTTGCCTAAGGCTCTGAGAGGGCTTGAAACCCTAATTTTGATTGCAGTGGATGCTCACCCATCTTTGGGGAGACTGATGAAGTATGATGGTTCCTCCATATTGTGATGATGATTTTCACAATGATGGGAAATCTTAGTGGTCAAAATTTGGGGTATGACAGATGCCCCTATTTAATCTTCTTGGACCCGAAGGTGCGAATGACGAAGGTATTCGGGCATTCGGGGTGCAAGGGGATTAAATATCGAAATACCCGAAATTTTGATGGTGGTTATGAATGGTAGCTTACGCATTCATCTTATTTAGCTAAGCGATGATGCTTAGAAAAGGTAAAATTCCCCTCGATCCTGGTCTTCAGCCAAGGAGCTGGTCTCAGTTTCCTTTTGGGATAAACCTCCCCTCGATCCTGGTTTCTTACCAAGGAACTGGTTTTAGTTTCTCTTGTTAACTTCCCCTCGATCATGGTTTCCTACCAAAGAACTGGTCTTAGTTTCTGATTTAAAATTCCCCTCGATCCTGGTTTCCTACCAAGGAACTGGTCTAAGTTTCTTTTGTCAATAAACTTTATTGACAAAGGACGCTATTTGTAGCGGTTCTCCTCAAACTTCTCGCCGAATTTTCCCGGGGAGATGCCATTTGACGAAGAAAAAATTTGATGTCAGAGTTGCTGTGGAACCCAGTCTTCTGAGTTGTAGAGTTGCACAAACTTCTCTGTTGGAGACGCCATTTGCCGACTCTATCTGGGGAAAGCGAGTCTCTTGAGAGGCTGCTTCTGCGTGGGATCTTACATCATACTTTTCTCGGGATCTTCCCGGAGAAATGCCATACGATGGGGTCTAATTTTGAGGTTCCGATGACCTTTTCATCGGCGGTCTTTTCGGAGCAAAACTGGCAGGCTTCCAAATCTCTGATTACGAGGCTTTCTCTGTGGATTTTCCTTAATCCGGGAAAGCAAGGATATCATCTTCAATGGCGAAGAGTGATGCTGACTGAAAGTTCCTCTGGTTTTTCAGAGGTTCAAGTTATCAAAGTGGTCAAGGGCCAACTTCCTTCCAACAATAAACTGGAGGCGAGGTTGTTCAAACGCAGCGTTTCCTGATGAGGCAAGAACTGATAACTTGATTGAGAGAACTTCTATCACTAGGGGACAAGACCTACTAGAGTGATAGTGATGCAATATGAAATGTGAATGCAAATCAATAATGCATGATGTATGTATGTATATGCTGACAAAATTGATGCGACACACAAACTAAAAGATGAACATGACTGGATACGCGGCCATCGCGGGGCGAAAAAGTATCGCTGGTTCAAGATAGCAATTCCACCTTGCTTAGGAAAGATAGTCCCTGTTGGGAGCTATGTTGGTCGGGCTTAGGAGATGAGAACTCGGCCGAGGCGTGTCCGACGAAACAAGATCTCTGACACAGTTGATCCCTTCATTCAGGCGTACTGGGTTAGAAGGAGTACTTTGATTATGCACTTTAAGGTTCGATTACTTCTGGAGAAGCGACCGATGTTCTTCTGATGTTCAACAGTCAAAAGAAATTGCCGTCTTTATTAAAAAGCAGAAAAAGTTTTAACAAGTAAATTCTTTTTTGTTTTATTTCAAGAATCGTTAATCATGTTAAAATGTCGTTCTGTAAAGCTAAAACAAATAAGAATTACAAACAAAAGCACAAGGGCTCAAATTTTATTGATAAGATGGAGATCAGCCAAACGCGTGATTCCAAAGAGTATTTACAAAGTTAGAAAATGGTAATTTATAGGGAAAAGGGCTACGTTGAAACATAACGACCGCTATCCTTCTACTAACTTTGAAGTCGGGGCATCCTGAGCTTCTGTCGAAGATGACCTTGACTGGAGTTTTCCTTCGATGGATGGTGTAACTGCTGGTGAGGGACTTGCCTCTTTGTCGAACATAGTTACTTGCTATTATCCCTAACTTTTGCCTGGATTGTACTTTGATGTTTCTAATCCACCGAGATGATTTTTATTTTATTTTATTTTGTCTCTAACTTTTTCCTGGACCGCCCTTTCGGGTTTTCAATCCACCGAGACGTTTTTTTTAGGCGAAGTATTTCTTGACTACATCAACATTCGTGGGGTAGGCAAATTCCTCTCCGTCCATGGTTGCAAGTCTCAAGGCGCCGCCTGAGAAAGCTTTCGTGACCATATAGGGGCCATCATAATTCGAGGTCCATTTACCCCGAGAATCAGTGAGAAATGATTGTATCTTCTTGAGCACAAGGTCTCCTTTCCTGAAGATGCGAGGTCGGACCATTTTGTCAAACGCGCTCTTCATTCTCTGTTGATACAATTGACCATGGCATAGTGTCGTTATTCTCTTTTCTTCGATCAGATTCAGTTTGTTGTGTCGGCTTTGACACCATTCAGCTTCGGTGAGCTTAGCTTCCATCAATACTCGGATTGACGGGATCTCTACTTCTATGGGGAGCACTGCTTACATGCCATACACTAGAGAGAAAGGGGTTGCCCCTGTTGAAGTGCGGACAGATGTGGGATAACCTTGAAGAGCAAAGGGTAGCATCTCGTGCCAGTCTTTGTAGGTTACAAACATCTTTTGAACGATCTTCTTGATGTTCTTATTGGCCGCTTCTACCGCTCCGTTCATCTTTGGTCGGTAGGGAGATGAGTTATGGTGTTCGATCTTGAATTCTGCGCACAACTCTTTCATCATCTTATTGTTCAAGTTAGATCCATTATCAGTAATGATCTGACTCGGAACACCATAACGGCAGATGATATTATTTTTGATAAATCGGACCACCACTTGTCGAGTTACATTGGCGAATGACGCTGCTTCAACCCACTTGGTGAAGTAGTCAATGGCTACTAGGATGAACCGATGTCCGTTTGAGGCCTTGGGCTCAATCATGTCGATTCCCCATATCGAAAAAGGCCACGAGGAAGAGAGAACTTTGAGATGCGTTGGCGGTACATGAATTTTGTCGGAGTATATCTGATACTTGTGACACCTCCTCATGTACTTGTAGCAGTCGGATTCCATGGTCAACCAGTAATACCCTGCTCTCAGAATTTTTCTCGCCATTGTGTGTCCATTGACATGAGTGCCAAAGGACCCTTAGTGAATTTCTTTCATAAGCATGTCTGCTTCTGGTCTGTCTACGCATCGGAGCAAGACCAAGTCAAAATTCCTCTTATAAAGAGTGTCACCGCTCAAGAAGAAGCTTCCAGCCAATCTTCTGAGGGTTTTCCTGTCTTTTCCGAGTGCCCCAGATGGGTACTCTGGTTTCTGAAGGAAGCATTTAATATCGTGATACCAAGGTTTGTCGTCTATGACTGCTTCAATCGTGAAGATGTAAGCGGGCCGTTCAAGGCGCATTATGGCGATTTTAGGTAGGTCATTCCATTGACCTACACTAATCATGGAAGAGAGAGTGGATAAAGCGTCAGCCACATGATTCTCATTACGAGGGACGTGATGAAACTCGACTCTGTTGAAGAACGGTAGCAACCTTCTTGCGTAGTCTTTGTAAGGAATCAATCCTGATTGGTATGTGTTCCAATCTCTTTTTATCTAATTGATAACCAAGGCTGAATCGCCGTATACGTCCAAGGTTTTGATCCTTAAATCAATCGCTTCTTCGAGACCCATAATACAAGCTTCGTATTCGGCCTCATTGTTCGTACATTTGAACGTGAGTCTAGCGGTGAAAGGAATGTGGGTACCCTGAGGGGTAACAATTATTGTCCCAATTTCATTTCCATAATGATTAACTGCTCCATCAAAGATAAGTCCCCACTGGGAACCTGGTTTTGGCCCTTCATTGGGTAGCGGTTCATTGCAGTCTTTCATTTTTAGATACATGACATCTTCGTCTGGGAAGTCAAACCCGACTGATTCCTGATCGTCAATCAGTTGATGAGCCAAATGATCGGCTAAAATACTTCCCTTAACGGCTTTCTGAGCGTGGTACTCTATGTCATATTCTGATAACAGCATCCGCCAATGGGCAATTCTTCCCGTGAGAGCAGGCTTTTTGAAGACATACTTGATTGGATCCATTTCTGAGATTAACCAAGTAGTATGACGAATCATGTATTGGCGAAGACGTTTGGCTGCCCAAGCCAAAGCGCAACAAGTTTTCTCAAGCATCGTGTACCGAGTTTCGCAGTCGGTGAATATCTTGCTCAAATAGTAAATGGCAGACTCTTTCCGTTTAGTTTCGTCTTATTGGCCAAGTACACATCCCATTGAGTCCTCTAAAACTGTGAGGTAAATGATCAGTGGTCTTCCTTCCACTGGAGGTGATTGATTCGGCAGATTCAACAGATATTCCTTAACACTGTCGAAGGCGGTTTACCAATCTTCTGACCAAACGCAATCCTGGTTCTTTTTGAGTAATTTGAAAATCGGTGCACATGTGGCGGTCATGAGGAATATGAATCTGGAGATGTAGTTCAAACGTCCCAGGAATCCTCTGACTTGTTTTTCAGTTTTCGGAGAAGGCATTTCTCGAATGGCCTTGACCTTGTCAGGATCAACCTCAATTCCTTTCTGGCTGACGATGAACCCTAAGAGTTTCCCCGAACGGACACCGAAGGTGCACTTGTTGGGATTCAAGCAGAGTTTGCACTTCCTCAAACGCTCGAATAGTTTCGACAGGTGGGTCACATGCTCCTCCTCCGTCTTAGATTTTGCAATCATGTCATCAACATATACCTCTATCTCTTTGTGTATCATGTCATGAAACAGAGTAGTCATGGCCCTTTGATAGGTTGCCCCAGCGTTCTTCAAGCCGAACGACATCACCTTGTAACAAAAGGTACCCCATGGGGTAATGAACGAAGTTTTCTCCATGTCTTTCGGCGCCATTTTGATTTGATTATAGCCCGAGAATCCATCCATGAAGGAGAAAATTTTGAACTTTGCTGTACTGTCCACCAGCATGTCAATATGTGGTAAAGGAAAGTCGTCCTTTGGACTAGCCTTGTTTAGATCTCTGTAGTCGACACACATTCTGACTTTTCCGTCCTTTTTCGAACAGGTACAATGTTGGCTAACCATTGAGGATATTCAGATGTAGCGAGGAAACCCGCGTCAATCTGTTTCTGTACCTCCTCTTTGATTTTGATGGCCATGTTCGGGTGAGTCCGTCTCAACCTTTGCTTTACTGGCGGACATTCCAATCTTAACGGTAAGTGATGGTCCACGATGCTGGTATCCAACCCTGGCATATCCTGATAGGACCAAGCGAATACATCGGGAAATTCTCTGAGAAGCTTTATCAAACCCTCTCTGGCAGTTGGACTGAGCAGTGCCCCAATCCTGATTTCTTTTTTCTCTTTTTCTGAATCCAAGTTTACCGTTTCCAACGGCTCTTTGTGAGGTTCAATGGACCTTTCCTCTTGTCTGAGTAGTCGGGAAATCTCTTCTGGAATTTCGTTGTCATCTTCTTCTTCAGCCTCGAATACCGGGAACTCAAAGTTGGGAGAAGGCATCGGATCGTATGTTTCAACGGGGTTTAAAATAAGCAATCTACATGACGTGATGATTCGTGTTTAGAAGAGATAGAGAAAATGCAAGAGTGTGTGCAGTGTATTTTTTTATTACTGCTTGTTTTTATTTTTAATTGTTTTTTAGGATTACCATTTTCTGAAAAAGCAAAAAGAGAAAACAACAATTAATGCAGAAATTACAGAACGATGTTATTTTATTAATGAACAAGTCGATCCTTGAAACTACAGCCCTATAAAACAAAACTCTGTCGCTTTAGGCGGAGCGAAGAGGGATATTTACAGAAAGTGAGCCCTATCAAAACATCTGTTTCACCTGGGCAGGGTGAAAGGTTAAAGATGACAATTACTTTGATTGGCGAATGACCTTCGGAGCATCAACAACGACCCATTGGCGGCGAACTCCTCGGTGAATCACAAAGTCTGGCACCTTCCTTGATTTGTCTTCAGAAATAACACTGATTTATGGTGGAGCAGGATCGTTGGAATCTGTCTCCCAGGTAGAGTTGTCATAGGAGAATTCCTCAGTTGTATTTTGCATAGCATTTGTGCTCTCAGCTGTATCTCTCCATCCAAATGGCTGGATATCTTCGAGCTTGATACGAGAGCTTTTAGGAGCGGTATACTTGACCATATAGTCGTATTTTCCACTCGGTTGTCCCAAGGTGTCCCACACTTCTTTCAAACTGGAGGAGTCATCCCTCTCGATGACATTGACCCCGGGAAAAGCATAGTTGATGAATTCAAGTCCAGCAAACGTTGCAAATTCATCGTCGTGTTGAGTAGTTTCTGAATGACCTGAGTGTTGATCCCATGACATGGTGGGGACACAGGTGTTCTGTTCAATGATGGTCAGCTGATTTTCATTGTTCGGCTGACTCTCTTGCCCCAAGTCTCCTGGATAAGGTTGCCACATTGGCAGACCATCCATTGGGCCATAGTAGGTGTTGTCAAAATTGTCTTTCATCGGAGTGTCTTCCTCTAATGAATTTGGCGGAGCACGACATCATTCCGGAGCACAACCTCCGTATATCATTTCGACATCTGATTATGGTATAAATCTCGGACTCTGTGCGGGATAGCAAAATGGCATAGGCACCTCTTCCTGAGACATATAACCGTCCTCGTTAAGATAGGACTTCCATTCTTCATCTGTGTCGGAGGGATCCTCCTCATTGATAGAATGGACTATTTGAGACACTGGGTGAAGGAAACCTCCACTGTGGAAGAAATCCTGAATGGGATGAAGACTTTCATCACTGGTAGCTGTCTGGGTACAGGTTGCAGAAAAAACAAGACCCTTCTTTGTTTTATTGTCAATAGGAATGACAAGTTGTCCCCATACGGTTGTATCGGTACTCTCGACCGCTTTGATAGCATCTTTGTATGAGGAAATCGAGGTTCCTCCTTGGGATTGATTGTCCTTGCCCACCGACAACGCTTGGAACTACGTCCCAATAACCTCCTCGGGTTCTACACAAGTAGATGATGATAAGTTACTCACGAGCAAGGCCTGTTCCCCACAGACTGTGACAAGTTGATCGTTCTGAACAAACTTTAGCTTTTGGTGGAGGGTCGAAGTGACCGCACCAGCCTGATGTATCCAAGGTCTTTCTAATAAACAACTGTATGTTGCCCGGATGTCCATGACCTGGAAAGTGACTTAGAAAGTGTGAGGACTGATATTTATGGGAAGGTCGACTTCACCGATAACTGTTTTTCTAGATCCGTCGAACGCTTTGACGACGACCTCGCTGATTCTCATCGGAGGGCCTTTGAATGATAATTACATCAATGTGGACTTCGTCATAACATTCAGGGCTGACCCTGTGTCTACCAGTACGCTGGCTAAAGCATCGTCCTGGCAGTTAACTGTGATATTGAGCGCCATGTTTTGACGACGACCCTCTTTGGGTAATTCCTCATCACTAAATCCTAAATTATTGTAGGAAGTGATGTTAGAGACAATGCTATCGAACTGTCTGATTGTTACATCCTGTTCCATAAAGGCTTGCTCCAAAACTTTCTGTAGAGCTTCCCTATGCGCTTCTGAACTGAGTAACAGTGATAACACAGAGATCTTTGAAGGAGTTTGTAACAGTTGATCAACAATGTTATATTCACTCCATTGGATGAGCTTCAGCATCTCATCATTATTTTTCGAAAGGTCGGGATTACTGGATTGACCGACTGATGGATCGGGAGCTTCTGTCTGAAGTTCCTTTTCTTTGTTAAGTTCTCCAACTCCTCGGTTGAAGATTCTACCGCTCCGTGTTATACGACTGATGTCTGCAATATTCACGATGGAGGGTAATGGAATTTCCTTTCCATTTTCAACTGTCGTTGCACCGTATTTGTAAGGGATAGCCTTAGTTGATTCATACGGTAGTGGTCCCGGTAGATAGATGACTATGGGAACCTTCTAATTTTTCTGACCATCATAAGTAATCTCAATCCGTTCCCGGTTGGGAATTCTAGATTCGTCAAGTAGAGGGATGATGGCAAAAACATCCCTGGTCTGGTGACAACCAGAGATTGTGACAACATCCTTGACTCGATTGGCAAGGTAGTTCGGCGTCCAGTTGATGGGTCCAGAACCCGGATATGGATGAATCTCTCCATGATCCACCTGACCCTGAAGAGCTGCTCTCACAAGGTAACACCCTTGGTTACTTTCCGAACAGACGCTACAACGGCCATAATTGTGTGGTGGCACCTGGCCACGCCCACTTTGAATACAATGTAACCTCACTAGGTTAGCTTCCACTGATCGGACATCCTAACTCTGACGCCGAGTAGGATTCCTGTTATTGATACTAATTTACTGAGTATCTTCATCCATATAAATTGGCATCCACCAGTGATTTAACAAGTGCTGAAGTGCCTCCTGGACAAGGGTACAACCTCAATCGTTTTTGCAACCTGCTTTACAGCTGTGATAATTATGTGACACCAGGAATCTGAGTCAGACCTGTTCAACATGTAACTCTACTAAGTTGGTATTCATCACGCGAATATCAAAGATCTGAACCATGTTGATCTGATAAGGGTTCCTATCATGGTAGTCTTGGATCCATCCAAGATCCATCTAACGCTGGAGGGCCTCCTGTATGAAAGAGCATCCCTGTTTATTTACCGAGCAAGTCAGACAAGAACTATAATCGTGCCGCGGTAGATTATGATACTGGCTTTGCCTTGAGTGCATCGCCACCAGGTTGGCATTCATCGCACGGATGTCGTGGTTTTTAATGACGTTAGAATTCGCGTAGACCATGTTAACCCCACGAACTCGGTGCTCTTGGATCCATCAGAGATCCATCTGTTCCTGTAGAGCTGCTTGCACTACCGAACATCCTTGATTGTTTTTAGAGCAGACATCACATTGATGATAGTTATGAGGTGGCACATGGCCATATCCACTCTGTCTATAATGCATCTTGACCAGATTGGTCTTCAACAAGAGTACATCGTGAATTTGATAGACATTGTTAGATTCTTCTTCTATCAAATTGACTGCAGCCTTCTCGTGTTGAGGCAGCGGGTTCGTAAGAACATTAGGATTTGTATCCTTGAAGGATAAGACCCCGCTCCTAACAAGTTTTTGCTCATCGGATTTGAAATTGAGACAATTCTCAATGTTATACCCTGGACCTCCTTGATGATAAGGGCAAGTTTGATCCACCTTAAACCAGAAAGGCGGATTTTCCAGTACTGTAAGAGGAGACTTAGTCTGGATGTGCCCCTAAGCTAGTAGTAACGGAAATAGTTCTGCGTACAACATGGGTATAAGATCAAACCCTGATGGTCGTGTTGCACGGTTGTTGTTATATGGAGGACGATCCTGCTGAAGAGGCTGTTGTGTCCTTTGCTGATTAGGTTAGCTTTGCTCAACCTGAGGTTGATACGTAGGAATAGGCGCTGGGCTGATAGCAGGAGTTACAGCTGCTACCGGTTGATAACGTCGCCTTTGCTTTCCGAGAGAGATATTCCCAATATATTGCTCTTTTTTCTTAGGGAGAGCACTACCGTATTTTTTAGTATCGCTCGTCGATCCAGTGTGTTTTACCAAACGTCCTTCTCGGACGGCTTCCTCAAGACGTACGCCCATGCCGACCATTTTGGTGAAGTCACTGGGCGCACTGGCAACCATTCGGTCATAGTAAAATGAGCTTAAGGTCTTTAAGAAGATCTTCGTCATCTCTTTTTCCTCAAGAGGTGGACAAATTTGAGCGGCGATTTCACGCCACCTTTGAGCATACTCCTTAAAGGTTTCCTTGTCCTTTTGTGACATTGATCTGAGTTGATCTCTGTCGGGTGCCATGTCCAAATTGTATTTGTATTGTTGGACGAAGGCAGTGCCAAGATCTCTGAATGTGCTGATCGTAGTACGGTTTAAACCCATGTACCATTTTAATGCAGCACCGGTTAAACTATCTTGGAAGTAGTGAATCAGTAGGTCCTGATTCTCCGTCTAAGCTGACATTCGCCGAGCGTACATCACCAGATGGCTCTGAGGGCAAGAGTTACCCTTGTATTTTTCAAAGTCGGGCACTTGAAATTTGTGCGGAACTTTCACATTGGGGACCAAGCAGAGATCTGCAGTGTTCTTTCCAAATAAATCCTGACCGCGAATGGCTTGCAGCTCCTTCTGCATTTCCAGGAACTATTCCTGGAATTCATCCATTCGGTCAAACATAGTTTCCCTCTTACCAGAAGGTATCTGTGGAATCTGTCCTTCCGGGACAGCATGCACCACAGAGGGTGGTATCGTGACTACGTCAGTAAATCTTGGCGTTTCCCGAAGTTTGTAACCTTCAGGAGTCTTCAGTATGCCCCTGACATCTTCGCTTTCCGGAAGTTTGTAACCTTCAGGCCCAACGGCTTCTGTTATGATTCCCTGATCTTCAGTGATCGGAGGAACATATCCTTCCGGGATATAGTTTACAGGCATGCCCCAGGGACGATCTTTCGGCATCTGATACCTAGGATCATACTTCTCCACTATGGGCGTTGAGGTGATCTCCGAGATCACAGTCCTTTGTGGCTGAGCTTCTACCATGGCTTGCATGTCGCTACGAAGCTTTCTCATATCCTCTCTCAGAGCGTCGATCTCTTCTTTCAACTCTCTGTTTTCTTCCTCAAGATCATCCATCTTTTTCTGACGATTGGCCCGAGTATTGTACGAATGAGACAGTTTGACTCTAGAATCGAGACACAAACATGAGATTCGTAGGTAAGAAGAAATACGCGATGTGAGAATGATGAATGCAATGATTATATTAATTGTTTTTTGGTTTAATCAAAATAAACATCGAGAATTAGATTGCAAATATCAAACAGTGGGGAAACCCCTTTTTATTGAAATTCAAAGGATTGCGGAAACAAAAATACAGTAGATTACAAAGTGCATAAACAGAAACCTAAGCTAATGGGTCCCGAGAGAACTCGGGTGCTGATTCTGGTATTTTACTATTCTTTGACCGGGGCTCTTGGGCCGTTGTCGGGTTATCATTCCTTTTCCAGGTGAAAGGAGCGAGCAAATTCCTTTGGTCATCTTGATTCTCTACAGTATGTTGCTCCAAAATTTCAATCAGAGCGTCCTTATCTTTCAGTAGTTGCTGTATTTTGATGCACTCTACGTTGAGGGTGCGGTACTTGTTCTTCCAAGACCTTCTCTCCTTTTGAACTTTGTTGAGAGTAACCTGAAGCTTTTTAGTCTCAGTCATGAAGTACATGACAGATTCCCTCGGCGGAAGAATTCCGTATCGAGGATAAGGCATTTTTAGCTTGACAGCTCTAGTTTGTACCCAATGGAGATAAGGCTCCACCGAGACATAGTCTGGTTTTCCCAGAGACTCTCGTCCTTTCTTATGAACGTGTTTCCAAGCGTGCACTATTTCCATCTTTAGTGTTCTGTCATTTTCTCCTTCCTTGAAGAAAAGACCTTCCAGATGAACACCCCGTGGGACGTGTCTCATTGGGTATCCAAATTGACGGCGAACCAATATCGGATGATAGTTGATTCCTCCCTTAGTTCCTATCAGGGGTACGTTGGGGAAGTTTCCACAACGGTCAATGATCCTGATTCCATCATAAATCCTATTACACCAATCTATATCAGAGTTGGTGAGAGACATGATCTTTTGCGACCAACGTAAGGCACTCTTGCAATCCTAAAAAGTAGCAGACTTGGGCAAGTGGGAGATAAACCATTTGTAAAGCAAAGGTACACAGCATGTGATATCCCTTCCGCTGTACAAATTTCCCAAGTGTACAGAATGATACGCATCCGCGAGCAAAGTCGGCACAGGGTTTCCAATGAGAAAAACCTTAATAGCGTTGATATCGACGAAATTATTAATGTTGGGCAACAAAAATAATCCGTAGGTGAGTAAAACAAAGATGCTTTCAAAAGGAGTCCCGTTTCCTATACTGGTGAAGTACAGGGCTTTCTTTGTCAAGAACTGGGCTGGCAAACCTTATATGCCACTCTTAGCGGTCATGTGAGTCCTGACCTCAGACTCGTCCAAATGAATTGCTCTTGCAATGGTCTAATTCTTTGGAATTTATTCCAGTCCGAAAAATGGAGCTCGATCAGTGATATGTAGATCAATCAGATGAGAATACTCCTGCAGTGTTGGTGCTAGCTGGTAATCCGGGAATGTAAAGCAATGATAAACCGGATCGTAGAATTGAACCAGCGCGTCCATGATTCCCTCAATCACATGGACCCTTAACAGAGGTAGCAGACCTCCGTACTTGGCTCTGAAGGCCTCTTGGTTTGTGATCATCCTCGCCAAACCTCTTAAATCCTCTAGTTTTGGAATCCTGAAGGTGTACTTATAAGTTCTCCTTCTACCGAAATCCATTAGCACAATCCTTTTCTTTGATATTTGCAATCACAGACTTAGTTTAATTTGAAAAACAGAGAGACTAGAAGAGAAATTTTTTGAATGTTTTAATGTTTTTTAGATGAATGCATGAATGCAGCACACAAAAAATAGAAAAAACATGGGGTCAAAGGGTCATTGTCATGAAGTCAAGGCTCTACCCATCCCCAAAGGTTTATACTGGGGTGATTTTTGTACCTGTACTCATTATCATCAGCTCTTCCCAGGAAAGCAAACCAACAAGCGGATCGCCAGCGAGTTGTAAAGCAATCTTAGAGTAAGTGCCATTCACCGAGAATAGATCACCAGCCTCAAATGAGGGTAGTATCGCGTGACAACTATTTCCGATAGTTTTCGCACTACAAAAGGGTTTAGCTCCTCAGCATCTCAGACATCACAATCAGCCCATTGCCTAGGAGAGGGAATGGGTTGCATTGGTCAGCCTTCACTGAGGTTGATGGTCGACCTCGTCGCCATCACTTATCTTAAGTGTATACTCAATCTTTCCACATGCGGCATCACACGCATTCCCATTAGCAAAAAAATAAACAGGTATAGCAATTAGGAAAAGCAGTATATATATTTGTCCTAAACATCCTAGACCTTTAAAGCTATGAATCCTAAGTTCCTGACAGAAAATGGGTTCCCCGGCGGAAGCCCCAATCTGTGGTATTTACACAAGTGAAGAGAAAAAAGGTTAGAAGGGCCCCAAGGTGGGCGCCACTTTTCAAGTTTCCACCTGATAGATGGGAAGAGAATAAGATCTTGCTACAAAGGTGAGACAAATCCTAATGACAGGTCCCCAGTGAAGTCGCCATTTTTCTGTAGCGAGCGATTTTCGGATGTGGTTGCGAAGCACTACCGCTCGATTCATTTTTTATCCTATTAAAGTTGATGAAGGAAGGGAAATAGATGTCTCAAATTAACCCTGCTTGCAAACTGAGTTTAAACAGCGGTCTGTTAGGTTACAGATGCTACAAAGATTCGGGGTCTCTATCGGGTGTATTTTTTTAAAAGTGGTGGGAGGTTTTAGGTGTTAGGACAGATGCTTCTTGATAGATATGTGAGAGTATGGGATTTTGGGTTTTTGTTTAGTGTGCTCGCTAATATTTTTCTTTCAATCTTATGCCTACGTATTCCCGTTTACTGAAATAGGGAAATCAGAGCGTTCGTAGTTCCTCCTATACTATGGGAGGAAATGGTTTTTGGTGTCTTGTTCAAAGCCCAAGACGTGAAGCGAAAGGTAGTTTGTATCTTGATCAAAGCCCAAGATGTGAAGCTAAAAAGGTGTTATCTTTAGAGAGAATTTGTCATCTCTAAAGAGGGGGTTGTATGTCACAACTGTTTATAAAGGAGAATTACTTTAACCGGGATGTGTGAATCCAGCAAAGCCATAATTTCCTTTATAGGGGATTTTTACCTGAAGGAGAAGACTTTAACTCAGTGTAGAGCAATGCCATCTTTCCTTAGGAATTTCTCATGCTAAAAGAGGGACAGTGGCATGGATATAGATGATCCAGAGGCTTGCCGCTTACAGCGATTAGATGAAGGGGAAGGAGTTGTTGATGTTTGTGTACTGTGAACGAGGCACAACTTTGATGCTAAAAGGTTGATTGGATCAACCAGTGGTTTTCTTTTACAAAGCCTAAGAGGAGGCTAGTATGTGTCTCGTACAAAGCCCGAGAGAGAGGCTAAAAGGTTTTGACTCAACGAGGGAGTCTTTTAGTATCTCGTATAAAACCCGAGATGGAGGCTAAAAAGGGATTGACTCAACAAGAGAGAGTCTTTGGTATCTCGTACGAAGCCCGAGATGGAGGCTAAAATTGTTTGGCTCAATAAGAACCTTTTTGTATCTCGTATAAAGCCCGAGATGGAGGCAAAAAGGTGATTTACTCAATGAGAGAGTCTCTTATGTGTCTCGTACAAAGCCCGAGAGAGAGGCTAAATGTTGTTTGACTCCGCTGGGGAGAATCATTGTACAAAGCCCAAGAGGAGGCTATGGTGACTGTTTAGTTGAGTGACAGGTCCAGTATGATGATTTAAAGAGAAAATCAGTTCTTATATGAGCAACACTGTACTCAAGGATTTGATTCGAGGATCCGGGTTATTCCTCTTCTTTAAGGAAGTGGGAAATCCGAAGGGTATTGAGACTATCCGAGTCTACGGGTTTTCTCCCCATTTAACGAAGGGGTCACTTAAGAAGGTCTTTGAGACTCAAGGAGATTAGACTGTCCAAGTCTAGAGTTTCATCTTTTGTACTATGTTTTGAGAAACAGTAGTAGACTCTTTGAAAGGACTGTTTTATGCAGATGACTAAGTTCTGTTCCTATACCTCTAGGAGGTCGTCGGGACAATTTGTACGAAGCCCAAGAGGAGGCTGGAAGCTTTTAAGAAGCCGACGGGTCCTTGTAAGAAGCCCAAGAGGAGGCTATCATTCCCGGAGGAAGAGATCATTATACGAAGCCTAAGAGGAGGCTGTGAATACTTCTAAGAAGCCGGCGGGTCCTTGTACAACGCCCAAGAGGAGGCGGGGTTGCTTTTAGGAAGCCTGTGGGTCCTTGTATGATGCCCAAGAGGAGGCCGATGCTTTTAAGAAGCCCGTGGGTCCCCAAACCCCGAGAAATTCAAGACAGGCTATTCACAAAGAATAGATCAAGCCAGGAAAGTTCGAGAATTTGGAAGAAACTCAAAGATGCCATTCACGGAGAATACATTCATCTTTGGGAGTAGAGTTTCTTGACAATTCCTAATGAGGACAGTCGAAGAGAAGACTGTATCTGGTGATCCTATTGGGGATCTAGTTGTCTATTTCTACGAATAAACGAAACGGCGTCACCTAGTTCTAGATGTAGTTGCCGGGGAAACTCTAAATATCTATACTATTATTATACAGTTGATATGAGTTTATGAACTAAGACTTACAGCAAAACAGCCCCACAATACAGTTATATGTATATGAAAGCGGTAGAGAAAGCGTATAAACACTTACTCGGTTGTAGAGCTTCCTTGTTGTTTGGTTAGTTGCTCAACAAAGACAGATTAAAAACAATAGTATATTCAAAATCAAAGGAGAAAGTGCTTTGAAAAAGAAAGATTTGGGGCTTACAGCTCAAGGAGAGGCCCAGGGTTTTATCAGTGAGCGCACTGTTTGAATTTGTACAGAGGGGCTTATACAAGTGACTGAGGGCCAAAAATGGTTTGCTGTACAAAGGGATTTGGGTCTTACACTCTCTCAAGAGGCCCAAAAAGTTTAAAGAAAAAGAGTGGGGCTTATAACACGAGGGTAGGCCCAATTGATTTTTCGTTTAAAAATGGCGATCGCGCCAAGGTTTTCTTTTAACGCAGAGGGACTTATACAATAAGTGAGGCCCAAAATTGTTTTGGTTAAAAGGGGATTGGGTCTTACACTCTAATAGAGCCCCAAATGAGTTTTAAGAAAAGAAATGGGTCTTACTACTCGAGGGTAGGCCCAAGGTTTTTTTTTGTTTTGAAAAAGGCGATGATCGCGCCGTTTGTTTTTGACGGTATCGGGACTTATACAATATACTGAGGCCCAAAAATGATTTGGTTAAAAAAAGGATTGGGTCTTACACTCTATTAGAGGCCCAAAAGAGTTTTGAAAATGATTTATGAGGGTTGAATTAATCCAAAACCCTAATTTGTTTTCAAAATGTGTTTTAATTGAATAAAAATTCAATTAAAATGATCAAAATTGTTTAACATATGAAAAACAAATTGTGATCTTGGATTAATGCTTCAAAAATTTAGTATTGACCTACAAAATAATTAGAAGGCATTAAAAGTTGCAAAATCAAGGTGGGAAAAAATATTTTAAATGTCAAAAATAATTAAAACATTTATTCTTTGCAAAAATATCAATTATACAAAATAAATAATATTTTTGGGATTTTTTGTGAAAATAAAATATTTTAACATTTTTGTGAATTATTAAAAAAAGAATCAACTCAAAATCATTAAAACTCAGAGAGAAATTAATTTTTGAATCAATTAAATAAAATCACAAAATTCAAATATTTGAATTTTCAAAAAATGGCGCCAAGAACAGCTGAAGAACACGTGCGTGTTCTGGGTTTGGTTGATTTGCATTTTCTCTCCAATCTCACCGAATACTTGATTATATCATGCAATCCACATACTAATCAACTCGTTTCAAACTCACGATCATGTCTATGACAATTAATTTCATTTAAATTAAGCATAAAACAAGAAATCACGAAAAATCCTCAAGAACCCTAATTTTTGCATGAAGGCTAGGATTTTTGATACACGATTCAAACAATGCAATTAATTGAGGGAAAACATTCCGTGCATGATTATGAACATATGGCCAAATTATTGTGCAGCAAAAATTGCATGGATCATAGAGTTAGAAGAGCTCATGTTTACCACTTGCAGCTGGTGATCGTGATTTGTGTTGGAGGTGTTACAACTAGGTTCCAATGATTTGGATAGCTTCCCTAGGTGCCATGGAGTGTGTATGAATGCTTGGAATGGATTGAAATGATCTGGAACTTGAGATGGTACCCCAACTACAAATCTGTCAAGAACTTGAGCAATTGGCTGGTGATTTTGTGAAATCTGTGTTCCAGATGTTATGTGAGTGTTTGGATCACTTCTATATGATGTATATGAGGTGTGTGTATGATTGGTTTGATTGGAAAAGCTCTCAAACTCAAAACCTGATAGTGACTTGCCTTAGAAGGCAAAATTGGAGTGAAAGAAGAGATTTTGAGGAAAGCATCTGTTTGATGGCTTTGGTGTACTCAAAATGATCACAATTGAGCTCTATTTATAGTAGAGCAAGTTTGTTTTTCAAGGAATTGTGAATGGCAACTGTTGAGTAGGTTTGGCCAATGTTGGCAAATGAAAATCCAAGTCTCCTCTAGCCATTGACTAGAGGTTAGGGCACAGGCTGCTGGTTCCCTTGGTCTTGGATAAGTCTTGACTGAATTCAATTGAGAATGGCTCAGTCCATGCCACCTTGATGCTTCCATTGAATGCTCCAATCCAAAATTGGAGTCTTGTCCCTATTTTGGCAATTCTAGGTTCAATATATGCTATTTCTTGTTCCAAAGACTTTGGAGGCTTGGCTCAGTGATTGTCCCCTTTAGATTCAATCCTCAGAGGTGTCCAAGTAGATAGGAGCATTTGGATTTGGCTAATTTTGGAAAATCGGCCAAAAGTGCAAAAATCTGCCTTGCCTTGGCAGATTTCAGCAAGGCAACTTGCCAATGTCATATCTCATGGCTCAAGTTGAATTTGGTAATGTTCTTGGCCATTTTGGAAAGCCCTTACATGATACAACAACTGTTTGAACATGTTTGGTTTTGATCTCTTTTGAATCCAAGTGAAAAATCCCCCTACATTTGGAAAAAAGTAAAGGCAGATTCTGACTTAGTGAAATTTTCACAAAGTGTTGGAACAAAGTGACTTTTCTTGATTTTGATCACTCCATAACTCAAAATCCATGAGGAATTTGGACATAGGTCAGTATGAAGCTTTTGTAGAGGGAAATGTGATCTACAAATCAAGCTTTGAATGGGGAACAATGGCCTTGTGGTTTAGGAGTTATGGTCCTCCAAAGTTGGCACATTAGTGTCACTTTTTCCATAACTTAGAAATTTTTCTAAGTTTTTATGGTTACCCCTTTTACAAGTTATCCCACTTTCTTTGATTTTTCTTGATGAATGATGATTCAAATCATACATTAACATCATTTTAGGGTTAAAAATCCATTTTGGTGAAAAATCTCAAAAAGTCAAAGTTGACTTTTGTGCACAGTTGACTTTTTATCAGATGAATTCCAAACTGTGCAATTCTTCATGAAATCATGTCCTTGACCTAAATCAAACTTGATGGACATGTTCCATGGGTGTCATAGGGTATATTGAATCATGTCTTAGGGCTTGGGAGCATGTCCTGGTCAAAAGTCAAAGTTACAGTTGACTTTCCTCGCGAAACCCTAATTGTGGTGCAGATGAAATTGAGACTTGTTGCTCAAGCTTCTTGGATTAATCCATTGTTCCAAATGGATCAATATAGTTCATTAGAGACCCTCAAACCCTCTATTGAGGTCTTGGATCATGATTTTCCCTAAAAGTCAACTTAGTGGTGAATTAGGTCAAGAAACCCTAATTCCTGAATTTTGATGAATGCATCCCCTGAGGCAAAATTGACATTGATGATTGGGTCCATGAGGTACCATGAAGTATATTAGGTTATGTTTTGGATCATTGGCTTGTGCCTAGATGAAAAATTTCCATTTGGAGGCCCCGGTCGACCAAAACCCTAATTTGGTGACACTGTCGATCTTGAGACTTGATCCACCTAGAAGGGAGCAGCCTTGTGCTTGATCCTTGAAGTGGGAGTCCTTTTGATCCATTATGGATGTTTGAGAGGTCAGACAAGTTGAAGATCATGTCATTCCTTGATTGATCCTTTGTCTAAGGCTCTGAGAGGGCTTGAAACGCTAATTTTGATTGTAGTGGATGCTCACCCATCTTTGGGGAGACTGATGAAGTATGATGGTTCCTCCATATTGTGATGATGATTTTCACAATGATGGGAAATCTTAGTGGTCAAAATTTGGGGTATAACAATTAGGATGGTGGTTGTGTAGTGGAGTCCCACGAGGAGCCTTTCTCGTTGGGAGGATACGAAAACCCCACTTAGAGTTGATTCCCTTGGAAATGTTATTGTCGTGGTGAGCCTTTGCCATGACAATAGTGTTTTCCGGCCTGAATTGATAACTCTAAGGACCTTTTAACCATTTTCCATGGTGGCTGGTAGTGTTAACTGATATTTTTAACCTCGATCTATGACTCTGAGATACATTTTAGAAACCTTGGACTTGATGGTTGTGTAGTAGAGACTCACGAGGAGCTTTTCTCGTGGGACGATGCGAAAACCTTACCTAGAAGAGATCATTTCGAGGGTGTTATTATCAGATGAGCCTTTGTCGTGGCAATAATATCTTTGGAAAGATCCATGACTTTAGGCACCTACCCGTTTAGAGCCTACCCATGGGGTTCCACTAATCAGAGACATCCGTTATTTCCTCGTTATTCTGACTGACCTGAAGACATGATGAACCTGTGATCCTGAGCATTGCATTGCATTCATTTGCATACCATTGCATTTGTATTCATCAGCATTGCATATCAGTTTTCAAAACAAAAAAAAACTCACCCATCATTTGTCCATATCCGCAGTTGATTTCCCGACACACGTATTGGACTTGAGGTAGCTCTGGGAGGACCATGGAACGCTTGAAGGAGAATCAAGTTGAGCTAAGAAAAGAAGAGAATAGCATGAAAGGCAAGATGAAGCAGACGCCAAAAGCTATAACAACTATGGGGAGAAGAAAGAAAAAGCTTCGAGAAGGCGCCACAACTAGGAGTGTTACTCCCGTAGTTGTTTCCACTCCGCAACCTGCAGTGAATAACCTATTGTGTGTTGTTCCTTCTGGGTTTTGTTCCCAGCCAATCCTTCCAAAGCCACAGAATCAGTGGTCATCACCCGTTCTGTCCCAAGGGCACGAGAATCTAAATCGAATAGGCCGTAAGAAGTCTAAGTCACGCCCTATTCTCGACCCTATTCCTATACTATATGGACAACTGCTACCATACTTGATTCAGAGTTCATTGGTGGTACCCACATCCCTCAGGCCGACACATAATCCTCTTCCACTTAGATATGATCCTAATGCGCAGTGTGAATACCATAAAGGGGCGAGGGGAGCTTTGTCGAAGACTGTTGGTCATTCAAGAATAAAGCTCAAGAGCTAATTAACAATAGACGCCCTAGTCTTTGAGGAAGAAAACCCAGGGGTAGAATGTGAGTATCATTCTGGAACCATAGGGCATGCTGTCAAAGAATGTGAAAGCTTTTGAAACAAATTGCAAAAACTGATCAGAAAGGAAGACCCTAGCACAAATGGTTTAATCCAAAGATCTGGCAAATAGAAGATACAAAAGCTTCGTGGACCACTCAGAATCCCGTACCACAAGGAAAAGGTCGAGCTTATGGCAGATGAGACATCTTTATTCTTTGATAATAATGTTGAAACTATGGCCTGGGATGCCACCACCTCAAGAGAAGAGCTGGAAAAGAAGTCCAAAAGGGCTGTATTTTGTGAGGAAGCTTCGAAAAAAGACTTTGGAAAGCATCCCACTGATATTGATGACAACGAAGACATCAACCTTTGGGTCCCAAAGAGGCAACCATCAACGCCCAGGGTGCCATACCAAAAACCTTGGACAACTTCCCATGCAAATCAACGAGCCCATGGCCAAGGGCATCAGAGTCAACATCAGAATCAACATAGGCCTCACAATAACTTGGAAAGAAGGAATGCTCCTCTCGATCCTATTCCTATGTCATACAGTCAGCTTTTGCCACATTTGATTCGAAACTCACTTGTGGAGCCTGAGCCTCTCAAGGCGGTGCCAGAACCATACCCTCTTGGGTACAATCCCGGTGCTCACCATGGATATCATGCCGGATCAATGGGGGATTCAACTGAATATTGCAAACCTTTCCAAGCCAAGGTGCAACAATTGATTGACAAGAAATGCATATCCTTTCAAGAAGGGAATTTGGTTGTGTGTATCAGCATCTCGCCCGAATGAGTTCGAAGACTCCAAGAGGCATCTTCTCAAGCCAGTGGTTCAGAAAGAAAAGCCCAGTCCCCAATGCTGGCAGTTTTTAGATCTTATCATTTCTTTGCATTTGTAGTTTATTTTCTGTTAAGTGTTATTTTCTTTTAGACATTGTTATTTATTAATGGTATTGTTAATGTAATGATCATGCATGTTTTGAACAAGTCTATTCGTATTCACTCATCTTTTCTCATTTATTGCAAAAATCACAAAAAAAATCTCCACTTCAGTTCCTTTATCACGTTGCTGTTTAGGAAAGATTGGAGGGAGGATGACGAAAACGAGATACCCATAATTGTTGAGAGTATGCTTTCGGATAAAATCCTGCTGATGATGTACATGTATTGCTTCAAATCCCCAAAAAATGGAGAGATAAGGAGTTTGTCCCTAGTTAACCACTCTGATCCTAGAAGTAGGAGTTTCCTTCGGATTTCTAAACCCTTACGCTTAACCTGAGGCAGGGTAGTGTTCAGTTAATCTGACTCCACATTCTTCGTACACGTCTTGAAGCGTTGAAGGAACCATGCAAAATTCAGAAGTTATGACTATTTTACTTCATGACCAATGACTTGGCAGTCACAAGCATTTTAAAAAAAAAGAAAAAAAAAAAAAAAAAAAGCCCGCTAAGTCGAACACCTAAAGAGGCGACTTAGGCAAAATTGGGGCAACCGCGATGGACCAAAAGCTTCAAAAAGCAGTATAGGCAAAATTAGGGATCAAAAAGCAAAACAAGAATTAGAAAAAGAGGTCCGCAAATCCTCAACAAAAACCAAAAAAATCCTGTGACCACCATGTCAAAATAAAAAAGTCACTGACATCCATCAAAAACAAAATAAGGTGACTTCCATTTCAAGAAAATCTTGAATCATCGTCCTTACTCTTGCACCGTCAATCTAAGTGTGTGTGTTGAATTAACTGAACGTAGGACTGGAGGTCATCACGAAGAAGGGGTGGGTACAAATCAATTTTGAGCCTTATATCCTTTATTTCATAAACCGCGAACCAGACCACGTTTCAACCCTCAAAATACCTAATTGAGGCGGGGTTTATTCTAAGGGAATTCTACAACAAGGTTACGTAAACTAACTCCTAGAGATCTGCTAATCTTCTGAATTGGTGTCATATTCTTGCTATATCTTTCATACACCAGCTAAATCAGCATTGCGTTTGGACTACCGATCCACTCGTCACACACTTTCACATCCTTATAATAAATGATCTTTTCAAAACTTGCATGAATGTCGCATTAAAATGACCATTTCTGAACGATCAATTTTAATTGCAAATCAGTACTTGATATTATGGAAATTCCAACCAAGAGCAATCAAAGAGGAACTTGAACATTTGACGACACTGATTCGAATCAAGACTATCTCATAACCCTGTGAATTCGGGGCAAGTCTTTCAATGGACAAGACTGGGGAAAATCAATACTAGAACTAGACACTGGGGTAAATCATCTCAGACTGTGTCATGGCATAAACATTTCAAAGAGAATTCGTTGAATACTCAACAAACTGGGGCATACTAGTTGAACATGGGCAATTTCCTCCATGCTTTCAAGTTGGTTGAGCAGATCGTGCCAGACACTAGTAAATGTTGAGTTCAACAAGTGTTAAAAGTCTTGGGGTAGAGCAAAAGCACAATCAACATGCATTGGTTAAGTCGCTACGCTCATACAGTCAACATGCATTGGTTACGTCACTACGCTCATCATTTGCAAGCCATCATGGCATATCAGCTAGAAGTGAGGTTCTTTTAGGAACAAGTACATAACTTCTGCAAAGGATCAAACTTGGGGCGCCAGAAGCACCCACATCTGTCCTCTAATCATAACACAGTCAAATACCGAGTGTCGGGAAGTCAAATCCTTTCACCAAATAAAGTCTAACCCTACTTGGCACCTCTTAAAGTCTAATTCATATTGGCAACCACCAAAAGTGCACCCTGCTGGCATCGTCATAAACAAAAGTCCAACCTTGCTTGGCAACCTCCTAAAGTCCAAACCTGCTTGGCACCTCCTTAAAGTCCACCCTGCTGGCATCCACCATCGTTAAAAGCAAAAGTCCACCCCGTTGGCACCTTCATAAAAGCAATCACCTGCTTGCATTCACATATGCATCACATACAATTAACATGCACCATATGCATACATAACATAATCAATTACCTTCCTCAACCACCGCGTTGAAATTTTGATTTGTTCTTGACCTCTGAGTCAATGTTGCTTTTATTTTATTTGACCCCTGAGTCGATATCATTGTCTTTGTTTCTTCAACCCTCGAGTTGATATATTGTCTTTATTTCCTCGGCCCCCGAGTCGATATTGTCTTTATTTCCTCGACCCCCGAGTCGATATTGTCTTTATTTTCTCGACCCCCGAGTCAATATTGTCTTTATTTCGGCGACCCCCCGAGTCGATATTGTCTTTATTTTCTCGACCCCCGAGCCGATATTGTCTCTATGCTCTCGACACCCGAGTCGATATTTTCCTTTACCTTTTTTGACCCCCGAGTCGATAATATATTGCTTTATATCCTCTTCAACCCCCGCGTTAATATTTTGATTTGTTCTCGACGTCCGAGTCGATATTGTCTTTATTTTCTCGACCTCCGAGTCGATACTGTCTTTATTTTCTCGACCCCCGAGTCGATATTGTCTTTTTTTCTTGACCCCCAAGTCGATATTGACTTTATCTTTTTCAACCCCCAAGTTGATGATAGTTATCTTAATGTTTCTTCAACCCCCGAGTTGACTTGTTATTTTGATTTGTTCTCGACCCCCGAGTCGATAGTGTATTTCTTTTCTCAACCCCTGAGTTGATATGCCAGTATCTCTAGTGAGTCCTTTCATCCTACTTCATTTAATCCCCAAAAATCTTTCATTGACAACCCTAAATAAAGCCTTACCAAAAATCCAATCTCTCTAGTTGCATTACCACATGCATCGCATATGCATAGCATTCCCGCTGGAACGGGAAACTTAAAAAAAAAACAAAAATAAACAAATTCTTTTGCATTCCATATGCACTTATAAACTCCCAGCAGTTGCATCCACGCATGCATCTCCATACAGCATTTCAATCCAGAATGGAACATCAAGACATAATCAGGATCCAAGGTTCATCATAGGTATCTTGGTCAGTCCTCCTTCAAAGTCGGTAGTGTTCCTCTGAAGAGAGTCAATACTCAGCACGTGCTTATAGAATTCTATTCCCCAACAAGTCATTCTTCAACCATGCAATTGATAATGATGATCCCCAGCATTTTTGCTTTTGTTGTTCCCCAAGCAGAGGTTATCCTAAAGAGCTTCTTGTGAGCTTTTCCCCTACTATCCCATTCTTATCTCTTATTTCATTCTTGCATTGCATTTTACTTTTGGTAGGACAAATTTTTGGGGTCTTCTTGTATCTAATTGACTTCTACCCTAAAATGAACGCCATGTAGCAGTTCATTCTCTCAGGTTCAAGACAATTAGATAGGGGCATCTGTCATACCCCAAATTTGTCCTACCTTTTTCAAATTTTCTTACATTCGACTTTATTTTCGTTTGCATCGCCTGCATAGCATAACTTGTTTTTCAGCATGAATAATTCCTAAAATAATCAGGAAGAATGAATTCTTGGATATACAGACAGACCGACTGAATTATTTCTCGAATATGCTAAAAATCAGTGGTTGAAAAGTTTCAAAATCGAGCTTGCAGATGTCAGTAATATTGACCTAGTATTCACGAAGTTTAATCTGACGTGCTCGTCTTATTTTTTGATGACTTTTCAATCACGTTTCGATCAGTCTGAGCCATTTTATCGGTCCCGGTGAATTTTCAAATCTGACCAAACGCTGTATTTTTCTAAGTTATATATTCTGCGCTGATAATTTTGGTGCAATCAACTTAATTTTTCAGGCACTTTTGCGCTCGACTTTTATTCGATTTTAATTCTTTTATTTTTTAATCAAAATAACTAATTTAATTTGATTAGAATTAATTGATATTCAAATTGAATTTATTTTCGATAACTGGTTTTTATTTTCAGGTTAGTTACTAATCTTATTTTAAAATGTTTAAATAAAAATTATTATAAAAAGAGAGAAAGAGAATGACAAGGACTACATATAGTTGGCATTTTGTTTAAAAAAAGGATGAATCAATGACCTCCCTCCTAAGTTTTGCCAGCTAATGTCTAGGATTCTCTCTCTCCAAATATATTTCACTCTCTCTCCATGTGGGCAACGATTAGAAAGAAAAAAACAAAAAAAGATTCTCTTTTAATCCCACTCAAATTGGGACGGACACCCACTCCTCTCTTAAAAAAAAAGGCAACGCAGTTTTGCTAACGTGAATAAACTCACCACCCCACTACACGTTGAATCTCTCTCTCTCTCTCTCTCTCTCTCTCTCTCTCTCTCTATCTCTCTATTGATGTAAAAGAAGAAAAAACTTCACTATTTTCTAGAACCTTACAACATACTCAATCCAAACCTCATATATTCATTACCATCACCACCTATATAATATATCTTCCTCACTCCCTATTAAAAAAACACTGTTACTTCTCAAAAAAATTATGCTCTTCATTCAAAAGGAAAACACCAATCATGTGACTCTGGCTCTTTCACTTTCCCTCACCATTATCCATGTGAATCATCACTTTGAATCCTCTCACCACCATTCAAATATCTCTTCGGATCCACACCTTCCTTCAAATCTTTGAGCAACTCTTTCTTGTGCAACCACTACTTTCAACAACACCATAAACCTTCAACGTTCTGGACAAATTCCATCATCGTGTTTCAACCTCCAAAGCAATACTGCTCCGATCTGCATCCTTTTTCACATTCCAGTCGCAATCAAAACACCACCCTCCTTCAACCACACTTTTCATCCACCACCAGAACAACCTTCCTTTGAAGCTTCAAAGTACACCACACCATGGATTTCTCCAGCAACCACAACAACGGCGATGCGAACAAGCTCTGTTTCCCTCACACAAACTGACCGCGATAATCAACAAGCAGCTAAACCCCATCTTCAACTTGATTGTGTCTTGTCGATTTAGAGCTCGCGAACCTTTGTTTTGCTTTTGTGCTTAGTTGCTGTTGATTTAAATGCAGGTGAAGTTTGATCCAAGACTTAAGTTCGATACGGTTCTTGTCACAACAACACCCCTCACGACTCGCAATAACTCGAATCTTCAACAATAAAAACATTCGCGCCGATGCATTTTTGCTCGGTTTCTCACTGCAGTTTTGCAACAACAACGACAACGCATGGTCTAGATTCCACAACACAATGAACAACAACGGTTGTGGTTCAAATCGACAAACGACGACATCGAGAACTCCCTTTAATTTGACCTTCAGCTGTAGCAAAAAATAATGTCCCAATTAGTTTCGTTTCCAGCTCAACAATGATAAAACCATGACATAACATTTCGATTTTGAAATGTCATATCATGTCGATGAGGTTCGGTTATGCTCGCTTGAATTGCTGTCAATCTGCACTGCGGTTACACTCCTTGCGACTTGTTGAGGTGACATTGTTTAAACTGTATGACTGGTTATATGATTCTCGCACTGGAATATGGTGATGATTTTGGATTGATAACATTTTGAAAAATCCCACTGCCACTTGTTGTACCCCAAATTTTACCTCTTAGATGTCATAACATCTGGCATAGACATTTAGGATCAATCATATGCGAACTATTTTAACTAACCCATTTCTTGCAGTTTGTTTTTCTTATGTTTGGAATTAGGGTTTACACAGAGAAATTCAAAGCCTCCTAAGGTATTCTATGGCTCCATACAATCATCACAAAGCCTCACTAGTTGTTTGGAACCAAAATCTCAAAACTTTGAATCAAGTCAAGTCAATAAAGGATCACCAGACCAAAATGTGGAATTATGGTTTCAATCTGAGGAATCACTGAAGAATTTTGCCCTATCAAGTCAAGCTTTTCTTGGGTCATCAACCATTTGAGTTTACCTATATCCAAAAGGTCTCACTCAACAAGAATTCAAGGTCATCTGGTCCTCATCATGAGCAGTTTGAGCCCCAGTTGCACCCTGCCTCCAAATTAGGGTTTCTATAAGACATATGGATCATTGGCCTTGATTCTAATCAGGAGGTGCCTTCAAACCCTAGGTCATGACTCCATGAGTTAGTAAACATACCTAAAGTTCTTCTATGAACTTTGGATATGAAGAAAGAAGTAAGATCACAGAGGTTTATCTTAGTGCATTCACAGTCAAAATTAGGGTTTTGACTGAAACCCTAATCTTTGGGATTTTGATCCAAATGGAATCTCCTTTGCCTCAAATCATCATAACCTGTCTTATTGATGATATTAAAGTGTTAAGATCAAGTTTCAAGAAGTTTCTTGCAAAGAAAGTAAGTTTATGATCATGAAACTTTTCATAGGTGGAAATTTCCCCTCTTAAGCAAAATTGAAATGGTCATAACTTCTAAACCACACATCCAAATGGAGTGACTCAAAGCCCAAATGAAAGCTCTTTCCAAGATCTTCAAAGTTTTAAATACGACTTTTCTCCAAAAAATGCATGGTTTTTGAGTTATGAAGTTTGGAAGCCAAACTGCCCAAGGACTTAGAGAAATTTCAACATTTTTTGCCCTAATGAACAACCAACTTTAACCCAGTTTTTTATAAACTTCCAGTCCTCAACTCAAAAACTTTTTGACATGAAAGTTGTAGAGGGCAATGAGAGTTTTCCAAAGAGTACTAGAACTCCTCCATCCATCAAGGGAGCTGGGAGTTTCGAAGAGTCAAAGATGAGGGTTTCATTCCTTAACATTCAAGAAACTAACTTTTGGATTTTGATTCTAACACTTCCCTAACCATCAGTTTTAATTATTTCTGAGCTCTAATGACTCATTTAACATTTAATCAAACCTTTCCACGAATTTGGAGCTGATTAGCATTAAAATATTGGTTTATGGTTTGTTTGTGCAAGTGGGAGGGAGAGAGAAACTTTCCAAAAGTATAAAGCAATTGTTTATTCATGGAGCAATGCATCAGTTCTCAACAGTCCTGCTCAGAGGCTCAGAGATCTTTGGAAGATTTCACTCTGCAAGTTTGAAAAACTCACACGAAAAGGGAAGGGCAGACTTGGCATTTTTGGCAAAAGGACCACACCTTGAGCTCTCTTGCCTCACCTATAAATAGAAGCTTAGTTTCCTTGCATTTGGCACCAACAATTACTCACAAATACACTAAGCCTTTTTGAGAGTTAAAGTCTTGCAAGAGGAGGAGAGGAGAAAGCTTTGCCTTAGCAGTTGGTGAGGGGAGTAGCAAGAAAAGAACCTCTGCACAACTGAAGTTGCAGTGGACATATTCCACTTAGTAACCTCTCTTTTAACTTTATTCTTAGTCGTGTTTGTTTGTTCATGCCCATTATATGTTAACATCATAGCCATGTTAAAGTTATTGTCATAGTACTTGCTTTGAATATCATCCATCCATCATTATAGATAATGTGTGCATTGCTTATCACTTAGTTGTTAGCTCTGTTAATATGAAATAGATACTTGCATTTTCATTTGTTATTGATACTATGTAAGAACATTGCTGGCCTTGGTTATGTGAGACTAAGTTGCTAGCAAATGTTGAAATCTGCTAATGTTGGGATAAAAGTGGAACAAACTGGCTCACAACCTTTTTCAAGTATGTTTGAGCATTGTTATGATGAGGTTTTCAAATATAGTGTATCCATGCTGATTTGAGTACTTGTACCTGTCATTTTGGTATGCTCAGTTGTATTGTCTCATAAGATTTGTCCATGTTCTGATGTATATAACTTTGACATGTCTTTGGTATTTTTCTAAACTGAGCTAATTTCTTGTGCCTAAGTTTGATGTTTAGACTAATGACTCACTAAAAAGGTGTATTTGTTATAACCTGTTGGTGATCTGTTTCATTGCATGTGTTTAAACTTGTTTCAATCCATTGACTGATATATTGAACCACTGCAGCCTTGCTATCTGATCATATGAGGTGTAAGTTTGGTGAAATAAGCCATCTGACCTAAGTATTAGAACATTTTGCTCACATGTGCTTATATGAGATAACTGACTACTTGAGTATGTTCTTACTTTGTCAGGATTTTTTCCTGCCCATGAGCCTATTTTATAATGAGGCATCTTTCCTTTCATGATATGAACACAGACCTGCTACCATCATATTCTACTTGTTAGTGTATGGACCATGTCTATAGCTTGTATCCACTTCATCAACTATTACTGAATCCTTGGAAGTTTATATCTGTTGGTTTTGCTTGATGCTCACAATGTTTCATGATGTTTGTTTTGTCACTCAAAATTAGGATAGATTGGTGTGCCAAGATGGATGTGTACCTAGGAGAATCCTTTGAGGTTATTGCTTTGAGATACGATGCTTTAGCTTTGGTGTTTAGGATATGTGTACAGGTCTCAAAGTTGCCATTTGATTTGCCTCCAAATTGTGAATGTGTTTGCTAAACCATGTGATGAGGATACATGTACCAACCTGATTCTAAACTTTACCAACATGAGCTCATATTGAATTGACTGCCATTTATGTTTGTCTCTAAAAATGAAAATTGGTGATGAACTCATTTTGATATAATACCATGCTATGTCATACTGTTGTCAATGTTTGATTGATAGTTAGTGAATGTAGATGAATCCATGGTATGAATGCCTTGCCTTGTTTAAAACTTGTTTGTCCATGTGCCTATCTTTGGTTCACAGTATGTCATGTTTTTATGTCCTAATGGCATCATGAAACATCTTTGGTTGTGCAACTACAATGAGCATGTCTTAATTGTGCAAGTTTCTAGGTGTTCAGTTAGGGTATAGGTGGACTGTTGATTGCATGCCATACATCTCCATCTATTCAAACTATTTTGTCTCACTTGCTTAGTTCAAATATGAGCTGCTTTTACACTTTGTTTTGTCATTGTTAAACTGATACTTGCTTCCTCTATGACATTAGTTATCATGCCATGAACATATAGCATAACTTATCCATGCCTTTGCCCTAAGTTGTTAACCAATGTTGGATGTATGCTGCTATGATCATACCTTGCAGATTTTTTTTCTCCTAAATTTGTGTTTCTGCCATCATACTGTTTCTATACTTGAACTTTTATTTGTCAAGCATTTCTGGGGCATCTCTATCCATGCTGATTTGCTGTCAATATGATTTGTATGTTCACAACCTGTGTGAGTTCATAATTGTCTGAAACTCTTGGCCTGCTGTGTATACCAAAACTATCTAGTTGAAACTGATAATCTCTAAAGGTATTTGTTTTGTGACAATCCTGTTATACTTATTCATACTAAGTTTTATGTTTACGGTATGTGTGCAAACCTTGAATTATCATCTGATATTGCTTCTGATTTGTGAATATGCTTGATACTTGATGTGTTCATAATATCAAGCTGCTTTGAACTTGGTCCAATATATGTGTTGTGGATGTGTGTATCAAGCTGCTTTGAACTTGGTCCAATATATGTGTTGTGGATGTGTGTATCAAGCTGCTGTGAACCTGCTATGTCATGATCTTTGCTTCTAAGTCAAGTTGTTTGAGTTGTTTAAAACTGATTGTATTTGGTTAGTTGAATTGTCAAAATCATGTAGTTGGTTTGACTTGTAATGTTAATTTGGTTGCAGCCTGCTAGTACTGGTCCTACACTGAACATTACCCGTGGATTCACTTGGACACATTGACACATTCACACACTTTTCCACAAACCTATTGAATGTACACTTACCCTGCCATACCTACTAATGCCATGACCATTTCCATTGTTTCATGCACCTAACAGTGAACCTATTTTAATGCTATGAGTCCTTTTGTTTGCCTCCACTGTTGAATCCATATGATTGGGAATTTTAATTGGTATGCTTATACTTGGACTATTTTGTTTGTTAGATAGGTTGTATGTTTTGATAGTTTGAAATGAATATTATTTTTGACCTGAGATGCAAGGTTAAACTTTCATTAATGTCCTGCTAATCTTTTCTCTGCTGCAAGCCATTTCTGTTGTTTTTTTGCATGATGAACATGTCAAGTGTATAGCATGATATTTGTAATTTCATATTCCAAGAGCCTGTTTCCTCATATGCCCAAGCCTGCATCATACCTAGTCATGAATTTGCTAATCACATCATTATGCCATTTTCATCTCATGCATTGAATGACTAACTTGGAAATATTGTCACTTGTTGTGTTGAATTGTTGACACCATTGCTATTAGATCCAAAGGTTTTCTAAGCTGTCTTCTAAAGGTTTTCAACTGATGCACTTTTTAGTTAAATGCATGCCATCATCTGCCATCAAACTTGGCATTCAAGTTTTTGTTGTTTCCATCTAATCCTGTTGGGTCTAGATTTGCATACAACAAGAATTTTATTCACTTCATCATCCTGTGTTGATTCATTTGCTGCCTATCACATAGCACACTTGTTTCCTGTGGTTTGCACACATGATTTTAATGATTATGCTTAAAAGTTCACATAACAATTCATGTCTTGTTTACTAACATGTCTTGTTTACTAAGCGTTGATTAAATTGATGTTTGATCTTAAGAAGAGAAAAATGTGAAATCTGTCCAATGGGGATAGCTGGCTAGATGAATCAGTAGTGGGAATCCTTGAGCTATTTGCCATGACTATTTGTGATAGTTTGTAGGTCAATTTCCATTTTCTCGCTTGTAAGGCTTATGTATTTATTGAAGCATGTTTATTAATGGATGTAACAGCCACCCCAGTGGCAAGCACATACCTTTCACATGCCTTTGACCCTTGGGACGGGGGTTCGAATCCCCCTCGCCCTCGTCCTTTTATTTTAATGTCACGAATTCTCCCCTTTTTCACATATATTTTTGCTTTACCGTGCCTTGTTAACATGCGCGCAGTGGCACAATTGGTAGAGGTTTTAGGCTGCATGCGTGAGGTCCTGGGTTCAACACCCATGGGAACCTCTTCTTTCTTTTTATTACTTGTTGTTTTCTTACATTTTTTTATGGTTTATATCCAAACTTCAAATGTTCATAGCTTAATCATTTTTAACTCATTTTCACCCATTCTTTTTGCTAAATACTCTCAAAATAATTTACTTCTTGGCTATAAAAAGAGATTATTGAAAATGTTTAATGTTAAAGCATTTGTTCATAATGGAAGTGGAATGAGCCTTTTAGGGTTTTTATTACTTTTCTTGTTTGTTCTTGATTTTTAATTATGATACCTTGCGTGTATAATGTCTATATACTTGGTTTTTGATCTCGCATGATTGTTATAAGCCTTGTTCAATTTAAATGCTTTGTTGTTGATACCACATTTTTATGTACATATCTTTCGTAATCTTACCGTTTCGTAAAATTACTATCCCCCCATTCCAAAGGAAAGTCCTCCTCAGTTGACTCATAAGTCAATAAACAAATCATACCATCTTGGCCTCATAAGAGTCTTTCTCTTTTCTTGGCCTCATAAGAGTCATTGAATCATAACTTAGCAATAGGATAGAGTTTATAAACTCTATGTGATATTCACCATGTTGAATTCACTTTTTCCCCATCATAACTTAGACTTAGAGAGTTTCTTAAAACTCTAAATGAGCTCACACTCATTTCCCCTTGGAACTTTGGCCATAGCCAATGGTTCCTCAAAATCACCCTTAGTTAGGTGAACTACGGTTGCTCTGATTCTTTAGTCAGATACGTAGGCACAAGATGCGATGTCTTGGTGAGCAAACTTAGTGTATATACCTTTACCTTTACCCTTAGCAGATATCCTTAGCAAGCAAACATAACATGACATAAACTAAACAAGAGGTTCCTGTAGAATACCTCAAATATTAAGGGTGCTAATACATTCCCTTAGTATAACCAACCCCCGAACCTTAGATCTCCCCCCTTTAGGTTTTTTCGATCTTGAATCTTTCCTTTGGATAAATCAAAGTCGGTGGTGAATTCAAAGTTTTGTGATGCAAGTTAATTAATAGCTTGTTATCCGATTCTCACCGCAACAGAAATGGTTACTTCACTGGGGACCTATATTTTGAGGGTTGAGCCCACCTTGTTTATGTTTATGTTATTTATGCTTGCTTGCTATATTTGTACGTATTTGTATGTTTACCTGTATATATGCTTTGCTTGAGATCTTATGTTGGCATGGTGCTACTGAGTGGTAAGATAAGTCCTAACCCGGACTTGAGAGCACATATATGTTAGGATTGTGGTGTAATCAATAGTCGGTTGTTGGGAGTAGTCCTAACAATCTATGGCATATGATGACCATACTCAGATGAGGCCCTTTGGGATTGTTGATGTCTGATGTGAGCAGTCGCATTGATATTAGTTTTTCAATTGGGAGCCAGGGATTCTGAGGACCGTAGTTACCTTCACCCCACTTGGCCTTTTAAGATGTAGCGTAGTGACTATGAGGGAGCCAGTCCCAAGTAGTTGTCACGCGATACTACACTCAGACGAGTTTATCTTGAGAGTATTATTAACCCGCGTGAGTAGTCATGCAGGCCAATAATATCTGAAGGATTTACGTAGACTCTGGGAACCTTTAGAACCTTGTTCTGTAGCTGATAAACCTATAGTCCACACCTTGTTGGGATGGGTAGACCATGGCTCCATTCATAAAATCTCTAAACCTAAGACTCAAGTGTTGTGCTGTGTACATTTATCTGTGTATTATTTGCCCATGTTTGCGCATTGCATACATCTCATTGCATCCATTATTGGTTTTAAGGAACTCAGTCATATCTTTCACTTGAAAAATCATATGTATCATGGATATTGAGAAGAGAAACACTAAAAAGTTCAATTTCAAAAGGCCTAATCTGGCAAAGCTGAAGAAGTTAGCAACCTTGGTAACTGGACATGAAAGTTTCCGAAAACGGTATAGAAGATTGATTGGCCTTCTCAGAACTGAAATGGAGGAAGGAATTCTTGACACTTTGGTCCAGTTTTATGATCCTCTCTATCATTGCTTCACTTTCCCCAATTACCAGTTGGTTCCGACCTTGGAAGAATATGCTCATTGGTTTGGTTTGCCCGTGAAGAAACAAAGACCTTTCAGCGGTCAAGAGAAGATTCCCACTCCAAAAGAGATTACCGAGTGTATTCATTTAGATATGTTAGAGGTCAAGCCTCACATCACCACCAAGGATGGCATCAAGGGATTACCATCTAAGTTCTTGTATGAAAAAGCTTGTCAGTTTTTCAATACCAACAATATTGCTGCCTTTGAAGCAACCTTTGCTTTATTGGTCTATGGTCTGTTTCTGTTCGCCAATGTGGAGGATTTTGTCGACATCAACGTCATCAGGATCTTTATTAGTGGAAATCCTGTACCTACACTACTTGGTAATGCTCTCCATTCTGTCCATCATAGGACTCTTCAAGGTAAAGGAACTATTTTGTGTTGTGCCCCATTACTTTACCAATGGTACATCACTCATCTGCCTCGAACATCTGAATTCCGAGACAACCCTGACAAACTTCGTTGGTCTCAAAGGATCATTTCTCTTACTCACAATGACATCTTTTGGTATGATCCTGTTTATGACAAAAATGTATACATTGATAGCCGTGGCCTATTCCCTAACATACCACTTCTTAGTATTCATGGTGGGATCAGCTATAACCCTGTTCTCACCAGACGCCAATTCGGATTTGCAATGAAAGAGAAGCCCAAGAGCATTCATATATCCGGTTTCTTCTACCTTAATGAAAAAGCCACTAATGAAACCAAGAGTGAAGTCTGGTATGCTTGGGACAAGTTTCACGAAAGTACCAAGAATGAGCTGGGAAAAAGAAGCCCCTCACTCTCCATTTCCCATGTACTTAAGGCTCATGGCGTACAATACTCGTTGTATTTATTAGGTGTTTTGAACTTGTTTAGAGATGAGAAGAGAAAGGACTCAAAGGTTGAAAAGAAAACAACTAAGGGAGACTAAGCCCTAATGTTGTCATACACAATGGTCCTAAGACTGAGGTAGAAGGGACTATGCTACTTGTTATCATACATGGATTGCAAACCTAATGTCTCTCCTACCTTCAACTTAATCGAAAATTAAGTGGAGCTAGGAATCCTAAGGGATCATGTGAACATCACAAGTAAACATTAGATTAATCAATCACCAAAGAGAAAAGAGAAGGGAGAAGTAAGATGAAATAGAACTCATATGAGTGTAATCAACCATGTAAAGTAACACAAACTTACCATCTCCAAGCCAAGCTCAACTAATGAATAGTTGAAAGCAAAGTGTAAAAACATGCAATTATGACAATGCTAGAGTCCTAAGACTACACTAGGATGAATACCAAACAACAACCAAGGTTAGAAGTGTCCTAAAGGTATGAGAACCTACTAGGGGCAGTAGCTAAACCTACCAAATCCTATCCATGTCAATAACCTAAGGAAGCATACAAGAATGCAAATTATCCTACACCAATACCCAATTAATTGTCATCCACAAACTATATCAAAATGACTTCTAAAAGTTCCAAAAATGGAAGCCAAGTCATGTATTCAGGTGAGGTAAACATGTCAAATACAAGCTTGAAGTAGTGATAAGTGATCATGAAAGTATCTTAAGTCATTCCCAAAAGATTTGCAAGTTATGCACAAGTATGTCACCTTAAGTATGTTTCAATCCATCATGGTTACATAATGAGTACACAAGTGTAACATGAACTCACAAAAGATCTAGGTCAGAAGTGAAACCACATGATTGAATGTGTAAACATCTCAAACCAACATCAATGTCATCATGGCAAACCAATCTCTAAAGATATTATAAGCATCTAACAGAACTAGCACCTAAACAATCCCCTAAAGTCATGTTAACTATGATGCAAGTAAAGGATAAGTCAAACCAAGTCAAAGGTGTACCTAAGTACATGAGGCAGTAGCATATGACATGTGAATGAAGTTTAAAATGTTAAGGAAGGTTCATGATATTCACACCAATTTGCATTCAAAGGATTAGGTAATTATATACAAAGATATTACCTAAATCATGCACCAAACATTTGTGAACAAACAATGATTAAGCACATATAAAGTTGACATGTGAAGGACCTAAGTTAGAATTGAAACCATGTATAATGCTTAAAATCACTCTCAAAATGTCACAAAAGTTTACATCAAACTCCTTCTCCAAAGTAGGGGTGACAATTGAATCCATTAAGGCAAAATCCATCCAATCCATCCATCAAAAAATCCATCCAATCCATCCACCACATAAAAAGTAAGTTAATGGATTGGATTAAATCCATCCATTTACATGCATGGATTGATTTAATTCATCCAACATATTTTAAGGATCCAATGGATTATTTTTATCTCCGTAAGATTTATTTTTTAAAAAATAATTAAAAATGAATTTTTTTAAGAAAAGAATTAATTTTTTTCCAACAAAAAACCACTTTTTATTTTAAAAAAAACCGATTTTTTTTCCAAAATAAAAAACCAATTTTTTTCCCGAAAAAAACCGATTTTTTCCCCAAAAAAAGACCGATTTTTTTCCCGAAAAAAAGCTGATTTTTTTTTCCAAATTTTTTTTTAGAAATAAAAATGATTTTTTAAGAAAAAAAACTGATTTTTTTTTAAAAATTAAATATCGATGGATCATCCATTAAAAATATGTTAATAGATTGATTGGATGGATTTTATTCTTAACGGATGGATTGGATTGGATAATTTTAAGAAAATTTTAGTGGATTGTTAATGGACTAATGGATTGTTTTGATCCATCCATTAACAATCTAATCCATATCCATCCAATCCATCCATTTTTCCACCCCTACTCCAAAGTCAATGCAAGTCAAGAACAAAACCACCCTTAAACTTCTCCTAAAAGCATGTAAATTGTCACTCAAGTAAGATAAATGAAATAACATGGTAAGGCAATGTTCAAGCACACACACCAGAGGTAAATGATCTATAAAACCTCCCATTTGAATCCCAAAAGCAATGTGCACATATGGCATACAAGTGATGTCAAAGGAGTGGTCAAAGTGAAAGCACAATTCATGTTCACATTCCTGCAAAAGTATCATCATTCAAATCATACCAAATGACCTATAACAAGAGATGACAAGGATCTAACTCATGCTAATGTAAATGCATTCATGTTATCCATACCCAAAGTGAGCAATTAGGTTCCACAAAATTACCATAACAACATGTTCTTCAAGGATATTACAAGTCATAACCAAAATCAAGTTTAATCTTACCCTAACAATCAAATAAGTCAAAGCATGAAAAAGGGAAGATAAAGTCAAACCAATCATGTATTCAAGCATGTAGGTTAGTGGCAAATGACATGTGAAATGACATCTTTGAACATCCAAAGTAGTGAACAAACAAAGCACACCAAAGTTCAAATGCAAGGTGACGAAGTGGAATGATTATTCATGTTCAAACTTATGACATCATAGCATCAATTAAGGTTCATTAAATGAGCTATGTATCAATATGGGCAGGCTCTACCTCATGCTAAAATATGCGTGAAAAGATGCACAAAAGATCCCTAAAGAAGGTTGCATAAATGCATCATTAACCCAAAGCATCTAGGCAATCATTAAACAACAATCGGGCGCTCAATTAGGGTTCATACAAGGCATGCGAATTATGATCAAGAAGAAACATCTAAGCATCTCAATTACACATCAAAATACACTCATGAATATGTTCAAACTCATCCTTAAAGTTGGCCCAAAGTGGCCACACACAAGTGTTAAACATGACCTAGTTCTAGGTAAGCATCCATATGATAGGTACACGTTGAAAAATCAATGGAAAATAGTTAAAAGCATGGGAAAATTATGAACAATTGGACATATCATGCCAAGGTCAGTGGGAGGTCACATACAAAAGGTTGATTCAAAATTGTGTACCAAAAACATTCAATCAATCCCAAACAGTAGGCATATTATCAAAGATGATCATACAAAATAAGGCTCAAAGATGAAGTTCAAATACAATTCAAAAATCATGGCCAAGGTATCAATCAAGCATCAAGGTGTTAAAAAATCAAAGGCCTAAATGTAAACCAAAAATTAGGTCCAAATTGTCAAGGGAAGATCATTTTTTATGACTTGTATCACAAGGTACACCAATATCACATTTCTTTCCAAAATCTAAGAAAAATATTAAAACACACCAAATTTGAAATTAAAATCCATCAAAAATTAATTAACATGTCAGAGGTCACACATGAATGTTATTAGAATTTTATGATGCTTCCAACTATTTTTAATATTCACAATTGAAGCGTGTACAAAAAGGAAAATTAAAAAGAGCAAGGAAATGGGAGGGGGTGTCACAATAGCAAAAACCCAGTTTAATCCTTACATGAGCCTAGAATGGGGTGCGTGTAGCAATTTTTTTAGGGCCAATGCACCAAAAAACGCCCCTCTTGGATTAACTCCGAAAAAAAGGAAATGGTGGGAAAAGAGGTCACGTGAGAGGAGCGTGCCTCATTAATATGTTGGCATCCTCTCACACGTTGGATCACAAACACACGGCCAAGATTATTCTATCATCACATGTTATCACATACTACAAACTGAATAAAAAAGAAAATGTTACATGAGGACTTTTATCAATCGGTCATGTAGTCTTTTAAGTGAGAATATGACAAAAAACACACCACCCTCTAAGAAGACGACACGTGGTCGTCTTCTTCCTTCCACCATGCACCATGCGAAACCCTCCCCTATGGCCAGCAACTTAACACAACTCGAAGATGAAAAAACACCCACTTTACCATCACCATACACCATCAAATCTTGATCATTTTAAACAAAATAAAGGTCTAAATTGAAGCACTTGAAACGTAGAACATGAATCCAGTCTTAAAATCTTCATACAAACAACACACAAGAAGCTTCGAAGGGGATAAATTAGAACCTTAAATATTGAAGAATCACATTTTAACCTATTTTCTATCCAAGCACACTGCATCAAGAAACATAATTCTAAGCCCTATGTGAGTTTTACCATGATGCCAAAGTTTCAATAACTTCAAACCTGGATGAAGCTTTACTTCCACGCACAAGAAACCATAACACTTCATGCAAATATTCTAATCAACACTCATAGAGCAAAATAAATGCTCTAATCTCCTTGAATCTTGCTAAAACCTCCAAAATGATGAAGAAGGTGATGAATCCGTAGGTGATAATATGGTGATTACAGTTGGGGAATCTTGCTTACAGAACCAAGAATGGAGTATGATGATGATTCTTCTGACGAAAAATCAGAGAAAGCTCTCAAGAGGAGAGAGTTTTGAAGCCAATGAGTTTTGGAATGGAAATGTGATTTTTGTGAAAATGTGTGTGTGTAACCCCATTATGTTAGGGTTTGAAGCTTTTATATGAATGGTTTATGTGTGGTTAGAGTGATTAATCATGATTAAAGTTAACTTGAGCGAGGTTAAGAAAAATGAAAAAAATGAAGGTCATGTTGTACCTACGGGTTAGGGTAATTTTAGGTGTATATGATGTATCATGATATCTTGTATTGATGGAATTATGATAATGATATGTTGGATGGTAGTGATGCATGTTCTGGTACAATCAGAATGCTCCATGTACATGAAGTTTTGGTTTTTGGCATATGAGGTAAGGTTATAGCATGGTGCATGGCATATAAGCTTTTGTTTTGTTAAATGTAGTAATAAGGACATGTTGGTGTAGTGAATATTATCATGCGCATGGCTGAGTAATAGCACCACTTGGATTTTGAAAATTAAGTGAATCATAACAATGAAGGGTGGTTTCCATGAGGGTGACTTTGGACAAGCATATGTTGGTGATTAATGACTCAAATTGCATGACTTTAGTGTCTTTGGAAAGAGGATGTTTGATACAAAATTTTTTATGTTGGAAATAGTGGAATTTAGGTCTCAAACATGATGAAATTTAGGGTTGAAAACAAGTGTATCAAGGCTGCCATGGTGTAGTGTATGACATGAGTTTTGCATGAACTTCAAAAGGGGGGATATAACTCTATGAATTTTGAACTAAAAACCATGGTCCGTGTAACCAAATTGAAGGGGAGGTTTGATACTACACTTTTCATGTTGGAAGAAAGTGGATTTAAAGTCTCAATCATCATGAAAAATTGGCTTGAATCTTGTCACACACGAGCTGCTTAACTTTCAAAAAATTTCTAAGTTATTTGTCATGTTGAACAACTTGGAATCATGATCTTTGACACACCATAACTTTTTTTCTATAAATCCAAATGACCCATTCTTTATATGGTTGGAAAGGTGAGAGATCATCCTACAACTTTCATTTGAAAACAATTTCCAAATGGAGCTTGAATCATGCTTAAATCTGGGCTTGAAGATGGCTGAAAAACATGAAAACTTTCCATAAATGGAAATTTTCTAAAGCCCTAAATTTCCCAAAATGGTAACTTTTCACAACTTTTGATTTTTCATGATTCTTTGGATATTTTTGGTCAAACCTTATCCATTGACCATATTTGACATGATGAACAAGAATTTGACCTCAAAAGGTCAGTAGTTGACTTTTTCCTTGATTAGTTGACTTTATCCCCAGTTCTCCTGATTTTCAATTAACTATCCAATTGAAACCCCTGTTAATGACATTAATGGTCCATAATCCAATCCTAGGTACTTGAGAACATATGGAATACCATGGAATCAAGTCTTGCCCAAAAAATCATAAATAAACTGATGTTAAGCAAAACCCTAATTTGGTCCCCAAAAGTCATGAGAAATTTGATGATTCTTCAAACCCTAATTCCTCTGAACATGATGTAAAATCCCTTAAACCAAGATGATTCACGTGATAAGATGATGTTAAAGCTCCAAGATCCTTGGTTATGAGGGTATCACAAGCATAGACATCCAAAACCCTAATTGAGGATCAACAGTCAGGAGGGTGTGATCCTCTTTAATTCCCGTACCAATTTAAATCTCTTGATGCCATGGTGAACCATATGAGGTGTCTTGAGGCATGATGAGCCTTTGGGGCTTGAGTATTTGAACATATCCAATTCTCCTTGCTTTGCACAATTGATGATAGTGATACCCTTGATACCATGCCTTGAGAAAGCCAATGATGCATATGCAATGTCTCTGACCTAAAAGTACATGAAATGGGAAGCATAGCCACTAATGAGGGTATAAATAGGAGGGAAAATTTTGGGGTGTTACAGCTGCCCCTATTCAATCGACTTGGACATGAAGGGACGATAGCAACGGATTTCAAACATTCGAGGTACATGGAGATTGAATACCAAAAGAACCCGGGAATTTGCACTCTGCGGTGAAATATGTTATAAAGTGTTTGCCAGCCAAAGATGGACTCAAAGTAAAGATGCCACTCGAAGTGGACTTGAAAGGAATGTCGACACGCAGCCGAACTCACAATGAATTGGTTTAAGAAGGAAAGAATGTCGGTCGGAGGCGGACTCATAACCGAAGGTTAAAAAAGAAATGTCGGCCGAAGGTTGACTCACAACACAATGAAGGTGAACTTTGTAAGAAGAATGTCGGCCGAATGCGGACTCACAATAAATGATTTAAAAGGAAGGAATACCGGCCGGAGACAGACTCACAACGAGAGGATAATAACCGAAAGCGACTTCATCAAAACACAAAGGTAGACCGATACAAAGGCGATCGCATAACCAGAGGTTACCATCACAAGATGGATTATCAAAAGGAGGGCCGACACGAAGGCGGACTCAGATCCAAACATAAAGGTAGACCGACACGAAGGCGGTCTCATAACCAGAGGTTACCATCAAGATGGATTTTCAAAAGGAAGGCCGACACGAAGGCAGACTCAGATCAAAACACAAAGGTAGGCCGACAAGAAGCCAGTCACATAATTAGAGGTTACCATCACAAGATGAATTTTCAAAAGGAAGGCCGACACGAAGGTGGACTCAGATCCAAACACAAAGGTAGGGCGACATGAAGGTATACTCATAACCAGAGGTTACCATCACAAGATGGATTTTAAAAAGGAAGGCCGACACGAAGGCAGACTCAGATCTAAACACAAAGGTAGGCCGACACAAAGGCGGACTCATATCCAAACACAAAGGTAGGGCGACACGAAAGCGGTCTCATAACCAGAGGTTACCATCACAAGATGGATTTTCAACAGGAAGGCCGACACGAAGGCGGACTCAGATCCAAACACAAAGGTAGGCCGACACGAAGTCGTTCTCATAACCAGAGGTTACCATTGCAAGATGGATTTTCAAAAGGAAGGCCGTGCAGCGTGCGATTTTTGTCGGTGATGCGACCACCTTACCGTATTTGTTGGAATTGGGTGCTACTTTCTGATTTCTTATTTATCCTATGAAGCTGGAAAGGAAAGGGAAGCTATCTAAAGCTAACCTTGTACACAAATGTTTTCTTTAACAAATGCTAAGAGATTGGGGGTCCGGGGGTCAGGTTATACAATGGGGAGTTGTCAATTACCCATCCTATATATGGTTATCCATAGATCGTTAGCAATTTCTACTGTTTTCTACTTACTGGTGTTTATCTGTTTATTGGGAAAGTTTCTCCTTTGGGAATGTTTGAGAGAGAGTATTTTTGTTGATGTCGGGTTTTCCGATGTTTTTGGTAAGGTACTGGACCTAGAGTTTTTGTTGTGTGTGCTCGCTAAGATTTCACAATCTTATGCCTACGTATTCCCGTTAAAGAAAACAGGGAAATAAGAGCAATCGTAGTTCCTCATATTCTATGGGAGGAAAGAGATGTTTGGTGTCTTGTTCAAAGCCCAAGATTGAAGCTAAAGGGTTGAGTATTTGTGTCTTGTTTAAAGCCCAAGATTGAAGCTAAAGGTTTGACTGCGAGAGAATTTGTCATCTCTAAGGGAGATATCTCATCTGTTTATCACAGTTGTTGAGTGACTGATTATAAAGGAGAATTACTTTAACTGGGATATGAGAATCCAGCAATGCCATAATTTCCTTTATAGGGGGTTTGTCTTGAAGGAGAAAGCTTTAACTCAGTCTTGGATGTAAATAATCCAGAGGTTTGCCACTTATAGCAGTTAGATGAAAGAAGGGGATTTACCAGGATAAGAGATTGACTACAACTTGGAAATTTTAATCAACAAGTGTGCCACTTACAGAAGTTATCTGGAATTAAGGTTTGTTTTGATTTTCTATTTTGATGAGTGATGTACAGAGAAATGTATTCCTATAGAGAGATTTTTGATTTCCTCTGAGGGGATGTTTTTTTTTTGTGTGCCTTGATCAAAGCCCAAGGTTGAAGCTAAAAGGTTGACTCTACTAGGGAGTTTTATATCTTTCTTGTACAACGCCCAAGATTGAGGCTAAAAAGGGATTGACTCTTTTGGGGAGATCATTATACAAAGCCTAAGAGGAGGCTGGAAGGAATTGACTCTTTCGGGGAAATATTTGGTCTGTCTTGTACAAACCCCAAGATTGAGGCTAAAGAGGATTGACTCTACTGGTGAGAGGTTTTATATGTATCTTGTACAAAGCCCAAGATTGAGGCTAAAGAGGATTGACTCCACTGAGGAGAGGTTCCATATATGTCTTGTACAAAGCATAAGATTGAGGCTAAAGAGAATTGACTGTACTGGGGGAGAATTTATCTGTCTTGTACAAAGCCCAAGATTGAGGCTAAAAGGGGTTTAACTAACTCAGCTGGAGAATGTTTATGGGTGTCTTGTACAAAGCCCAAGATTGAGGCTAAAAGGGGCTGAGGGATGATCATTATACAAAGCCTAAGAGGAGCCTGGTTGGGGGAATTTCTTATATAAAGCCTAAGAGGAGGCTAGCTTCTGTTGAGGATTAGTGAGATCCAGAGGCAGGTCCAAATTTAGGAATCAACTCTTGCTGAGGATTACAGAAGAGTTGAAATATCAGATGCCTTGAGGTCCTGATTCTAGGTTTATTGATAATGATTTTACCCTAGCTGGGGAAATTTAAAGTGAGGGTTTAAAGATTGAAATTTAAAACCTATAGAGGTTTTAACTCTGTTGGTGACTGATAAGGGTTTTCCCTGTGTTTTTACAAAACTTGAGGGTTTCTGGAGATCCAAAAAGGAGGTGAGACTGTCCAAGTTTACTGGTATGAAGAGGTTGACTCTTAACTGGAGGATGATCTTTGTATGATGCCCAAGAGGAGGCTGATGAATGTCCAAGTATGCTTGCATGAAGCCCAGGAGGAGGCTGATGTTTTAAGGGATGAGAATCAACCCTAAATTGGTCTGATGTTTTGACTCTTTGGAAGACTGCTTTAACAAAGGATGAGTAGGTTTTGTCCTATACCTGTAGGAGGTCTTTGGGTCCTTGTACTAAGCCTAATAGGAGGCATGAGAACTTCTAAGAAGCCTGAGGGTCCTCATACAAAGCCCAAGAGGAGGCTGGGGATGCTTTTAGGAAGCCTGTGGGTCCAAACCTAAGAAAAGTTCAAGAAAGGTTTCACTGGGAATAATCCTTTCTTTAGTGAACAGTTCTAGGGTTTGAAGAAATTCAAGAGAGGTTTCATCGGGAATTAATCCTCTCTGGGGGAAATGAATTTCTTAGACAAATTTCTAGATAGTGACAGTCTTGAGAAAAGTTTCATCGGGAATAATGCCTTTCTCTGTTCCATATTGTATAAGCCCAAGAGGAGGCAAGACTGTATATGCAATTTCCTACTGGGAACTAGTTTTGATTGTGTTAAAAGAGTGACCACTGGTTTGATCTAATCCTCGACCTAATTTTCGGGGAAAACTCTGAGCAAGTATATACAAGCATATATATAGATGAAATATATGAACAAGTATGTAAAAGAAAACTGGTAGAACTTACAGGTGAGCAAGCTTCCAGTACTACAGCTGTATGGTTAGTTATTCAAGAAATTAACTAAAGTTTTGATAATAACTATGAATTTGAATTTAAAAAGAGAAAGTTGTTTTGAAAGAAGATTGGGGCTTATACTCAAGGAGAGGCCCAAGAATAACAGTGATCGCACCGTTGTTTTGAAAACTGTACCGGGACTTATACAATGACTGAGGCCCAAAAAATGTATTTACAAAAGAGGTTGGGTCTTACACTCTATTAGAGGCCCAAAAGTTTATTTTTATACAAGAGATGGGGCTTACAACTCAAGGAGAGCCCCAAAAATAAAAGTGATTGCACCGTTGTTTTGAAAACTGTACCGGGACTTATACAATGACTGAGGCCCAAAAATTGTTTTATGTACAAAAGGATGGGTCTTACACTCTATTAGAGGCCCAAATAATGTTTGAAAAAGAAGGAAAATGGGACTTACAACACAAGGGGAGGCCCAGATGATTTTGTTTTGAAAACGGCGATCGCGCCGATATTTTTTAACGTAATGGGACTTATACAATGACTAAGGCCCAAAAAAGGTTTTTATTTACAAGGGATGGGTCTTACACTCTATTAGAGGCCCAAAGTGTTCTTGAAAAAGATTTGTGAGGGTGTGAATGATGAAAACCCTAATTTGGTTAAAAATGTATTTTTATTTGAATAAAAATTCAAATAAAAATGATCAAAATTAACAAATATGTGTAAAATAAAATTATGATCTACGATAAATGTTTGAAAAATCATATTTTATCCCTAGAATGATTAAAAATCAATTGAGTTTGAAAAATCAAGAAAAGAAATATTTTTTAAAATGTTAAAAACAAATAAAAAGTAAATTCTTTATGAAAATATTAAATATATCAAATAAATAATATTTTTGTGAAATTTTTGTAGAATAAAATATTTCAACATTTTTATGAATTTTGAAAAAAATAATCAATCCAAAAACATAAAAACTCAGAGAGAAAATAATTTTTGAATCAATTAAACCAAATAACCAAAATTCAAATATTTAAAAATTTGAATTATGGTGCCAACAGTCATTTTCTTCTTCCTCGTGACCGTGCCATGGATGATTTGCAAGAACTCGTTTTTCTCTCTGATTACTAAATGGTTTTGCACGATTCAAACACCAATCTCACACGTTTTTGAACAAGGATCACAACCATATAGATTAATTGCATTTATATTAAGTGTGGAGTGAGAAATCATAGGATAACCTCAAGAACCCTAATTTCAGCATGAACACAATGAAATTCCATACACGATTGGTTCATGGCAATTGATTGAGGGTTATTACTCTACATACATGCAAAAATAAGATGGTAACTCAAAAATTCATTTATGATGCATGTAATATGGAGTTTGAAGGCTTCATGCTTACCTCTTGCAGCTGGTGATCAAGCTTGATGATGGAGATATTACAGATGTGTTCCAATGATTTGGACAGCTTACTTAAGTGTCAAGGAAAGTGTTTGAATGCTTGGAGTGGTTGGAAACTTCTTGGTCTGACTAGCTCGAATCCTTCTGTAGCAGGTTCTTGAACTTGAGCAAATGGGATACCATTTTGTGATTCTGATGTTCCGGGTGTTGTTTTAGTGTTTGAATCACTTACATATGATGTATGTGAGGTGTTTGCATCATTGGTTTGAACATAATTGTTCTCAAATGCAAAACCTGATAGTGACTTACAAGAGAAGGTGTTTTTTGAAGTGAAAGAGAGATTTTGTGTAAAGAATCTGTTTGGGTACTTTGGTGTACTTAAACTGATCACAAATGAGCTCTATTTATAGTAGAGAAAGTTTTTTTTGCAAGCAATAGTGAATGGCAACTGGTACAGGTCTGTGGCCAATGGTTGTATAAAGGAATCCAAGTCTTCCATAACCATTGACTTGAGATTAGAGCACATGCCTATGGTCTTCTGTTGCAGGAATAAGGCTTGACTCATTCAGTTAGGTTTTCTTCAGTCCATGCCACATTAATGTATCCATTGAATGCTTGATGCCAAATTTGAATTTCAAGGTTCCTTTCATGATGATTTTGCATATGGAAAGCAAGATTCTTGGCATCTTGTGTTATGGATCAGATGCCTCATTCATTTGTGTTGTAATTGGACAGAAATTGAATGATCAAATTGTCCAAAATTAGTCTAAGGAATCGTGGGATGTAAGTTTGTACAAAATACTGTCAAAAATCAGTTTGTGTTTAGGCAACTTGTGAGATCCATAACTCCTAGCTCAAATGGAGTTTGATTGAGTTCTTGGACATTTTGGAAAGCCCTCATGACATACTTTAACTTTGTTGTTCACCAATGGACTTGGTTCAACTTGAATCAATGTGAAAAATGACCTCAAAGTTTGGAAAAAGTGAAACAGTTTCTGACTTGTTGCAAATTTCACTAAGTGTTGGAAAAAGTGGTCATTTTCACTTTTTGTGATTTTGATTAATCCATAACTCAAAATCCATGAGGATTTGGAATCTCTTACAGTTGACATATTTGAAGTATGTAAGATAAGCTTTCATTTGAGCTTTGAATGGGAGAAAAAGGCCTTATGGTTTAGGAGTTATGACCTTGCAAAGTTGGTATAAAATCACTTTTATTCCATAACTTAGAAAATTTTAAGTTTTCTATGGTTACCCCTTTTGCAAGAAACCTCACTTTTCTTGATTTTTCTTGATAAATGATGATCAAAATCATACATTAACTTTTTTTTTGACTTAGGGGAACCATATTTGTGAAAAATTCCAAAAAGTCAAACTTGATTTTGGGCACAGTTGACTTTTTGTCAGATGAAATCTAAATTGTGTGATTCTTTGTGCAATCAAGTTCTTAACCCAATTCAAACCTAAAGGATGAATTCCATAGGTGTTGTATGGTGTATTGAATCATGTCCCATGATTTGGGAGCATGTCTTGGTCAAAAATCAAAGGTACAGTTGACTTTTTCTTCAAAACCCTAATTGTGGCCCAGATGAAAATGAAACTTGTGAATCAAGCTTATTGGATCAATCCATTGTTGCAAATGGATCAATGTGGTGTATTTGAGGTCCTCAAATCATGTCTTGAGGTCTTGGCTCATGCTTTGCCTTAAAAGTCAACTTATAGGTGAATTAGGTCAAGAAACCCTAATTCTTGATTTATGATGAATGCATCCCCTGAGGCTAAATTGACTTGATGATTGGGTCCATGATGTCCCTTGGAGTATCTTGGGTTGTGCATTGAAGCATTGGTTTATGCCTAGAAGAAAATTTTCATCTGAAGGTCTTGGTCGACCAAAACCCTAGTTTGGTGACACTAGCGATCTTGAGGCTTGATCCAATTGGAATGTAGCAACTTTGTGCTTGGTTCTTGATGTGGGAGTCCTCTTGATCCCTTATGGGTGTTTGAGAGGTTAGACAAGTTGAAGATCATGTCATTTCTTGATTGATCCTTTATGGGCTCAAAACCCTAATTCTTGATTGTGGTGAATGCTCAACCATCTTTGAGGAGATTGAAGAGGCATGATGGTGCATCCATATTGTGGTGATGATTTGCACAATGATGGGAAATCTTGGTGTTCAAAATTTGGGGTATGACAGATGCCCCTATTTAATCTTCTTGAACCCGAAGGTGTGAATGGCGAAGATATTCGGACATTCAGGGTGCAAGAGGATTAAATATCGGAATGCCCAAAATTTTGACGGTGGTTATGAATGTTAGCGGTTTGCTCATCCATCTTCTTTTGCTAAGCAATGATACTTAGAAATAGGTAAAACTTCCCCTCGATCCCGGTCTTCAACCAAGGAACTGGTCTCAGTTTCTTTTGAAGTAAACCACCCCTCGATCCTTGGTCTTTAGCCACGGAACTAGTCTTAGTTTCTGAAATAAACTTCCCCTCGATCCTGGTCTTCAGCCAAGGAACTGGTCTCAGTTTCTTCTTGTCGAGTTTCTTCCTTGACAAGGGATGCTATTTGTAGCGATTTTCATCAAACTTCTCGCCGAGTTTACTGGGGGAGACACCATTTGATGGAAAAGTTTTGAGGTCAGACTTGCCAGGGTACCCATTTGTTTGAGTGGTAAAGGTGTACAAACTTCTCTGTTGGAGATGCCATTTGTTGACTCTACTGGGGAAAAACGAGTCTCTTGAAAGACTGCTTTTTGCTCGGGGATATTACATCATACTTTTCTTCGAGACCTTTTCGGAGAAATGCCATGTGATGTAATCCAATTTTGAGGTGCTGATGACTTCATTAACATCGACTTTCTTGGGAGAAAAACCGATGTATCGCTGAGAGTGTTCGGTTAAGAGGCTTTCTCTGGGGATTTTCTTTAATTCGGGAAAGCGAAATATATCATCTTCGATGGTGAAGAGTGACGTTCCAAAGGTGTCGGTCGAATGTCTTTTTGCCTTTCAGAGGTTCAAGTTATCAAAGTGGTCGAGGACAAGCTCTAATCCAGAAATAAACTGGGGAGAAATTGCTCAGATGATACATTTCTTGACAAGGAAAACACTTAAACCAGGATTTTTTCTTATCTGACGCAGAAAGGACAACTGACAACTTGATTGATAAAAGGGTTTTATCACTTGGAAATGAGCATGACCAGAGCGATATTAATGCAATATGATTATGAATGTGAATCAATTAAGCATGATGTATGTATGTTTATGCTGACAAAACTGATGCGGCATACAGACTAGTGGATGAACACGACTGGATACTCGGCCACTGCGGGGGATGAAAAAGTATCATCGATTCAAGATAGCAATTCTGCCTTGCTTAGGAGAGGTAGACCCTACGGGGGAGAAAGAATTGTTCAATCGGTCTTAAGAGATACGAACTCTGTCGGGGATATCAGATGGGATATTATATCTGACATAGTTGATCCTTCATTCAGGTGCACTGGTTTAGAAGGAGTATTTTAATTCTGCACTTTGAGGTTCAATCACCTTCGGAGAAACTATCGATGTTCTTTTTGACGTTCAGTAAAAAGAAATACCATCTTTATTCTAAAAGCAGAAGAATTTGACAAGTAAATTCATTTTTGTTTTATTTCAAGAATCGTTGATCATGTTAAAAATGTCATTCTGTAAAACTAAAACAAATGAGAATTCAAAACAAAGGCACTAGGGCTCAAATTTTATTGATAGGATGGAAATCAGCCAAGCGTGTGATCCCATAGAGTATTTACAAAGTTTAGAAAATGGTAATTTTAAGGGAAAGGGGCTACATTGAAACATAATGACCGTTATCCTTATACCAACTTTGAATTCGGGACATCCTGAGCTTCTGTCGAAGATGACCTTGACTGGAAGTTTTTCGACGGATAGTGTTACCGCTGGGGATTTAACCTTGTCGAACGTAGTTACTTGCCATGAATCCCTAACTTTTGCCTGGATTGTCTTTTGAGGTTTTTAATCCATCGGGATGATTTTTGCTTGTGTCTTTAATTTTTTCTTGGACCACCCTTTCGGGTTTTCAATCCACCGAGACGTTTTTTTATATTTAGGTGAAGTATTTCTTGACTACATTAACATTCGTGGGGTAGGAAAATTCCTCTCCATCCATGGTTGCGAGTCTCAAGGTGCCGCCTGAGAAGACTTTCGTGACCACATAGGGGCCATCGTAATTCGGAGTCCATTTGCCCCTGGAATCAGTGAGGAATGATTGTATCTTCTTGAGCATAATGTCTCCTTTCCTGAAGACACGGGGTCGAACCTTTTTGTCAAACACGCTCTTCATTCTTTGCTGATACAACTGACCATGGCACATAGCCGTTATTCGCTTTTCTTCGATCAGATTCGATTCATCGTGTCGACTTTGACACCATTCAGCCTCTGTTAGCTTAGCTTCCATCAATACCCGGATTGATGGGATTTTTACTTCTATGGGAAGCACTGCTTCCATGCCATATACTAGAGAGAAAAGGGTTGCCCCTGTTGAATTGCGGACAGATGTGCGATAACCGTGAAGAGCAAATGGTAGCATCTCGTGCCAGTCTTTGTAGGTTACAACCATCTTTTGAACGATCTTCTTGATGTTCTTGTTAGCCGCTTCTACCGCTTCGTTCATCTTAAGCCGGTAGGGAGATGAGTTATGGTGTTCGATCTTGAACTGAACACACAACTCTTTCACCATCTTGTTGTTCAAGTTAGATCCATTATCAGTAATGATCTGGCTTGGAACACCATAACGGCAGATGAGATTATTTTTGATAAATCGGACTACCACTTGTCAAGTTACATTGGTGTATGACGCTGCTTTGACCCATTTGGTGAAGTAGTCAATGGCTACCAGGATGAACCGATGTCCGTTCATAGCCTTGGGTTCAATCATGCCAATCATGTCGATTCCCCATATAGAAAAAGGCCATGGAGAAGAAAGAACTTTGAGATGCGTTGGCGGTACATGGATTTTGTCAGCGTATATTTGAAACTTGTGACACTTCCTCATGTACTTGTAGCAATCAGATTCCATGGTCTACCAATAGTATCCTGCTCTCAGAATTTTTCTTGCCATTGTATGTCCATTGGCATGAGTGCCAAAGGATCCTTCGTGAATTTCTTTCATCACAAGGTTTGCCTCTGGTCTGTCTATGCATCGGAGCAAGACCATGTCAAAGTTTCTCTTATAGAGTGTATAGTTGTTTAGGAAGAAATTTCCTGCCAGTCTTCTGATGGTTTTCCTGTCTTTTCTTGATGCCCCAGGCGGGTACTCTTGTCTTTGAAGGAAGCACTTGATATCATGATACCAGGGTTTGTCATCTATGACTACTTTGATCGCGAAGATGTAAGCGGGCCGTTCTAGGCGCATTATGTCAATCTTAGGTACGTCGTTCCATTGACCTACACTAATCATGGAAGAGAGAGTGGCTAGTGCATCAGCCATGTGATTTTCTTCACGAGGGATGTGATGAAACTCGATTCTGTTGAAGAAGGGTAACAACCTTCTCGCGTAATCTTTGTAAGGAATCAGTCCTGATTGGTATGTGTTCCAATCTCCTTTGATCTGATTTATAACCAGGGCTGAGTCTCCATACACATCCAAGTTCTTAATCCTTAAGTCAATTGCTTCTTCGAGACCCATGATATAAGTTTCGTATTCGGCCTTGTTGTTTGTGTATTTGAATGTCAGTCGGGCGGTGAAAGGAATGTGGGTACCCTGAGGTGTTATGATGATTGCCACAATTCCGTTTCCATAATTATTGACAGCTCCGTCAAAATTTAATCCCCATTGGGAACCTGGTTTTGGCCCTTCACTGAGTAGCGGTTCATCGCAATCTTTCATTTTCAAGTACATGACATCGTCGTCTGGGAAGTCAAATCCGACTGATTCCTGATCGTCAATCGGTTGATGAGCCAAATGATTGGCTAGAATACTCCCTTTGACGACTTTCTAAGCATGGTACTCGATGTCGTATTCTGATAACAACATCTGTCAACGGGCGATCCTTCCCGTGAGAGCAGGCTTTTCAAAGACGTACTTGATCGGATCCATTTCAGAGATTTACCAAGTAGTGTGACAAATCATGTACTAGCGAAGACGTTTGGCTGCCCAAGCCAGAGCGTAGCAAGTTTTCTTGAGCATAGTGTACCGAGTTTCACAGTCGGTAAATTTCTTGCTCAAATAATAGATGGCGGACTCTTTTCTTTTGGTTTCGTCTTGTTGGCCAAGTACACAACCCATAGAGTCTTCCAAGACTGTTAAGTAGATGATCAGCGGTCTTCCCTCCACTGGAGGTAACAGGATTGGTGGATTCAACATAAATTCTTTGATACTGTCGAATGATTTTTGGCAGTCTTTTGTCCATACACAGTTTTGATTCTTTCTGAGTAGTTTGAAGATTGGCGCGCATGTCACGGTCATGAGGGATATAAACCTTGAGATGTAATTCAGACGTCCCAAAAATCCTCTGACCTGTTTTTCGGTCTTTGTAGAAGGCATTTCTTGAATGGAATTGACTTTGTTAGGGTCAACCTCAATTCCTTTTTGGCTGACGATGAACCCTAAAAGTTTTCCCGAGCGAACACCCACTACTACAAAATGCTAAAACAACAACGCCAGGCTTACAACGCATCGTTTTACGCTGTTGTAATAGGTTAAAAATTTCGTGCCCAGGAAAAAGATGGGGTATAAAAAGTCATTTAATGATGGTTGACTTAAACCACCGTAGTAATAAATAAAATGTAGCAAGCTTCGATTCCCTGCAACTACAGTTTTTCCATTTTTTAGAGTACATTTAGCGTGTGTCACTTAAGTCCATTATTTAAAAAATAAATTGTAAATGATTTTACAATAGTTAAGATGAACAACCGTAGTAATAAATGAAATGTAACAAGCTTCGATTCCCCGCAACACATTTTTTTCCATTTTATAGGATACATTTAGCGCGTGTCACTTAAGATTCCACTACGGTTTGTTTCTCCAACCAAGATTAAAATCTTTACTGATAAATTAAAATAAAGCTTATTCTGTATTTCTTTTATAAGACGCCCTAATTGAACAAGTGAGCCAGAGACGCCCTAACCTTTACCCTCTTCGTATCCATTCCTTTGTAGCTCAAATATTGTCCGTCTTCATTCATTTGCTTCTTCAGCTTCGAAGTAAGGTACTCTTCAACATCTTCATTCCTTTTTTCTTGTTTTATGCTCAAATATTGACCGTCTTCATTCATTTTCTTCTTCAGCTTCGAAGTAAGGTACTCTTCAACATCTTCATTCCTTTTTTCTTGGTTTATGCTCAAATATTGACCGTCTACGTTCATTTGATTCTTCAGCTTCGACGTACGGTACTCTTCAACATCTTCATTCCTTACGTTCATATGATTACAGCTTCGAAGTACTATATTCTTCAATATCTTCATTCCGTTTTTCTTTGTTCATATTATATATGCTCAAGTCAGAATGAGATGTTTCATATGCTTTACGTTTAGTACGAGAGTACATCTTCATTGATTTTTTCTTTGTTCATATTGTATAAGCATATGCTTGAGTTTTTGGATTAGATTTTGGTGTGTCATTCACATTATTATACATGTATAAATTTCAGAAGTTGTAATGAATCATAGTTGGATGAAAGCCAATAGATTAGGTCCAGTTTATGAGAACGAAGTTCGTGAATTCCTTGAATACGCTGATAAACATCTTCCCGGTAATAATGGTATCTTTTATTGTCCTTGTGTTGTTTGCGCGAATATCAAAAAGGATACAAAGAAAGAAATACACAATCACCTTTGTTGTGATGGTATATGTCAAAATTATATAATATGGACGTGGCATGGTGAGGTGGATAATAAGGAAAGTCGGGCGTCACAAAGTCAAAGAGTGGATGAAGATGAATATATGGAAGATCAACTAGAGGATATGTTCCGTGATATTGGGGAATCTTCTCTTATGAATGCTCATATTTATGATTATTTATGTAGTGATAAAGACATCCCTTTATATAAGGGATGCACAGAGTTCACACGATTGTCGGCGGTGTTAAAGTTGTTTAATCTGAAGGCAAAAAATGGATGGTCGGATAAAAGTTTCACGAAATTACTTGAATTGCTACAACAAATGTTACTAGAAGATAACAAATTGCTGGATCGTTGCTCTGAGGCCAAGAAGATATTGTGTCCAATGGGTCTGGAGTATATCAAGATACATGCTTGCCCTAATGATTGCATATTATATCGGAAAGAGTATGAAGACTTGTTTCAATGTCTGAAATGTGGTGTGTCGCGTTACAAGCTGAAGGCTAACAATGGTGATGACAATGATCACTATGACAATGTTAGTACGAAGCATCCTCCTGCTAAAGTGTTATGGTACTTGCCAATAGTTTCACGATTAAATAGACTTTTTGCTAATTCGAATTACGCAAAGAATCTTAGATGGCATGCAGATGAAAGGATTTGTGATGAAAACATTCTCCATGTAGCTGATTCGTTGCAATGGAAGAAAATTGATTCGCTATTTCTGAATTTTGGAGTCGAGCCAAGAAACCTTAGGCTTGGGCTTGCCACCGATGGAATGAACCCCTTTGGTAATCTGAGCACTAATCATACTTCGTGGCCTATTCTTCTCACTATTTATAACCTATCTCCTTGGTTGTGCATGAAGCGCAAGTATATACTGTTAAGTATGATGATTTCTGGACCACGACAGCCTGGTAACGACATAGATGTTTATCTAAGTCCATTAATTGATGATTTATGACTCTTTTGGGATGAAGGCGTTGAAGCTGATGATGCATATTCTGGGGAAAAGTTTAATATGCATGCAATGTTATTTTGCACAATTAACGACTTTCCGGCTTACGGTAACTTGGCTGGATACAGTGTCAAAGGACATAAAGCGTGTCCTATATGTGAAGATGATACATGTTATCACCAACTTGAGTTTTGGAAAAAAGACCGTTTACCTTGGGCATCGAAAGTTTCTAAAACCGGGCCATCCTTATCATAGATTGCGAAAGGCTTTTAATGGAGAGCAAGAGTTTGGTGAGGCTCCTGAACCTTTAATCAGGGATGAAGTTTATCAATGGCAGGAACACATTAATGTTGTCTTTGTGAAGAGAGAAAAAGAAAAAGGTGGGAAGAGAGAAAAAGAAAAAGGTGGGAAGAGAGGAAAAGAAAAAGGGGTAGTTGCAAAAAATATATGGAAAAAGAGGTCCATCTTATTTGATCTTCCATATTGGTCAAGTCTTGATGTTAGACATTGTCTTGATGTGATGCACGTGGAGAAAAATGTGTGTGATAGTTTGATTGGCACACTTCTAAACATTCCCGACAAGACTAAAGATAGTAAGACTTCCCGTCTTGATATAGAGAAGATAGGTATACGAAAACAGTTGTCTCCAATAGAGAAAGGAAAAAGAACTTATCTGCCTCCAGCATGTCACACTCTATCTAAAAAGGAAAAGAAGATGTTCTGCGAGTGTTTGCAAGGTATTAAAGTTCCGCAAGGTTACTCATCAATCATCAAGAAACTTGTATTAATGAAAGATCTCAAGTTAATTGGTTTAAAATCTCATGATTATCATGTATTGATGCAACAACTTCTACCAGTGGCTATCCGTGGGATCCTTCCAAAAAATGTGAGAGTAACTATAACGAGACTGTGTTTATTCTTCAATGCCATATGTAATAAAGTTCTTGATTTAAAAAAATGGGATGAATTAGAAGATGAGGCTGCCATAATCTTGTGTCAATTGGAGATGTATTTTCCGCCATCATTTTTTGACATTATGGTTCACTTACTTGGTCATCTCGTAAGAGAAATCAGACTTTGTGGTCCAGTTTATTTAAGGTGGATGTATCCAATAGAACGATATATGAAGATCTTTAAAGGATATACGAAGAATCATCACCGACCGGAAGCTTCGATTGTTGAAAGGTACATCATAGAAGAAGCTGTTGAGTTTTGTACAAACTATTTGTCAGATTCAGATTCTATAGGAATTCCAAAGTATCGTCATGTTGACACAGACGGAAGAGGTATTCAAGGTCTAAATTTTAGGTCAATGGCTCGGGTGTAGCACCCCAAAATTTTCCCTACCTTTTTCTGGCTTGTGTTTCGCAATCATCTGCATTTCCATTAGGTTATAACTCATATTCATTCATTTGCATGTGTTCCTGAGGCGTGGGATCATGGTTTCTTATCTTCTGTGTCACTTGGTTGATATTCATCAATTGGAGACGGTGGTTAAGGTTGCCTGACAAATGCGTCTTGGTATTCATGGTTAGCAAAGTTTATTGATTGAAGTTGGAGATTGGTTGAGAATACGAGTTTGCTTTGGATTTGTAATTTGGGGAGAATTAAACATGTTAAGACTGGTTATGCAGATCTCTTGGAATTCATATTTCATTATCCATTTTTTCTATCCATTTCAACAGTGAACCATCTAATCCATACCTAAACCACTTTCTAACCCATATCCATTTTTAGACCACTTTTATCCATTCTTTTTCATTTCATAAATATCCATTCCATTTTTACCATTTTTGTCCAAATCCATTCCAAGCTAAATCTAAATTCCATTTTATTAAATTTAGTTCATATCCAAAACCAATATCCATTTTTACTAATCCATATTAAATCACCTTTAATATCCATATCCACTTATTTCAATTCTATATCCATGAAAAACCATTTTTGATATCCATGTTTATCCATTTTTTTAGCTAATTGTCCATTTTCATAAACTCATATCCATATCCCTTTTTAATTCAATTTTCAAATAATAATCCAAATTTTGAAATGCAAGACAAATATCCCATTCTTGCAAACCAAGTCCACGTCAGCTTTTAGCAAAAGAAAAATACACAATTCATTGAGGGTAGGCGATGGTACAAAAGCTTACCACAGAAAATATATAACAGAGTTTTTCTCAGATCAGAATTGGACAACTCCATTTTTCTAACAGAACTAACACCATAACCAACTCAATCTCCAAGACTCAACCATCTTCTTCATTCTCTGCAGAAACTTCACTCTATTTTCCTTCATCTTCAGTCCTTCATTTCTTCTCCCATTTTCACCTTCAATCAGCAATCTTCATTCCAAAATTATGCTACAACTTTCCTCAATCATCCTCTTCAATCTTCTCTTCACCATCAACCTTCAAGCACCAGAAAACTTCGAACCAACTTTTGATTCTTCATCATCTTCAATTTTCATTCTCTGTTAACAAATCTTCAATTCCATCTCCAATCCACTCCCGCTCTGCATACTTCATCAATCCACACCTCAACTGCTTCGCATAACTCCAAAAACTCCATTACTCTCGATCTCCACGAGTTCAACTCAGTCCCTGCAAGAACATTACAACAACACCAAAATTCAAAGCAACAACGACCTAATTCAACAACAACCGCAACAACAGTTTATGCAACGCCAGAACCGCCTCAATAATCAGCAAGGAGAATTCACGATTCGCGGCAAGATCAAGAAAGGGGAAAAAAAGTAAGAACGAGAAGCAGAGGTACCTGAACGTCAAGTCCAATCTTCATCCGAAGATTCACCCTCGTCGCCGCCGTTTTCACCGGTAGGTTTCTTCATCCCTCGTAGTCATATGCCTTCCTTGAAGCGATTCACATCTTGCTGAACCCTAGCCATGAAGCCTTCGTTCAAAATCGTGATCTATTAGAGCGTTTAAACTTGAAAATCGCGGCCTAGGGTTCCCTTTCTGAGCTCGATTTGAGATGTTGTTGTAAGATTCATGTAAATTAACTTGGGATTGTGAGAGAGGAGACAAATCCGATCAGGTGATACGTTGTGTGGACGACTTGGCCCTCTGCCATCGTTGAGAGAGATACCGACGTGATGTAGACGGAATACGGTGGTGATTGAGGCACATAGTGGGTTGATTGAGATTCTGAGAGAGGAGAGCCTAGAGGTGAGGTGGTGTTGTTGTTTCCGGCGACGGTTTGGTGTTGGAGAGGATTTAAGGAGACGAAGGGAATACGGGCGGTGCATAGAAGGAGAATTTGAGAAGATGGTAGAGGCTGAGGTTATTAGGGTTTCTCGTGGGTTCTTCATCACGGACAGGGTTTAAGCCCGTTTGGCATCCTCTTCTCACACATCGTAAACGAATACTGCACCCTACAATTTTTAGAATTAATTTTAAGTTAAGTTTTGATGTAAATTTTGATTTTACTTAATTGATTTTGGGAATTAGATTTAGGTGATTGGTTGTATTAATGAATTGAAATAGAAAATTCAGGTTAGGAACTTTAATTAGAAACTGTTTTGACTTAGGATTAGTTTGTTAGAAGATAATTTCTATTAACTTTTGTTTAGAACTAATTTTAATTTGATTTAGATATTGACTTTAGACCTTAATGTTGATAAGTAGATTTAGGTGTCGATAATGGTCTCTCATTAATTGATCTTGGTTTAGTCATCTCCTTAATTGATTTTTTTTGTTTAGTTGCGCACTAATCGTCGTTTTTGTTTAATTGCGCTAATCGTTTTTGCTTAATTGCTCATTAATTGTTTTTTAACTTAATTGCTTTAATTGGTTTTTGGCTTAATGGGCCACTAATAGTTCACTAATCACTTTTTAGATTAATCGTTCAATAATTGTTTTTGCTTAATCATTTCCTAATTGTTTTTGGCTCAATTGTCCATTAATTGTCCACTAATTGTTCATTAGAAGTAGAATTTAATTTTGAACTAATTGATTTTGACTTAGTTTGAATTGACTTAGTTCTAACATTGACTATACTTAGTTTTAATGCTAGCATCGACTAATCATTTTAATAGTTTCATTTGGTGACTTTGTTAATAGTCTTTAATATGTTTTGCATAGATTTTTTTACTAATTGTTGTTTACATTTTAATATTGAATTCAATTACTTCTTATTGATCTTTCCTTTTGATCTTAGTTGCTCACTTTAGTTGTTTCCATTTGAGATTTGACTAATCTTTGAGTTTGTTTTGTAGTGATTCTCACTTGACTTGATAAGTGGTTTAAATGTAGAAGCTGCTGTATACATAGCTGCTGTGAACAAAGTGTGTTGTAGAATGTTGCTATTCTGTTTGGTTGCATACACACCTGCCCTGTTCTGGAAATAATAGCTGTTATAGGTTGTTTTTGCGTGTTGATGGTTTTTACAGCTATGCAGGTGCTGGAGCGCTGTTGTTGCTGCAGTTTATGGCTTATGGCCTTGTTTTATTGTTTTTTAAGAGCATTTGGTTCCATGCCTTTCACGGATCCGTTTCACTTTCTAACACTTTTGCCCATTTATGTTAGGTTACTAGAAGTTTGCCGGTTTGCTAATACTTTGCTTACGTTGCTACGGATTGATATCCGTTCGGTATTGCATCTCTTCTCTTTTACTAATTCCGCATTTTTTTCCTTTGTGCTGAAGACCTCTATGAGGCATCCCATTCCCATTTCCCCTTGTAAGACCTCCAAGAAGGCAATTGACGGAAGGTAGGGTTCGCCATAGACCCCCGTTATTCTAGTTGAGTCGTTCTTAGCTCTCATTACATGATTGAAGCTTTGAACATCACCTGCTCCTGTTATCGAGTCAGTCAAGTGGAAGATAGGGTTCGCAACCAACCCCCACTCATTGTCATTAGCTCACATCGACCGATGTTGACGCTTATGTGATCTCACTCACATCTTTTTTATTGATCTACTTTGATACGTGATATCATTGTATTGCTTGTTTTAGCTTTTGCTTCCTCATTAGGATACCTATTCTAACTTGTCTAAGTTAGATAGGTTAGAAAACATAACATAGGACTAATCCATGCATGATAACATTAGGTAGAATCTTCCCCTCTTACCACACTTAACCTTAGGACCATCCAAGTATGATAACATTAGGATTCAGTCTTAGTCTCCCCTTAGTTTCTACCTTTATCGTCCTTTAAGTCTTTTCTCTCATCTTATAACAAAAAGTAAAAAACACTTAATAAAGGCATAACCAATATTGTATTTAGGCCTTTCAGGTGGGAACAAGGAGGTGAGGGGTCTTCTCTCATTTCTTTGGGAATGTTTAGTGTACGCCCCCCCCTGTCTTGGGTCGATATTCTAGGCATTCGATCCTACATGAGGGACTTAAATACAATGTGAGTTACTAAACACCAATAATCAAAAACACTTCTTTCTTAAAAGACAAAAAACAAACAATAACGTCTTTCCTTCGGGAATTCTCTTCTCATCTCACTCATTCTCAACGTACGAATGTGCTTCTTTTCGTTCTCTTGCAAGATGGTAATGCACTCGGACCAGCGAGCCTGCAACACCTGAGCTAGAACGTCAGTCGTTCCCTAGAAAACACAAACAATCCATCCCTAGTGAGGGGAACTACGTCGCTCTGATTCTCATGTTCCCGATGAGATTCTCATGTTCCTTTATTTTCCCTACATTTGTTTCTCTTTCTCTTCCCCTTCCTTTTCCAGTTCTTTTTCCAGTATCATTTCTATCACCCTTTGATTGAAGCAAGCAAGCGTGGATCCCATCGGGTACGATGGACGCATGGGGGTGCTAATACCTTCCCTGTGCATAACCGACTCCCGAACCTAGTTCTCTTGGTCGTAAGACCATGCTCTTTCCTTCCCTCGGGTTTATGCAGTGTTTCATTTCCCTCTCTTGGGATAAATACACATTGCTGGCGACTCTGTTTCGGTGCCACTTTCGCGTTTGTACCAGGATGAAAATCCCGGGAGCGACAGCTGGCGACTCTGCCGGGGACAGGTTGACCTCTTGCTGGTCCATTCCTTAGCGAGTCAATCTTAGCGCTTGTCTATTTTTCTTTCATTGGGTGTTTACTTTTTTGCTGTATTTACTATTTTACTATATTGTTTTTTACTGTATTACTGTATTTACCGCATCTTAGCATTTTCATTTCATATATTATGCTATACTGGACTGTGCTGTGCTGGTTTTTCTGTTTGGCGGGATGGGATTTCTGAGAGATAAGCCCATTACACAGGCTTGAGTATACACTTAGGATTAGAGTGGAAAGTAGTGGGACCTACGTGCCGTCTGGAGTGCGTTGGGTATTCACGAAATTCACAGCCAGACGAGGCTATCTTGGGACATGTTCTGACGTGCGTATCTTACACATTTCAGGATGTCGATCTAGAGAGCTGTCGACTCTGGTGACCATTCCTGAGGACTCAGTTGCGGTACTCCTCCCGAGTTGTGACAGTGGCAGACCACATTCTGTGGCAAACCCATTGCACATTCTCGATCCGGGGACCTAATGCTGAGAACTCGCTATAGGATATCCCTTTTGAAAGAGAATCAGTGGAGGCACTCCTCGATTGGCGATAGTATTGTACCCCGAGGGATGAATGTACTATTGCTTCTCGACCTCAGTGCCAGAAGCTGAGGACCTTTCATTTTGGAGAATCAGTTGAGGCCTCCTCGATTGATGATGATGCCAAACCAGAAATGGTGAACGTATCATCATTTCTCGACCTGAGAGCCCGAGATACTGAACATCCTAGTACCCACATGTGAGAAGGGCGGGTTATTTACAGGTTTGCAGGTAACTTTGACCTTCTACATACCCGGTATTCTGGTTTTCCTATCAGTGTGGACTCATCAGCCTGGTATTATGGTATTCTGGCATTATGACCATCCCGGTATTCTGATTGGGTCGGTGCTCTGATTAGGCCGATATTTTGGTATTCTGGTATTCCGGTATTTTCTTCAGAGCAGACCTATGAACTTATTCAGTCATCAGCACAGCACAATGATTATTCAGACTATATGGAAGCTTTGATCCCATGTCTTATTGCATTCATACTATTGCATTGCATTTGCATCTTGCATCATTTTGCATATCCTTCTCCAGGCCAGACCGGTGAGCTCATCCATCCTTTATCTGAACTGCAGTTTGATTTCCCGACTTTCGTAGTGGACTTGAATCAGCTTCTGGAAGAATCATGAATTCTGGGGAACATAATCAGTTTGTGACTAAGGCCGATGCCGAATTGATGAAAACTCAGTTGGATTAACTTATGGAAGCTATGGCCGCCATGACAAGGGGAGATGCTAATATTCAAAGAAATGAGAATGTCATTCCACCTCTGGTGAACAATGTTGCCCAAGCTCAATAGGTACGGACCCCTGTCGAGAATCAATTTGAGCAAGAACATCCTTTTGTTCGAGATGGACATTCATCTTCTCTTGATGCCACAGATTATCAGAGTTTTGCATTCTCCGTGCCAGATGTCCGACGGGTAGTTCCAAAGATGAAGCCTAAGGACCCACGATCTGTTCAGTTTGATGAAAAATTCTGTTGGTTGGAAGAAAAGATTACAACCCTGGAGAGGCGTGATACTCTTGATCTGAATGCTCTGAGCATGTGTTTGGTACCGGCCTTGTGATGCCTCCAAAGTTTAAAATTCCGAAGTTTGAGCAATACAAAGGGGATAGCTGCCCAAAACTACATTTGGTGATGTTCTGCAGAAGAATGACCTCACATGTCGACAATGATAAGCTCATGATTCACTGTTTTCAGGACAGTCTGAGTGGGGCATCGTTGAGTTGGTATATGCAGTTGGAAAGTGGTAGCATCCGATCATGGTCAGATCTAAGCAATGCCTTTGTGAAGCAGTACGATTATAATCTTGACATGGCCCCCAGCCGGATGCATTTGCAAGACTTGTCTCAAGCAGATAATGAATCATTCCGAGAGTATGCTCAGAGATGGAGAGAGTTAGCCGCTCGTGTTCAACCGCCACTTTCGGATAGAGAATTGGTTGATTTGTTCATGGATACCTTGCAAGGGCCGTACTTGGAAAAGATGATTGTCAACGGGGCAGCAAAATTTTCTGACCTGGTAATGGTGGGAGAACGCATCGAGAGACTGATCAAGTGTGGAAAGCTCCAAGGTGTCTCGAACTTTCAAGCTAATGAAAATGAATCAGTTGTCAGTTCTCAGGAAGAATTCGAGGAAGAAAATAGTTCCATTCAGGAATCTTCACCACCTCGTTCTCGGTGTTCAGACAAATCAACTGTTCAGAGTCAACAATCTTATGGGTATTCATATCAGGGACAATATTCTTCTACAAATCAGAGACCTTCTCAAAATCAACGGTCATATCGCCGCCAGCCGCGTCAGCACGCCTGACAAAGGCCAAGAAAGCCAGAGAGGCAGTTCACTCAGTTGCCAATGTCGTACAGTCAGATGTTGCCAGATTTGATCAAAGTTGGATTGATAGTGCCGAAGGAGTTGAAGCCAGTGCCTTTTTCGTATCCACCAGGTTTTGATGTCAACGCCCGTTGTGACTATCATGCTGGGGCACAAGGGCATTCAACAGAAGACTGTAAGGTGCTCAGGAGCAAGGTTCAGACTCTTCTTGACTCTAATATGTTCTCATTCACGCCTCAGGGTATTCGAATCAACAATCCTCCTTCGTCCAGTCAGGTGGGGTCATCGGTCCAGGTTATGGAAGAAGTCAGCGAGAGCAGTTGTGCAGATGAGTATCCGACTGACTTCAACGAGCAATACTGAAGATGGCTAGCTCATTAGCAAATCAAGCTTGGAAAGCCCGGTTCCTCGAAGCTGGCGACCATTTAGATCATGTCATTTCTTTGCATTTGTAGTTTCTTTTCTGTTAAAATGTACAAACTCATTTGTAAAACTTGCTGTTTTCGATTGATAATGATAATGAAATGAATATGCATGTTTTGATTAAATCCAGTCGTGTTCACTCATACTTTTTATCGATATCATATGATTGTTTAAGCAGGATCCTAGAGAGGATGACGAAGTTGAAAGGCGCAAAACTTCCGATTGTATGCTTTTGAGCAAAACCCTGTTGATGATGTATATGCATTGTTTCAAATTCCTAAATACCGAAAACATAAGGAAGATAATCCCTTGCAAACCCCGTTGAGCCTAGAAGTAGGAGTTTATTTCTGAAAATGAAAAATCCTCAATCTTAACTTGGGGCAGGGTAGGTGTCAGTTAATTTGACTGTGCGTTCAAATTTCAAAAGGAGTGTCCCATTCGAGGATCAATTACATCTATGGTTATCCCTCACCAACCGAAGAGTGAGACGGTCACAACCCTTTACAAGTCAAGACAAACCTGTGTCACACGATTAGTTCAAAAAAAAGAAAAGGGGAATCAAAAGAAAAAAGAAAAAGGCCCGCTAAGTCAAGACTTGAAAACAAGTGACTTAGGCAAAAATTAGAGCATCCCGCTGGACTTCAAAATCGAAAGATTCAAAAGGAATCAGTCTAGGCAAAATCAGGGATATCAAAAACAAAAGAATGAAAAACAAAAGGATTACAAAAGAAAAATCCTCGAGCAAAGAACAAATCGTGTGACCACAGACACCAAAGCAAAAGAGGTAATTGTCACTCCGAAAACCGTGTAGGTTCCTTAACCATCCTTCTACCATTCATTAACCTTTTTGAAAGGTGAGCGCTTGTGTCAAGTAAGCTGAACGTAGGACTGGAGAACATCAAGGAGAATGGGTGGGTTAAAACAAAACCTTGAGCCTTATATCCTTTCTTTCTTAAACCGTGAACCGGGCCACGTTACAACGTTTAAAAGACCTAATTGAAGCAGGGTTGTTTCGAAAGCGTACTTCGGTAAAAATCGCGTCAGTTCTGACTCCCAAAAGGACTTTCTTACCACTCATGTTGGTATCGATGTGACATTCTAATAAGTGATTCGTTCACTACACGTCACAAAATTTTTCCAGGGAACAAACTTGGATTTCAAAACTGTCATATGCATTGCATCAAAATAATCTTTTCAAAACGAATTGTTTTACTTGTAATACCAAACGGGCGATCTATTCCAAGATTCAGTTAATCTGGGGCAACTATGTTGAGAATCTGGGGCAATCAATTCGAGATTCAACAAATCTCTCAAAGGCCAATTAAAGGTACGCCTTCACAGATCAGCCAGACAGGGGCACAAATCATTTCAAGGCTGGGGCAGGCCCCCAAAAGCACAAAAGGTTATTCCCTCTAGAGGACGGTTAATCAAAAGTCATGGGGCAATATATGCCAGATCTTCACGAGGCATCCTGAAGACATGTTCATTTACAGGTTATACTGCATCGGGGCACCTCTTTTGGTCATACCACCTCTGCAAGGCCCGTGCTGATAGCTGACACGTGATGACCCCAGTAGAGTCTCTCTCCCTAGCAGAGATAGCTGGAGTTTTATCACTCAACAGAGCATTATGAAGATTGTGAATTATTCTCCTCAGCAAGAGTTCATGAGTTTGCTCTCTCCTAGCCAGGTTGGTGAAGTTTGTTGCTTTTCAACAAGAGTTCATATTCCGGTACAAAGTGTTGGGTTTATGCTTCACCAGTTTGTGGCAAAGTTGTTTCCGTCTCCCCAACAGAGTAAGAGGTAGGTCTCCAACAGAGAAATAAGTTCAATGTTGTTCCCTAGCTGAGCTGATATCATCAACCATTGTCCCCACGGATATTCTTGGGTGGTGGTTAGCTTTCCCCAGCAAGTCAAAGGTCGATTGTCATTGGCGCTTTTCTTCAGCAGATTCCGGGGATGTTTCTTCAGCAGAAGTTTGTTATCTGTACTTTTCTGCAGAATGGAGGTTTAGTCGGGATCTTGAGCAGTTATGACACTGAAGACGATTCAGTTTGTTATCCCCAGCGGAGTTGGTCTCATCTCTTCAGCATTTATTTTGCTGGAGTGATCCTGTTGCATATCATAAACATCATGGCATAATCATCATCGCATATCATTAGCATAACATTGCATGAAGCCTTGTAAAACCGAACAACAAATCTATAGCCCAACCTTGTTCGGCACCTTCATCCACAGCCCACTTTGCTGGCCTCTTTCAAAATCCTGAAGCCCTATCCCTATTGGCGTTTCCTTTAAAGCAAAAGTCCAATCCCTATTGGCACTTCATTCAAAATCCAATCCTCATTGGTACCCAGAAAGATTTCGCCTTTGAAAAACAATCACCATCAGGTTTCACCTGTCCTAACCAACACAGTCCGATCATACTTGGCACATCCTTCTTTTCTCGGTAGCCCGAGCATGCATCGGCATTCAACATATAGTGATCATTGCATCCTCAAATCACGTAGCATTTCCATTTTGTGTGGAGCATTACACCATAGAAAGAAAATTCAAACATATGCATGCGAAGCATAAGCCAGATTTGGTACCTTGCGTGAAAGCCCAAATCAATGTTCAGTCAAGACGGTGACATATCCCCAGCAGATATTATAATCAACCCCTCTTCTTACCTTTCTTTTGGGTCGTAGATCATACGTCGATCTTACCCTCGACCAGTCTTTGTCCATCAACCCCTTGATGATGACATTTCGGCCAGGTTTCCTTTCCATCAAACCCCTTTGATGATGTGTTTTCTGCGTATGGTTTTCTTTCCTTCAAACCCCTTTGACGATGTGCTCCCTAAGTCAGGTATTCTTTCTGTCATCCCCATGACAACGTGTTTCCCTTGGTCGAGTTTTCTTTCTGTCATCCCCATGACAATGTGTCTTCTTCGTTCAGGTTGTTTTTCTGTCATCCCCATGACAATGTGCTTTCTTCAGTCAGGTTTTCTTTCTGTCATCCCCATGACAATGTTCTCCCTAAGTCGAGTCTTCTTTCTGTCATCCCCATGACAATGTGTTCTTTTGGTCGAGTCTTCTTCCTGTTATCCCTATGACAATGTGTTGTCCTCGGCCGGGTCTTCTTTCTGTCATCCCTAAGACAATGTGTTTCCTTTGTTCATTTCCTTTCTTTCATCCCCATGACGATGTGTTCCTTCCGTTGAGCCTTTCTGTCATCCCTATGACAAGGTGCTTCGTTTAGTCGAGTATTCCTGTCATCCCTATGACAATGTGGTCCCTCGGTCAGGTTTCCTTCCTGTCATCCCTATGACAATGTGCTTCGTTTGGTTGAGTCTTCTTTCTGTCATCCCTATGACAATGCGTTTCCTTTGGTCGAGTCCTCTTCCCGTTAACCCTTTGACGAGGTGTTTCTTGGGGTTCATATTCTTCCTGTCATCCCTATAACAATGTGTTTCCCTTGGTTCCTCTTCTTCCTGTCATCCCCATGACAATGTGCTTCTTCGTTCGAGTCTGCTTCCTGTCATCCCTATGACAATGTGTTCCTTCAGTTGAGTCTTCTTGTCGTCATCCCTATGACGATGTGTCCTTTCAGTCGGGTTTCATTCTTCTTTCCATCAAACCCCTTTGACGATGTGGTTCGCTGGGTAAGTTGTCTTTCCGTCAAAATTCCTTTGACGAAGTTTGACTGGGTTCCAGTATTATTTTCTCTCCTCGCGGTTAGCAAATTTTGTGGTTCTTTTTGTATTCAATCACCTTCTACCTTGAATGTCTGAAAGCAGTTGCTATCATCCCTTCAGGTCCAAGTTGATTGAATAGGGGCAGCTGTAGCACCCCAAAATTTGCCCTACCTTTTTCTGGCTTGTGTTTCGCAATCATCTGCATTTCCATTAGGTTATAACTCATATTCATTCATTTGCATGTGTTCCTGAGGCGTGGAATCATGGTTTCTTATCTTCTGTGTCACTTGGTTGATATTCATCAATTGGAGACGGTGGTTAAGGTTGCCTGACAAATGCGTCTTGGTATTCATGGTTAGCAAAGTTTATTGATTGAAGTTGGAGATTGGTTGAGAATACGAGTTTGCTTTGGATTTGGAATTTGGGGAGAATTAAACATGTTAAGACTGGTTATGCGGATCTCTTGGAATTCATATTTCATTATCCATCTTTTCTATCCATTTCAACAGTGAACCATCTAATCCATACCTAAACCACTTTCTAACCCATATCCATTTTTAGACCACTTTTATCCATTCTTTTTCATTTCATAAATATCCATTCCATTTTTACCATTTTTGTCCAAATCCATTCCAAGCTAAATCTAAATTCCATTTTATTAAATTTAGTTCATATCCAAAACCAATATCCATTTTTACTAATCCATATTAAATCACCTTTAATACCCATATCCACTTATTTCAATTCTATATCCATGAAAAACCATTTTTGATATCCATGTTTATCCATTTTTTTAGCTAATTGTCCATTTTCATAAACTCATATCCATATCCCTTTTTAATTTAATTTTCAAATAATAATCCAAATTTTGAAATGCAAGACAAATATCCCATTCTCGCAAACCAAGTCCACGTCAGCTTTTAGCAAAATAAAAATACACAATTCATTGAGGGTAGGCGATGGTACAAAAGCTTACCACAGAAAATATATAACAGAGTTTTTATCAGATCAGAATTGGACAACTCCATTTTTCTAACAAAACTAACACCATAACCAACTCAATCTCCAAGACTCAACCATCTTCTTCATTCTCTGCAGAAACTTCACTCTATTTTCCTTCATCTTCAGTCCTTCATTTCTTCTCCCATTTTCACCTTCAATCAGCAATCTTCATTCCAAAATTATGCTACAACTTTCCTCAATCATCCTCTTCAATCTTCTCTTCACCATCAACCTTCAAGCACCAGAAAACTTCGAACCAATTTTTGATTCTTCATCATCTTCAATTTTCATTCTCTGTTAACAAATCTTCAATTCCATCTCCAATCCACTCCCGCTCTGCATACTTCATCAATCCACACCTCAACTGCATTGCATAACTCCAAAAACTCCATTACTCTCGATCTCCACGAGTTTAACTCAGTCCCTGTAAGAACATTACGACAACACCAAAATTCAAAGCAACAACAACCTAATTCAACAACAACCGCAACAACAGTTTATGCAACGCCAGAACCGCCTCAATAATCAGCAAGGAGAATTCACGATTCGCGGCAAGATCAAGAAAGAGGAAAAAAAAGTAAGAACGAGAAGCAGAGGTACCTGAACGTCAAGTCCAATCTTGATCCGAAGATTCACCCTCGCCGCCGCCGTTTTCACCGGTAGGTTTCTTCATCCCTCGCAGTCATATGCCTTCCTTGAAGCGATTCACATCTTGCTGAACCCTAGCCATGAAGCCTTCGTTCAAAATCGTGATCTATTAGAGCGTTTAAACTTGAAAATCGCGGCCTAGGGTTCCCTTTCTGAGCTCGATTTGAGATGTTGTTGTAAGATTCATGTAAATTAACTTGGGATTGTGATAGAGGAGACAAATCCGATCAGGTGATACGTTGTGTGGACGACTTGGCCCTCCGCCGTCGTAGAGCGAGATACCGACGCGATGTAGATGGAATACGATGGTGATTGAGGCACACAGTGGGTTGATTGAGATTCTGAGAGAGGAGAGCCTAGAGGTGAGGTGGTGTTGTTGTTTCCGGCGACGGTTTGGTGTTGGAGAGGATTGAAGGAGACGAAGGGAATGTGGGTGGTGCATAGAAGGAGAATTTGAGAAGATGGTACAGGCTGAGGTTATTAGGGTTTCTCATGGGTTCTTCATCACGGACCGGGTTTAAGCCCGTTTTGCATCCTCTTCTCACACATCGTAAACGAATACTGCACCCTACAATTTTTAGAATTAATTTTAAGTTAAGTTTTGATGTAAATTTTGATTTTACTTAATTGATTTTGGGAATTAGATTTAGGTGATTGGTTGTATTAATGAATTGAAATAGAAAATTCAGGTTAGGAACTTTAATTAGAAACTGTTTTGACTTAGGATTAGTTTGTTAGAAGATAATTTCTATTAACTTTTGTTTAGAACTAATTTTAATTTGATTTAGATATTGACTTTAGACCTTAATGTTGATAAGTAGATTTAGGTGTCGATAATGGTCTCTCATTAATTGATCTTGGTTTAGTCATCTCCTTAATTGATTTTTTTTTGTTTAGTTGCGCACTAATCGTCGTTTTTGTTTAATTGCGCTAATCGTTTTTGCTTAATTGATCATTAATTGTTTTTTAGCTTAATTGCTTTAATTGGTTTTTGGCTTAATTGGCCACTAATAGTTCACTAATCACTTTCTAGATTAATCGTTCAATAATTGTTTTTGCTTAATCATTTCCTAGTTGTTTTTGGCTCAATTGTCCATTAATTGTCCACTAATTGTTCATTAGAAGTAGAATTTAATTTTGAACTAATTGATTTTGACTTAGTTTGAATTGACTTAGTTCTAACATTGACTATACTTAGTTTTAATGCTAGCATCGACTAATCATTTTAATAGTTTCATTTGGTGACTTTGTTAATAGTCTTTAATATGTTTTGCATAGATTTTTTTACTAATTGTTGTTTACATTTTAATATTGAATTCAATTACTTCTTATTGATCTTTCCTTTTGATCTTAGTTGCTCACTTTAGTTGTTTCCATTTGAGATTTGACTAATCTTTGAGTTTGTTTTGTAGTGATTCTCACTTGACTAGATAACTGGTTTAAATGTAGAAGCTGCTGTATACATAGCTGCTGTGAACAAAGTGTGCTGTAGAATGTTGCTATTCTGTTTGGTTGCATACACACCTGCCCTGTTCTGGAAATAATAGCTGTTATAGGTTGTTTTTGCGTGTTGATGGTTTTTACAGCTATGCAGGTGCTGGAGTGCTGTTGTTGCTGCTGTTTATGGCTTATGGCCTTGTTTTATTGTGTTTTAAGAGCATTTGGTTCCATGCCTTTCACGGATCCGTTTCACTTTCTAACACTTTTGCCCATTTATGTTAGGTTACTAGAAGTTTGCTGGTTTTCTAATACTTTGCTTACGTTGCTACGGATTGATATCCGTTCGGTATTGCTTCTCTTCTCTTTTACTAATTCCGCATTTTTTTCCTTTGTGCTGAAGACCTCTATGAGGCATCCCATTCCCATTTCCCCTTGTAAGACCTCCAAGAAGGCAATTCACGGAAGGTAGGGTTCGCCATCGACCCCCGTTATTCTAGTTGAGTCGTTCTTAGCTCTCATTACATGATTGAAGCTTTGAACATCACCTGCTCCTGTTATCGAGTCAGTCAAGTGGAAGATAGGGTTCGCAACCAACCCCCACTCATTGTCATTAGCTCACATCGACCGATGTTGACGCTTATGTGATCTCACTCACATCTTTTTTATTGATCTACTTTGATACGTGATATCATTGTATTACTTGTTTTAGGTTTTGCTTCCTCATTAGGATACCTATTCTAACTTGTCTAAGTTAGATAGGTTAGAAAACATAACATAGGACTAATCCATGCATGATAACATTAGGTAGAATCTTCCCCTCTTACCACACTTAACCTTAGGACCATCCAAGTATGATAACATTAGGATTGAGTCTTAGTCTCCCCTTAGTTTCTACCTTTATCGTCCTTTAAGTCTTTTCTCTCATCTTATAACAAAAAGTAAAAAATACTTAATAAAGGCATAACCAATATTGTATTTAGGCCTTTCAGGTGGGAACAAGGAGGTGAGGGGTCTTCTCTCATTTCTTTGGGAATGTTTAGTGTACGCCCCCGCCCCCCCCCCCCCCCCCCCCCCCCCCCCGTCTTGGGTCAATATTCTAGGCATTCGATCCTACATGAGGGACTTAAATACAATGTGAGTTACTAAACACCAATAATCGAAAACACTTCTTTCTTAAAAGACAAAAAACAAACAATAACGTCTTTCCTTCGGGAATTCTCTTCTCATCTCACTCATTCTCAACGTACGAACGTTCTTCTTTTCATTCTCTTGCAAGATGGTAATGCACTCGGAACAGCGAGCCTGCAACACCTGAGCTAGAACGTCAGCCGTTCCCTAGAAAACACAAACAATCCATCCCTAGTGGGGGGAACTACGTCGCTCTGATTCTCATGTTCCCGATGAGATACGTAGGCAGTGGGGTAGGGCCCATTCGAGCACTTTCTTTATTTTCCCTACATTTGTTTCTCTTTCTGTTCCCCTTCCTTTTCCAGTTCTTTTTCCAGTATCATTTCTATCACCCTTTGATTGAAGCAAGCAAGCGTGGATCCCATCGGGTACGATGGACGCGTGGGGGTGTTAATACCTTCCCTGCGCGTAACCGACTCCCGAACCTAGTTCTCTTGGTCGCAAGACCATGCTCTTTCCTTCCCTCAGGTTTATGCAGTGTTTCCTTTCCCTCTCTTGGGATAAATACACATTGTTGGCGACTCTGTTTCGGTGCCACTTTCGCATTTGTACCAGGATGAAAATCCCGGGAGCGATATCGGGATGTAGTTATTTAATCACATTTCTATATATTGAATAATATAGATGAGGTTCAACCTTTCATAGATACTCACAAAAGACTTTTGAAGAAAAAATATCCCCGAATGAGTGACAAGTTATTGATAGAGCATAACAATAGATTCATGGATTATTTTAATAAAAGTGTATCTAATGATCGTAGTGCATCCAAGATACTTAAATGGTTGTCGTACGAGCCAAAATTTTGTGTCATTACCTGGAGTGCATACGACAATGGTCATTATTCCCTTTATACAAAATCAAAAGATGATAGTAGTACAATGCAAAGTAGTAGGGTTATGGTTGAAGCCGAATCGATGTATTTCTCTAGTTCGAAAGATAAGAATCCGGTATTGGTAACTACCGCGTTTTATGGTGTCATTGATGAGATTTGGGAGATTGATTATGTTATTTTCAAAGTGGCTTTATTTAAATGCAAGTGGGTTCCTAATAATAGTAATGGTGTAGACATTGATGACTTAGGATTCACCTAGGTCGACCTTGGCAAGGCATCTTTTAATACAGAACCATTAATCATGGCTTCTCAAGCAAAACAAGTTTTCTATGTTACCGATCCATCGGACATATCGGGGAAATGGTCAATCGTTCTCCAAGAAAAATACATTCCTCTTAGTGATGAAAGTCTTGATATTTCGTCCACACCTTACACAACACAAGTTCCTACCTCATATGATGAAGTTGATGGAGATGTCGTGCATGCTATACGACTCAATCATGAAGAAGGCATATGGGAAAATTAACAAGTACGTAATTTATTATTTATTCATAATATATTAATTGTATGTTATAGTTTAGAAGTATTTTTACTAACAAGTATAATTATTTGAAATCATAGGTATTTTGAGTCCAGACACCAGGCCAAGAGACAAGACACCAAGAGACAAGATACCAATACACCAAGTTACAATTATGTGAAGTTATGTAATGTGAGTAAACTGTAATATGGTATATGTGATATTTTATTTATGTAGGTTATTTGTTCTGATAAACTGTAATGTGGTATATGTGATATTATGAATATGATACGATTAATATTATTGTGAATTGTATTTTTCAGCTGTGCTGTGATATGCAGAACAATAATACAGGTAAAAAATGGGATTAGTTATAAAAGCAGGATCATATTTGTTAATTTTGCGAAAACTTTAACGACGGTTATATTTCATAACCGTTATAATATCTGGCGCGCTGTCCACGAAAAAATAAATATCAAAACTGCGCTGCTGGGAATCGAACCGAGGACAATTATTTTTATTCGTACGGTGTATTGTAAAATCCGTTGTGATAGTTAGCGCGCTTTCTGTAGCGCGATTTTTGTGGTTTTGAATCACTATCGCTTTGGTACTATAGTTCGATTCATTTTTTATCCTGTGAAGCTGATTAAGGAAGGGAAATAGATGTCTCCAATTAAACCTGCTTGCATACTGAGGTTAAACAGTCAAAACTGTTGGTTTACAGATGTTATCAAAAGGGGGTCTGTTTCGGGTTATTTGCTTAAAAACAGTGTCTAGACTATTGGCTAGGTTTCTGGTAAGGTATTAGGTCTGATGCTTTTGATGGATGTATGAAGGTACGGAATTTTGGGTTTTTTTTATTAGTATGCTCGCTAATATTTTTGCAATCTTATGCCTACGTATTCCCGAAACAGGGAAATCAGAGCGATCATAGTTCCTCCTATTCCTATTCTATGGAATAGGAGGAAAAAGGTTGTTTTGGTGTCTTGTTCAAAGCCCAAGACATGAAGCTAAAGGTGGTTTGTATCTTGTTCAAAGCCCAAGATGTGAAGCTAAAGGGTTTTGAGAGAGAATTTGTCATCTCTAAAGAGGAGTTGTTGATGTTTGTATGCTATGAGCAAGGCACAAATTTGATGCTAAAAGGTTGATTGACTCAACCGGGGGTTTCTTTATACAAAGCGTAAGAGGAGGCGAGAAGTTTGACTTTTCCGGGGAAAATGTTCTTTCTGTCTTGTACAACACCCAAGATTGAGGCTAAAAGGGATTTTGACTCCGTTGGGGAGAATGTATCTTGTATAAGGCCCAAGATGGAGGCTGAAAGGGTTTGACTCAACAAGAGAGTACTTTTATCTGTCCTGTATAAAGCCCAAGACGGAGGCTAAAAAGGTTGAGTCAACAAGAGAGTCTTGAACAGGTGATTGACTCAACAAGAGAGTCTGAAGGTTGTTTGACTCAACAAGAGAGTCTTTTATACTCAACAAGAGAGTGATTTATATGTCTTGTACAAAGCCCAAGATGGAGGCTAAAAGTGGTTGACTCAACAAGAGAGTCTTTTATACTCAACAAGAGAGTGATTTATATGTCTTGTACAAAGCCCAAGACGGAGGCTAAAAGTGGTTGACTCAACAAGAGAGTCTTTTATATTCAACAAGAGAGTTTTTTATATGTCTTGTACAAAGCCCAAGACGGAGGCTAAAAGGAGATTGACTCAACAAGAGAGTCTTTTATACTCAACAAGAGAGTGTTTTATATGTCTTGTACAAAGCCCAAGACAGAGGCTAAAAGGAGATTGACTCAACAAGAGAGTCTTTTATACTCAACAAGAGAGTGTTTTATATGTCTTGTACAAAGCCCAAGACGGAGGCTAAAGGTGTTTGACTCAACAAGAGAGTCTGAAAAGGTTAGCTCCACTAGGGAGAGTCATTTGTACAAAGCCCAAGAGGAGGCTGACTTACTGCTGAGGATTATTGAGATCCTAAAGCGGGTCCAAGTGTGGGGAACTCTCATGAGAGGGACCGGGTTTCTGCTGGAGATTGATCCAGAGTGATCGGTGTTTTTTCCTACATTTGAAAGGAACTTGAGAATGTCTTTGAGACTCAAGAGGTTTAAACTGTCCAAGTCTAGAGTTTTATCTTTTGTACAATGCCCAAGAGGAGGCGCGGGCATTAAGGGATGAGTACCAACCCTAAAATGGCTGTAGTTTTGAACGCAGGAAAGACTGCTCTAGCAAAGGATGACTAAGTTCTGTCTTATACCTTTAAGAGGTCATCAGGGTCCTTGTATTAAGCCCAAGAGAAGGCATGAGAACTTCTAAGAAGCCGAAGGGTCCTTGTACAATGCCCAAGAGGAGGCAGGGATGCTTTTAGGAAGCCTGTGGGTCCCCAAACCAAGAGAAGTTCAAGAAATGCAATTCACAGAGAAGAGATCATTCCAGGAAAGTTCGAGAATTTGGAAGAAACTCAAGAGATGCCATTCACGGAGAAAAGATCATCTCTGGAGAGTTAGAGTTTCTTTGACAATTTCTAAGGGTGACAGTTTGAGAAAAGGTTCACCGAGAATACTGTCTTTCTCTTTGTTCTATATTGTTTAACCCCAAGAGAAGGGAAGACTGTATCTAGAATCCTACGGGGGATCTAGTTTTGTTTGTATTTAAGAGTGACCAACAGGGCTTTACCTAGTTCTAGACGTAGTTGCCGGGGAAAACTCTAAATAACTATACTAGTATTACACAATGGATATGTGACAAGTATATAAAAGGACGTGAAAGAAGACTTATAGTGAAACAACCCCACAATACAGTTATATACATATGAAAGCGGTAAATGAAAGCGGATAAACACTTACCCGTTGTAGAGCTTCCATGCTGTTTGGTTAGTTGTTCAACAAAGAAAGTTTTGATAACAAGATATATTTGAATTCAAAATAAAAGGAGAAAGTGTTTTGAAAAGATTGTTGGGGCTTACAGCTCAAGGAGAGGCCCAAGTTTTAACGATGATCGCTTCGTTGTTTTAAAAACTATACAGAGGGACTTATACAATATGTGAGGCCCGAAAAGTGGTGTATTTACAAAGGGGACGGGTCTTACACTCTAATAGAGGCCCAAAAAGTTTTTAAATAAAATAAATGGGACTTACAACACGAGGGTAGGCCCAGATGATTTGATTTTTGAACTGGCGATTGCGTCGAGATTTTTATTTTAACGCGGAGGGACTTATACAATATCTGAGCCCCAAAATGGTTTTGGTTAAAAGGGGATTGGGTCTTACACTCTATTAGAGGCCCATGAGTGTTTGAAAATGATTGATGAGGGTGGAATCAACCAAAACCCTAATTTCATCATTTTTAAAAGTGAATTCTTAAAGAAATTCAATAAAAAATGATAAAACACCAAATAAGCTTGAATAAACAACTTGTGATTTTTGGTTAAGGTTTGAAAAATGAGTTTTTAACCACAAGATGAATTAAAACTCATTTGGTTTTGATTTTTCAAGATGATTATTCACTTTTAAAATGTTTTAAAACAATTAAAAATGAATTTATTCATAAAAATACCAACTATATTAAATAAATAATATAAATTTGATTTTTTTATGGAATAAAATATTTCAACATTTTTGAGATTTTTTGCAAAAAGAATCAATAAAAAATAATTAAAATTGAGGGAGTTATTAATTTTTCAAATCATTAAAAATAATAAGAAAAATAATAGAAACATGGAAAAAACATTAAAAAGGGATCTGGGGCGAGGGGGATTCGAACCCTAGACCTCTTGTGTGCAGTGCGCGCCTCCTACCACTTGGGTGGTGATACATCCGTGTATCAAATCCCAACCACAAATATACAAGGCTTGCCTTGTTTTTGGCCTGGCCAAGGCAAGGCAAGGCAAGATTTTGGCCAAAAACGTGAAGCTTGTAACTTTCTCATTTCTCCATGGATTGGGACAAAATTTAGGTCTATCCTTCCTAGAATTTCACAAAGAATCCAATGGTGGTGGTGGTTTTTTCAGATGAGGTCCCCATTTTGAAACCCGATAGTGGTTTTGAAATAGGCATCGCATTGCATTTTCTGTGCTACCTCATGGTACAGGCATGAATCACATGATGAATTGGTCTAAACACAACATATATAACATGTATGAGATGTGTATGATCAGTGGACTTCAAAGCAATGCATATTTTAAAGAGTTCAAGTTGAGATGCTTACCTCTTTCGGAGCTTTTTGGGAAATCTGTCAAGGGGCTTATTCCAGAAATGTTTTGATGCTTTGAACACTCTCAAATGATCCCTTAGAAGCTTTTAGGATGATTGGAATCAGCTGGAAACCTTAGGAATGGAAACTGGCCCTTTCTTGCAAAAGGGGCAAAAGTGACCAAAATAGCAACTCTCTCAAATGGTGTTCCAGATGTGGGGAACCATTTGGGACAGTTCAAGGATGATATTTGGAGCGTGTTTGAGGCTTTATCTGGTTTTGAAAGTGACTGAATCAAGACATGGCTTGAAACATGCAAAAAAGTCCTATTTTGAGGTTTTGAGAAGTAACTTTGATATTTTGATGTTATAGGTCACTTGTGAGAGTTTGGACAGCTTAGATATGACATATTGGATGTGTTTGGATCATGAGCTGTGATGGAATTGCTCTCTAACTCAAAAACTCAGAGTTACCTTGATAAAGAAGGCATTTTTGCCTAGAGAAAGAGATTTTAAGGAAAGCATCAGTTTGATGGCTTTTGTGTACTCAAACTGATCACAAATGAGCTCTATTTATAGTAGAGCAAGTTTGTTTTGCCAGCAATAGTGAATGGAGGCTGCTGCAGACCTTTGGCCAATTGGAGGATTTTGGAATCTCAAGTTTCCTCTAGCCATTGACTAGAGGTTAGAGCACAGGCCTTTGGTTCCCTAGTTAAGAGATCATCCTTGACTCATTCAGTTGGAAATGGCTCAGTTCATGCCACCTTGGTGCATCCATTGAATGCTCCAAAACAAAATTGGAGTCTTGTCCCCTCTTTAGGGTTTTTTAGGTTTGGCATGCTATTTTTAGTTCCAAAGACTTGGGAGGCTTATGGATTAGTGTTTGTCCCTCCTTGGTCTCTCCCTGAGGTGTTCAGATGGATAAACTTGTTTGTCATTTGTACAAATTGCTCAAATCGAGCAAAATGCACAAATCTGCCTTGTTATGACAGTTGCAGCAAGGCATATTGCCACTGTCATAACTCTTAGCTCAGATGGGATTTGATGGAGTTCTTGGCCATTTTGGAAAGCTCTCATATGATACAACATATGTGTGATCATAGTTTATCTTGAAACTTTTTGGACCCAAGTGAAAAATGCCCTTACATTTTGGAAAAAGTGAAACAGATTCTGACTTAGTGAAAATTTCACTAAGTCTTGGAAAAAGTGACATTTCTTGTTTTCAGCCATTTTGATCCAACCATAACTCAAAATCCACGATGAATTGGAATTAGGTGTAGTTGACACTTTTAAAGTATGCCATGAGAGCTACAAATCCATCTTTGTATCAGCCAAAATGGTTGCTTGGATCTCAAGTTATGATCCTTGGAAGTTGGTACCCTAGCCACTTTGTTCCATAACTTAGAAAATTTCTAAGTTTTTTATGGTTACCCCTTTTACAAGTTATCCCACTTTTCTTGATTTTTCTTGATGAATGATGATTCAAATCACACATTAACATCATTTTAGGGTTAGGGAACCATAATTGATCAAAAAATCAAAAAGTCAAACTTTGACTTTTGGGCACAGTTGACTTTTTATCAGATGAATTCCAAACTGTGCGATCCTCTATGAAATCAAGTCCTTGACCTAAATCAAACTTGATGGATTGATTTCATAGGTGTTATAGGGTGTATTGAATCATGTCCCAAGGTTTGGGAGCATGTCCTGGTCAAAAGTCAAAGGTACATTTGACTTTTCTCGCAAAACCCTAATTGTGGTCCTGATGAAATTGAAACTTGTGGGTCAAGCTTCTTGGATAAATCCATTGTTTCAAATGGATTAATGTATTGTATTTGAGACCCTCAAATCATGTCTTGAGGTTTTGGCTCGGGTTTTGTCCCAAAAGTCAACTTAGGGGTGAATTAGATCAAGAAACCTTAATTCCTGATTTTTGATGTTTGCATCCCCTGAGGTTAAATTGACTTGATGATGGGGTCCATGTGGTCCCTTGGAGTATCTTGGGTTATGCTTTGAAGTATTGGCTCGTGCCTAGAGGAAAATTCCCATCTGGAGGCCTTGGTCGACCAAAACCCTAATTTGGTGACACTAGCGATCTTGAGGCTTGATCCACTTGGAATGTTGCAGCCATGTGCTTGATCCTTGATATGGGAGTCCTCTTGATCCTTTATAGGTGTTTGAGAGGTTAGACAAGTTGAAGATCATGTCATTTCTTGATTGATCATTTGTCTAAGAGCTCTGAGGGGGCTTGAAACCCTAAGTTTGATTGTAGTGGATGCTCACCCATCTTTGGGGAGACTAATGAGGTATGATGGTCCATCCATATTATGATGATGACTTGCACAATGATGGAAAATCTTAGTGGTCAAGATTTAGGGTATGACAGATGCCCCTATTTAATCTTCTTGGACCCGAAGGTGTGAATGGCGAAGGTATTCGGGCATTCGGGGTGCAAGAGGATTAAATATCAGAATACCCGAAATTTTGATGGTGGTTATGAATGATAGCTTACGCATTCCTCTTTTTTTGCTAAGTGATGATGCTTAGAAAAGATAAAACTTCCCCTCGATCCTAGTTTCCTATCCAGGAACTGGTCTAAGTTTTCTTTTGAGATAAGCTTCCCCTCGATCCTGGTTTCCTTCCAAGGAACTGGTCTCGGTTTCTGATGTAAACTTCCCCTCGATCCTGGTTTCCTACCAAGGAACTGGTCTAAGTTTTCTTTATGATTAAACCTCCCCTCGATCCTGGTTTTCAGCCATGGAACTGGTCTAAGTTTCTGATAGAAACTTCCCCTCGATCCTGGTTTCCTACCAAGGAACTGGTCGTAGTTTCTGGTGTAAACTTCCCCTCGATCCTGATTTCCTACCAAGGAACTGGTTTAAGTTTCTTTTGTCAATAAACTTTATTGACAAGGGACGTTATTAGTAGTGGTTTTCCTCAAACTTCTCGCCGAATTTTCCTGGGGAGATGCCATTTGATGCGAAAAGTTTTGATGTCAGACTTGCTGGGGAACCCATTTGTCTGAGCCGTAGAGGTGTACAAACTTCTCTGTCGGAGACGCCATTTATTGACTCTACTGGGGAAAATGAGTCTCTTGAGAGACTATTTCTTTCTTGGGGATATTACATCATACTTTTCCTCGAGATCTTCTCGGAGGAAATTCCATGTGACGTCATCCAATTTGGGAGGTGCTGATGACCTTTTTGTCAGCGAACTTTCCGAAGAAGAACTGCTGTATTGCCGAATCTCTGATTAAGAGGCTTTCTCTGGGGATATTCCTTAATCTGGGAAAGCGAAGATATCATCTTCGATGGCGAAGAGTGATGTTTGTCGAAAGTTCTCTTGCTTTTCAAAGGTTCAAGTTATCAAAGTGGTCGAAGACGGTCTCTACTGGAGAGAGACTGCTTAGATGATTCACTTCCTGACGAGGAAAGAATTGACAACTCAATTGAGATGACTTTTATCACTCGGGAACATGACCGACTAGAGTGATAGTGATGCAATATGAATATGAATGTAAATTAATAATGCATGATGTATGTATGTATATGCTGACGAAACTGACACGACATACAGACTAATGGATGAACATGACTGGATACTCGGCCACTGCGGGGAATGAAGAGGTACCACCGTGTTCAAAATAGCAATTCTGCCTTGCTTAGAAGAGATAGTCCTTTCGGGGAACAACCGTTGGTCGGGCTTAGGAGATAAGAACTCTACCGAGGATGTCGGACAGAATATTCGCATCCGACATAGCTGATCCTTCATTCAGGTGCACTGGTTTAGAAGGAGTACCTTGATTCTGCACTTTGAAGTCGATTATTTCAGGAGAAGCGATCGATGTTCTTTTAATGTTCAACAGTCAAAAGAAATTGCCATCTTTATTTTAAAAGCAGAAAAAGTTGACAAGTAAATTCATTTTTCTTTTATTTCAAGAATCATTAATCATGTTAAAATGTCATTCTATAAAGCTAAAACAAATGAGAATTGCAAACAAAAGCACTAGGGCTCAAATTTTATTGATAGGATGAAAATCAGCCAAGCGCGTGATTCCATAGAGCATTTACAAAGTTTAGAAAATGGTAATTTAAGGGAAAATGGCTACATTGAAACATAACAACCGCTATCCTTCTACCAACTTTGAATTCTGGTTATCCTGAGCTTCTGTTGAAGATGACCTTGACTGGAGTTTTCCTGACGGATGGTGTAACTGCCGCTGAGGGATTTGCCCCTTTGTTGGACGTAGTTACTTGCCATTATCCCTAACTTTTGCCTGGATTGTACTTTTGAAATTTCCAATCCATCGGGATGATTTTTAATTATGTCTCTAATTTTTTCCTGGACCGCCCTTTCAGGTTTTCAGTCCACCGAGACGATTTTTTTTTATTTAGGCGAAGTATTTCTTGACTACGTCAACATTGGTGGGGTAGGAAAATTCCTCTCCACCCATGGTTGCAAGTCTCAAGGCACCGCCCGAAAAGGCTTTCTTGACCACATAGGGGCCGTCATAATTTGGAGTCCATTTTCCTCGAGAATCAGCGAGAAATGATTGTATTTTCTTGAGCATAAGGTATCCTTTCCTGAAGACGCGAGGTTGGACCTTTTTATCGAACGCCTTCTTCATTCTTTGTTGATACAACTGACCATGGCACAGAGCCGTTATCTGCTTTTCTTCGACTAGGTTCAGTTCATCGTGTCGACTTTGACACCATTCAGCTTCTGTTAGCTTAGCTTCCATCAATACTCGGATTTATGGGATCTCTACTTCTATGGGAAGCACTGCTTCCATACCATATACTAGAGAGAAAGGGGTTTCCCCTGATGAAGTGTGGACAGATGTACGATAACCGTGAAGAACAAAGGGTAGCATCTCATGCCAATCTTTGTAGGTTACAATCATCTTCTGAACAATCTTCTTAATGTTCTTGTTAGCCGCTTCTACTGCCCCGTTCATCTTGGGTCGGTAGGGAGATGAGTTATGGTGTTCGATCTTAAACTCAGCGCACAACTCTTTTATCATCTTATTGTTTAAGTTAGATCCATTATCAGTAATCATCTGGCTTGGAACACCATAACGGCAAATGAGATTATTTTTTATAAATCGGACCACGACTTGTCGGGTTACATTGGTGTATGACGCTTCTTCGACCCACTTGGTGAAGTAGTCAATGGCTACCAGGATGAACCGATGTCCGTTTGAAGCCTTGGGTTCGATCATGCCAATCATGTCGATTCCCCATATAGAAAAATGCCATGGGGAAGAAAGAACTTTGAAATGCGTTGGCGGTACATGGATTTTGTCCGAGTATGTCTGACACTTGTGACACTTCCTCATGTACTTGTAGCAGTCAGATTCCATGGTCAACCAGTAGTACCCTGCTCTTAGGATTTTTCTCGCCATTGTGTGTCCATTGGCATGAGTGCCAAACGATCCTTCGTGAATCTCTTTTATCAGCATGCTTGCTTCTGGTCTGTCTACACATCGGAGTAAGACCATGTCAAAGTTTCTCTTATAGAGTATATCACCACTCAGGAAGAATTTGCCTGCCAATCTTCTGAGAGTCTTTCTTTCTTTTCTGGATGCCCTAGGTGGGTACTCTTGTTTCTGAAGGAAGCATTTGATATCGTGGTACCAAGATTTGTCGTTTGTGACTGCTTCGATCGTGAAGATGTAAGCGGGCCGTTCAAGGCGCATTATGTAAATCTTAGGTAAGTCGTTCCATTGACCTACGCTAATCATGGAAGAGAGAGTGGCTAATGCATCAGCCATGTGATTCTCTTCACGAGGGATATGATGAAACTCGATTCTGTTGAAGAATGGTAACAACCTTCTCTCGTAGTCTTTGTAAGGAATCAGTTCTGATTGGTATGTGTTCCAATCTCCTTTGATCTGATTGATAACCAGGGCTGAATCGCTATATACATCCAAGTTTTTGATCCTTAAGTCGATCGTTTCTTCGAGACCCATGATACAAGCTTTGTATTCGGCCTCGTTATTTGTACACTTGAACATCAGTCGGGCGGTGAAAGGAATGTGGGTACCCTGAGGTGTTATGATAATTGCCCCAATTCCATTTCCATAATGATTGACAGCTCCGTCAAAGATTAATCCCCATTGGGAACCTGGTTCTGGCCCTTCACTGGGTAGTGGTTCATCACAATCTTTCATCTTTAGATACATAACATCTTCGTCCGGGAAGTCAAACCCCACTGATTCTTGATCGTCCATCGGTTGATGAGCCAAATGATCGGCTAAAACACTTCCCTTAGCGGCTTTCTAAGCGTGGTACTCGATGTCGTATTTTGATAACAACATCTGCCAACGGGCAATCCTTCCCGTGAGAGCAGGTTTTTGAAAAGACGTACTTGATCAGATCCATTTCTGATATTAACCAAGTAGTGTGATGAATCATATATTGGCAAAGACGTTTGGCTGCCCAAGCCAGAGCACAACAAGTTTTCTCGAGCATAGTATACCGAGTTTCACAGTCCGTAAACTTCTTGCTCAAATAGTAAATGGCAGACTCTTTCCTTTTTGTTTCGTATTGTTGGCCAAGTACAAAACCCATGGAGTCTTCCAAGACTGTTAAGTAAATGATCAGTGGTCTTTCTTCCACTGGAGGTGATATAATCGGTGGTTTCAACAGGTATTCCTTGATACTGTTGAAGGCGGTTTGGCAGTCTTCTATCCAAACGCAGTCCTGATTCTGTTTTAGTAACTTGAAGATTGGCGTACACGTCGCGATCATGAGGAATATGAATCTGGAGATGTAGTTCAAACGTCCCAGGAATCCCCTAACTTGTTTTTCAGTCTTTGGAGAAGGCATTTCTTGAATGGCCTTGACCTTGTCAGGATCAACCTCAATTCCTTTCTGGCTGATGATGAACCTTAGCAGTTTTCCTGAGCGAACACCAAATGTGCACTTATTGGGATTCAAGCGGAGTTTGTACTTTCTCTACCGCTCAAATAGCTTTAACAGGTGGGTCACATGCTCCTCTTCTGTTTTAAATTTGGCAATCATGTCATCGACATATACTTCGATTTCTTTGTGTATCATGTCATGAAATAGAGTAGTCATGGCCCGTTGATACGTTGCTCCGACGTTCTTCAAACCGAACGGCATTACCTTGTAACAAAAATTGCCCCATGGGGTAATGAATGAAGTTTTCTCCATGTCTTTCGGCACCATTTTTATCTGATTATAGCCCGAGAATCCATCCATGAAGGAGAAGACTTTGAACTTTGCTGTACTGTCTACCTGCATGTCAATGTGTGGTAAAGGAAAGTCGTCCTTTGGACTAGCCTTGTTTAGATCTCTATAATCCATACACATTCTGACCTTTCCGTCCTTTTTCGGAACGGGTACGATGTTGGCTAACCATTGAGGATATTCTGATGTGGCGAGGAAACCTGCGTCAATCTGTTTCTGTACTTCCTCTTTGATTTTGATGGCCATGTCTGGGTGAGTCCATCTCAACCTCTGTTTTACTGGCGGACATTTTGATCTCAACGGTAGATGATGTTCCATGATGCTGGTATCCAACCCTGGCATATCCTGATAGGACCAAGCGAATACATCGGGAAACTCTTTGAGAAGCATTGTCAAACTTTCTTTGACAGTTGAACTGAGCAGTGCCCCAATCCTAACCTCTTTTCTCTCTTCCTCTGAGCCCAAGTTGACTGTTTCCAATGGCTCCTTGTGAGGTTTAATGGACCTTTCCTCTTGTCTGAGTAATCGGGAGATCTCCTCTGGAATTTCTTTGTCATATTCTTCTTCAGCCTCAAATACCGGGAATTCAAAGTTGGGAGAAGGCATCAGATCGTACGTTTCAACGGGGTTTAAAACAAGCAAACTGCATGACGTTATGATTGTTTCTTAGAAGAGATAAAGAGAAATGCAAGAGTGTGTGCTATGTTTTTCTGAAAACTGCTTGTTTTTATTTGTTGTTTTTTAGGATTACCACTTTCTGAAAAAGCGAAAAGAGAAAACAGCAATAAATGCAGAAATTACAGAACGACGTTTATTTTATTTATGATCTTGTCAATTCTCGAAACTACAGCCCTACAAAAAAAAACTCTGTCGTTTTGGGCAAAGCGAAGAGAGATATTTACAGAAAGTGAGCCCTATCAAAACATATGTTTCACTTGGGCAGGGTGAAAGGTTAAAACAAAGATGGCCATTACTTTAACTTATGAACAATCTTCGGAACATCAACTGCAACCCATTGGCGGCGAACTCCTCGGTGAATCACAAAGTCTGGTACTTTTCTTGATTTATCTTCAGAAATAACGCTGATTTCTGGCAGAGCAGGATCATTGGAATCTGTCTCCCAGGCAGAGTTGTCGTTGGAGGATTCCTCAGTTGTATTTTGCATGGTATTTGTGCTCTCAGGTATATCTCCCCATCCAGTTAGTTGGATGTCCTTGAGCCTGATACGAGAGCTTTCGGGAGCGGTGTACTTGACCATGAAGTCGTATTTGCCACTCGGTTGTCCCAAGGTGTCCCATACTTCTTTGGAAATGGAGAAGTCATCTCTCTCGATGACGTTGACCTCGAGAAAAGCATAGTTAATGAATTCTAGTCCTGTAAACTTTGCAAATTCATCGTCACACTGGATATTTTCTGAATGACCTGAGTGTTGATCCCATGACATGGTGGGGACACATGTATTCTTTTCGATGATGCTGAGTTGATAAGCATCATTGGGCTGATTCTCTTGCCCTGAGTCTCCTGGGTACGGCTGCCATATAGGCAGGCCATCCATCGGGCCATAATAGTCATGGTCAATGTTGTATTTCATTGAAGTGTCCTCATCTAATGAATTTGGTGGAGCACGCCATCCTTCCGGATCACAATCTCCGTATATCATTTCAACATCTGACCTTGGTATGAATCTCAGACTTTGTGCGGGATAGTAAAATGGCGTAGGCACCTCTTCCTGAGACATATAATCGTCCTCGTTAAGATAGGACTTCCACTCTTCATCTGTATCGGAGGAATCTCCCTCGTTGATGGTATGTACTTCTTGAGACACTGGGTGAAGGAAACCTCCACTGTGGAAGAAGTTCTGAATGGGATGAAAACTTTCAGCTTTAGTAGTCTGGGTACAGGTTGAGGAAAAGCCAAGACCTTTCTTTGTCTTGTTATCCATAGGAATGACAAGCTGTCCCCATCCTTTTGCGTTGTTACTTTCGATTACTTTGAGAGCATCTTTGTACGAGGAAATCGATGTTCCTTTTTTTGACTGATTCTCACTGCTCACCGAAAGCGCTTGGAAATGAGTTCCAACAACCTCTTCTGGTTCTACACAAGTGGACAACGATAGGTTACTCACGATCAGTGCCTGCTCTCCACAGACCATGACGAGTTGGTCATTCTTGACGAACTTTAGCTTCTGGTGAAGTGTCGAAGTGACAGCCCCAGCCTGGTGTATCCAAGGTCTTCCCAACAAATAGGTGTATGTTGCTCAGATGTCGATGACCTGGAAAGTGACCAGGAAAGTGTGAGGACCAATAGTTATGGGAAGGTCGACTTTGTCAATAACTATTTTTCTGGACCCGTCAAATGTTTTGACGACGACCTCACTGCCTCTCATCGGAGATCCTTTGAATGATAGTTGCATTAGGGTGGACTTCAGCATAGCGTTGAGAGCCGATCCGGTGTCTACCAGTACGCCAGCTAAAGCATCGTCTTGGCAATTGACTGTGATATTGAGTGCCATGTTGTGACTTGGGCCCTCTTCTGGCAATTCCTCATCACTAAACCCCAAGTTATTGCAGGAAGTGATGTTAGAGACGATGCTATCAAACTGTCGTATTGACATATCTTATTGCAGGAAGTGATGTTAGAGACGATGCTATCGAACTGTCGTATTGACACATCCTGTTCTAAGACTTTCCGTAGAGCCTCTCTGTGGGCTTCGAAACTGAGTAAGAGAGATAAAACGGAGATCTTTAAAGGAGTTTGTAATAGTTGATCAACAATGTTGTATTCACTCCTTTGAATGAGCTTCAATATCTCATCATCGTTCTTTGAAAGGCCGGGATCACTGGATTGACCGACTGGTGGATTAGGAACTTCTGTTTTAGGTTCCTTTTCTCTATTAGGTTCTCTAACTCCTCTGTTGAAGATTCGACCACTCCGTGTTACTCGACTGATGTCTGCAATATTCACGACGGAGGGTAATGGAGTTTCCTTCCCATTCTCAATTGTTGTCGCACCGTATTTGTAAGGGTTAGCCTTAGTTTATTGATACGGTACTGGTCCCGGTAGATAGATAACTACAGGAGCCTTCTGATTTTTCTGACTGTCGTAGGTAACTTCAATCAGTTCCTGGTTAAGAACCTTTGATTCGTAAAGTAGAGGGACGATGGTGCAAACATCTTTGGTCCTTTCACGATCAGAGATCACGACAACATCCCTGATTTGATCAGCGAAATAGTCTGGTGTCCAGTTGATTGATCCAGAACTTGGGCATGATCGAATCTCTTTATGGTCCAACTAACTCTGGAGGGCTGCTCGCACGAGGTAACATCCTTGGTTATTTTCCGAGCAGACTCTACAGCGCTCGTAGTTGTGCGGTGGCACCTGGCCACGACCACTTTGAATGCAGTGCAACCTCACTAAATCCGTTTCCATTGATCGAACTTCCTGACTTTGATGCCTAGTAGGGTTCCCATTTACCACACTGATTTGTTGCGTGTCTTCATCCATATAGATCGGAGGCCACCAGTGGTTTAACAAGTGTTGCAAAGTTCTTTGCACGAGAGCGTGTAACACCCCAGTTTTAATTATTTAATCGTCTGGTTTTATTTTTTTAATTGTTTGGCCTTGTTTAGGGGGTGTGTCCTTTAATAGCAATATGAAGTTTATTATTATTATTATTATTATTATTATTATTATTAATAGTATTATTTCATATTATTATTATTATGGTTATTATTATCATTACTATTATTATTTAGTAAAATAAAAGCTGATTTAATTAATTAGATAATGGGATACTAGAGAGTGATGACGGCAGTTAAGTAATTAGAGATTAATTAGTGGAAATTGGTAAGGGATTAGCCATAATCAGAAATTTTGAGAGATAGAAGGGGAAATGCTAAGAAGAGGAAGAACAAGGGCTAGGGCAAGTGTTCTTCTCAATTCCTTTGTAGATTTCTGAACAAATTCGAGGTAAGGGGGGAGAATTGTTTAATATTTGGTGAATTGATTGTATAAGGGTAGTGGGGAGTCCTTAACCCCGTAAGAAATTATTTGATTATATGTTGTTGTATGATTGAGGTGTATACTTGTGAATCTGTGTTGAAATTCATGTTGTTGAACTGTCGAATCGTTGGTATATTGATGTTGTTGATGCTATTTGATCTTGACTGTTGTAGACCCTAATTTTGGTACAGTTTAGGGAGAGGAAATTAACTCTAAGACCTGTAATTCTTGATTAGTAATAATAAGTACAAGAGAGAAGATGAACAATAGGACCTAAAATCAATGTAGAATCAATTTTAGGACTGGTTTGGAGTGAAAACTAGTGAAATTCGTAGCAGAACATAGTCTGGTGTGGAAAATGGTAAATTGCGTAATGGATATGGCCATACGCGTATGAGGGGTGTTGTTACACGTAAGGCTGGCAGGAGAAGGAGTCATTACGCGTAAGGAGAGGCCACGAGGAGGAGTTGGCACGACCCTCTGCCCATACGCGTAAGGGTACGCGTATGGTGGCAAGGAAATACACGTATGGGAGTAGCCGTACGCGTAAGCAGATCTGGAAGTTGGATTTTGGAAGGAAAAATGGGTCTCTGCCCATACGCGTATGAAGCTGGTCAGTACGCGTATGGTTGGGCGAGGAAGGACGCCTTACGCGTCTGGTATGCGCAGGAAGGGCGAGGGAGCTGGTCATTACGCGTATGACCCAGGTCAATACGCGTATGGACAGCGTGAGTGCAAAAATTCCCCGTTTTGAGATTTCTTTCCTGTTTTCGCATCGGAATTGGTTTCTCTTGGATTGATAGGTTGGGGATAGATGCCAGATGTTGAGGGATGTAACAATGATCATGAAATTAATTAATTTAATAATTTTTGGAGGATTAATTAATAATTAAGTGGGTTAGGTGATGTGAAATAATCTTATGGTGTTGGATCATGATAGTGTGTTTGATGGTGTGATCAGGAGGATCGTGAACATGTATCTATGTTATAATACATGTGTTTTAATATGCATTCTGTGTCATGCATTTCATGGTGATGGTGGGATGAATCATTGCTCAGGAGGAGTGTATGTGATTCATCCGTACTCCGATATGGAGAATGGTGAGGATAGATCATTGCCAAGTAGAGGTGTATGTGATCTATCTGGGTTTGATTGAATGAACCGTGTTGTTCATACCACATGCATTGTGTCCGTGTCGTGTCGCATTGCATTTGTTATTTATTGATTAATGGTGATTGAATATGACAGTAGGTCGTGATTGCATGTTGTTGATTTATGTGAGATGCTACTTCTTATATATATTATTCACCTTTTTATATTGAATGTAGTTCTCACCCCTTTGTTGTTGTTGTGTCTGTGCTTCTTCGGAAGTACAGGTAATCCAGGTACTTAGGTTGCTTAGATATGCGTGTTGCTTGTTCGAGTTTTAGGAGTGCTCTGATACGTAACACGGGATTTGGGGATTTCAAACATTTATTATTTGTTATTTTTTTGTTGTTGTTACGTATCTTTCATTTTGATGAATATTATGGTGGACCACGATGTTATATGGAGTTTTTCTTGAATTGTTGGCATGTGGCCGTGAAGTAAATAAATAAATTATTTTTCTGCTGTTTATTTCATTCAATAAAAAGGAGTTTTGATGTTGTTTTCATGAATGTGGCATCCTACTTTATTTTGGTGTAAAAATTCTGATTATTTTAATAGAATTTTATGTATTTTTTAGAAATGAGAAAGTGGGGTGTTACAATTGGTATCAGAGCAGGTCGGTCTGTCCGGCCAGGTGTTATAGTTGAGTCTGTCCTTAGAAAAGGAGTTGATTTGGTGTTCTGACCTTATGTTGATTGTGGAATAGTATGGCAGGAAGGAATGATGTTGCTCTTGCTGCTGCTATGCAAGCCATGGCACAAGCTCTAGAGAACGCCAATCAGGATGGAGGTGCTCAGTTTTGCGACTTAGCACAGTTCCAGAGCAACAAGCCGCCTGCATAAGAGGGAGGTATATTGGATCCAGAGGCTGCACAGAAATGGCTGAAGGCTGTTGAGAAGATCTTCAGGACCATGGAGTGTAATGATGCTTAGAAGGTACGGTTTGGTACGTATATGCTGGAAGGAGAGGCTGAGGCTTGGTGGGATAATAGTCGTCAGAGGCTGGAAGCTGCAGGTACTGAGATTACTTGGGCTGTATTTCAAGCTGAGTTTCTGGAAAAGTATTTTCCGGAAGACATTCATAGTGCAAAAGAGGTTGAATTTTTGGAGCTGAAACATGGTGATAAGACAGTTGCAGAGTATGCCGCTAAGTTTGAGGAGCTGGTTCAGTATTATGCTCATTACAATACTGAAGAAGCGATGACTTCGAAGTGTTTGAAGTTTGAGAACGGGCTGCGTCCCAAGATCAAATTGGGTATTGCTTGTCAGAAGATAAGAAACTATCCAGAGCTGGTGAGCAGAAGCAGAATTTATGATAATGATAACAGAGCCAGAATTACTCATTACAAGGTTGTGAATGATAAGAAGGGTAAGCAGAGATTTGGAGGTACTCCTTACAATGCTCCAGCTGATAAGGGGAAACAGAAAACTAATGTGGGGAAGAAACCAAAGGAGAAGGGAGCAGGTGCTGATACTCTCAAGTGCTTCAGATGTGGTGGCGTGGGTCACCGTGCTAACAACTGTCAGAATGAGGTGAAGAAGTGTTTCAAATGTGGCAAAGCAGGTCATATTATAGCTGATTGCAGAGCCACTATGCCTACTTGTTATAATTGTGGAGAGAAGGGTCACATCAACACTCACTGTGAGAAGCCGAAGAAGTCTCAGGCGTCTCAGATTGGTGGGAAAGTGTTTGCCTTGGTGGGAGCTCAATCCACTGATGAGGAGCATTCCGTCAAAGGTAATTGCTTTATTAATGATATCCCTTTGATTGCTATCATTGACACGGGTGCAACGCACTTGTTTATTTCTGTTGACTGTGTGAAGAGATTAGGGATTGTGCCATCTCCTCTAGAGCAGAGGATGACTATTGAAACTCCATCTATTGGTTCCGTGGTTACTTCTTTGGTGTGTTTGAAGTGTCCACTGACCATGTTTGGTAGAGATTTCAGAGTGGACTTGATTTGTTTGCCACTCAGTAATCTTGATGTTATTTTGGGAATGAACTGGTTGGAGTTCATCCGGGTGTATATTGATTGCTTCAGGAAGACGTTACTGTTTCTTACTCCTGAAGAGGAAGCATTAGCAGATTTGCTATCTAGCAAGGAGTTAAGGGCGTTGTTGGAGGACGAAGCGTAGCTGTTTGCAGTGTTTGCCTCGTTATCTATTGAAAGAAAGACTTCAGTTAATGAATTACCAGTAGTGAATGAATTTCTTGAAGTATTTCCAGACGACATCACGGAATTACCTCCGACAAGGGAAGTTGAATTCGCTATTGATCTTGTACTGGGTACCAGACCTATCTCTATGGCACCGTACACGATGTCTGCATCAGAATTGGTAGAGTTGAAATCTCAGGTCATGGAATTGCTCGATAAGAAGTTTATTAGACCAAGTGTGTCGCCGTGGGGAGCTCCAGTGTTGTTAGTGAAAAAGAAGGATGGTAGTATGCGTCTGTGCATTGATTACCTTCAGTTGAATAAAGTGACCATTAAGAATAAGTATCCACTTTCGAGGATTGATGACTTAATGGATCAGCTGGTATGAGCTCGGGTTTTCAGTAAAATTAATCTGAGGTCGGGTTACCATCAGATTAGAGTAAAGGAAGGTGATATTCAGAAGACTGCTTTCAGAACCCGCTACGGACATTACGAATATGCAGTGATGCCTTTCGGAGTGTCTAACGCGCCGGGTGTATTTATGGAATATATGAATCGTATTTTCCATTCTTATATGGATCAGTTTATTATGGTATTTATTGACGATATACTAATTTATTCTAAGTCTGACGAAGAGCATGCAGGTCACTTGAGAATTGCATTGCAGGTGTTGAAAGATAATAAACTATTTGCAAAGTTCTCGAAGTGTGAATTCTGGTTAAAGACTATGAGTTTCTTGGGTCATGTTATTTCTGGTGATGGTATAGGGGTGGATCCATCTAAAGTAAGCGCAGTACTTCAATGGGAAGCTCCGAAGACAGCAACGGAGATTATAAGCTTTTTGGGTTTGGCCGGTTACTATAGAAGGTTCATTGAAGGGTTTTCTAAATTGGCGTTGCCACTGACTCAGTTAACTAGAAAGAATCAAGCTTTTGTCTGGGATGCTGCCTCAAAAGTAGAGCACCAGAAGCCTTCGAGATTGATGCAACCGTTAGAGATTCCTGAATGGAAATGGGACAGTATTGCTATGGATTTTGTGAATGGTTTGCCGAATACGGTGAGGGGCTTTGATTCTATTTGGGTAGTGGGGGATCAACTTATGAAGTCCGCATATTTTATACCAATTAACATCAGTTTTCCGTTGTCGAAGCTGGTGGAGATTTACATCAGGATAATTATGAAGTTACATGGTGTTCCGTTGAGCATAGTGTCGGATAGAGATCCGAGGTTTACTTCGGAATTTTGGAGGAGTCTGCAGGAAGCCTTGGGTTCTAAGTTGAAGTTGAGCTCGGCTTATCATCCACAAACCGATGGTCAGTCAGAGAGGACTATTCAATCATTGGAGGATTTGCTGAGAGCCTGTGTATTGGAAAAAGGTGATGCGTGGGATACTCATTTGCCACTGATTAAGTTCACGTATAATAACAGTCACCACTCTAGGATTGGAATGGCGCCATTTGAAGCTTTGTATGGTAGGAGGTGTAGGACACCTCTGTGTTGGTATGAAACAGGTGAGAATGTGGTGCTTGGACCATAAATTATGCAATAGACTACTGAGACGATTCAAATGATTCGTGAAAAGATGAAGGCGTCTCAGAGTAGGCAGAAAAGTTATCATGATAATCGGAAGAAAGAATTGGAATTCAGTGAAGGGGATCACGTGTTCCTGAAAGTTAACCCAGTGATCGGTGTGGGTCGTGCTTTGAAATCTAAGAAGTTGGGTCCTAAGTTTATTGGACCGTATCAGATCTTGCAGAGGATTGGTACAGTCGCTTATAGAGTGGCATTGCCACCAGAACTTTCAAACTTGCACGATGTGTTTCACGTGTCGCAACTTCAGAAGTATGTTTCAGATCCGTCTCATGTTATTCAGAGGGATGAAGTGCAAATCAAGGAGAATCTTGGAGTAGAGACGATGCCTTTAAGGATCGAGGATCGCAAGATGAAGCAACTCAGAGGAAAAGAGATACCTCTGGTGAGAGTAGCTTGGGGAGGAGCTGCTGGCGGAAGTGTGACCTGGGAATTGGAGAGCAGGATGCGGGAGTTGTATCCAGAACTGTTTCCATCAGGTACATTTTCGAGGACGAAAATAATTTAAGTGGGGGAGAGTTGTAACACCCCAGTTTTAATTATTTAATAGTCTGGTTTTATTTTTTTAATTGTTTGGCCATGTTTAGGGGGTGTGTCCTTTAATAGCAATATGAAGTTTATTATTATTATTATTATTATTATTAGTATTATTTCATATTATTATTATTATGGTTATTATTATCATTACTATTATTATTTAGCAAAATAAAAGCTGATTTAATTAATTAGATAATGGGATAATAGAGAGTGATGAGGGCAGTTTAGTAATTAGTGATTAATTAGTGGAAATTGGTAAGGGAAGAGCCATAATCAGAAATTTTGAGAGATAGAAGGGGAAAAGCTAAGAAGAGGAAGAACAAGGGCTAGGGCAAGTGTTCTTCTCAATTCCTTTGCAGATTTCTGAACAAATTCGAGGTAAGGGGGGAGAATTGTTTAATATTTGGTGAATTGATCGTATAAGGGTAGTGGGGAGTCCTTAACCCCGTAAGAAATTATTTGATTATATGTTGTTGTATGATTGAGGTGTATACTTATGAATCTGTGTTGAAATTCGTGTTGTTGAACTATCGAATCGTTGGTATATTGATGTTGTTGATGCTGTTTGATCTTGACTGTTGTAGACCCTAATTTTGGTACAGTTTAGGGAGAGGAAATTAACTCTAAGACCTGTAATTCTTGATTAGTAATAATAAGTACAAGAGAGAAGATGAACAATAGGACCTAAAATCAATGTAGAATCAATTTTAGGACTGGTTTGGAGTGAAAACTAGTGAAATTCGTAGCAGAACATAGTCTGGTGTGGAAAATAGTAAATTGCATAATGGATCTAGCCATACGCGTATGAGGGGTATTGTTACGCATAAGGCTTCCAGGAGAAGGAGTCATTACACATAAGGAGAGGCCACGAGGAGGAGTTGGCACGACCCTCTGCCCATACGCGTAAGGGTACGCGTATGGTGGCAAGGCAATACGCGTATGGGAGTAGCCGTACGTGTAAGCAGATCTGGAAGTTGGATTTTGGAGGAAAAATGGGTCTCTGCCCATACGCGTATGAAGCTGGTCAGTATGCATATGGTGGGGCGAGGCAGGACGCCTTACACGTCTGGTACGCGCAGGAAGGGCGAGGGAGCTGGTCATTACGCGTATGACCCAGGTCAATACGCGTATGGACAACGTGAGTGCAGAAATTCCCCGTTTTACGATTTCTTTCCCGTTTTCGCATCGGAATTGGTTTCTCTTGGATTGATAGGTTGGGGATAGATGCCAGATGTTGAGGGATGTAACAATGATCATGAAATTAATTAATTTAATAATTTTTGGAGGATTAATTAATAATTAAGTGGGTTAGGTGATGTGAAATAATCTTATGGTGTTGGATGATGATAGTGTGTTTGATGGTGTGATCAGGAGGATCGTGAACATGTATCTATGTTATAATACATCTGTTTTAATATGTATTTTGTGTCATACATTTCATGGTGATGGTGGGATGAATCATTGCTCAGGAGGAGTGTATGTGATTCATCCGTACTCCGATATGGAGAATGGTGGGGATAGATCATTGCCAAGTAGAGGTGTATGTGATCTATCCGGGTTCGATTGAATGAACCGTGTTATTGGTACCACATGCATTGTGTCCGTGTCGTGTCGCATTGCATTTGGTATTTGTTGATTGATGGTGATTGAATATGACAGTAGGCCGTGATTGCATGTTGTTGATTTATGTGAGATGCTACTTCTTATATGTATTATTCACCTTTTTATATTGAATGTAGTTCTCACCCCTTTGTTGTTGTTGTGTCTGTGTGTTGTACCCCAAATTTTTCCCATAGATCCATTGATCTCCTGCATGTCATATTAGTTCAATCATGCTGCACAGCTAACCCTTTTTATCAGGTTTTTGTTGGTGTTTGTTTCTTATTTATCAGGTTTATCTTGAGGAGATTCAAGGAGTGATTGATCAAGATTATTGGATGGAGCATTAAATCAAGCAAGTCTCTAAGAGATGCCTCCATAACCCTAACCCCTCCATGACCAAATTTCTACCCACTTTATCTACCCTCAATTGTCACCCTTATTTTCTAAACCTATTTTATTAACCTTTTCATTTAACCAATTTTTACCCAATTTGTCATTATTTCTCCTAAACCATATCTAAACCCTAATTAATTAGTCTACCATCTTTATTTTCCTAATATTCCATTTTCTTTTATAACAAGAATATATAAAAACCAATACTTAATCTTCATTTCACAAGCCCACATGGATGGCCCAACGTGCAAGATATGTTGCAAGCTATTTGGATTTTAATTTCATTACCAAGTAACCAATGGGAACCAAGCATTAGTGGTGTTGACTTTTCAACTCATTTGCTAACCTATGAGGAAACGACATGTGGCGTATAACAAAACCAATTAACCAAGTTGTTCGTCTTCTTTGTTCTTGCCTACGAACTTCAGATTGGAAGGAGAAAATTCAAAGAATGAACACATCAATCGTTCAAACCATTTCAACCTCAAATTCTTGGCGCGCTGCTCAATTTGAATCCTCCAAGAAGCAATTCCCTTTCAAGCTCTCAACTGTGTGGTTCATAAAAGGTGATTCTGAAGAGTTACTCATCTTAGTATTCATCATGACACACCTGCAAGATGCCATTTCGCAATCCCAACCTTTGCTCCTTTCGACACTCTCTTGTATGACACCCAAAGATGGATTCAGAAGCAACATTTGGATTCAAGCATTTGACTCTGCAGCCTCTGATACCTTACATAGTAGGGGAGCATTTGTCTCCAAGAAGTGGACAAGTTGTGGATTCATGAGACATTGTAAACCCTAGCTCCACTCTTCCCACTAAGTATTTGATGTTTTAACCCGACCCAGGCCCATTGATTCAGCCTATAAAAGGAGTTCACTACATCACTTGAAAACACAACAATTCTCACGAAGAAAACTCAGATATCCTGTGAAATTCCATAAGTGGTGAGCAAGCAAGTGAGAGTTAGCTTTGGAATACTTGAGAGGAGGGGCATTCAGCATACTTGAAAGACAGTGGACATTATTCCACTTGGTATCACCTTCTTCCCCTTTTTTATTAATCATGATTGCTTGGTGTCATTAACATATCTCATAAGTTTCCACATATATTCTTAATGTGTTAATGTATATTCATTTTTGCTGAACTGTTAGATTGATTTAACTTGTTGTATTGATGTACTTATATGCTGCTCTTTCATTGTATTTAAAATGTCACTCTGCTGAGTTTTTTTTAAATGAACTGTTAGTTCTATAGATTATACCTTTGTGTTACTTTTAAACTTGAAGATATTGAATGCTGACTTATCTGCGGTTGTTGGGATGGATAAATCCTTGAAATACTTCATCTCTGTTGGCTGAAACTCTTATCTTATGGCCAGCTCTGTTGGAAACCTATCTTAATAAGTATTTGTTTTGTATGGACTATTGCTGCACCTTGTGTTCTGTTCTGCTTATACCAAGTACTGTTGAATCCATTGAAGTTTATATACTGAGTTTTGTGTATTTACACCAACTTTGAATTGTCATTATGGGTGTGCTTGATGTTTATGATGTGTGTATCAAACTGTTTTGAAGTTGGTTCAGGTATATCTCATAAATGCATGTCTTTCTGTGATCATTATCCAAACTGAGAATACTATGTTGACTTTGTCTTAGTGTCAAGTTATTCTTGGCAAAGTAATACTATTTCTCGTGGCTGCTATGTATGAATAGTTGGTATACTCAGTTTTGGGATTTAAGCTTTGTCATTGTAATCGTTTGTAATTCTTAAATCTGATAGTTTTGTACACATTTGTGTGCACCACTGTTTTTGTCATTGTTAAGGATTGATATCATGTTCTAGTTCTGTTTTTTTGGACTGTTGATTTCATACAAGTTATTACTTAAATGTTACACCTTTTTGGATTTCTCTTTCTTGATCTAGTGGGTGCCTAAGATTCATGACTAGGAATGTGGAGTTTTAAATGAAATTGTGCTGTTGTTGGTCACATGCCTCTCTTGTTCTATGATTTGTGCCTTTACATCTTGTGCATGACAAATCTTTGTGCTAAATTGTTGATCTCAAAAACTATGTCTTTGTGATGTTGTGGTAATATTATGTTTGATGTATGTGATACCCTTGCTTGTGTTCCTAACATGATTCCTAAACCTTGCCTTTATAATATCATGATTCTATACATGTACATGCTTACTTGAGGTTGCCTAGTTTGTGGTATACTGTTGTTTGTATTAATGACCCCATTTGCTTGAATTTAGTCTTGAATGCCATGATGTGTTCTAGTTCCATCTTGAATATGTATTATTGATTCGTGAATGCTTCTGACCATCATATTACTCATGTGCTTATCCTTAAAATGTGGCTGCTATGTTGTCTATAACATGCCCTATGCTTGAACACATGTGAGAATGTTAACCACCATTTGGCTTGTGTAATTATCACTATAACTTGACTGACTTTCTTTCCCTTTATCTACACGATAAATGAGTTTTCTTGAGTATCCAATATTTATGGCATTATGTATACCACTTTGCTTAGACTCTAACTTTATGACAGTGCCTTGTTCTCTAAGTTATGCCTTTGGACATCATGATTTCCTACATGTATGCTTGATGAATGTGCCTGTTTGATTTTGTTCAAGTTAGGACTATGATGTTATATGCCACGGTTTATTCCTTGGTGTTACCACTTGGATGATTTTGTTTGCCATATGGTCTCATAACCTGTCTTCTCTTTGAACATGTGTATGGTTTTCTTTGACCAACTTGAGATGTGTACAATCTGTTATATGTGGTTTAGCTTGCTAGTTGTTTTAGTTTTGGAATACCTCTACTCATGTATGATTCTGTTTAGTCTGTGCTTCATGATATGCTGAATACTATGACCCTAAGTAACTTGCATTGACATTGTATAGTTGGTGTACTTTTGGCCTAATTGTGATATTATGTCTGACTGGATTGCTTGTGACCTGAACAAAATATGCTTTTAGTAGGTAGGAATCCTGGTTTTGTTTTGCTTTGTATGCTAGCCTTGGTTTACCATCTTTACATTATGAACTATGACTGACTTGTTAGTACTGATTGTTATTGCTTGTTGATATTCTGCCTTATGATATCATCCTATCATGACCCCACTTAGCATATTTTCTAAACCAGTTATTGATATTTGGATCCATAATGGTACCTCTCATCTTCTAACTTTGTTTTTTTTGCAAATAAATTAACATATTTGAACTGTTCTTGGATCTTGAGAATATTATTGAAACTTACTCATATTCAGTTTGATAGCTTACATTTCAACTCTTAGTTTTGTCAATCAATGTCTTTGCCATTCCTCACTAATTTGTTAACTCTTGAAAATGTTTTTGATATACTTGAATTGGTCTCATGCTGGTATGTAATTATACTCTGCCTATTGCATTTCAAGTTGCTTCTCCATTTCATTCAAACCTCTCTTTAGCATAATTGCTGCCATGATAGTGTGTTATTTGCTAGTTTGCTTTGTTGTTTATGCTATTTGCTTGTCAATATGTAGCCCACAACCAAGTCATATCCTACTATTTTCCTCAATACACATTTTTTTAATCATTTGCACTTAAGCTATGTCCTTGTGATTTTCAATTGTGAAAGTTGTATGCTTATTAATCACTACTTGCTATGGCTGCATTTGGTCTCCATATCTAATGTTTGCAAAGCTGTTTGATTTAATTTATATGGTTCCATTCTTATGTGACGAGTTAGTGTGCAACAATTCTTGATTTTATATTGTCAATCTTGTGTCTGTTTGCCTGACTATGCCTTGCTTCTGTTGTTGCCTTGGCAGCGTGCTTGGGTTTTGTTATCGTGAGTGTTTTTATGGTGGGCGGTTTACATTTTGTTTGATACATACGCAATATTCATGTTGTATATTTATTGAAGCAAGTTTAGTATTGGATGTAACAGCCACCCCAGTGGCAAGCATAAACAAACACGCCTTGCCTACCATGAGGACTGGGGTTCGAATCCCCTCGCACCGGTCCTTTTATTTTTAATTCTTGAATTTCACTTCTTTAACATATATACCTATGTTATCCTTGTAATATCAAGATGCGCGCGTGGTCCCGTTGGCCTTAATTTTGGATTGCATGCAAGAGGTCCTGAGTTCAACCCCTAGGAGCCTCCTTTCCTTTCATTTTTACCACTTAATTTTGTGTTTTTTAGTTTATGATTCATTTTTAAATTGTCATAAATTACTTAATTTTTATCCTTTTTCTTCCCTTCTTTTTGCCATATTCTCCTTATTGAATCTATTTTTCAAATACAAAAAGACATTTTTTAAAATATTAATTTTTGAGACCTTTATGCATGATTAGTTTGTGAATGTTTATTAGAGTTTTTGTTGCACTTTCTTATTCATCATGCCATATTATGTCTATCTATCATGTTTGATCATTGTCTAACATGTATATTTCTCACTTTGCATTGATATCATGATTTTATCTCATCTCATTATCATATTCATGTATTATTGCATCACCCTATTTGCATTATAATCTCTTTATCTTGGTAATCCTTATAACTATTATCTTCCCCCCCCCCCCCCCCCCCCAATTCCAAAGGGAGACCCTCTTTAAATTGACTCTTGAAGTCATCTTACCTTATCCTTCTAGGTTCACCCTTGTTTCTTGGCCTCATGAGAGCCAATGAGATCACAACTTAGAAATAGGTTGGAGTTCTTAAACTCCATGTGATTCTCATCATCATGAGAACTCACTTTCCCCTATAACGTAGACTTAGAGAGTTATCGTGAACTCTAAAATGAGCTCATACTCATTTCCCCTTGGAACTTTGGCCATAGTCAATGGTTCCTATTCCTTCACCCTTAGATCAGTGAACTACGGATACTCTGATTCCACTCCCGTAAGGATACGTAGGCGCAAAGTGTGATACTTTGTCGAGTACACTTAGATATAAACCCCTAGGGTTTCAATCTTTAGCATAGCACCCTTAGCAAGCGAGTAAGAAATAACAAGTTAAAACAACAGGTTCCCGTAGAGTACTACGGACGTTTAGGGTGTTAATACCTTCCCTAGGTGTAACCAACCCCCGAACCTTAGATCTCCCCCATTTAGGTTTTCTCGATCTTGAACCTTTCCTTTGGATAAATCAAAGTCGGTTGTGAATTCAAAGAAATGCGATTCAAGTTAATTAATAGTTTGTTATCCGATTCTCACCGCAACAGAAATGGCGACCTCACTGGGGATTGATTTATTTTTGAGGGTTAAGCCCGCCTTGTTTTGTTTATGTTATTTATGCTTGTTTGTTATACTTGTACATATTTGTATATATCTGTATATCTGTTTGCTTGGGATCTTCGGTGTGCAGGGTGCCATTATTGAGTGGTGAGATAAGTCCTAACCCGGACTTGAGAGTACACATTTGATTAGGATCGTGGGCATAGTCAAGGAAACTTCGAGGGAGAAATCCCAAAGGAGTGAACTTGAAGTCCACACTCAGTTGAGGCCCTCTCGGAAGTGGTATATGTTGAACGAGCAATCGTGAATGCATTACTACTTTTGACCTGGGTGTCAGGGATACTGATGACCTTTAGTTACCCTTTTACCCCACTTGGCCTTTTAAGATGTAGTGCGATGACTGTGAGGGAGTAATCATAAATGGTTGCTACGCGATACTACACTCATACGAGACTCTCTTGAGAATTTTATTAATCACCGAGCAATTGGGAAGTTGATAAAATCCGAAAGATGGGTTGTCGACTCTGGGAACTTGTTAGAACCCTGTTCTGCAAACTAAGAACCCGTAGTACACACCTCTTGCGATGGGTAGACCATGGCTCCACGCTCATGACCTCTGACCCTAGGTTTTGTTGTGTTGTGTTTATCTGTTTGTGTGTTTTTTTGTTGCATACATTCATCCATACATCATGCCTCATTCAAGGAACTCAGTGTTGTTTTGCAGACTTGTTAGGATGGATTTTGGAAGAAGGAAAATGAAGAAGTACACCTTCATTAGCCCAAAATTGAAGGATCTGAAGAGCATGGGTGAACCGATCAACAAATCATCAACATTCCAAAGCAAGTATGGGAGGATTTTCTCTTTGATGAAGTCAAGAATGATAGATGGGTTGCTTCCCACTCTTATGCAATTCTATGATCCCGCGTATCATTGTTTCACTTTCCCAGACTATCAGTTAATGCCTACGCTCGAGGAATATGCCATTTTGGTTGGTATTCCTATCACTCCAAATTCCCCTTACTCTGGTTTGGAAAAGACACCTAAGGAGAAGGACATTGCAGATGCTGCTCACCTCAAGTTGTCAGATGTTAAAGCTAACTTGGTTATCAAAGGAGGAATTTTTGGTTTTCCTGCCAAGTTCTTGATGGAGAAAGCCCGTCATTACGTCAGTATAAAGAACATGGTGGATTATGAAGCTATTATGGCTCTACTCATTTATGGGCTATTTTTGTTTCCCAACATCGAGAACTTCGACGACATGAATGCAATCAAAATATTCATTCTTGGAAATCCGGTTCCCACTCTGCTTGCTGACGCTTACCATTCAGTGCACTTAAGGAATTCTCATGGAGGAGGAATGGTAACTTGTTGTGCTACATTGTTGTATAAATGATTCATTTCTCACTTACCTCGTTCGGCAACCTTTTGGGATCTCAAAGATGGGCTTCTATGGTCAGAGAACATTATGTCCCTCACCAACACCGATTTAGAGTGGTATAATCTGATGCTCAAAGGCAGAGACATGATCATTAGCTGTGGGGGTTTCGCTAGCGTACCTCTTCTTGGTACAAAAGGGGGTATAAGTTATAATCCAGCCTTGGCCTGTCATCAGCATGGTTACTCTATGAAGGCTAAGCCAAGTAACATTTATTTGGAAGGATCTTTGAAGGAAATAAAGACCTTGTGCTCAAAGAGAGGATGGTGCACGCTTGGCGTCATGTTCACAAGAGGGGAATTTCTGCCTTAGGAACACCCGAGTGTTTGGCTTCAGAATCTTACACTTGTTGGGTACAGGAGAGGGCTATTAATTTTCGATTACCATACGAATGTCATGAGCCTATTCTAGCTCCTCGAGACCCTGTCTTATACTTCACGAGTAATGAGGACGAATTAAAGATTCGACTGGCTCAGGCAGAGCAAGAAAGGAACGCATGGAAGAACAAGTACCAAATTCTTGACTTTGAGATGAATGCGCTTCAAAAGAGTCTTAGGAGAAAGAAGGAAGAATCTGCCAGCGCAAGGAGATTTATTTTCTCCTGGCACTTCATCTACACCTACTGCTAGTAGCCTGGCTCCACCAGAACCATGGAAGTCACATTTGGACGAGCTTACTCTTGAGAACAAAAGATTGCAGAAGGAGAATCAGAGGCTCACGATGAGATTGATAGGAGAAGACTAATCGAAGGACCTAGGGTTTAGTTTTTCATTATGTTGTACTCTTATTTTGGCTTTTGAAGGTGTAACCATGTTCTTTTTTTTGTAATCCCAAAAAAAAAACCTTTATTAATGAAATGAGATTCTTCTTTAAATTTTACGAAGATGTTCCTTATCCAATAGTGTTTGCAAAACACAGTTTGAGTTTCCTTGAATCCCGCATGTCTTTTGCATTGCATATTGCATTCCTGCTAAGCTATCAAGTTACTAATCTTGTTTTGCAGATTTTGTAGAAATGGATGCTACAGGGAAGAGAGTCTGGCCTTATTTCTTTGAACTACCAGAGGTGAAACGTTTGTTGTGGTTAGGAGAGATGATTGAAGACCAGTCAGCCTTCGCTGACAGATATGGATGCGTCTTTCCACTGATGAAGACACCAGTAACTGTAGGGCCTCTCAAAGTTTTGGTCCAGCTGTATCATCTTGCATACCGCTGTTTCGTGTTCCCTGAATTCCAGTTGGTGCCAACCCTGGAGGAGTTCTCTGCCATGGTAGGAATTCCAGTCAGAGAAGCTTCTATCTTTTCTGGGATTGAAGAAATGCCTTCCGCCAGAGACATCGCCAGAGTAACTAGAATCCGACTATCTGACATCCAAGCCAACCTGACTAACAAAGGAGGGAAGCGTGGATTGCCTGCCCAGTTCTTGATGGATAAAGTTTTATACTTCAAAAACAGAGGAAGCGAGGCTTTGTTTGAATCAACCCTAGCTCTGATGATATATGGGTTGTTTCTATTCCCAAGTGCCAGGAACTTTGTGGATACCCAAGCCATTCAGCTTTTTACAGTCAACAATCCAGTCCCAACGCTGCTAGCTGATGTTTACCACTCCATACAAACCAGATACACAAGAGGCTGTGGGCTAATTGTTTGCTGCATAACCCTCTTTTACAAGTGGTTTATTTCTTATTTGCCAAAGACTCTGACTTTCTGGGAGGTCGAAGACTGTAATATTTGGTCCAAAAAGCTGATGGAATTGAAACATACCGACATCGAGTGGTATGATTCAACTGAAGAAGGAATCATCATAATCCATGGCTGTGGGGATTGCCCCAATGTGCCTCTCATGGGAAGGAACGGTTGTATCAATTACAACCCTGTCCTTGCACGCCGTCAGTTGGGTCATCTGAAGGAAGGAATTCCAGATGACGAAGATATGTAGATGATGTTTTATGATGAAAGAGGCGGTTTTGAAATGAAGATGCTATTGGAGCGCACTTGGCGCCAGGTTAACAGACAATTATGGAAAGCTGAATGCCCAGTCACAGAGGCTCACTTGCAATGGTCTCGTGACATAGATCGTGTAATGATGAAGCCACATCCCCACCATGAATCACCTACCAAGACAAAGCAGAAGATGATGGAAGAGATAGGAGAATTGGTTCTCGCAAAAGAGGAAACAAATGAGCGTATCATCAAAATAATGAGAGTAATCAATGGAAGAGAAGGATCATCAACCAGTGCATTCAATCTCTAGTGTTACTGTTGACGTTTTTGTTATCACTGTTGTTAGTTCTTGTATTGGATGGAATTTTGGTAAAACAAAGTTGAACAATGTTAATGTCATGTGTCTGATGTCTTAACAGTGAGTCATAACATTAGTGAATGTTAAGGTGTTGAAGAGTTAAAGTGCTGAAGAGTGATGTCACATGCGACGTCTTGACATCACTATACCAGAACATTAGAACATTAGGTGGTGATGTTTTAGGGCTGCACGTTTCTGCTGAGAGATATTGCAGGCGAATTTATTGGAGAAGATTTATTCTGATACAGTTAATTCTGCATATCTTGTGGAGAATAGTTTGTTACTATTTTTGTGCAAATAAACATGGAGAATTGTTCCTATTCGTGTGGAGAAGACCTTGCCTATTTTAGTGCAAATAAACATGGAGAATTGTTCCTATTCGTGTGGAGAAGATCTTGCCTATTTGTGTGGAGAAGATCTTGCAGTGTGGAGAAGATCTTGCCTATTTGTGTGGAGAAGATCTTGCAGCTGAATTAAAAAGATATGAAGATTTAATTGAAGATTTAATTGAAGATTTAATTAAAGATTTAATTGAAGATCTATTGAAGAGCAGAATCTGTTGCAGATTGGATGCAGAAGATTTGATATGATTTGAAGGCCCAAATCCAGTTGGGATTATATTATAAATAGAATACTTGTAACCTAAGTAAAGGTACGGGTCCATGATGTAGATCATTAGGGCTTTGTCTAAGTGAACCACTCGGGTTGTGAGATGGTCACTGTGTGTAACTCAGAAACCTGTAGGTAATGAGCTTGATATTGTTATTGGAGGAAGCTTTGAAGCAACTCCAAAGTGTGTCATGAAAGGGTGTCTTTTATGATTGAACAGTTGTTGGTAATCAAGCTGTTGATGCAGTGGCGGTGTAGTCGACTGCTAGACATCATTGTGACGATTGGAAGTGAGATGGAGTCTCTTACCAAGGGAGGACTTAGGTAGAAGGGTCATTGGGTAGTGATTAAATTAGATAGATTGTCAACTGGTCTGTTGAGTCTGTAATTTGATACTACTAATAGTGGACTTCCTTCCTGGCTTGGTATGCCCCTAGATGTAGGTTGGTTGAACCGAACTGGGTGAACAATTCAGTGTGTTATTTACTGTTTCTATTTTTGCCTTGTTCAGCAGATTGCGATGTTGTGACATTGCACAAAGACATCACACATCTGTACCAGAATTTCAATTGGTATCAGAGCAGGCATCTTGTCTGTTTCTGGATGAGATCTAGGGAAGATACTTTCTGGTTCATGAGCAAGGAAGACAGTCAGTGTAAAATGAAGGTCTGTAGCATTGGTGGTAAGTTGTTGTGTGGTTTGACTTATTTTCAACCCTATAATGACCTAGTGCACTTGAAGTGTTGGGCAAGGGTTATTATGTTTTGCCTGAAGGTTGCAGAGGAGTTTTCTGGTGTATGTTCCGCTGCATATATATATCTGATGGAAAGTTCCTGGTGGTTTTGTGGTAAGGCTGCAACATTCTGAAGATGTATCACATGGTGTGGTGATACTTGAGGACATCTTCAACTAGCTTAGAGTTGCCAAAGATACTTGTGTTTCATCCCAAAGGAACTCTTATCTGAGCTTGTTGAAAAGAGGTCTCCAACCGTACAAGGTCATTCTCTGGGTGTGAAGAGAACTTATGTCCTACCAGCAGATTGTGACATAACAGATGCTTGGGGGGCTAAATAAATGTGTTGATCACATCTGTTTGGAACCTACTCCTGACTTGGAAGAGGAGGCATCTGGGCTGTATGAGGATTCATCAAGAAAGAAGCTGAGCCTAATAGGTCAATCAACCTTTGGTCAATTGGAATTGGTGTCTGCATTAGCCTTGTGGCTGGAAGGATCAGAAGTAGAAGACCAGTCTGCTCAGTACTATGATGGTCAAAGAAGAAGGTAAAGCCAAAGCAAAAGAGTTTCACTGTCAAAGTTTTCATGCGGGAGTGAAGAACTTGATCAGTCAACTCTTAAGCTTATTTGTGGAAAGAAGCTGAGCTTAATATGTCAATTCTTATGTCTCGACATCGTGCTTCACAGTAGCAGTTTATGGTAAATACTAAGTCAAGACCTATTAGAGTGTAGCTACTTAGAAGGATCACTGAAGTTGTGAAGTTGAACAATTGTTGAGATGCTGTTCAGTAAGCATTTCAGCAGGAGCTGGTTGAAGAGAAAGGAAAAAGAGTTTGTGTGTAGTAGCAGGGTATTTCAGCCGGTGGTCAAGTAGTATTTGCATAAGCTCCTTCAGGGTTATGAATGGTATGCAGAAGGATGGACGTTATTACTCTTTGGTTAGACAAGAGGCCTGAACCTTGTGCTTATAAAGAGTGTGTTATGAAAGTTACTGCAGTTTTGGAAGTTGATCAGATGTTGATATGCTCTCATATGTTCCCTGCAAAGAGATATGTGTGATTAGGAGTTATGTCAGAACTGATGTTGAAACATCATTTCAGTTCTTTGATCAGAATAGAGTAAAAGATCAAGACACTGGCCTTACCTGGAAGAGTTTTGTGGTAGTTATGATGGTTTGTTTTGGAGAAGATTCAGCAGATGGCGGTTACCTTGACTGGAGTTGAGTATTTATCTACTTTTGAGGATGTGCTTTCAACTAATGACAAAATACATAGACGGAAGACTATGTACATGTCTGATGTAGAAGTGCAGGACTGTTGAAGTGTTAAGTATTTACTCTTCTCTGTGTGGCTATTGATTGGTGTTGTTGAAGACATCATAATCTTGAGGGTTTCAGCTTAGATCAGCTTATTTCTGATCTAAGTGGTTGGAAGCATGGTGGTTGCTCTGGTTGTGAAGGTCGAGGATAAGTGGCAGTTATCTCTGGCTTTCTATTGACGGCTCTACTAAGGGAAGTGGCATTCTGTGGTATTGCTATGAGGTAGTCTTGGACTACTTATTTTCTGAAGATTCAGATGTGGTAGGTTTGAAGTCTTTGGAGTTTAAAAGCAGGATGGAGGTTGTCTACTCAAACTTGATTGTTGAATCAAGTCTATGAGAGCATGAAAATTTGTTTCTGCAAAGGGAAGAGGTTCTTCTGAGTGGCAGAAGGAAGTGCTGAATTCAACAGTTGGATGTCATAATGTTCTGACATCTAGCTTAACATCAGAAGTCTCAGCTGGTGATGTGGCACATCAGCTTATGATAGGATGATCTACAGGGATGAACAATAGGATGCTTCAGAAAGATCGTTCTCATGGAAGTTTGCGGGAGCTGCAGGAAGGAGAAGATGTTACATGACCATGGCGTAGGGAGTCTAACATGTGACTTGAAGATCAAGTTTCCTTGGTGGATCAAGATATCTGTGTGAGAGTTCTGACAAACGTGAAAATGGTCAAAAGGTGGCATTTGGTTGTTTTCATATGAGGATTCATGAATGAGGTGATCAAACTGTGGCATTTGGTTGATCTCAGAAGTGGATTCGAAGAATCAAGATAATCAGAGTGTGGCAGCTGGTTATTATTGAGGATTGTCTTGGAACAAGTTACTCTTGGGCAGAAGGGTGATGAGTTGAAGACTCAAGGAGATTATTCTTCTTGAAGGTGGATGAGAGGTTAATTATTTGGATGCAATAGTAAGTCTAGTTGGTGGAGCTTACCAAGAATTATGGTGGTGATATCTTGGTGTGTGGCAAATGTTCTAACTTGTGGAATATCCTTGATGAAGGATGATTTTGTTCTGGTTCTGGAGTTTGGTGCATACATTATGCCTAAGGAGCGTCTACATAGTCATACGGGAGAATGATGAAGTAGAAGGTCTGTCTTGGATGGAGAATGTAGAGAAGACTAAAGCAGATCAGGTATTGATTGCTTGGAAGTCTGAAGGTGAAGATACTCATCAACTGATCAGGAGCATTCCAATTTATCATACGGGAGAATGATAGGGAATGACTGCCTTTGGATAAGTCAGAAGAAAAGCCTGTGAAGGGGACCTAGACTTATGATCAAGACATGATAGATCAGTCTGGCAAGATGTGAAGTTTTGGAGCATGTGAAGATAGCAAACCAAGAGGGAATTATGTCTGATGTTGGGACAACACTCCGCAGGTGTTGAGTTTATAGCTAAGAAAGCTAGTTGTGCTCATGATGGAATATCAAGACAAGCCACTTACCTAATCTGTAGTGATAAGCGGTGTGAACTTATAAAAGAGGGATCAGCTAAGTGTGCACAAAAGTATGTCAGACCAAATTTCATACCTTGTGTGAAAAGGTAATCTTATTTGTGCATAAGGGTAAATACTTTGACGGGAGACTGAGTATTTGTCTAGAGAATTATGCAAATCTGTGTCTGGAAATTTTGTTTGTGGCCATGATGGAGTAGCTTGATATTTGAAAAGGACAACCTAAGGTAGCCTTATCAGCTGACTGTAGTAGAAGATGTGTGATGTTATCTAATGCTGATGTTCTACATGATGTTACAACATCTGTGAAGGCCTGGGACTGTGTGTATGAAGTTGGAAGAAGCATTTTTAGTGTCTGAAGTGGTATGATCTGATCAGAATGGCTGTAGATAAGGAGGGTTCTTCTAAAAGGTGGTGGCAGCCCTTATCTTGTGTTGCAAGTATCACTTGAAGAGATTGGGTTTGTGAGCAGTATACTTGGATGTGTCCTCTAGGAGTGAGAGTAAAGTGTGTGAAGATCTGGTGCTCAAAGGTTATTCTCCATCTAGAGCATTGGTTAACCATGACAGGGGGAGTACTTGTCTATGGATTCTGCAGCAAAGGCTGTTGGTTGGCATTGGATGTTAGGACAATTAGGTCTAGCCATGTGAATTATGTGTGCACATGCTTCTGAGGAGAAGTTTGAAGACTGTGTCTGGATTCTCCATATGTTTTGATGTACTGGTCAAGGAGCATCAAGTGTGAAATATAAGGGGAGAAATTCTGTCTGTACTAGTGTGCGACTTGGATTGTTTGAGGATCAAGCATTAAGTGAATGCGTTCAGCAGGTGTGTTGAACAGAGGGTGCGCTCTTGAAGACATGAAGATGAGTCTTATGTTTTCCATTCATTTAAGGTGTTCTTCTTGCAAATGAGCATTCGTTATCTTAGATAGGGGGAGTTGATCTTTTGTTTTGGATATTTTGTTGAAGTAGTTGTCAGACAAGATGTTACTGGTGAAGTTCATGGTGTTCTTGACAGTTTGGACCTGGTTCTATAGATTTGTGTGTCAATGGATTGAATCAGAAGTATACATTTACCCCAATGTTTGTCAATTGTTGCCCAAAAAGGGGGAGAGAATGTTTAGTAGTAGTTGTTGAGTCTGGATCTTGTTCTGAGTATGTTGGTTGGTAGATTCAGGGTTTGTCCAATTATGGCTAAAAAGGGGGAGAGAGTTGCCAAGGTGTGGTTGTGAAGCCCTTTTCTGATATGGTGCAGCAGCTGTGAGCTGGTTCTTGGTTTGAGGGGGAGTTTGCCCTATGCTGATGTGAAAGTGAGTTTATGCAGCTTGTTGGTGATGTTAGCTGAGAGTGTTTTAGCCAAAATTAGCTAAAGGGGGAGATTGTTAGTTCTTGTATTAGCTGGAATTTTGGTAAAACAAAGTTGAACAATGTTAATGTCATGTGTCTGATGTCTTAACAGTGAGTCATAAAATTAGTGAATGTTAAGGTGTTGAAGAGTTAAAGTGCTAAAGAGTGATGTCACATGCGATGTCTTGACATCACTATACCAGAACATTAGAACATCAGGTGGTGATGTTTTAGGGCTGCGCGTTTTTGCTGAGAGATATTGCAGGCGAATTTATTGGAGAAGATTTATTCTGATACAATTAATTCTGCATATCTTGTGGAGAATAGTTTGTTACTATTTTTGTGCAAAGAAACATGGAGAATTGTTCCTATTCGTGTGGAGAAGACCTTGCCTATTTTAGTGCAAATAAACATGGAGAATTGTTCCTATTCGTGTGGAGAAGATCTTGCCTATTTGTGTGGAGAAGATCTTGCAGTGTGGAGAAGATCTTGCCTATTTGTGTGGAGAAGATCTTGCAGCTGAATTAAAAAGATATGAAGATTTAATTAAAGATCTATTGAAGAGCAGAATCTGTTGCAGATTGGATGCAGAAGATTTGATATGATTTGAAGGCCCATATCCAGTTGGGATTATATTATAAATAGAATGCTTGTAACCTAAGTAAAGGTACGGGTCCATGATGTAGATCATTAGGGCTTTGTCTAAGTGAACCACTCGGGTTGTGAGATGATCACTGTGTGTAACTTAGAAACCTGTAGGGAATAAGCTTGATATTGTTATTGGAGGAAGCTTTGAAGCAACTCCAAAGTGTGTCATGAAAGGGTGTCTTTTATGATTGAACAGTTATTGGTAATCAAGATGTTGATGCAGTGGCGGTGTAGTCGACTGCTAGACATCATTGTGATGATTGGAAGTGAGATGGAGTCTCTTACCTAGGGAGGACTTAGGTAGAAGGGTCATTGGGTAATGATTAAATTAGGTAGATTGTCAACTGGTCTGTTGAGTCTATAATTTGATACTACTAATAGTGGACTTCCTTCCTGGCTTGGTATGCCCCCAGATGTAGGTTGGTTGAACCGAACTGGGTGAACAATTCAGTGTGTTATTTACTGTTTCTATTTTTGCCTTGTTCAGCAGATTGCGATGTTGTGACATTGCACAAAGACATCACACATTTGTATCAGAATTTCAATTGTTCCTTTTTATTTTAATGTATTTCTATTTATGTACTTGGAGTATAGGATGCACTGCTCCTGATGTAATGTTCACCAGACTCTTGAATGAAGAAGTTTGTTTTATCAAGGAATCTATTATCTATATTATTTTCAAAATTTCTTTGGTCTCTTGATAGTTTAGCTTGCATTTGCATGTGCATCCTCATTTGCATCATCATGTGTTTTTCTTTCCTTGTTTTCGTCTTATGTCACCGTGTTCTCTTCAGAATCGTCACACTGAATCCCCGCCACAACTACAACACTCGGGCCCGAGCTTGATTCAGGATCTCAGAGGCTTACGGAGAAATGGACAGAGTCAACAATGAGCTGAATGAGATAAGAGGAGGAATGAGACAAATCCTCGAGGCAATTAATGTTATGAAAGCAAAGATGGACACTCAGGCCACTGTGGTCTCTGAAATCGTCACCACAACGGTAGAACCTCCTATCATCCCTGTCATCCCTACTCTGGGCATGCCAGAAGATTTTATCCGTGCTACAGTTCCTTTGACAACACAACAAGCAGTTCCTTTGGTCAATGAGACTTTTCAGGCTATTCCTACTTATGCTCCACCAACAGTGCAAACGCAAGTGCATCCGGTTTTCCATAACCACTAGCCCTACGACTACATTGATGTGTCGGAAGAAGGAGATGATAGACACGAGAAACTAAGAGAAAGGGTTGAAACAATGTAGAGGAAGATGAAGGCAATGGAAATGAGTAATGTATTCAGTACTGACATCAAAGACATGTGTTTGGTTTCAGATATGGTTTTTCCACCCAAGTTTAATTTACCAAATTTTGAGTTGTACTCAGGGGCCACATGTCCCAAATCCCATTTGATTATGTACTACCAAAGAATGGTCACGCACGTACGCAATGACAAGCTGATGATCCACTGTTTCCAGGACAGTTTGAAAGGAGCCGCTGCTAAGTGGTATTTAAGTCTGGACCAGTCCCAGATCCGTTGCTTCCAGGATGTAACTGATGCTTTTTTGAAACACTATAAGTATAATATGGATCGGGCTCCTGACCGTAGGCAGTTACTGAGTATGGCCCAGAAAGGTACTGAGACTTTCAAAGAATACGCACAACATTGGAGAGAAACTGCTTCTCAAGTCGAACCACCATTGACTGAAAATGAGTTGGCTGATTGGTTTGTAGACACAGTAAAGCCTAAATTTTATGAGAGAATGATCAGTAGTGTCAGTGCTAATTTCGCTGATATTGTCGCCATTCGCGTGAAGGTAGAAGCAGGATTAAAAAGTGGAAAAGTGATTGGTTCTCCGAGTAGTTCAGACGGCGTCAATACTAAGAAGTCTCCTAGTTATTCTCATAAGAAGAAGGAAGGAGAAACTAATGCCATTATGGCAGGGAAGACTCAGAGTCCTCGATGGAAGCAACCAATATACCAGTAATAACAGAGACTAAATTTCTTGTAGCATCCAATTTACCAGATGCAGTATGCTCAGCAACCCTACGTAGTTGCAGTTACGCCTACATTTAATCACCAAGCAGCGCAGCATGCACCAGCATATCAACAGACAACTTATCAGCAATGGCCTAAAAACCAGAATTATCAGGAACCAAGACCTCAGGTTCCACAGCAGAATTCTCCCCACAAGAGGCAAGGAGGAAAGCCAGCATTTCCACCTATACCAATGTCATATACAGAGCTTTACCCTTCCTTAGTGGAGCAAGGGTTAATTGTTACTTGACCTTTGAGACCACCGACAGAGAAATCTATGCCTTTCTTCAACCCAAATGCAACTTGTGCTTTTCATCAAGGAGGTGCTGGTCACGACTTAGAAGGATGTTTAGCATTGAAGAACGTAGTGAAGGTTTTGATGGAGAAGAATATCCTTTCATTTGCTGATAATCAACCAAATGTGAAGAACAATCCTTTTCCTACCCATGAGACTACTAATGCCATAGAAGATGAGAAGGATGAGGTATTGGTTTTGGATGTAACAAAGATCAAAACTCCTATCAAGGCTTTCCATGCTAAACTGTTTAAAGCTGGGTTAGTTGATGTTTGCCATGATGACTGTGAAGAATGTAATGTCAATACCAAGGGCTGCCATTTAGTCCAAGATGATGTTCAGTATTTGATCAATGAAGGGTTCCAGCAGGTGTTCTGTAGAGAAAAGGAAAACAAAATTACAGCAATCAAGCCTATGTTTAACCTGCCAAAGCCAAAAGGGCAGGTATCCAAGTCCAACGCACCCAAATTTGGGTCTGTGACTCCTGTATTTAATAAACCAGTACCAATTTTCAATAAACCTGAAACAATTAATGCTTCCACCATTAGTTATTCCAGGCAATGTGACATCAGACAACCTATTCCATTTAGTTCCGAGGGACCAAGGCCATGCCATGGGTCTATGAGAATGTTGTGAGTAGCAGGAGACGAGAAGACTTGATTCCAAGGAAATAGGTGGGAATCACTGTTGAAGGAGTAGTTCCAAGGAAAGAGGTGGGAACTACTGTGGAAGAAGTGACCAATATAGTTGGAACTGGGAGGATGACACGAAGTTGAAGGGTCTACACTCCTTCCTTCAAGGAAACCACACCCAAGGAGACTGTTGCCCCCATCCCAGCTAGAGATAAGGGAAAGGAGGTAATTTCTCAAGAAGCAGACGAAGAGTTCCTAAGAATCATCAAGAGTAGTGATTATAAGGTGATAGACCAGCTCCATCAGACACCGTCCAAGATTTCGATCATATCTCTGTTAGTTAATTCGCCAGTTCATAGAGCAGCTTTGTAGAAGGTGTTAGCCCAGGCACATGTAGCTCAGGACATAACAGCTGGACAGTTTGACCATGTCGTCGCCAATATTACGGCATGTAATACTCTTAGCTTCAGTGATGAGGAGTTACCCCGAGCTGGAAGGAATCATAATCTTGCTTTACATATATCAGTGAAATGTCAGGAGGATACGATGGCCAGAGTTCTCGTAGATACCGGTTCATCCTTGAATGTTTTGCTAAAGAGAACTCTTGATAAATTGTCTTACCAAGGAGCCATAATGAGACCCACCTCTCTTATTGTCAAAGCTTTTGATGGTTCAAGAAGATCGGTGATGGGACAGATTGAGCTACCTATTTTGATTGGCCCTCAAACATTCAACATCCTTTTTCAGATCTTGGATATCAACCCTGCCTACATTTGTTTACTGGGTAGACTTTGGATCCACGAAGCTGGTGTTGTAACTACCTTACATCAGAAGATGAAGTTCGTGGCCGATGAGAAGTTAGTTATCATACATGGTGAGGAGGACCTGATGGTCAGTAACTTATCCTCGTTTTGTTACATTGAAGTGGATGAAGATGCTTTGGAAATTTCTTACCAGGCTCTTGAAATAGCTAATGCCGTTATGCTTGACGACAAGGAACTAGTGGCCTCTGATTGTCCATCTTTTGCTTCTTTCAAAAGCATTCAGTCTGCTTTGCGAGGAGGAGTTCTCGAAGGCTGGGGCAAGATCGTCGAGGTTCCAGAAAGAGAGAACTACCAAGGGTTGGGTTACAAACCAACTCTTGAGGGAAAAGCTGCTTTAACAAAGGGAAGGCTAAGGACCATTCAAGAAGTGTTCGTCAGTGGAGGACAGGAAGTCCATGCAATTATTGAAGATGCTGAAGACGAAGATATCGATCACTTGGTGTTTCGGTGTGACGCTGCTTTAAGTAACTGGGAAGCTATTGAGATACCTACTTTGTACCCATTGACAGAGTAATTTGTTTGTTAGCTTTGATGTTTTCAATTCAGCAGCCTTGCCCAGGGCTTTCGGATTATTTTGTATGGGCCACCGCTTTTAAATCTTATTAATCAATGAAAGTGTTTGTTTTGTTAAAATTCTTTGTCTTTATTCCTGCTTCCGTTTTAAGAAAAATGGCAATCTTTTCAAAACTCCATTTTCTTTCTTCTTCTTGCGTTCATGTTTTTGCATTTTTAATAAAATAAATCCATCCATCGTGCAGAATGATTCCCAAAACCATTGTATTCAATGACCCTACTCTCACTATCGACTTTGATTCACCCATTTATCAAGCTGAGGAAGAGGAGGATTATGAGGTCCCCGATGATTTGGTAGAAATGTGTGAGTATCAGTACACGGATCTTCAGCCACACGAAGAAAGAGTTGACATCATCAACCTTGGCACAGAAGAGAAGAGGAAAGAGGTCAAGATTGGGGCAACACTTGGGGCAGAGATTAGACAACGGCTAGTCCTACTGTTGGAAGAATATGTAGATGTGTTCGCTTGGTCTTATCAAGACATGCCTGGATTGGATACAGATATAGTAGTTCATAAATTACCGCTCAAGCCTGATTGTCCACCCGTGAAGCAGAAACTCCGTAGAAGTAGACCTGATATGGCCCTCCAAATCAGAGATGAGGTTAAGAAGCAATTGGATGCAGGATTCTTGGCAGTTTCAAAATATCCAGAATGGGTAGCCAACATCGTGCCAGTCATGAAGAAAAATGGTAAAGTGCGAATGTGCGTAGATTACAGGGATCTCAACAAAGCTAGTCCCAAAGACAATTTCCGACTACAACACATTGACACTCTTGTGGATAACACAACTAAATTCGCAGTTTTCTCTTTCATGGATGGTTTCTACGGTTACAACCAGATCAGAATGGACCCAGCTGACATGGATACGACTACATTTATCACCCCGTGGGGAACCTACTGTTACAAAGTTATGCCCTTCGGTCTGAAGAACGCAGGGGCAACTTACCAGAGAGCTATGGTAACTTTGTTCCATGATATGATCCATAAGGAAATTGAAGTGTACGTGGATGACATGATTGCTAAATACCGAAGCGAGGAAGAACATTTGGATCATCTTTTGAAGATGTTTAAGAGACTCTGGAAGTATCAATTGAAGTTGAATCCAGCCAAATGTACCTTTGGTGTCAGGCCAGGGAAATTGCTCGGTTTTATCATCATCCAGAAAGGAATCGAAGTAGATCCTGACAAGGTAAGAGCAATTCAAGAAATGCCAACTCCACAAACTGAATCACAACTGAGAGGATTTCTGGGTCGTTTGAAATATATATCTAGATTCATTTCCAACATGACTCCAATTTGTGAACCGATCTTCAAACTGCTCCGTAAAGACCAGACTGTAGAGTGGAATGCTGATTGCCAACAAGCTTTTGAGAAGCTCAAGAGCTATTTGCAGGAACCACCTATTCTGATTCCTCTTGTTCCTGGAAGACCTCTTATCATGTACATGACTGTTCTAGAGGGATCCATGGGTTGTGTATTAGGCCAACGTGATGAAACCGGTCGCAAAGAACATGCCATTTATTACTTGAGTAAGAAGTTCGTTGGTAGTGAAAGCCATTATTCATTACTTGAGAAAACCTGTTGTGCCTTAGCATAGGCCGCTAAACGTTTGAGGCAGTATCTGGTATGCCACACTACTTTGTTGATCTCAAAAATGGATCCAATAAAGTATATCTTCGAGAAACCTGCTCAAACAGGAAGACTGGCTCGTTGGCATATGCTGTTGTCGGAATATGATATTCAGTATGTACCTCAGAAGGCTATTAAAGGGAGTGTATTATCATAATACCTCGCAGACCAGCCTGTTGAATATTATGAACCACTCAAGTTTGAATTCCCGGATGAAGACATTATGGTAGTGAAAGGTTGTGGAGGGCCTGGCCCTAATGAAGGCTTTGAGACCAATTATAAATGGAAGATGATGTTTGGCGGTTCTTCCAATTTCAAAGGACATGGCGTAGGAGTTGTGTTGATAAACCCCGATGGTGGTTATACTCCTTTCACAGTAAGGCTGGATTTTGAATGCACGAACAATATTGCTGAGTACGAAGCGTGTATTTTGGGACTAGAAGCTGCTATTGATCTTGGAATCAATGTTCTTGAAGTAATGGGTGACTCTGCTTTGGTCATTTACCAAGTCAAGGGTGAATGGGAAACCAAAGATGAAAAAATCATACCATACCGTGCTTACATTATGGAACTGATTAAGTGTTTTGATGAGATCACTTTCCGTCATGTACCTCGTACTGAAAACCACATAGCTGATTCCCTAGCCATGTTGGCCTCAATGTGGCAAGTCAGGTTTCATAATGAAGCACCTCTCATCAGTATCGAGCGCAAGACCGGGCCCGCTTATTGCCAGGCGGTTGAAGAAGAGGTGGATGGAAAACCTTGGTTTCACGACATCATGAATTATCTGAAAACTCAAGAATACCCTGTCAATGCTTCCAATCTTGATAAGAAGACTTTGCGAAGATTGTCATCCAAATTCTTTCTCAGTAAAAATGTACTTTACAAGAGGAATCATGATATGGTCCTGCTAAGATGTGTTGATAGACGAGAAGCAGACCTATTGATTCATGACATTCATGAAGGAGCCTTTGGCACTCACGCCAACGGACATGCCATGGTTAAGAAAATTTTGAGGGCTGGGTATTATTGGTTAACTATGGAAGCTGATTGCATCCAGTACGCCAGGAAATGCCATAAGTGCCAGATCTACGCGGATAAAATGCACGTTCCTCCTACTTTGCTAAATGTGTTGCCATCCCCTTGGCCTTTCTCTATGTGGGGCATTGACATGATTGGAGCTATTGAGCCGAAGGCTTCCAATGGTCATCGTTTCATTTTAGTGGCCATTGACTATTTCACTAAATGGGTTGAAGTTGCTTCCTTTGCCAATGTGACTAAGCATGTAGTTGCTCGTTTCATCAAGAATAACATCATTTGTCGTTATGGAATTCCCAACAGGATTATCACTAACAACGGAACAAATCTGAACAACAAGATGATGAAAGAGTTATGTGATAATTTCAAGATTGAGCATCATAATTCCCCACCTTACCGTCCTAAAATGAATGGAGTTGTCGAGGCTGTCAACAAAAACATCAAGAAGATCCTGTAGAAAATGGTCAAGACTTATAAGGATTGGCACGAGATGTTACCATTTGCTCTGCACGGATACAGAACTTCGGTTCGAACCTCGACAGGGGCAACCCCTTTTTCCCTTGTATATGGAATGGATGCAGTACTCCCCATTGAAGTGGAAATACCATCTCTGAGAATCCTGATGGAAACTAAGCTTGACGTAGCTGAATGGGTTAGAGAGAGATATGACCAACTAAACCTCATTGATGAGAAACGGCTGACTGCTATGTGTCATGGTCATCTGTATCAGAAAAGAGTGAAGAGGATGTTCGACAAGAAGGTCCGTGTCCGAGAATTTTGAGAAGGAGAGCTTGTACTCAAGAAGATTCTGTCATCTCAAAGGGATGCTCGGGGAAAGTGGGCGCCTAATTACGAAGGTCTATTTGTGGTAAAGACTGTATTTTCGGGAGGTTCTTTATTCCTCACAACAATGGATGGTGAACAGCTCACACACCCTGTGAATGCTGACGTTGTACAGAAATATTATGCTTGAAAAGAATTCTAGAATTTTAGTCAATAGGGAGTAGATCATTGAATATGATGTAATCTTTTTCCTTTTGCCATTTTTCAATTGTAATGATCCATGGAACTTCGCTATTGGCAAGTTACCTTTATAATGAAATCAGTTTTGTTGAGCCACTTTTTTTGTTTGATATTTATCATTACTCTGATACTCTTCATTGTTATGCAAAACTTCACTTATTTATTAATAATGATTTTAAAAGCGGAATGTTTTGAAAAAGAACTTTGAGCTCTAAAGAAGATTGGTGATGTCTCCCTAACTTAAATGCTTTAACAATGGCTAACTACTAAGGGCGTCTCACCGATATCTATGCAAGATGTTTGAAGAAAATTTGTTTCCCCAGTAAATTAGGGATGTTCCCATAATTGACTTTGAAGACTGACTATCTGCTCAGATTTCAGTGTGATTCTTTGTAGTGGACGCGGTGTTCTTGTTTTCCATTTTGGCTATCTCCGGTCTGTCGTTTCTTGCATATCATTGAGCATTCGCATCATACCATAGCATTGAGCATCCTTGCATTTTTGGGGTGTTTGTTGGGTGGTTTTGTTTTTCTTTCCCTCTCCCCTTTGGTGGGTCTTTGGTTCTTTGTCTTTGCTTTGCTTGTGTCTGGTTTTTCACCTCTGTGCGCCTGGTTTTGACCAATTGTGCGGTATTCCCCAGGAAGTCTAACCTGCAACTATCTTATTACCTTTATCACCCCATTTGGGAAATTTTACAAATCCAGTAGCAGCTGACTTTGTTTGAAATCAGATTATCGTGAATCTGCATTTCTGGTTATCGTGAACCATTTGTTTGAAATCAGATTATCGTGAATCTGCATTTCTGGTTATCGTGAACCATTTGTTTGAAATCAGATTATCATGAATCTGTATTTTTGGTTATCGTGAACCATTTGCTTATTTATTTCTGGTTGTCGTGAACCATTTGCTTATTTATTTCCGGTTATCGTGAACCGCTTTGTTTGAAATTAGATTATCGTGAATCTGTATTTCTGGTTATCGTGAACCACTCTGTTTGAAATCAGGTTATCGTGAGCCTGCATTTCCGATTATCTTGAACCGCTTTGTTTGAAATCAGATTATCGTGAATCTGTATTTCTGGTTATCATGAACCAGTTGTTATTTTTCGGTTATCGTGAACCGCTTGCTTATTTCAGGTTATCCTGAACCTGTATTGCTTAAATCTGGTCAAATATGAACCTAAACCCAAATTACCAATCCATCTCACACTGATAAAGCAATTATTTTCTATTTCAACTAACTCTTGTGAATACCAGAGTCTTTTCTTGGCTCATTAGCCTTATTACATTTTGAATTCCAGGTGTTTTTATCTGGCGCGCAGAGTTTGTCTCTGTCTTTTCTGGTTTTTCTTGAAGATCCCATTTGAACTCTTCAGCATAGGAAATCCCCAGAAAATATTTTCTTCGGGTGTCTATCCTTTTGTTTCAACTAATCTCCAGTTGAGATCATGTCTTCTTTCTGGTTTCTTGCCCAGTAAGATTGTGCCTTTTCCCCAGTGTCGTCCGATCATATTCGAACCTGTCGTCCATCTCCCTGGATCTTTCCCCAGTGGAGAATCCCTTTTGTTTTCCATCCCCGGTGTTGCCTCGGAGTCTCCCCAGTGAGTCTCTTTTGTTGGTTAGCATGCATCCCCAAGGAGTGTCTTCCTTGCGGGTACTAACCTTCTTCTTGCTTCTCCAGTGAAGTTTCCCTCTGTGTTGGCAGCTCTTCTTTCTTTGGTGTTTTGTTTTCTCTGCATTCTTGCATCTTTCATGGCATCATATCATCATATTAGTAACATTGCACATCTTTGTATCTAAGGGAAAAATTTTCGGTTTGCTATATTTAAATACCTTTCACCTTGATGTCCCGAGGATCGTCGTTCCTCGTGCCATCCGATGAAGATATTTAAATAGGGGCAACTGTTGTACCCCAAATTTTTCCCTTAGATCCATTGATCTCCTGCATGTCATATTAGGTCAATCATGCTGCACATCTAACCCTTATTATCAGGTTTTTGTTGGTGTTTGTTTCTTTTTTATCAAGTTTATCTTGAGGAGATTCAAGGAGTGATTGATCAAGATTTTTGGATAGAGCATTAAATCAAGCAAGTCTCTAAGAGATGCCTCCATAACCCTAACCCATCCATGACCAAATTTCTACCCACTTTATCTACCTTCAATTGTCACCCTCATTTTCTAAACCTATTTTATTAACCTTTTCATTTAACCAATTTTTACCCAATTTGTCATTACTTCTCCTAAACCATATCTAAACCCTAATTAATTAGTCTACCATCTTTATTTTCCTAATATTCCATTTTCTTTTATAACAAGAATATATAGAAACTAATTCTTAATCTTCATTTCACAAGCCCACATGGATGGCCCAACGTGCAAGATATGTTGCAAGCTATTTGGATTTTAATTTCATTACCAAGTAACCAATGGGAACCAAGCATTAGTGGTGTTGACTTTTCAACTCATTTGCTAACCTATGAGGAAACGACATGTGGCGTATAACAAAACCAATTAACCAAGTTGTTCGTCTTCTTTGTTTTTGCCTACGAACTTCAGATTGGAAGGAGAAAATTCAAAGCATGAACACATCAATCGTTCAAACCATTTCAACCTCAAATTCTTGGCGCGCTGCTCAATTTGAATCCTCCAAGAAGTAATTCCCTTTCAAGCTCTCAACTGTTTGGTTCATAAAAGGTGATTTTGAAGAGTTACTCATCTTAGCATTCATCCTGACACACCTGCAAGATGCCATTTCGCAATCCCAACCTTTGCTCCTTTCGACACTCTCTTGTATGACACCCAAAGATGGATTCAGAAGCAACATTTGGATTCAAGCATTTGACTCTGCAGCCTCTGATACCTTACACAGTAGGGGAGCGTTTGTCTCCAAGAAGTGGACAAGTTGTGGATTCATGAGACATTGTAAACCCTAGCTCCACTATGCCCACCAAGTATTTGATGTTTGAACCCGACCCAGGCCCATTGATTCAGCCTATAAAAGGAGTTCACTACATCACTTGAAAACACAACAATTCTCACGAAGAAAACTCAGATATCCTGTGAAATTCCATAAGTGGTGAGCAAGCAAGTGAGAGTTAGCTTTGGAGTACTTGAGAGGAGGGGCATTCTGCATACTTGAAAGACAGTGGACATTATTCCACTTGGTATCACCTTCTTCCCATTTTTTATTAATCATGATTGCTTGGTGTCATTAACATATCTCATAAGTTTCCATATGTATTCTAAATGTGTTAATGTATATTCATTTTTGCTGAACTGTTAGATTGATTTGACTTGTTGTATTGATGTACTTATATGCTGCTCTTTCATTGTATTTAAAATGTCACTCTGCTGAGTTTTTTTTTAAATGAACTATTAGTTCTATAGATTATACCTTTGTGTTACTTTCAAACTTGAAGATATTGAATGCTGACTTATCTGTGGTTGTTGGGATGGATAAATCCTTGAAATAATTCATCTCTGTTGGTTGAAACTCTTATCTTATGGCCACCTCTGTTGGAAACCTATCTTAATAAGTATTTGTTTTGTATGGACTATTGCTGCACCTTGTGTTTTGTTCTGCTTATACCAAGTACTGTTGAATCCATTGAAGTTTATATACTGAGTTTTGTGTATTTGCAGCAACTTTGAATTGTCATTATGGGTGTGCTTGATGTTTATGATGTGTGTATCAAACTGTTTTGAAGTTGGTTCAGGTATATCTCATAAATGCATGTCTTTCTGTGATCATTATCCAAACTGAGAATACTATGTTGTCTTTGTCTTAGTGTCAAGTTATTCTTGGCAAAATAATACTATTTCTCATGGCTGCTATGTATGACTAGTTGGTATACTCAGTTTTGGGATTCAAGCTTTGTCATTGTAATCGTTTGCAATTCTTAAATCTGATAGTTTTGTACACATTTGTGTGCACCACTGTTTTTGTCATTGTTGAGGATCGATATCATGTTCTAGTTCTGTTTTTTTGGACTGTTGATTTCTTACAAGTTATTACTTAAATGTTACACCTTTTTGGATTTCTCTTTCTTGATCTAGTGGGTGCCTAAGATTCATGACTAGGAATGTGGAGTTTTAAATGAAATTGTGCTGTTGTTGGTCATATGCCTCTCTTGTTCTATGATTTGTGCCTTTACATCTTGTGCATGACATATCTTTGTGCTAAATTGTTGATCTCAAAAACTATGTCTTTGTGATGTTGTGATAACATTATGTTTGATGTATGTGATACCCTTGCTTGTGTTCCTAACATGATTCCTAAACCTTGCCTTTATAATATCATGATTCTATATATGTACATGCTTACTTGAGGTTGCTTAGTTTGTGGTATACTGTTATTTGTATTAATGACCCCATTTGCTTGAATTTAGTCTTGAATGCCATGATGTGTTCTAGTTCCATCTTGAATATATATTTTTGATTCGTGAATGCTTCGGACCATCATATTACTAATGTGTTTATCCTTAAAATATGGCTGCTATGTTGTCTATAACATACCCTATGCTTGAACACATGTGAGAATGTTAACCACCATTTGGCTTGTGTAATTATCACTATAACTTGACTGACTTTCTTTCCCTTTATCTACATGATAAATGAGTTTTCTTGAGTATCCAATATTTATGGCATTATGTATACCACTTTGCTTAGACTCTAACTTTATGACAATGCCTTGTTCTCTAAGTTATGCCTTTGGACATCATGATTTCCTACATGTATGCTTGATGAATGTGCCTGTTTGATTTCGTTCAAGTTAGGACTATGATGTTATATGCCACTGTCTATTCCTTGGTGTTACAACTTGGATGATTTTGTTTTCCATATTGTCTCATAACCTGTCTTCTCTTTGAACATGTGTATGGTTTTATTTGACCAACCTGAGATGTGTACAATCTGTCATATGTGGTTTAGTTTGCTAGTTGTTTTAGTTTTGGAATACCTCTACTCATGTATGATTCTGTTTAGTCTGTGCTTCATGATATGCTGAATACTATGACCCTAAGTAACTTGCATTGACATTGTATAGTTGGTGTACTTTTGGCCTAATTGTGATATTATGTCTGACTGGATTACTTGTGACCTGACCAAAAATTGCTTTTAGTAGGTAGGAATCCTGGTTTTGTTTTGCTTTGTATGCTAGCCTTGGTTTACCATCTTTACCTTATGAACTATGACTGACTTGTTAGTACTGATTGTTATTGCTTGTTGATATTCTGCCTTATGATATCATCCTATCATGACCCCACTTAGCATATTTTCTAAACCAGTTATTGATATTTGGATCCATAATGGTACCTCTCATCTTCTAACTTTGTTTTTTTTTTTGCAAATAAATTAACATATTTGAACTGTTCTTGGATCTTGAGAATATTATTGAAACTGACTCATATTCAGTTTGATAGCTTACATTTCAACTCTTAGTTTTGTCAATCAATGTCTTTGCCATTCCTCACTAACTTGTTAACTCTTGAAAATGTTTTTGATATACTTGAATTGGTCTCATGCTGGTCTGTAATTATACTCTTCCTATTGCATTTCAAGTTTCTTCTCCATTTCATTCAAACCTCTCTTTAGCATAATTGCTGCCATGATAGTGTGTTATTTACTAGTTTGCTTTGTTGTTTATGCTATTTGCTTGTCAATATGTAGCCCACAACCAAGTCATATCCTACTGTTTTCCTCAATACACATTTTGTTTATCATTTGCACTTAAGCTATGTCCTTGTAATTTTCAATTGTGAATGTTGTATGCTTATTAATCACTACTTGCTATGGCTGCATTTGGTCTCCATATCTAATGTTTGCAAAGGTGTTTGATTTAATTTATATGGTTCCATTCTTATGTGACGAGTTAGTGTGCAACAATTCTTGATTTTATATTGTCAATCTTGTTTCTGTTTGCCTGACTATGCCTTGCTTCTGTTGTTGCCTTGGATGCGTGCTTGGGTTTTGTTATCGTGGGTGTTTTTATGGTGGGCGGTTTGCATTTTGTTTGATACATACGCAATATTCATGTTGTATATTTATTGAAGCAAGTTTAGTATTGGATGTAACAACCACCCCAGTGGCAAGCACACACAAACACGTCATGCCTACCATGAGGACTAGGGTTCGAATCCCCTCGCCCTGGTCCTTTTATTTTTAATTTCTGAATTTCACTTCTTTAACATATATACCTATGTTATCCTTGTTATATCAAGATGCGCGCGTGGTCCCGTTGGCCTTAATTTTGGATTGCATGCAAGAGGTCCTAAGTTCAACCCCTAGGAGCCTCCTTTCCTTTCTTTTTTACCACTTAATTTTGTGTTTTTTAGTTTATGCTTCATTTTTAAATTGTCATAACTTACTTAATTTTTATCCTTTTTCTTCCCTTCTTTTTGCCATATTCTCCTTATTGAATCTATTTTTCAAATATAAAAAGAAATTAGTAAAAATATCAATTTTTGAGACCTTTATGCATGATTAGTTTGTGAATGTTTATTAGAGTTTTTGTTGCACTTTCTTATTCATCATGCCATATTATGTCTATCTATCATGTTTGATCATTGTCTAACATGTATATTTCTCACTTTGCATTGATATCATGATTTTATCTCATCTCTTTATCTTATTCATGTATTATTGCATCACCCTATTTGCATTATAATCTCTTTATCTTGGTAATCCTTATAACTATTATCTTTTCCCCCCCATTCCAAAGGGAGACCCTCTTTAAATTGACTCTTGAAGTCATCTTACCTTATCCTTCTAGGTTCACCCTTGTTTCTTGGCCTCATGAGAGCCAATGAAATCACAACTTAGAAATAGGTTGGAGTTCTTAAACTCCATGTTATTCTCATCATCATGAGAACTCACTTTCCCCTATAACGTAGACTTAGAGAGTTATCGTGAACTCTAAAATGAGCTCATACTCATTTCCCCTTGGAACTTTGGCCATAGTCAATGGTTCCTATTCCTTCACCCTTAGATCGGTGAACTACGGATACTCTGATTCCACTCCCGTAAGGATACGTAGGCACAAAGTGCGATACTTTGTCGAGTATACTTAGATATAAACCCCTAGGGTTTCAATCTTTAGCATAGCACCCTTAGCAAGCGAGGAAGAAATAACAAGTTAAAACAAGAGGTTCCCGTAGAGTACTACGAACGTTTAGGGTGCTAATACCTTCCCTAGGCGTAACCAACCCCCGAACCTTAGATCTCCCCCCTTTAGGTTTTCTCGATCTTGAACCTTTCCTTTGGATAAATCAAAGTCGGTTGTGAATTCAAAGAAATGCGATGCAAGTTAATTAATAGCTTGTTATCTGATTCTCACCGCAACACTGTACTTCTTCGGAAGTACAGATAATCCAGGTACTTAGGTTGCTTGGATATGCGTGTTGCTTGTTCGAGTCTTAGGAGTGCTCTGATACGTAACACGGGATTTGGGGATTTCAAACATTTATTATTGGTTTTTTTTGTTGTTTCGTATCTTTCATTTTGATGAATATTATGGTGGAACACGATGTTATGTGGAGTTTTTCTTGAATTGTTGGCATGTGGCCGTGAAGTAAATAAATAAATTATTTTTCCGCTGTTTATTTCATTCAATAAAAAGGAGTTTTGATGTTGTTTTCATGAATGTGGCATCCTACTTTATTTTGGTGTAAAAACTCTGATTATTTTAATAGAATTTTATGTATTTTTCAGAAATGGGAAAGTGGGGTGTTACAGAGCGCACCCATGGTTACTCTCACGGCATACTATACAGTTCTGATAATTATGCGAAGTCAGAAACCCGAGCTGGACTTGTGTAGCGTGTAACTCCACCAAGCTGGTATTCATCAAGCAAATATCAAATATTTGAATCATATTTACTTGATACTTATTTCCATCGCGGTAATCCTGAATCCATCCAAGATCCATCTGACGCTGGAGGGCCTTTTGTAAAAAAGATCATCCCTGTTTGTTTACCGAGCAAGTCAGACAGGAATTGTAATCATGTCGTGGCAGATTATGGTACTGGCTTTGCCTTGAGTGCATTGCCACCAAGTTGACATTCATTGCCAGAATGTTGTGATTCTGAATGATGTTGGAATTCGTATAAGTCATGTTGACCCCACGAACTCGGTGCTCTTGGATCCATCCAAGATCCAATTGTTCCTATAGAGCTGATTGCACCACAGAACATCCTTGATTGTTCTTAGAGCAGATATCACACTGGTGATAGTTATGGGGTGGCACATGGCCGTATCCACTCTGTCTACAATGCATCTTGACCAAGTTGGCCCTCAATAAGAGTATATCATGAATTTGATAGCTGTTGCTAGACTCTCCTTCTATCAAATTTACCGCAGCTTTCTCGTGTTGAGGCAGCGGGTTCGTGAGAACATTCAGATTTGTATCCTTGAAAGATAAGACCCCTCTCCTAACAAGCTTTTGCACATCAAATTTGAAATTGAGACAATCGGTTTGTAACCTCCAGGCCCAGCGGCTCCTACTGCGGTTCCCTGATCTTCAGTGATCGGTGGAACATATCCTTCCGGGATATAGTTAATAGACATGCCCCAGGGACGATCTTTAGGCATGTTATACTGAGGATCATACTTTTCCACTATGGGCATTGATGTGATCTCTGAGATCACAGTCCTTTGTTGTTGCATCTGAGCTTCTGCTAGAGCTTGCATGTCGTTATGAAGCTTTCTCAGATCCTCTTTCAGAATGTCAATCTTTTCCCTCAACTCTCTGTTCTCCTCCTCGAGATCATCCATCTTTTTCTGTCGATTGGCCCGAGTATTGTATGAATGAGACAGTTTGACTCTAAAACTGAGACGCAAACGTGAGATTCGTAGATAAGAAGAATGTGTTACGTGAGAATGATGAATGCAATAATTATATTTTAATTAATTTTTTTTGTTTAATCAAAATAAACTTCAACAATTGGATTGCAAATATCAAACAATGGGGAAGACCCCGTTTTATTGAATTCAAAGATTGCGGAATGGAAATACAGTAATTTACAAAGTGCTGTAAAAGGAAATGTCTAAGCTATTGGACCCTGAGTCCTCTCTGAGGAGAGCTCAGGTGCTAGTTCTGGTACTTTCCTTTTCTTTGACCGGGGCTCTTGGGCCGTTGTCGGGTTGTCATTCCTTTGCCAAGTGAAAGGAGCGAGCAAATTCCTTTGGTCTTCTTGGTTTTCTATAGCGTGTTGCTCTAAAATCTCAATCAGAGCATCTTTTTCTTTTAACAATTGTTGTATTTTCTTACACTCCACATTGAGAATACGGTACTTGTTCCTCCAAGACCTCTTCTCTTGTTGAACTTTGTTGAGAGAAACCTGAAGTTTTTCTATATCAGACATAAAATAAAGGACAGGGTCCCTTAATGGAAGAACTTCCTGACGAGGGTAAGGCATCCTCAGCTTGAGAGCTCTAGTCTGTACCCAGCGGAGATAAGGTTCCGCCGAGACACAGTCTGGTTTTCCTAGAGACTCTCTTCCTTTCCTATGAACGTGTTTCCAGGCATGCACTATTTCTGTCTTTAGTGCCCTGTCATTTTCTCCTTCCTTGAAGAAAAGACCTTCCACATGAGCATTACACGGGACATGCCTCATCGGGTACCCAAACTGACAACGAACCAAAACTGGACGATAATTGATTCCTCCTTTAATTCCTATGAGGGGTACATTTGGGAAATTTCTACAACGGTCAATGATTCTGATCCCATCATAGATTCGATTGTACCAATCGATGTCAGAGTTGGTAAGAGACATGTTCTCTGTGACCAACGTAAAGTATTCTTTTGATCCCAAAATGCAGCAGACTTTGGTAAGTGGGAAGTGAACCATTTGTATAGCAGGGGTACGCAACATGTGATCATTCCTCCGCTATACAAATTCCTTAAGTGTACCAAATGATAAGCATCTGCGAGCAGGGTCGGTACAGGGTTTCTAATTAGAAAAATCTTAATGGCGTTGATATCTACAAAGTTATCGATGTTGGGAAACAAAAATCACCCGTAGGTAAGAAAAACAAAGATGCTTTCGAAAGCGGCCATGTTCCCTATACTAGCAAAGTACATAGCTTTCTTGATTAAGAACTGGGCTGGCAAACCCTGAATTCCACCCTTAGTGGTCATATGAGTCCTGACTTCTGACTCGTCCAAATAAATTGCTCTTGCAATGGTTTGATCCATTGGAATTTCTTCCAGTCCAGAAAAGGGAGCTTGGTCAGTAATATGAAAATAAGTCAGGTGAGAGTACTCCTCCAGTGTTGGTGCTAGCTGATAATCCGGGAATGTGAAATAGTGATAGACCGGATCGTAGAACTGGATTAGTGTGGACAGGATTCCTTTGATTACATGGACCCTTAACAGAGACAATAGTCCTCCATACTTGGCTCTGAAAGCCTCATGGTTGGTTATAATCCTTGCCAATCCTCTTAAATCCTCTAATTTTGGAACCCTGAAGGTGTACTTGTGAGTTTTCCTTCTACCGGAATCCATTAGCGCAATTTCTTTATCTGACATTTGTAATCATTGTCTTAGTTTAATTTGAAAAAGAGAGACTAGAAGAGTAGACTTTTCTTTGTTTTTTAATGAAATGAATGCATGAATGCAGCACACAAAAACATAGAAAAAACATGGGGTCAAAGGGTCGGTGTCATGAAGTCAAGGCTCTACACATCCCCAAAGGTTTATACTGGTGATTTTTTGTACCTGTCCTCAAAATCACTGGCCACACTTGGGATAACGACAGCAAGCGGATCGCCAGCGAGCTTTAGTATCTTAGAGTAGTATCAAATGAAGGTAGTATCGCGTGACAACTATTTTCGATAGCTTTCAAACTACAAAATGGTTTCAGTCTACTAAAATCCTCAGCTTCTCAGATAACCCAATGGAACAATCTACTTTCAATAACCGAAGTCGTATAGGCATTGAATCCGTAAAGGGCATCTCCACTGATTTGATGATCGACCGGGACCTCTTATCTGGGGTTCACTCCCCGTAAGATTACCCGTATAATGCCATCACTTATCTTAGGTGTATACTCAATCTTTCCACATGCAGCATCACACGCATTCCCATTAGCAGAAAAGTAAACAGGGATATCAATTAGGAAAAGCAGTATATATATTTGTCCTAACATCCTAGACCTCTAGTCTTATGATCCTATACAGACAATGACTCCCCAACAGAGTCTCCATTTCTTTGGTATTTGGTGAATTTAAGGTTTCACCCTAAAAGAGGCTAGAAAGAATGCCTCCCACTGTGGTCGCCATTTTTTATGTAGCGCGATTTTTGTGGTTTCGAATCACTATCGCTTTGGTACTATAGTTCGATTCATTTTTTATCCTTTGAAGCTGATTAAGGAATGGAAATAGATGTCTCCAATTAACCCTGCTTGCATACTGAGGTTAAATAGTCAAAACTGTTGGTTTACAGATGCTATCAAAAAGGGGGTCTGTTTCGGGTTATTTGCTTAAAAACAGTGTCTAGACTATTGGCTAGGTTTCTGGTAAGGTGTTAGGTCTGATGCTTTTGATGGATGTATGAAGGTACGAGATTTTGGTTTTTTTTTATTAGTATGCTCGCTAAGATTTTTGCAATCTTATGCCTACGTATTCCCGAAACAGGGAAATCAGAGCGATCGTAGATCCTCCTATTCTATGGGAGGAAAAAGGTTGTTTTGGTGTCTTGTTCAAAGCCCAAGACATGAAGCTAAAGGTGGTTTGTATCTTTTTCAAAGCCCAAGATGTGAAGCTAAAGGGTTTTGAGAGAGAATTTGTCATCTCTAAAGAGGAGTTGTTGATGTTTGTATGCTGTGAGCATGGTACAGATTTGATGCTAAAAGGTTGATTGACTCAACCGGGGGTTTCTTTATACAAAGCCTAAGAGGAGGCGGGAAGTTTGACTTTTCCGGGGAAAACGATCTTTCTGTCTTGTACAACGTCCAAGATTGAGGCTAAAAGGGATTTTGACTCCGTTGGGGAGAATGTATCTTGTATAAAGCCCAAAATGGAGGCTGAAAGGGTTTGACTTAACAAGAGAGCACTTTTATCTGTCCTGTATAAAGCCCAAGACGGAGGCTAAAAAGGTTGACTCAACAAGAGAGTCTTGAACAGGTGATTGACTCAACAAGAGAGTCTGAAGGTTGTTTGACTCAACAAGAGAGTCTTTTATACTCAACAAGAGAGTGATTTATATGTCTTGTACAAAGCCCAAGATGGAGGCTAAAAGTGGTTGACTCAACAAGAGAGTCTTTTATACTCAACAAGAGAGTGATTTATATGTCTTGTACAAAGCCCAAGACGGAGGCTAAAAGTGGTTGACTCAACAAGAGAGTCTTTTATACTCAACAAGAGAGTGATTTATATGTCTTGTACAAAGCCCAAGACGGAGGCTAAAAGGAGATTGACTCAACAAGAGAGTCTTTTATACTCAACAAGAGAGTGTTTTATATGTCTTGTACAAAGCCCAAGACAGAGGCTAAAAGGAGATTGACTCAACAAGAGAGTCTTTTATACTCAACAAGAGAGTGTTTTATATGTTGTACAAAGCCCAAGACGGAGGCTAAAGGTGTTTGACTCAACAAAAGAGTCTGAAAAGGTTAGCTCCGCTAGGGAGAGTCATTTGTACAAAGCCCAAGAGGAGGCTGACTTACTGCTGAGGATTATTAAGATCCTGAAGCGGGTCCAAGTGTGGGGAACTCTCATGATAGAGACCGGGTTTCTGCTGGAGATTAATCCAGAGTGATCGGTGTTTTTTCCTACGTTTGAAAGGAACTTGAGAATGTCTTTGAGACTCAAGAGGTTTAGACTGTCTAAGTCTAGAGTTTTATCTTTTGTATAATGCCCAAGAGGAGGCGCGGGCATTGAGGGATGAGTACTAACCCTAAAATGGACGGAGTTTTTGACGTGGGAAAGACTGCTCTAGCAAAGGATGACTAAGTTCTGTCTTATACCTTTAAGAGGTCGTCAGGGTCCTTGTATTAAGCCAAAGAGAAGGCATGAGAACTTCTAAGAAGCCGAAGGGTCCTTGTACAATGCCCAAGAGGAGGCGGGGATGCTTTTAGGAAGCCTGTGGGTCCCCAAACCAAGATAAATTCAAGAAATGCAATTCATAGAGAAGAGATCATTCCAGGAAAGTTCGAAAATTTGGAAGAAACTCAAGAGATGCCATTCACGGAGAAAAGATCATCTCTGGGGAGTTAGAGTTTCTTTGACAATTTCTAAGGGTGAGAGTCTGAGAAAAGGTTCACCGAGAATACTGCCTTTCTCTTTGTTCCATATTGTTTAACCCCAAGAGAAGGGAAGACTGTATCTGGAATCCTACGGGAGATCTAGTTTTGTTTGTATTTAAGAGTGACCAACAGGGCTTTACCTAGTTCTAGACGTAGTTGCCGGGGAAAAATCTAAATAACTATACTAGTATTACACAGTGGATATGTGACAAGTATATAAAAGGATGTGAAAGAAGACTTACAGCGAAACAACCCCACAATATAGTTATATACATATGAAAGTGGTAAATGAAAGCGGATAAACACTTACCCATTGTAGAGCTTCCATGTTGTTTGGTTAGTTGTTCAACAAAGAAAGTTTTGATAACAAGATATATTTGAATTCAAAATAAAAGGAGAAAGTGCTTTGAAAAGATTGTTGGGGCTTACAGCTCAAGGAGAGGCCCAAGTTTTAATGATGATCGCACCGTTGTTTTAAAAATTATACAAAGGGACTTATACAATATGTGAGGCCCGAAAAGTGGTGTATTTACAAAGGGGATGGGTCTGTCGTACCTCAAAAAATACGATCCTCGCGATGGACGCGGAAAAAACATTCAAACAGAGTCGCCACCGAACTTTATTCATTACAAGGGAGGAATAGGAAAATATCGATAAAACCTTTAAAGGATAAGAAAATGGTCATCGCAACCAAATTCTAGGTTCGGGAGTCGATTACGCAAAGGGAAGGTGTTAGCACCCTCTACGTCCGTTGTACTCAACAGGAACCTCTTGATTTGATTCGGGGGATAAGTTAGCTAGGTTTGTTTGTTTTCTTCTAAGGTAGTAGGATTTGTTTTCTAGGGGAAAATGGGTGGTTTTTTTTATTAGGGTGCTCGGCAAGGATTATAACCCTTGTGCCTACGTATTCCCTCATGCAATGGAAAAGTCAGAGCGTTCGTAGTTTGTGGGACTACGGTTGGTTGATGTTTTTTTAAACGAACGAGTGTTTAATTCGCATTCTAACTGCTAAACGTTGGCTTGTCTGCTCGCTAGGGGAGGCTGAAGCACGAGTTTATATGCACGGAAGAATGGACTAAACAATGTTCTTTTGTGAAAGTTGTTTGAGTATGAATTAAGTGTATTAGAGATTTAATTGAGAAAAAAGGTTTGATTTGGATGTGTTAGGGTTTAGTTCGCACGGGGGTGTGTTTGGTGTGTTAAATATTTTAGAGGAAGAATGACGATTATTCGATAAATGAGACGTCGACCTCGTAACCAATTAATCGGGGCATTACTGAGATGCTAGATCTCAACGACACCTTTTTCATTCTATTAATTGTGAAATTGTGTTTGTTGGACAATGGGCTTCTTTGTCCATGTAATTAGGGCAAGTGTTTTAGGAACGAAAGATCGAAATGAACACAACCCAAAGCTTGCGCCTCAAGAGCGTTCATTCAAGAGCCCAAGAAGTGCTAGACCTCAAGAGTCCACTACTTTCGTAATTTAATTAGGAAAAATGATTTGAATTTGATTAGAGTATTTTAATTAGACATAATTAATCGGATTAGGGTTTGAATGGATTAAGTTTTAAGGAGGATTAAATAGGATTGAGGTTTAAGTTTTTTAGAAATGGAAGATAGAAACGAACACAACCCAAGGCGTGCGCCCCAAGAGCGATCGTTCAAGGACCCAAGGAATGCTAGACTCCAAAAGCCCACTACTTCCATAATTTAATTAAGAAAAAGGTTTGTGAATTAACCTAGGTGGTTTATGATTTAATTTAGTTAAGAATGTATTTTATGATAATTTTAGAGTTAGAGAAATTGGATTAATTAAAATATTAATTAATAAAATAATTAATTAATATAAATAATTTTAATAAAATTAGAAATTAAATTAGTAAATAGATTTTATGATTTTCTGAAAAAAAGAAATAATTAAAAGTTTTTTCTTTTGGTTTTTATACTAAAAGGTGATAATAATAATAAGTTCTAAAAAAAACAAATAAATGGGCTAGAAATGTTAGTAGAAAGGGGGGTGCGGTTAGAAACGAATCCCAAGCCTAATAAGGCTAAGCCCAACACTGGGAGGGTCCACCATGGTCCTCAGTCAAGCATTTGACTATCAGAGTGTATCTGGGGTGTTGATCTAATCCTGAGTCAGCTATTGACTCCAGATCAAAGGGTGGCTCACGCGTGTGCAGGTAAGGGAGATGTGAAGACGCGCACAGAATCATGGGAATGGGACATCCGGTGACACTTGTCACCGGTGGGTGAAGCCACCCAGACCCCCACAAATCCAATGTTATCAAACCAAAAGGAGATGATGAAAATTCATAACCTCAACTCTATTCTCTCTCCCGTCTCTTTCTCTCTCAACAAAAGAGGCCTTGCCGGAAACCTAGAAACGGCCGGAGAAGCGGCGGCGCGCGGCGGCCGCCACCGTCTTCTCCGGCGACACCAACCCAAAACCTTAAACAACCTACACTAACCTCCCTCAACTTTTCCTCCTCTCTCCAAATCTGACTACAGATTTCTCAAAAAAACTACCCAAATCAACAAATCAAGTTATTCCTAAACAAAACCCTAATTCTCAAACTATCAGAAAATGCGTAATACCACCACAACAATGTCAAAGCATGAAAATGAAAGATCAAAAGAACGCAACGAGATCAAAGCGAGCAAGGTTCAGAGATAAATGACGTTCAAAAGAGTACCTCTTGAAGAGCTTCGTCTGAGGGTGTCTTCAACCGTTCCAGGTATCTTCAATCGCTATTCTCCCCCTTTCAGCTTCTTCTTCTGTTTCTCTTTCAAATTTTTCTGTCCACGATTCGCCTTCTGTAAGTTTCTTTAGCTCAAGTTTAATTAAGTCTCAGTGTGAGACTTCAACAAACTTTTGTAATCGAGCTCTAGTGATTAAGTTTTAGGAATCTTTGTAGAAACGGCTTAGGTTTTTTTTTTCATTTGCCAATGATTGGCATTCTATTTATAGGATAAATTGGGATTGCTTGGTACGTGTGAATTAGGGTAGAGCTCAGAGGAATATTCCTTCAAGTGTGTGAGAAATTTGAGCTGTCAATTTGCAATACCGTTAGAGATGGTGGAATGTACCCTGATTTCGTGGGATATGATTTGCTACGTGAACCAATTTCTCTGCTGCAGAGGTTTTTCTTTTTGTCTCTTCTGCCTTCTAGAAACTCATGTGGTCCCTACTTGAATTTGTGCCTTGTTATAGAATGCTTGTACCTCTTATGATTTTTGATATGTTGCAGAAATCTCATTTGAACATCGTATTGAATCTGCTGCTAACTGACTTTATTTTTCTTTTTCATGTGTGCACCATTGGCACGAGGGGCTTGATACAAGGTTGGTGTTGGTGAGAATTTTGTGGCTTCATTGTGAAAACATCAATGGCATGCTTGGTTTATTTTGCTGAGGTCATCATTATTATTTCTGATATGTACTTGATCCTTGTAATTGAAGGTAGCTGCTCTAACTTATGTTGAAATGATACAGGTGTTTTTCTTGGAGTAACTGAAGCTCAATACTTGGACAAAGCTAAAATATAGAGAGCAGGTGGGACCGAGCAGAAGAATTCTTGACTTGGCTTCGAGGAATTCTTGGTATGTTCCAATACTCAATACTATTAGTTGTTCCTTAATGACCAACTATTTAAGCCTTGATGTCTCCTAGTCATATACAGGTTCTAAATTGCCTTCTTTAACCTATAATATGTCTTTCTCCGGGAATGTGATCAAGCAGTTTTCATATTTGGTAAAATCCTAAGTATTTCCATCATTATATTCCCACACCATTTACCTTTACCATTAGCTTATTACCTTCTCAATATCTTTTCCTACTTGGTACAGGGCTCTTGAGTAGCTTCGGAGATGGTCCTGGTGATGACTGCATTGCCTGGGGATTGATCAAACTCAAACCGTGATGTGGATGCTGCCAACGGATATTCTTTAAGCTCAGACCAGGTGCCTTAATTGTAACTTCAATACTTGTGGCAATGTGATTTTTTTTGGAATGATGTAGTCACCTTGTGGAACAGCTTTCATGACCTTGAAAATGATTCTGAAGCTGGAAATATTTTGGATCTGATTTGGTATTGTATTCCTGAAACTTAACCAGATTTTCAATTTTGATTTTCAGCCTATGTATCTTGCCTTTTAAATTAATGTCATTTGGTTTGTTGTGAATGTTTGTCCCACTTGTTTTTCATAGGCATTCATCTTGGCATGGGGATGGAGCTAGTGATATGGTATGGGGACTCTTAGGAAAAAGAAACCCGTGGCATTGCTCATGAAGCACAAGACTTAATTATGTTTTGTAGTCTCTTAGACCTAGCCTTTGTAAAAATGAGACTTGTAATTGCACTGTAATGTTCTTGTAATCCTCTTTCATCCCTCGTGTGATTTAATAAATGGGCCTTTGAGCATTGCTTCTTGGAAATAATTGTACACCAATGTTTAAATGTAAACACCTTGGTAACAATTTTAATTACTCTTGTGAAGGCATTCCAACGTTACTTTTAACTTCTTTTGGCACTCTGGTCTTCTTATATCTTGTCTTGATTTTGACTCTTCATATCTTGAAACAACATGGCATAAATAGGCTTGGGTAAATCAAATTTGAAACAAATTTTAACACGGCTTAGAAATAGTTTAAACACGACACAGTAATTCCATCATGTATTTGGAATAAGGCCATAATTCAAACATATCTTTGGAACCAATTTGCCATTGTAGCTTGAAGATCATATCTTGCCAATTCAAACTTCATGATCCACCAAAAACAAGATTCCATCGTGAACTACATGAATCACGTGTTTTAAAGCACTAGTTAGAAAATAAACTTGAAGTTTAATCAAGATGATTCCCATGGTTTACAAATGGGGCACCAAATATTTCTTCATGATGCATCATGACCAACCTCATGTCTTGATTTTAAGAAGAATTGACATTGTTTTGAATAATTACTTCACTTATCTTTACTTGAAATCAAACACTCATGCAAGATCTAGTAACCACCACAAGCACACACCAGATCTCCATAACCTGAACTCTAAAGGATCATGGCCACAGGCTACAAAGCTTGGTATAAGAAAATGAGAAGGTGGGACAAATTTGGGGTATGACAGGGTCTTACACTCTAATAGAGGCCCAAAAAGTTTTTAAATAAAAGAAACGGGACTTACAACACGAGGGTAGGCCCAAATGATTTGAGTTTTGAACTGGGGATTGCGTTGGGATTTTTCTTTTAACGCGGAGGGACTTATACAATATCTGAGGTCCAAAATGGTTTTGGTTAAAAGGGGATTGGGTCTTACACTCTATTAGAGGCCCATGAGTGTTTAAAAATGATTGATGAGGGTGGAATCAACCAAAACCCTAATTTCTTCATTTTTAAAAGTGAATTCTTAAAGAAAATCAATAAAAAAAGGGTTAAATATGTATAAGGTCCCTGAAAATAACCCAACATTCAAGTTTGGTCCCTATAAAAATTTTCTTCAAGGTTTGTCCCTCCTAAAGCTTTCTGTTTCTAACTGTAGTCCCTCCCGTTAGTTTCCACTAATGGTGGCTTATGTGGCATGCCACGTGGAAATTTTTTGATGACGTGGCTTACATGTGACAATGCCAACGTGGTAAAAATTGATGACATGTATGCCATGTGGCAATTGTTTCAATTTTAATTTTTTTTATATTAATATCATAATTGAACCCAGAAATGGTAGCTACTTCCTGGCTAATTCCTAGCTAATCTCTAGGTAATTTAAACACACAATTTTTGTAGCTAATTCATAGCTAATCTCTAGCTAATTTAAACACACCATTTTTATAGCTAATTCATAGCTAATGTCTATCTAATTTAAACACAGAATTATATTAGTAATACACAACTCATTGATTCTCATTATAACCCAAGTGTTGCAAAAACATAATACCACTTATAATTATCTAACATAGTTTTACTGTCATCTTATAACATTGCTCCAAATAACATAACCAAAACAAAAACAAAAATAAACATATTCTACATGCATGTGTAACCCATGAATGATGATGTTTCTCAAAATTGTGCCGGTGCCGGTGCCGGTGCCGGTGCTAGTGCTGGAGAAGGTGATGTAGCTTCTTGCAAATGCAGTACTGTTAGTTAACTTGATCAAGGCTATGAGAGCAGCTTCTTGCTCATTCCCCGACGTTGTTTCAATGAACTTGTTGATGCTTCATGAATACATGAGAACCTGTTGAATACATGAAAAATTTATACTTGTTAGTGGATCCTTTAACAAGTATAGGATACAAGAGCAGAATTCTTTAAATTTATACCAAGCTGAAATTAGCGGATCCTAAAGCCTCAACCTGTGATAAAACCTGTGCAACAATTTCAACATCGTATGTTAGAGTTGACTGCATGAAAAATTCAAATGACAGGATCGTGCATAATGACACATCAAGACAAAGTACTGATGTGTGAGAACTAAATAATCAAAATTAAGAAAACTGCAGACCACCCTATCTTTTGAAATTGTCATGATTGTTCTTAATAGTTGTATTAAGAATTAATATGTCAGACTATCATATTATCAATCAGCAAAATCATGAAGGGAATTCAAGTATAATTCAGAGAAATATCTGCAATGAGCTTTACCACCATTAAGAATGGAAATAATCAAGACCATGAAAGGTGAGAAGTCAAATTTCCATATCAGTGCAATGAACATGAAGCGAAACTGCGTTCAAAGGAAAAAATAATGAAAACTCAAACCAATAAATATTATTTCAAAAGGTGGATCCCAAAAGGAGTAAATGATCAAAGAGGTGTTACAACAAACCTACCAAAAAATTTGGACGTCTCTTGCTAGGCATTCTAACTAGTCCAGTGATCTGCAGCTCTGCAACTCCCCTGCAAAATTGTGCTCTATGACAAGCCAAAGTTAAGGATTGTGACAAAGATAAACAAAATGGTTCACCGCAACTTACGAGATGGAAATGAGAAACATGAAAATACATAATACAATAGACATGCTAGATTCTGCAATGAAAAATGTAAAGGATACTGAATTGACGCTTCATTTTGATCTTCGGATCCACTCATGTCTTTTCTCTTCTTGGGTATGGGAGTCTGCTTCGGTTTTTGTTTCTGTTTATTTGTATGTTGAAGAACAATTCTTCTAAGAGACTGGAACCAGTCATGAAGATTGATAAGATCTCCGTGCTCTTGAGCCAGTGAATACCTGTACACAAAATGTCAACTCAAATCTTGTATGATGCTTTAACATGTCAGAGATAATACTAGAAAGTTTCATGAGATGTAATGGTTGAAGGTTATCTAATAAAATCAACCTCTTAGGTATTTATAGTACGGGTACTCCAGTCCAATTAAAAACAAAAATGTTATGTCTATCTGAGCAAAGACAATTAACATTATTTAAAAAAGTTGAAAAATTGTTATGTCTACAAGCATTATACAATATACTTACATAATTGAGGAATCATGCATGGATGGTAATAGGGCTTTGCCACTCTTGTTACAACAACTACAATGTAAAATATTATGGAACTCCCACAGATCAACTTGAATCCTTCTCCTTGGATCTCCAATCAAAACCTATACAAGCAAGAAGTTAATTAAAACAATAGAAGACCAAAAAAGACATCAAGAATGAAAAGAAAAGGCCAACCAAGAAAACTTCTTCTACTGAACAGAGTAGACCCCTAGCTCAATGTGAGCTTGAAGTAGAAAATAAAGCTTTAGGAAAATCAAGAGCCCCAAATCTCTCGCAGTCTACAGTATGCTCCTCTCTAATCCTTTCTATGCCCTCTAGTATACATTCTGTTCTCTGCTACCCCACTTACTATCTTCTGCTGAGTCAGTTATTCTAATACAATACAACTCCCACCTGACATATCACTTATCCCACCTCTTTCAAAGGTACACCTTAAGTATAATGTGCTTATCGGAATGGCTATTAATGAGCATGAAAATGGTTTTTTTCAGAAAAATATTTAGTTAGTTAAATTTGTGAATTAAATTCCTCAGAAAACAAAATCTCAGTTACTTATATATCTGAAAATATCCCGTACAGTAACAGAAAATTAGGTTTTAATATGATTTACAAACAAACAAACATTTCAACAAATTCAATTTCAAATCAAAACATCAAACATCAAAAACCCTAGCAGAACCCTAAATAAATAAATAATCAATCAAATTCAAACAAAAAGAAAACAAAAAACAGAATGATTAAGAATTTGAACCACAAATCCAACCCTAAATCAAGAAACAAATCACTACCTGCTTATACTCTTCAGACGACGTCCATCAGCAGTCTCAATGATGAACTTAGTAGAACAAATATTGGTGAGCCTACGACTTGACGAACAACTTTCTTCTTCTGCTAGGGCACAAGCTCTTTGACAAAGCAATGAAAGACAAAGACTCTAATTCCTCTTTTTCTATTTTTCAAAAAATGACTTTTGAGCTTCTTTCAACTTCTATTTTAATCAGAATATCCAGCGTGGCCTAATGGCCTAATCAAAATAAACAAATGGTCACACATGGCACGTCAGGTCATCCTCCGTTAGTGGAAACTAACGGGAGGGACTAGAGTTAGGGACGAAAAACTTTGGGAGGACTAAAGTTTGAAGAAATTTTTTTTATGGACTAATCTTCAAAGTTGAGTTATTTTCAAGGACCAAATACTTATTTAACCCATAAAAAAATGATAAAACAACAAATAAGCTTGAATAAACAACTTTTGATTTTTGGTTAAGGTTTGAAAAATGATGTTTTAACCACAAGATGAATTAAAACTCATTTGGTTTTGATTTTTCAAGATGAATATTCACTTTTAAAATGTTTTAATTCAATTAAAAATGAATTTATTCATAAAAATACCAACTATATTAAATAAATAATATAAATTTGATTTTTTTATGGAATAAAATATTTCAACATTTTTGTGATTTTTTTCAAAAATAATCAATAAAAAATAATTAAAATTGAGGGAGTTATTAATTTTTCAAATCATTAAAAATAATAGAAAAATGGAAAAAACATTAAAAAGTGGTCTGGGGCGAGGGGGATTCGAACCCCAGACATCTTGTGTGCAGTGTATGCCTCCTACCACTAGGGTGGTGATACATCCCTTTATCAAACCCCAACCACAAATATACAAGGCTTGCCTTGTTTTTGGCCTGGCCAAGGCAAGGCAAGACAAGATTTTGGCCAAAAACGTGAAGTTTGTAACTTTCTCATTTCTCCATGGATTGGGACAAAATTTAAGTCTATCCTGCCTAGAATTTCACAAGGAATCCAATGGTGGTGGTGGTTTTTTTAGATGAGGTCCCCATTTTTAAACTCGATAGTGGTTTTGAAATAGGCTTCCCTTTGCATTTTCTGTGCTCCCTCATGGTACAGGCATTAGGGGTGTTCAAATCCAAACCTATCCAAATAAAAACCGCAAACCGATCCCAAAAAACCTAAAACCGCAAAAAACCGAAACTTTTTGGATGTATTTGGATGTCATTTTGTAAAAACCGATCAGTTCGGATTGGATTTCAAATTGATTTTTCAAAACCGATCCAAACCAAACCAAACCGCATGTATATATTTTTTATACTTATTTATTTTTTATTAGTATATATGTTGTGTTAATTTAATATTAGATGATACTTACTTTTTTAAATAATATTTATTAGTTTGATTTAATCTTCTTATTTTTATTATTTTCATCTTGTAATATTAACTTTTGATGTAGTATATTATATATTATGTCAAACTTATTATTTAATAGTACTTTTAGAATATTAATAAAGGATATAATTTGTGATTTGGATATCCAAAAAACCGATCCAAATTAAACCGCATTAAATTGGATTGGATCATATAAGATTTTTTTAATCAATCATCCAAAACCGAACCAAACCGTGGGTTAATTTATCTTTGGATCGGATGATATTTTGCTTCAAAACCGATCTAAACCGAACCGCGAACACCCCTAATAGGCATGAATTACATGATGAATTGGTCCAAACACAACATATATAACATGTATGAGATGTGTATGATCAGTGGACTTCAAAGCAATGCATATTTTAAAGAGTTCAAGTTGAGATGCTTACCTCTTTGGGAGCTTTTTGGGAAATCTTTCAAGGACCTTGTTCCAGAAATGTTTTGATGCTTTGAACACTCTCAAATGATCCCTTAGAAGCTTTTAGGATGATTGGAATCAGCTGGAAACCTCAGGAATGGAAACTGGCCCTTTCTTGCAAAATGGGCAAAAATGCCCAAAATAGCAACTCTCTAAAATGGTGTTCCAGATGTGGGGAACCATTTGGGTCAGTTCAAGGACGATATTTGGAGTGTGTTTGAGGCTTTATCTGATTTTGAAAGTGACTGAATCAAGACATGGCTTGAAATATGCAAAAAAGTCCTATTTTGAGGTTTTGAGAAGGGACTTTGAGATTTTGGTGTTACAGGTCAATTGTGGGAGTTTGGACAGCTTAGATATGACATATTGGATGTGTTTGGATCATGAGCTGTGATGGAATTGCTCTCTAACTCAAAAACTCAGAGTTACCTTGCTAAAGAATGCATTTTTGCCTAGAGAAAGAGATTTTGAGGAAAGCATCAGTTTGATGGCTATGGTGTACTCAAATTGAGCACAAATGAACTCTATTTATAGTAGAGCAAGTTTGTTTTTCCAGCAATAGTGAATGGAGGCTGCTGCAGACCTTTGGCCAATTGGAGCATTTTGGAATCTCAAGTCTCCTCTAGCCATTGACTAGAGGTTAAAGAACAGGCCTTTGGTTCCCTAGTTCAGAGATCATCCTTGACTCATTCAGTTGGAAATGGCTCAGTTCATGCCACCTTGGTGCATCTATTGAATGCTCCAAAACAAAATTGGAGTCTTGTCCCTTCTTTAGGGTTTTTTAGGTTTGCCATGCTATTTTTAGTTCCAAAGACTTGAGAAGCTTATGGATCAATGTTTGTCTCTCTTTGGTCTCTCCCTGAAGTGTTCAGATGGATAAACTTGTTTGCATTTGGACAAATTGCTCAAATCGATCAAAATGCACAAATCTGCCTTGTTATGACAGTTGCAGCAAGGCATATTGCTGCTGTCATAACTCTTAGATCAGATGGGATTTGATGGAGTTCTTGGCCATTTTGGAAAGCTCTCATATGATACAACATATGTGTGATCATAGTTTTTCTTGACACTTTTTGGATCCAAGTGAAAAATGCCCTTACATTTTGGAAAAAGTGAAACAGATTCTGACTTAGTGAAAATTTCACTAAGTGTTGGAAAAAGTGACATTTCTTGTTTTCAGCCATTTTGATCCAACCATAACTCAAAATCCATGATGAATTGGAATGAGGTGTAGTTGACACTTTTAAAGTATGCCATGAGAGCTACAAATCCATCTTTGGATCAGCCAAAATGGTTGCTTGGATCTCAAGTTATGATCCTTGGAAGTTGGTACCCTAGCCACTTTGTTCCATAACTTAGAAAATTTCTAAGTTTTTTATGGTTACCCCTTTTACAAGTTATCCCACTTTTCTTGATTTTTCTTGATGAATGATGATTCCAATCACACATTAACATCATTTTAGGGTTAGGGAACCATAATTGGTAAAAAAATCAAAAAGTCAAACTTTGACTTTTGGGCACAGTTGACTTTTTATCAGATGAATTCCAAACTGTGTGATCCTCTATGAAATCAAGTCCTTGACCTAAATCAAACTTGATGGATTAATTTCGTAGATGTTATAGGGTGTGTTGAATCATGTCCCAAGGTTTGGCAGCATGTCCTGGTCAAAAGTCAAAGGTACAGTTGACTTTTCTCGCGAAACCCTAATTGTGGTCCTGATGAAATTGAAACTTGTGGGTCAAGCTTCTTGGATCAATCCATTGTTGCAAATGGATCAATGTATTGTATTTGAGACCCTTAAATCATGTCTTGAGGTTTTGGCTCATGTTTTGTCCCAAAAGTCAAATTAGGGGTGAATTAGATCAAGAAACCCTAATTCCTAATTTTTGATGTATGCATCCCCTGAGGTTAAATTGACTTGATGATGGGGTCCATGAGGTCCCTTGGAGTATCTTGGGTTATGCTTTGAAGTATTGGCTCATGCTCAGAGGAAAATTCCCATCTAGAGGCCTTGGTCGACCAAAACCCTAATTTGGTGACACTGGCGATCTTGAGGCTTGATCCACTTGGAATATTGCAACCTTGTGCTTAATCCTTGATGTGAGAGTCCTCTTGATCCTTTATAGGTGTTTTAGAGGTTAGACAAGTTGAATATCATGTCATTTCTTGATTGATCATTTGTCTAAGAGCTCTGAGGGGGCTTGAAACCCTAAGTTTGATTGTAGTGGATGCTCACCCATCTTTGCGGAGACTAATGAGGTATGATGGTCCATCCATATTGTGATGATGACTTGCACAATGATGGGAAATCTTAGTGGTCAAAATTTAGGGAATGACACTTTCCAGTTTATTACAACGCCTATTAGGCCGTGGTTGTAATTATCATATATACAACGACAATCTACATAACAACGCCTTCGCCCGCGTCATTATATGTCATTCCCAACCGTTATTAAATGGGTTTTTAGTAGTAGTGACCGAATGTCTATGATGCATTGGTACGAGTACGTACCCGATGCGGGTAACGGTACTGGTACGGAATACAGCATTTTTAAAAAAATCAAGGTACGGGTACGTTAATAAAAAATAAGAGTTTTCTATAAAATGTATGAGTATAGAACTAAATTGTTAGGTTCACAACAAAACATCACTATAAAAGTTAAAAAAATCAAAAGTAATGTTAAGATATAGTAATGAAGAAATTAAAATACATAAATATACTACATTAATATTTGAAAAAAGTACAAATTTCACTCAAAATCGAGTAATGAGAAATAATGAAATACCACGAGTACGGTACGTGTACCCGGTACGGGTGCGTACCCGGTACGGGTGCGTACCCTGTACGGGTGCGTACCCGGTACCGGTACTTCACCATTTTAGAAGTACCCATGCTTCAGAGCCGAATGTGCATTTGTTAGGATTAAAGCGGAGTTTGTATTTCCTCAGACGCTCGAATAACTTGGACAGGTGTGTCAAATGCTCTTCTTCTGTTTTAGATTAGGCAATCATATCATCGACATACACTTCGATTTCTTTATGCATCATGTCGTGAAATAGAGTAGTCATGGCCCTTTGATAGGTTGCCCCGGCGTTCTTCAAACCGAACGACATTACCTTGTAACAAAAGGTGCCCCATGGGGTGATGAATGAAGTTTTCTCCATATCTTCCAGCGCCATTTTGATTTGATTATAGCCCGAGAATCCATCCATGAAGGAGAAAAATTTGAACTTTGTTGTACTGTCTACCAGCATGTCTATGTGTGGTAAGGGGAAATTATCCTTTGTACTTGCTTTGTTTAGATCCCTGTAGTCTACACACATTCTGAATTTTCCGTCCTTTTTCAAAACTGGCACTATGTTGGCCAACCATTGAGGATATTCTAAGGTGGCAAGGAAACCTGCGTCGATTTGTTTTTGCACTTCCTCCTTGATTTTGATAGCCATATCCGGGTGAGTCCGTCTCAACCTTTGTTTTACCAGCGGACATTCTGACTTCAAGGGTAGATGATGTTCCACGATGCTGGTATCTAACCCTGGCATGTCCTGATAAGACCAAGAAAACACATTGGGAAACTCTTTGAGAAGTTTTATCAAGCTTTCTTTGACAGCTGGATTGAGCAGTGCTCCAATCTTAACCTCTTTCTTTTCTTCCTCTGATCCCAAATTGACCGTTTCCAACGGCTCTTTGTGAGGTTCAATGGACCTTTCCTCTTGTCTGAGTAATCGAGAGATCTCTTCTGTAATTTGCTCGTCCTCTTCTTCTTCAGCTTCAAATACCGGGAATTCAAAGTTGGGAGAAGGCATTAGATCGTATGTTTCAATGGGGTTCAAAACAAGCAATCTGCATGACGTGATGATTCGTTTTTTAGAAGAGATGGAGAGAATGCAAGAGTGTGTGCAGTGTATTTTCTGAAAAATGCTTGTTTTTATTTTTGGGCTATTTTAGGATTATCATTTTCTGAAAAAGTGAAAAGTGAAAACAACAATAAATGCGGGAATGACAGAACGATATTTATTTATTTATGATTTGTCGATTCTTGAAATACAGCCCTATAAAACAAAACTCTATCGCTTTGGGCAAAGCGAAGAGGGATATTTACAGAAAGTGAGCCCTATAAAAACATTTGTTCACCTGGGCCGGGTGCAAGGTTAAAACAAAGATGGAAATTACTTAGACTTATGGACGACTTTTGGGACATCGACAACAACCCATTGGCGATGAACCCCTCGGTGAATCACAAAGTCTGGTACCTTCTTTCTCGGTTTGTCCTCAGAAATGACACTGATTTCTAGCGGAGCAGGATCATTGGAGTCTTCCTCCCATGCAGAGTTGTCGTAAACGAACTCTTCTGTTGTAGCTTCCTTAGTGTTTTCACTCTCAAGAGGATCTCCCCAACTAGTCGGTTAGATGTCCTCGTATCTGATGCGAGAGCTTTCAGGAGCGATGTACTTGACCAGGAAGTCGTACTTACCACTCGGTTGTCCTAAGGTGTCACATACTTCTGTGGGGATAGAGGAGTCATCCTCTTCGATGACGTTGACCTCAGGAAAAGCATAGTTGATGAACTCTTGTCCTGCAATCTTTGCAGATTCATCATTGTGTTGGATATCTTCGGAATATCCTGAGTAATGATCCCATGACTCGGTGGAGACGTGGGTATTCCTTTCAATATTACTCAGCTGATAGGCATTGTTTGACTGACTCTTTTGCCCCAAGTCCTCTGGGTATGGTTTCCAGATAGGCAAGTCATCCAAGGGATCATAATAGTCCTGATCGAAGTTGTTCTTCATTAGGTCATCTTCTAATGAGATAAGTGGAGCACGACATCCTTTAGGATCACAATCTCCGTAAATCATTCGAACGTCTGATCTTTGTATATATCTCGGGCCCTGCTTGGGAAAATAGAATGGCATGTGCGTTTCTTCCTGAGACATATAACCTTTGTCATTAAGATAAGATTTCCATTCCTCGTCCGTATCGGAGGAGTCACTATTATTGGTGGTGTGTACTTCTTGAGACATTGGGTGGAGGAAGCCTCCACTGTGGAAGAAGTCCTGAATGGGATGAAAATTTTCATCTTTGGTAGCAGTCTGGGTACAGGCTGAGGAGAAACCAAGACCTTTCATTGTCTTGTTATCCGTAGGAATTATGAGTTGTCCCCATCCTTTTATGTCATTACCCTTGATTACTTCGAGAGCATCTTTGTATGAGGAAATCGATGTCCCTTTTTCTGATCGATTCTCATTGCTCACCGAGAGTGCTTGAAACTGGGTTCCAATAACCTCCTCGGGTTCTACACAGGAGAATGATGATAAGTTGCTCACAATTAAGGCCTGCTCTCCGCAGACTATAACTAGCTTGTCATTCTTGACAAACTTCAGCTTCTGGTGAAGTCTCGAAGTAACTGCCCCAGCTTCGTGTATCCAAGGTCTTCTTAATAAATAGCTGTATACTGCCCGGATGTCCATGACCTGAAAAGTGACTTGGAAAGTGTGAGGACCGATAGTTATGGGAAGATCAACTTTGCCGATAACTATTTTTCTAGATCCGTCAAAGGCTTTGATGATGACCTCACTGCCTCTCACCAGGGCTCCTTGAAATGATAGTCGTATCAGAGTTGATTTTGGCATAACATTCAAAGATGATCCTGTGTCTACCAGTACGCTGGCTAGAGCATCGTCCGGGTAGTTGACTGTAATATTAAGTGCCATATTGTGATTTTTGCCTTCTTCCGGCAGTTCTTCATCACTGAATCCTAAATTGTTGCAGGAAGTGATGTTGGAAATGATGCGGTCAAACTGCCTTACGGTCACATCTTGTTCTACGAAAGCTTGCTCCAAGACTTTCTGCAAAGCTTCCCTGTGAGCTTCGGAACTAAGCAGGAGAGATAGCACAGAGATTCTAGATGGAGTTTGCAACAGTTGGTCCACAATGTTGTACTTGCTTTTATGAATGAGCTTCAGCATCTCATCGCTGTTTTTTACTAGTTCTGGATTACTAGATCGACTGACTGGTTGATTGGAAACTTCTGTTTGAGGCTACTTCTCTTTGGTAGGTTCTCCAACTCCTCGGTTGAAGATCCGACCGCTCCGTGTTACTCGATTGATGTTGGCAATGTTTACGATGGAGGGTAATGGAGTTTCCTTTCCATTTTTGATAGTTGTTGCACCGTACTTGTAAGGGATAGCCTTCTCCGATTTGTACGGTATTGGTCCTGGAAAGTAGATAACCGCAGGAGCTTTCTGGTTTCTTTGACCATTATAGGCAACCTCAATCAGTTCCTAGTTGGGAACCTTTCTACTATCAAGAGGGATTCTTGATTCACCGAGTAGAGGGATTATGGCGCAAACGTCTTTGGACAGAAATTGAATGATCAAAGTGTCCAAAATTAGTCTAAGGAATCGTGGGATGCAAGTTTGTACCAAATGCTGTCAAAAATCAGTTTGTGTTTAGGCAACTTGTGAGATCCATAACTCCTAGCTCAAATGGAGTTTGATTGAGTTCTTGGACATTTTGGAAAGCCCTCATAACATACTTTAACTTTGTTGTTCACCAATGGACCTGGTTCAACTTGAATCAAGGTGAAAAATGACCTCAAAGTTTGGAAAAAGTGAAACAAATTCTGACTTGTTACAAATTTCACTAAGGGTTGGAAAAAGTGGTCATTTTCACTTTTTGTGATTTTGATCAATTCATAACTCAAAATCCATGAGGATTTGGAATCTCTTGTAGTTGACATATTTGAAGTACGTAAGATGAAATTTCATTTGAGCTTTGAATGGGAGAAAAATGCCTTATGGTTTAGGAGTTATGACCTTGCAAAGTTGGTACAAAATCACTTTTATTCCATAACTTAGAAATTTTTAAGTTTTCTATGGTTGCCCCTTTTGCAAGAAACCTCATTTTTCTTGATTTTTCTTGATATATGATGATCAAAATCATACATTAACATTGTTTTTGACTTAGGGGAACCATATTTGTGAAAATTTCCAAAAAGTCAAACTTGACTTTGGGCACAGTTGACTTTTTGTCAGATGAAATCCAAATTGTGTGATTCTTTGTGCAATCAAATTCTTGACCCAATTCAAACCTAATGGATGGATTCCATAGGTGTTGTAGGGTGTATTGAATCATGTCCCATGTTTTGGGAGCATGTCTTGGTAGAAAGTCAAAGGTACAGTTGACGTTTTCTTCAAAACCCTAATTGTGGTCCAGATGAAAATGAAACTTGTGAATCAAGCTTCTTGGATCAATCCATTGTTGCAAATGGATCAATGTGGTGTATTTGAGGTCCTCAAATCATGTCTTGAGGTCTTGGCTTATGCTTTACCTTAAAAGTCAACTTAGGGGTGAATTAGGTCAAGAAACCCTAATTCCTGATTTTTGATGAATGCATCCCCTGAGGCTAAATTGACATGATGATTGGGTCCATGAGGTCCCTTGGAGTATCTTGGGTTATGCTTTGAAGCATTGACTCATGCCCAGAAGAAAATTTTCACCTGGAGGCCTTGGTCGACCAAAACCCTAATTTGGTGACACTGGCGATCTTGAGGCTTGATCCACTTGGAATGTAGCAACTTTGTGCTTGGTTCTTGATGTGGGAGTCCTCTTGACCCCTTATGGTTGTTTGAGAGGTTAGAAAAGTTGAAGATCATGTCATTTCTTGATTGATCCTTTGTCTAAGTGCTCTAAGAGCACTCAAACCATAATTCTTGATTGTGGTGAATGCTCAACCATCTTTGAGGAGATTAAAGAGGCATGATGGTACATCCATATTATGGTGATGATTCGCACAATGATGGGAAATCTTGGTGGTCAAAATTTGGGGTATAACAGGTCGACACGAAGGCGGACTCAAATCCAAACACAAAGGTAGGCCGACACGAAGGCGGACTCTTATCCAAACACAAACGTAGGCCGGCACGAAGGCGGTCTCATAACTAGAGGTTACCATCACAAGACGTATTTTAAAAAGGAAGGTCGACACGAAGGCAAACTCAGATCCAAACACAAAGGTAGGCCGACATGAAGGCGGTCTCATAACCAGAGGTTACCATCACAAGATGGATTTTCAAAAGGAAGGCCGACACGAGGGCGGACTCAGATCCAAACACAAAGGTAGGCCGACACGAAGGCGGTCTCATATCCAAACACAAAGGTAGGCCGACACGAAGGCAGTCTCATAACCAAAGGTTACCATCACAAGATGGATTTTAAAAAGGAAGCCCGACACGAAGGCAGACTCAGATCCAAACATAAATTAAGGTAGGCCGACACGAAGGCGGTCTCATAACCAGAGGTTACCATCACAAGATGGATTTTTAAAAGGAAGGCCGACACGAAGGCAGACTCAGATCCAAACACAAAGGTAGGCCGAAACAAAGGTGGTCTAATAACCAGAGGTTACCATCAGAAGATGGATTTTCCAAAGCAAGGCCGACACGAAGGCAGACTCAGATCTAAACACAAAGGTAGGGCGACACGAAGACGGACTCATAACCAGAGGTTACCATGACAAGATGGATTTTCAAAAGGAAGGCCGACACAAAGGCGAACTCAGATCGAAACACAATGGTAGGCCGACACGAAGGCGAACTCATATCAAAACACAAAGGTAGACCGACATGAAAGCGGTCTCATAACCAGAGGTTACCATCAAAAGATGGATTTTCAAAAGGAAGGCCGACACGAAGGCAGACACAAATCCAAACACAAAGGTAGGCCGACACTAAGGCGGTCTCATAACCAGAGGTTACCATCACAAGATGAATTTTCGAAAGGCAGGCCGACACAAAGGCAGACTCAGATCCAAAGACGAAGGTAGGGAGACATGAAGGCGGACTCATAACCTGAGGTTACCATCACAAGATGGATTTTCAAAAGGAAGGCCGACACGAAGGCGGACTCAAATCCAAACACAAAGGTAGGCCGACACGAAGGCGGACTCATATCCAAGCACAAACGTAGGCCGACACGAAAGCAGTCTCATAACCAGAGGTTACCTTCACAAGATGAATTTTCAAAAGGAAGGCCGACACGAAGGCAGACTTAGATCCAAACACAAAGGTAGGCCAACACAAAAGCGGTCTCATAACCAGAGGTTACCATCACAAGATGGATTTTCAAAAGGAAAGCTGACACTAAGGCGAATTCAGATCTTAACACAAAGATAGGCCGACACGAAGGAGGACTCATATCCAAACACAAAGGTAGGTCAACACAAAGACGGTCTAATAATTAGAGGATACCATCACAAGACGGAATTTAAAAAGGAAGGCCGACACGAAGGTGGACTCAGATCCAAACACAAAGATAGGCCGACACAAAGGAGGTCTCATAACCAGAGGTTACCATCACAAGATGGATTTTCAAAAGGAAGGCCGACACGAAGCCGGACTCAAATCCAAACACAAAGGTAGGCCAACACGAAGGCGATCTCATATCCAAACACAAAGGTAGGCCGACACTAAAGCGGTCTCATAACTCGAGGTTACCATCACTAGATGGATTTTCAAAAGGAAGGCATAAACGAGGGCGGACTCAGATCCAAACCCAAAGGTAGGCCGACACGAAGGCGGTCTCATAACCAGAGGTTACTATCACAAGATGGATTTTCAAAAGGAAGGCTGATACGAAGGCGGACTCAGATCTAAACACAAAGGTAGGCCGATATGAAGGTGGTCTCATAACTAGAGGTTACCATCACAAGAATGATTTTTGAAAGAAAGGCTGACACGATGGCGGACTCAGATTAAAACACAAAGGTAGGGCGACACGAAAGCGGACAAATAATCTGAGGTTACCATCACAAGATGGATTTTCAAAATGAAGGCTGACACGAAGGCGGACTCAAATCCAAACACAAAGGTAGGCCGACACAAAGGCGGACTCATATCCAAACACAAAGGTAGGCCGACACGAAAGCGGTCTCATAACCAGCGGTTACCATCACAAGATATATTTTAAAAAGGAAGGCCGACACGATGGCGGACTCGGATCCAAACACCAAGGTAGACCGACGCGAAAGCGGTCTCATAACCAGAGGTTACCATCACAAGATGGAATTTAAAAAGGAAGGCCGAAACGAAGGCTGACTCAGATCCAAACACAAAGGTAGGCCGACACGAAGGCGGTCTCATAACCAGAGGTTACTATCACAAGATGGATTTTCAAAAGGAAGGCTGATACGAAGGCAGACTCAGATCTAAACACAAAGTTAGGCCGACATGAAGGCGGTCTCATAACCAGAGGTTACCATCACAAGAATGATTTTCGAAAGAAAGGTTGACACGATGGCGGACTCAGATTAAAACACAAAGGTAGGGCGACACGAAAGCGGACTAATAATCTGAGGTTACCATCACAAGATGGATTTTCAAAATGAAGGCTGACACGAAGGCGGACTCAAATCCAAACATAAAGGTGGGCCGACACAAAGGCGGACTCATATCCAAACACAAAGGTAGGCCGACACGAAAGCGGTCTCATAACCAGCGGTTACCATCACAAGATATATTTTAAAAAGGAAGGCCGACACGATGGCGGACTCGGATCCAAACACCAAGGTAGACCGACGCGAAAGCGGTCTCATAACCAGAGGTTACCATCACAAGATGGAATTTAAAAAGGAAGGCCGAAACGAAGGCTGACTCAGATCCAAACACAAAGGTAGGCCGACACGAAGGCGGTCTCATAACCAGAGGTTACTATCACAAGATGGATTTTCAAAAGGAAGGCTGATACGAAGGTGGACTCAGATCTAAACACAAAGGAAGGCCGACATGAAGGCGGTCTCATAACCAGAGGTTACCATCACAAGAATGATTTTCGAAAGAAAGGCTGACACGATGGCGGACTCAGATTAAAACACAAAGGTAGGGCGACACGAAAGCGGACTAATAATCTGAGGTTACCATCACAAGATGGATTTTCAAAATGAAGGCTGACACGAAGGCGGACTCAAATCCAAACACAAAGGTAGGCCGACACAAAGGCGGACTCATATCCAAACACAAAGGTAGGCCGACACGAAAGCGGTCTCATAACCAGCGGTTACCATCACAAGATATATTTTAAAAAGGAAGGCCGACACGATGGCGGACTCGGATCCAAACACCAAGGTAGACCGACACGAAAGCGGTCTCATAACCAGAGGTTACCATCACAAGATGGAATTTAAAAAGGAAGGCCGAAACGAAGGCTGACTCAGATCCAAACACAAAGGTAGGCCGACACGAAGGCGGTCTCATAACCAGAGGTTACTATCACAAGATGGATTTTCAAAAGGAAGGCCGACACGAAGGCAGACTCAAATCCAAACACAAAGGTAGGCCGACACTAAGGCGGTCTCATAACCAGAGGTTACCATCACAAGATGAATTTTCGAAAGGCAGGCCGACACAAAGGCAGACTCAGATCCAAAGACGAAGGTAGGGAGACATGAAGGCGGACTCATAACCTGAGGTTACCATCACAAGATGGGTTTTCAAAAGGAAGGCCGACACGAAGGCGGACTCAAATCCAAACACAAAGGTAGGCCGACACGAAGGCGGACTCTTATCCAAGCACAAACGTAGGCCGACACGAAAGCAGTCTCATAACCAGAGGTTACCTTCACAAGATGAATTTTCAAAAGGAAGGCCGACACGAAGGCAGACTTAGATCCAAACACAAAGGTAGGCCAACACAAAAGCGGTCTCATAACCAGAGGTTACCATCACAAGATGGATTCTCAAAAGGAAAGCTGACACTAAGGCGAATTCAGATCTTAACACAAAGATAGGCCGACACGAAGGAGGACTCATATCGAAACACAAAGGTAGGTCGACACAAAGACGGTCTAATAATTAGAGGATACCATCACAAGACGGAATTTAAAAAGGAAGGCCGACACGAAGGTGGACTCAGATCCAAACACAAAGATAGGCCGACACAAAGGAGGTCTCATAACCAGAGGTTACCATCACAAGATGGATTTTCAAAAGGAAGGCCGACACGAAGCCGGACTCAAATCCAAACACAAAGGTAGGCCAACACGAAGGCGATCTCATATCCAAACACAAAGGTAGGCCGACACTAAAGCGGTCTCATAACTCGAGGTTACCATCACTAGATGGATTTTCAAAAGGAAGGTAGAAACGAGGGCGGACTCAGATCCAAACCCAAAGGTAGGCCGACACGAAGGCGGTCTCATAACCAGAGGTTACTATCACAAGATGGATTTTCAAAAGGAAGGCTGATACGAAGGCGGACTCAGATCTAAACACAAAGGTAGGCCGACATGAAGGTGGTCTCATAACCAGAGGTTACCATCACAAGAATGATTTTTGAAAGAAAGGCTGACACGATGGCGGACTCAGATTAAAACACAAAGGTAGGGCGACACGAAAGCGGACTAATAATCTGAGGTTACCATCACAAGATGGATTTTCAAAATGAAGGCTGACACGAAGGCGGACTCAAATCCAAACACAAAGGTAGGCCGACACAAAGGCGGACTCATATCCAAACACAAAGGTAGGCCGACACGAAAGCGGTCTCATAACCAGCGGTTACCATCACAAGATATATTTTAAAAAGGAAGGCCGACACGATGGCGGACTCGGATCCAAACACCAAGGTAGACCGACGCGAAAGCGGTCTCATAACCAGAGGTTACCATCACAAGATGGAATTTAAAAAGGAAGGCCGAAACGAAGGCTGACTCAGATCCAAACACAAAGGTAGGCCGACACGAAGGCGGTCTCATAACCAGAGGTTACTATCACAAGATGGATTTTCAAAAGGAAGGCCGACACGAAGGCAGACTCAAATCCAAACACAATGGTAGGCCGACACTAAGGCGGTCTCATAACCAGAGGTTACCATCACAAGATGAATTTTCGAAAGAAAGGCTGACACGATGGCGGACTCAGATTAAAACACAAAGGTAGGGCGACACGAAAGCGGACTAATAATCTGAGGTTACCGTTACAAGATGGATTTTCAAAATGAAGGCTGACACGAAGGCGAACTCAAATCCAAACACAAAGGTAGGCCGACACAAAGGCGGACTCATATCCAAACACAAAGGTAGGCCGACACGAAAGCGGTCTCATAACCAGCGGTTACCATCACAAGATATATTTTAAAAAGGAAGGCCGACACGATGGCGGACTCGGATCCAAACACCAAGGTAGACCGACGCGAAAGCGGTCTCATAACCAGAGGTTACCATCACAAGATGGAATTTAAAAAGGAAGGCCGAAACGAAGGCTGACTCAGATCCAAACACAAAGGTAGGCCGACACGAAGGCGGTCTCATAACCAGAGGTTACTATCACAAGATGGATTTTCAAAAGGAAGGCTGATACGAAGGCGGACTCAGATCTAAACACAAAGGTAGGCCGACATGAAGGCGGTCTCATAACCAGAGGTTACCATCACAAGAATGATTTTCGAAAGAAAGGCTGACACGATGGCGGACTCAGATTAAAACACAAAGGTAGGGCGACACGAAAGCAGACTAATAATCTGAGGTTACCATCACAAGATGGATTTTCAAAATGAAGGCTGACACGAAGGCGGACTCAAATCCAAACACAAAGGTAGGCCGACACAAAGGCGGACTCATATCCAAACACAAAGGTAGGCCGACACGAAAGCGGTCTCATAACCAGCGGTTACCATCACAAGATATATTTTAAAAAGGAAGGCCGACACGATGGCGGACTCGGATCCAAACACCAAGGTAGACCGACACGAAAGCGGTCTCATAACCAGAGGTTACCATCACAAGATGGAATTTAAAAAGGAAGGCCGAAACGAAGGCTGACTCAGATCCAAACACAAAGGTAGGCCGACACGAAGGCGGTCTCATAACCAGAGGTTACTATCACAAGATGGATTTTCAAAAGGAAGGCCGACACGAAGGCAGACTCAAATCCAAACACAAAGGTAGGCCGACACTAAGGCGGTCTCATAACCAGAGGTTACCATCACAAGATGAATTTTCGAAAGGCAGGCCGACACAAAGGCAGACTCAGATCCAAAGACGAAGGTAGGGAGACATGAAGGCGGACTCATAACCTGAGGTTACCATCACAAGATGGGTTTTCAAAAGGAAGGCCGACACGAAGGCGGACTCAAATCCAAACACAAAGGTAGGCCGACACGAAGGCGGACTCTTATCCAATCACAAACGTAGGCCGACACGAAAGCAGTCTCATAACCAGAGGTTACCTTCACAAGATGAATTTTCAAAAGGAAGGCCGACACGAAGGCAGACTTAGATCCAAACACAAAGGTAGGCCAACACAAAAGCGGTCTCATAACCAGAGGTTACCATCACAAGATGGATTCTCAAAAGGAAAGCTGACACTAAGGCGAATTCAGATCTTAACACAAAGATAGGCCGACACGAAGGAGGACTCATATCGAAACACAAAGGTAGGTCGACACAAAGACGGTCTAATAATTAGAGGATACCATCACAAGACGGAATTTAAAAAGGAAGGCCGACACGAAGGTGGACTCAGATCCAAACACAAAGATAGGCCGACACAAAGGAGGTCTCATAACCAGAGGTTACCATCACAAGATGGATTTTCAAAAGGAAGGCCGACACGAAGCCGGACTCAAATCCAAACACAAAGGTAGGCCAACACGAAGGCGATCTCATATCCAAACACAAAGGTAGGCCGACACTAAAGCGGTCTCATAACTCGAGGTTACCATCACTAGATGGATTTTCAAAAGGAAGGTAGAAACGAGGGCGGACTCAGATCCAAACCCAAAGGTAGGCCGACACGAAGGCGGTCTCATAACCAGAGGTTACTATCACAAGATGGATTTTCAAAAGGAAGGCTGATACGAAGGCGGACTCAGATCTAAACACAAAGGTAGGCCGACATGAAGGTGGTCTCATAACCAGAGGTTACCATCACAAGAATGATTTTTGAAAGAAAGGCTGACACGATGGCGGACTCAGATTAAAACACAAAGGTAGGGCGACACGAAAGCGGACTAATAATCTGAGGTTACCATCACAAGATGGATTTTCAAAATGAAGGCTGACACGAAGGCGGACTCAAATCCAAACACAAAGGTAGGCCGACACAAAGGCGGACTCATATCCAAACACAAAGGTAGGCCGACACGAAAGCGGTCTCATAACCAGCGGTTACCATCACAAGATATATTTTAAAAAGGAAGGCCGACACGATGGCGGACTCGGATCCAAACACCAAGGTAGACCGACACGAAAGCGGTCTCATAACCAGAGGTTACCATCACAAGATGGAATTTAAAAAGGAAGGCCGAAACGAAGGCTGACTCAGATCCAAACACAAAGGTAGGCCGACACGAAGGCGGTCTCATAACCAGAGGTTACTATCACAAGATGGATTTTCAAAAGGAAGGCCGACACGAAGGCAGACTCAATCCAAACACAAAGGTAGGCCGACACTAAGGCGGTCTCATAACCAGAGGTTACCATCACAAGATGAATTTTCGAAAGGCAGGCCGACACAAAGGCAGACTCAGATCCAAAGACGAAGGTAGGGAGACATGAAGGCGGACTCATAACCTGAGGTTACCATCACAAGATGGGTTTTCAAAAGGAAGGCCGACACGAAGGCGGACTCAAATCCAAACACAAAGGTAGGCCGACACGAAGGCGGACTCTTATCCAAGCACAAACGTAGGCCGACACGAAAGCAGTCTCATAACCAGAGGTTACCTTCACAAGATGAATTTTCAAAAGGAAGGCCGACACGAAGGCAGACTTAGATCCAAACACAAAGGTAGGCCAACACAAAAGCGGTCTCATAACCAGAGGTTACCATCACAAGATGGATTCTCAAAAGGAAAGCTGACACTAAGGCGAATTCAGATCTTAACACAAAGATAGGCCGACACGAAGGAGGACTCATATCGAAACACAAAGGTAGGTCGACACAAAGACGGTCTAATAATTAGAGGATACCATCACAAGACGGAATTTAAAAAGGAAGGCCGACACGAAGGTGGACTCAGATCCAAACACAAAGATAGGCCGACACAAAGGAGGTCTCATAACCAGAGGTTACCATCACAAGATGGATTTTCAAAAGGAAGGCCGACACGAAGCCGGACTCAAATCCAAACACAAAGGTAGGCCAACACGAAGGCGATCTCATATCCAAACACAAAGGTAGGCCGACACTAAAGCGGTCTCATAACTCGAGGTTACCATCACTAGATGGATTTTCAAAAGGAAGGTAGAAACGAGGGCGGACTCAGATCCAAACCCAAAGGTAGGCCGACACGAAGGCGGTCTCATAACCAGAGGTTACTATCACAAGATGGATTTTCAAAAGGAAGGCTGATACGAAGGCGGACTCAGATCTAAACACAAAGGTAGGCCGACATGAAGGTGGTCTCATAACCAGAGGTTACCATCACAAGAATGATTTTTGAAAGAAAGGCTGACACGATGGCGGACTCAGATTAAAACACAAAGGTAGGGCGACACGAAAGCAGACTAATAATCTGAGGTTACCATCACAAGATGGATTTTCAAAATGAAGGCTGACACGAAGGCGGACTCAAATCCAAACACAAAGGTAGGCCGACACAAAGGCGGACTCATATCCAAACACAAAGGTAGGCCGACACGAAAGCGGTCTCATAACCAGCGGTTACCATCACAAGATATATTTTAAAAAGGAAGGCCGACACGATGGCGGACTCGGATCCAAACACCAAGGTAGACCGACGCGAAAGCGGTCTCATAACCAGAGGTTACCATCACAAGATGGAATTTAAAAAGGAAGGCCGAAACGAAGGCTGACTCAGATCCAAACACAAAGGTAGGCCGACACGAAGGCGGTCTCATAACCAGAGGTTACTATCACAAGATGGATTTTCAAAAGGAAGGCCGACACGAAGGCAGACTCAAATCCAAACACAAAGGTAGGCCGACACTAAGGCGGTCTCATAACCAGAGGTTACCATCACAAGATGAATTTTCGAAAGGCAGGCCGACACAAAGGCAGACTCAGATCCAAAGACGAAGGGAGGGAGACATGAAGGCGGACTCATAACCTGAGGTTACCATCACAAGATGGGTTTTCAAAAGGAAGGCCGACACGAAGGCGGACTCAAATCCAAACACAAAGGTAGGCCGACACGAAGGCGGACTCTTATCCAAGCACAAACGTAGGCCGACACGAAAGCAGTCTCATAACCAGAGGTTACCTTCACAAGATGAATTTTCAAAAGGAAGGCCGACACGAAGGCAGACTTAGATCCAAACACAAAGGTAGGCCAACACAAAAGCGGTCTCATAACCAGAGGTTACCATCACAAGATGGATTCTCAAAAGGAAAGCTGACACTAAGGCGAATTCAGATCTTAACACAAAGATAGGCCGACACGAAGGAGGACTCATATCGAAACACAAAGGTAGGTCGACACAAAGACGGTCTAATAATTAGAGGATACCATCACAAGACGGAATTTAAAAAGGAAGGCCGACACGAAGGTGGACTCAGATCCAAACACAAAGATAGGCCGACACAAAGGAGGTCTCATAACCAGAGGTTACCATCACAAGATGGATTTTCAAAAGGAAGGCCGACACGAAGCCGGACTCAAATCCAAACACAAAGGTAGGCCAACACGAAGGCGATCTCATATCCAAACACAAAGGTAGGCCGACACTAAAGCGGTCTCATAACTCGAGGTTACCATCACTAGATGGATTTTCAAAAGGAAGGTAGAAACGAGGGCGGACTCAGATCCAAACCCAAAGGTAGGCCGACACGAAGGCGGTCTCATAACCAGAGGTTACTATCACAAGATGGATTTTCAAAAGGAAGGCTGATACGAAGGCGGACTCAGATCTAAACACAAAGGTAGGCCGACATGAAGGTGGTCTCATAACCAGAGGTTACCATCACAAGAATGATTTTTGAAAGAAAGGCTGACACGATGGCGGACTCAGATTAAAACACAAAGGTAGGGCGACACGAAAGCGGACTAATAATCTGAGGTTACCATCACAAGATGGATTTTCAAAATGAAGGCTGACACGAAGGCGGACTCAAATCCAAACACAAAGGTAGGCCGACACAAAGGCGGACTCATATCCAAACACAAAGGTAGGCCGACACGAAAGCGGTCTCATAACCAGCGGTTACCATCACAAGATATATTTTAAAAAGGAAGGCCGACACGATGGCGGACTCGGATCCAAACACCAAGGTAGACCGACGCGAAAGCGGTCTCATAACCAGAGGTTACCATCACAAGATGGAATTTAAAAAGGAAGGCCGAAACGAAGGCTGACTCAGATCCAAACACAAAGGTAGGCCGACACGAAGGCGGTCTCATAACCAGAGGTTACTATCACAAGATGGATTTTCAAAAGGAAGGCTGATACGAAGGCGGACTCAGATCTAAACACAAAGGTAGGCCGACATGAAGGTGGTCTCATAACCAGAGGTTACCATCACAAGAATGATTTTTGAAAGAAAGGCTGACACGATGGCGGACTCAGATTAAAACACAAAGGTAGGGCGACACGAAAGCGGACTAATAATCTGAGGTTACCATCACAAGATGGATTTTCAAAATGAAGGCTGACACGAAGGCGGACTCAAATCCAAACACAAAGGTAGGCCGACACAAAGGCGGACTCATATCCAAACACAAAGGTAGGCCGACACAAAAGCGGTCTCATAACCAGCGGTTACCATCACAAGATATATTTTAAAAAGGAAGGCCGACACGATGGCGGACTCGGATCCAAAAACCAAGGTAGACCGACGCGAAAGCGGTCTCATAACCAGAGGTTACCATCACAAGATGGAATTTAAAAAGGAAGGCCGAAACGAAGGCTGACTCAGATCCAAACACAAAGGTAGGCCGACACGAAGGCGGTCTCATAACCAGAGGTTACTATCACAAGATGGATTTTCAAAAGGAAGGCCGACACGAAGGCAGACTCAAATCCAAACACAAAGGTAGGCCGACACTAAGGCGGTCTCATAACCAGAGGTTACCATCACAAGATGAATTTTCAAAAGGCAAGCCGACACAAAGGCAGACTCAGATCCAAAGACGAAGGTAGGGAGACATGAAGGCGGACTCATAACCTGAGGTTACCATCACAAGATGGGTTTTCAAAAGGAAGGCCGACACGAAGGCGGACTCAAATCCAAACACAAAGGTAGGCCGACACGAAGGCGGACTCTTATCCAAGCACAAACGTAGGCCGACACGAAAGCAGTCTCATAACCAGAGGTTACCTTCACAAGATGAATTTTCAAAAGGAAGGCCGACACGAAGGCAGACTTAGATCCAAACACAAAGGTAGGCCAACACAAAAGCGGTCTCATAACCAGAGGTTACCATCACAAGATGGATTCTCAAAAGGAAAGCTGACACTAAGGCGAATTCAGATCTTAACACAAAGATAGGCCGACACGAAGGAGGACTCATATCGAAACACAAAGGTAGGTCGACACAAAGACGGTCTAATAATTAGAGGATACCATCACAAGACGGAATTTAAAAAGGAAGGCCGACACGAAGGTGGACTCAGATCCAAACACAAAGATAGGCCGACACAAAGGAGGTCTCATAACCAGAGGTTACCATCACAAGATGGATTTTCAAAAGGAAGGCCGACACGAAGCCGGACTCAAATCCAAACACAAAGGTAGGCCAACACGAAGGCGATCTCATATCCAAACACAAAGGTAGGCCGACACTAAAGCGGTCTCATAACTCGAGGTTACCATCACTAGATGGATTTTCAAAAGGAAGGTAGAAACGAGGGCGGACTCAGATCCAAACCCAAAGGTAGGCCGACACGAAGGCGGTCTCATAACCAGAGGTTACTATCACAAGATGGATTTTCAAAAGGAAGGCTGATACGAAGGCGGACTCAGATCTAAACACAAAGGTAGGCCGACATGAAGGTGGTCTCATAACCAGAGGTTACCATCACAAGAATGATTTTTGAAAGAAAGGCTGACACGATGGCGGACTCAGATTAAAACACAAAGGTAGGGCGACACGAAAGCGGACTAATAATCTGAGGTTACCATCACAAGATGGATTTTCAAAATGAAGGCTGACACGAAGGCGGACTCAAATCCAAACACAAAGGTAGGCCGACACAAAGGCGGACTCATATCCAAACACAAAGGTAGGCCGACACGAAAGCGGTCTCATAACCAGCGGTTACCATCACAAGATATATTTTAAAAAGGAAGGCCGACACGATGGCGGACTCGGATCCAAACACCAAGGTAGACCGACGCGAAAGCGGTCTCATAACCAGAGGTTACCATCACAAGATGGAATTTAAAAAGGAAGGCCGAAACGAAGGCTGACTCAGATCCAAACACAAAGGTAGGCCGACACGAAGGCGGTCTCATAACCAGAGGTTACTATCACAAGATGGATTTTCAAAAGGAAGGCTGATACGAAGGCGGACTCAGATCTAAACACAAAGTTAGGCCGACATGAAGGCGGTCTCATAACCAGAGGTTACCATCACAAGAATGATTTTCGAAAGAAAGGCTGACACGATGGCGGACTCAGATTAAAACACAAAGGTAGGGCGACACGAAAGCGGACTAATAATCTGAGGTTACCATTACAAGATGGATTTTCAAAATGAAGGCTGACACGAAGGCGAACTCAAATCCAAACACAAAGGTAGGCCGACACAAAGGCAGACTCATATCCAAACACAAAGGTAGGCCGACACGAAAGCGGTCTCATAACCAGCGGTTACCATCACAAGATATATTTTAAAAAGGAAGGCCGACACGATGGCGGACTCGGATCCAAACACCAAGGTAGACCGACGCGAAAGCGGTCTCATAACCAGAGGTTACCATCACAAGATGGAATTTAAAAAGGAAGGCCTAAACGAAGGCTGACTCAGATCCAAACACAAAGGTAGGCCGACACGAAGGCGGTCTCATAACCAGAGGTTACTATCACAAGATGGATTTTCAAAAGGAAGGCTGATACGAAGGCGGACTCAGATCTAAACACAAAGGTAGGCCGACATGAAGGCGGTCTCATAACCAGAGGTTACCATCACAAGAATGATTTTCGAAAGAAAGGCTGACACGATGGCGGACTCAGATTAAAACACAAAGGTAGGGCGACACGAAAGCAGACTAATAATCTGAGGTTACCATCACAAGATGGATTTTCAAAATGAAGGCTGACACGAAGGCGGACTCAAATCCAAACACAAAGGTAGGCCGACACAAAGGCGGACTCATATCCAAACACAAAGGTAGGCCGACACGAAAGCGGTCTCATAACCAGCGGTTACCATCACAAGATATATTTTAAAAAGGAAGGCCGACACGATGGCGGACTCGGATCCAAACACCAAGGTAGACCGACACGAAAGCGGTCTCATAACCAGAGGTTACCATCACAAGATGGAATTTAAAAAGGAAGGCCGAAACGAAGGCTGACTCAGATCCAAACATAAAGGTAGGCCGACACGAAGGCGGTCTCATAACCAGAGGTTACTATCACAAGATGGATTTTCAAAAGGAAGGCCGACACGAAGGCAGACTCAAATCCAAACACAAAGGTAGGTCGATACTAAGGCGGTCTCATAACCAGAGGTTACCATCACAAGATGAATTTTCGAAAGGCAGGCCGACACAAAGGCAGACTCAGATCCAAAGACGAAGGTAGGGAGACATGAAGGCGGACTCATAACCTGAGGTTACCATCACAAGATGGGTTTTCAAAAGGAAGGCCGACACGAAGGCGGACTCAAATCCAAACACAAAGGTAGGCCGACACGAAGGCGGACTCTTATCCAAGCACAAACGTAGGCCGACACGAAAGCAGTCTCATAACCAGAGGTTACCTTCACAAGATGAATTTTCAAAAGGAAGGCCGACACGAAGGCAGACTTAGATCCAAACACAAAGGTAGGCCAACACAAAAGCGGTCTCATAACCAGAGGTTACCATCACAAGATGGATTCTCAAAAGGAAAGCTGACACTAAGGCGAATTCAGATCTTAACACAAAGATAGGCCGACACGAAGGAGGACTCATATCGAAACACAAAGGTAGGTCGACACAAAGACGGTCTAATAATTAGAGGATACCATCACAAGACGGAATTTAAAAAGGAAGGCCGACACGAAGGTGGACTCAGATCCAAACACAAAGATAGGCCGACACAGAGGAGGTCTCATAACCAGAGGTTACCATCACAAGATGGATTTTCAAAAGGAAGGCCGACACGAAGCCGGACTCAAATCCAAACACAAAGGTAGGCCAACACGAAGGCGATCTCATATCCAAACACAAAGGTAGGCCGACACTAAAGCGGTCTCATAACTCGAGGTTACCATCACTAGATGGATTTTCAAAAGGAAGGTAGAAACGAGGGCGGACTCAGATCCAAACCCAAAGGTAGGCCGACACGAAGGCGGTCTCATAACCAGAGGTTACTATCACAAGATGGATTTTCAAAAGGAAGGCTGATACGAAGGCGGACTCAGATCTAAACACAAAGGTAGGCCGACATGAAGGTGGTCTCATAACCAGAGGTTACCATCACAAGAATGATTTTTGAAAGAAAGGCTGACACGATGGCGGACTCAGATTAAAACACAAAGGTAGGGCGACACGAAAGCGGACTAATAATCTGAGGTTACCATCACAAGATGGATTTTCAAAATGAAGGCTGACACGAAGGCGGACTCAAATCCAAACACAAAGGTAGGCCGACACAAAGGCGGACTCATATCCAAACACAAAGGTAGGCCGACACGAAAGCGGTCTCATAACCAGCGGTTACCATCACAAGATATATTTTAAAAAGGAAGGCCGACACGATGGCGGACTCGGATCCAAACACCAAGGTAGACCGACGCGAAAGCGGTCTCATAACCAGAGGTTACCATCACAAGATGGAATTTAAAAAGGAAGGCCGAAACGAAGGCTGACTCAGATCCAAACACAAAGGTAGGCCGACACGAAGGCGGTCTCATAACCAGAGGTTACTATCACAAGATGGATTTTCAAAAGGAAGGCTGATAAGAAGGCGGACTCAGATCTAAACACAAAGTTAGGCCGACATGAAGGCGGTCTCATAACCAGAGGTTACCATCACAAGAATGATTTTCGAAAGAAAGGCTGACACGATGGCGGACTCAGATTAAAACACAAAGGTAGGGCGACACGAAAGCGGACTAATAATCTGAGGTTACCATTACAAGATGGATTTTCAAAATGAAGGCTGACACGAAGGCGAACTCAAATCCAAACACAAAGGTAGGCCGACACAAAGGCGGACTCATATCCAAACACAAAGGTAGGCCGACACGAAAGCGGTCTCATAACCAGCGGTTACCATCACAAGATATATTTTAAAAAGGAAGGCCGACACGATGGCGGACTCGGATCCAAACACCAAGGTAGACCGACGCGAAAGCGGTCTCATAACCAGAGGTTACCATCACAAGATGGAATTTAAAAAGGAAGGCCGAAACGAAGGCTGACTCAGATCCAAACACAAAGGTAGGCCGACACGAAGGCGGTCTCATAACCAGAGGTTACTATCACAAGATGGATTTTCAAAAGGAAGGCTGATACGAAGGCGGACTCAGATCTAAACACAAAGGTAGGCCGACATGAAGGCGGTCTCATAACCAGAGGTTACCATCACAAGAATGATTTTCGAAAGAAAGGCTGACACGATGGCGGACTCAGATTAAAACACAAAGGTAGGGCGACACGAAAGCAGACTAATAATCTGAGGTTACCATCACAAGATGGATTTTCAAAATGAAGGCTGACACGAAGGCGGACTCAAATCCAAACACAAAGGTAGGCCGACACAAAGGCGGACTCATATCCAAACACAAAGGTAGGCCGACACGAAAGCGGTCTCATAACCAGCGGTTACCATCACAAGATATATTTTCAAAAGGAAGGCCGACACGATGGCGGACTCGGATCCAAACACCAAGGTAGACCGACACGAAAGCGGTCTCATAACCAGAGGTTACCATCAGAAGATGGAATTTAAAAAGGAAGGCCGAAACGAAGGCTGACTCAGATCCAAACACAAAGGTAGGCCGACACGAAGGCGGTCTCATAACCAGAGCTTACCATAACAAGATGGATTTTCAAAAAGAAGGCCGACACGAGGGCGGACTCAGATCCAAACACAAAGGTAGGCCGACACGAAATCCGTCTTATATCCAAACACAATGGTAGGGCAACACGAAGGCAGTCTCATAACCAGAGGTTACCATCACAGGATGGATTTTAAAAAGGAAGGCCGACACGAAGGCGGATTCAGATCCAAACACAAAGGTAGGCCAACACAAAAGCAGTCTCATAACTAGAGGTTACCATCACAAGATGGATTTTCAAAAGGAAGACCGACGTGAGGCCGGACTCAGATCCAAACACAAACGTAGGCCGGCACCAAGGCGGTCTCATAACCAGAGGTTAGTAGAATCAACAGATCTACAAAGATTACTTCGCTGGGGAAAAGAGAAGCCTAAATAGACAGCTCTACAGGGTAGTACAAGCATGATGAAAAAATTCATCGTCAACTTCACCGGGGAAAACATAAGATTGAATCTCCTGAACTACACAGTTTCTGCTGGGGAAAAGCTCTGAAAAGATCATATCAAACCTGGCTTATGTTACGAATGCATATGTTTAAATTTTTCTATGGCGTAATGCTCCATACGAAATGGAAATGCTATGCATTTGAAGGATGCCATGCAAGGACGCTCATGCAATTCAAAAGAGGCGCCTTAGCAAAATAAATACTGAAGATACGAAGGCAACACCACTGGGGATGACAAACTGAGTTGTCCTTAAGGTCACGACCCGTGCTGAGGAAGACAAACTGAACGGTCTTCCTGATCAAAACTTCTGCCAAAGAAGAAACCCAAAAAAGAAATCCCACGCCATTGGGGATTACAAATAACCCATGAAAATAGAACCCCAAAATGACTTCCCCAAATCCGATACGGAAAAGGTGCCAATAACCGTTGGACTTGGAATTTTCCAGGGATGTCACCCACCGTTGACTGAATCGTTGAGAGGATTAACGCCAAACTCGGCCTGGGGTGTCGCGGCCAGAAAAATTATTCGAGTCGCCACCATATTTTTTAAGGAAAATAATGATAAACCTAAAAATCTTAAATCCCAAGGGCAGAGATTCCTAAGGTTCGGGAGTCGATTAAGTGAGGGGAAGGTGTTAGGCACCCCTCATCTCCATTGTACTCAATGGGATCCTCCTTAGATTTTAGGGTATGCTTGTTTGTTTGTCTAAATGATTTATTTACAAAAGAAACCTAAGTTTTTTTTATTAATTATACTCACTAGGGTTCACAACCATATGCCTACGTACCCTCATTTTGAAGGATCAGAGTAACCATAGTTCACCTCCCCTATTCCTACCCCTAATCCTAATCCATTATTTATACTCTTGGACAAAGAGTTCTATCCCCAAATCCATTATTTATACTCCTAGATAAAGAGTTCTATCCCTTAATCTATTATTTATACTCCTAGATAAGGAGTTCTATCCCTTAATCTATTATTTATACTCCTAGACAAGGAGTTCTATCCCTTAAACTCCCTTATCCATTTTTTATACGCTCGGATGGAGAGTTCTATCCCTTAATCCCTTATCCATTGTTTATACTCTCGGATGGAGAGTTTTATCCGTAAAAACCTATCCATTATTTATACTCTCGGACGGAGAGTTTTATCCCTTAATCCCTTATCCCTTGGCCTTTATTTGTACTCTTGTAACCTAAGAGTTTTATCCCTTATCCCATCCCTTATTTAGGCTCTCGGACCAAGAGCTTTATCCCTAAGTTTAAATTCCAAAAAAACCTTTTATATCCCTTAAAATAACTTTCTAATTTCCAAAGAAAAGTAAAATATAATGTCCAAAATATCATCAAGCTAAAGATAGCAAAGTAGACCTCCCAAATTATTCCAAATAAAAATAGTTTCTAAATTTGAAATGATCAAAAATAAAAGTATTTTAATCCCTAAAAAAACTTTTTATATCCCCAAAAATAAATCTCCAAATTTCCATAATAAAACAATAAAAATCCCAAAAACCCTTACATTAAAACTTCTTAACTACTCCAATCCCAAAAATGTAATTTCCCACTTTAAAGTGATCCTAAAGAAACTTTAATCTAAAAAGTTTAAATCTAATTTAAATTATCTTTAATCCCAAAACCCAAATTTTTTATCCCCATTAAAAAAAATTCCCTTTCTTAAAATACATCCCCCACTTAGTGTTTTTTTTATATAAAAAAAACAGTACCAAAATATCTCATCCCAAAAATTTCAGAGAAAAAACCCAATTCTCTTATATAAAAAACTTCCCCTAAATAACAAAGATAATATATAAACTATTTATTAAAAATAAAAAATTTAAAATAATACAAAAAAATTGATATTTATCCTAATATTAAAAAAAATCCCTAAATTCCATTCTAACTCCAAATTTACCATTTTAAGTTTTCTATGGTTGCCCCTTTTGCAAGAAACCTCATTTTTCTTGATTTTTCTTGAAAAATGATGATCAAAATCATACATTAACATTGTTTTTTACTTAGGGGAACCATATTTGTGAAAAATTCCAAAAAGTCAAACTTGATTTTGGGCACAGTTGACTTTTTGTCAGATGAAATCCAAACTGTGTGATTCTTTGTGAAATCAAGTTCTTGACCCAATTCAAACCTAATGGATGGATTCCATAGGTGTTGTAGGGTGTATTGAATCATGTCCCATGGTTTGGCAGAATGTCTTGGTAAAAAGTCAAAGGTACAATTGACTTTTTCTTCAAAACCCTAATTGTGGTCCAGATGAAAATGAAACTTGTGAATCAAGCTTCTTGGATCAATCCATTGTTGCAAATGGATCAATGTGGTGTATTTGAGGCCCTCAAATCATGTCTTGAGGTCTTGGCTCATGCTTTGCCTTAAAAGTCAACTTAGGGGTGAATTAGGTCAAGAAACCCTAATTCCTGATTTTTGATGAATGCATCTCCTGAGGCTAAATTGACTTGATGATTGGGTCCATGAGGTCCCTTGGAGTATCTTGGGTTGTGCTTTGAAGCATTGGCTCATGCCCAGAAGAAAATTTTCATCTGGAGGCTTTGGTAAACCAAAACCCTAATTTGATGACACTGGCGATCTTGAGGCTTGATCCACTTGGAATGTAGCAACTTTGTGCTTGGTTCTTGATATGGGAGTCCTCTTAATCCCTTATGGGTGTTTGAGAGGTAAGACAAGTTGAAGATCATGTCATTTCTTGATTGATCCTTTGTCTAAGTGCTCTAAGAGGGCTCAAAACCCTAATTCTTGATTGTGGTGAATGCTCAACCATCTTTGAGGAGATTGAAGAGGCATGATGATATATCCATATTGTGGTGATGATATGCACAATGATGGGAAATCTTGGTGGTCAAAATTTGGGGTATGACAGGTCGACACGAAGACGGACCCAGATCCAAACACAAATGTAGGTTGACACGAAGGCAGACTCTTATCCAAACACAAACGTAGGCCGACACGAAGGCGGTCTCATAACCAGAGGTTACCATCACAAGATGGATTTTAAAAAGGAAGGTCGACACGAAGGCAAACGCAGATCCAAACACAAAGGTAGGCCGACACGAAGGCGGTATCATAACCAGAGGTTACCATCACAAGATGGATTTTCAAAAGGAAGGCCGACACGAGGGCGGACTCAGATCCAAACACAAAGGTAGGCCGACACAAAGGCGGTCTCATATCCAAACACAAAGGTAGGCCGACACGAAGGCAGTCTCATAACCAGAGGTTACCATCACAAGATGGATTTTAAAAAGGAAGGCCGAGACGAAGGCGGAGTCAGATCCAAACACAAAGGTAGGCCGACACGAAGGCGGTCTCATAACCAGTTGTTACCATCAGAAGATGGATTTTCAAAAGGAAGGCCAACACGAAGGTGAACTCAGATCCAAACACAAATGTAGGGCGACACGAAGGCGGACTCATAACCAGAGGTTACCATCACAAGATAGATTTTCAAAAGGAAGGCCGATACAAAGGCGAACTCAGATCCAAACACAATTGTAGGCCGACGCGAAGGCGAACTCATATCAAAACACAAAGGTAGGCCGACACGAAAGCGGTCTCATAACCAGAGGTTACCATCACAAGATGGATTTTCAAAAGGAAGGCCGACACGAAGGCGGACTCAAATCCAAACACAATGGTAGGCCGACACGAAGGCTTTCTCATAACTAGAGGTTACCATCACAAGATGGATTTTCGAAAGGAAGGCCGACACGAAGGCAGACTCAGATCCAAATACAAAGGTAGGGCGACACAAAGGCAGACTCATAACATGAGATTACTATCACAAGATGGATTTTCAAAAGGAAGGCCGACACGAAGGCGGACTCAAATCCAAACACAAAGGTAGGCCGACACGAAGGCGGACTCATATCTAAACACAAAGGTAGGCCGACACGAAAGCAGTCTCATAACCAGAGGTTAACATCACAAGATGGATTTTCAAAAGGAAGGCCGACACGAAGGCGGACTCAGATCCAAACACAAAGGTAGGCTGACACGAAAGCGGTCTCATAACCAGAGGTTACCATCACAAGATGGATTTTAAAAAGTCAGGCCGGCAATAAGGCGGACTCAGATCCAAACACAAAGATAGGCCGACACGAAGGCGAACTCATATCCAAACACAAAAGTAGGCCGACACGAATGCGGTCTAATAACCAGAGGTTACCATCACAAGATGGAATTTAAAAATAAAGGCCGACACGAAGGCGGACTCAGATCTAAACACAAAGATAGGCCGACACGAAGGCGGTCTCATAACCAGAGGTTACCATCGCAAGATGGATTCTCAAAAGGAAGGCCGACACGGGGGCGGACTCAGATCCAAACACAAAGGTAGGCCGACGCGAAGGCGGTGTCATGTCAAAACACAAAGGTAGGCCGACACGAAGGAGGTCTCATAACCAGAGGTTACCATCACTAGATGGATTTTCAAAAGGAAGGCCAAAACGAGGGAGGACTCAGATCCAAACCCAAAGGTAGGCCGACACGAAGGCGGTTTCATAACCAGAGGTTACCATCACAAGATGGATTTTCAAAAGGAAGGCCGACACGGGGGAGGACTCAGCTCCCAACACAAAGGTAGGCCGACACGAAGGCGGTCTCATATCCAAACACAAAGGTAGGCCGACACGAAGGCAGTCTCATAACCAGAGGTTACCATCACAAGATGGATTTTAAAAAGGAAGGCCGAGACGAAGGCGGAGTCAGATCCAAACACAAAGGTAGGCCGACACGAAGGCGGTCTCATAACCAGTTGTTACCATCAGAAGATGGATTTTCAAAAGGAAGGCCAACACGAAGGTGAACTCAGATCCAAACACAAATGTAGGGCGACACGAAGGCGGACTCATAACCAGAGGTTACCATCACAAGATTGATTTTCAAAAGGAAGGCCGATACAAAGGCGAACTCAGATCCAAACACAATTGTAGGCCGATGCGAAGGCGAACTCATATCAAAACACAAAGGTAGGCCGACACGAAAGCGGTCTCATAACCAGAGGTTACCATCACAAGATGGATTTTCAAAAGGAAGGCCGACACGAAGGCGGACTCAAATCCAAACACAATGGTAGGCCGACACGAAGGCTTTCTCATAACTAGAGGTTACCATCACAAGATGGATTTTCGAAAGGAAGGCCGACACGAAGGCAGACTCAGATCCAAATACAAAGGTAGGGCGACACAAAGGCAGACTCATAACATGAGATTACTATCACAAGATGGATTTTCAAAAGGAAGGCCGACACGAAGGCGGACTCAAATCCAAACACAAAGGTAGGCCGACACGAAGGCGGACTCATATCTAAACACAAAGGTAGGCCGACACGAAAGCAGTCTCATAACCAGAGGTTAACATCACAAGATGGATTTTCAAAAGGAAGGCCGACACGAAGGCGGACTCAGATCCAAACACAAAGGTAGGCCGACACGAAAGCGGTCTCATAACCAGAGGTTACCATCACAAGATGGATTTTAAAAAGTCAGGCCGGCAATAAGGCGGACTCAGATCCAAACACAAAGATAGGCCGACACGAAGGCGAACTCATATCCAAACACAAAAGTAGGCCGACACGAAGGCGGTCTAATAACCAGAGGTTACCATCACAAGATGGAATTTAAAAATAAAGGCCGACACGAAGGCGGACTCAGATCTAAACACAAAGATAGGCCGACACGAAGGCGGTCTCATAACCAGAGGTTACCATCGCAAGATGGATTCTCAAAAGGAAGGCCGACACGGGGGCGGACTCAGATCCAAACACAAAGGTAGGCCGACGCGAAGGCGGTGTCATGTCAAAACACAAAGGTAGGCCGACACGAAGGAGGTCTCATAACCAGAGGTTACCATCACTAGATGGATTTTCAAAAGGAAGGCCAAAACGAGGGAGGACTCAGATCCAAACCCAAAGGTAGGCCGACACGAAGGCGGTTTCATAACCAGAGGTTACCATCACAAGATAGATTTTCAAAAGGAAGGCCGACACGGGGGAGGACTCAGCTCCCAACACAAAGGTAGGCCGACACGAAGGCGGTCTCATATCCAAACACAAAGGTAGGCCGACACGAAGGCGGTCTCATAACTAGAGGTTACCATCACAAGATGGATTTTCAAAAGGAAGGCCGAAACGGGGGCGGACTCAGATCCAAACACAAAGGTAGGCCGACACGAAGGCAGTCTCATATCCAAACACAAAGGTAGGCCGACACGAAGGCAGTCTCAGAACCAGAGGTTACCATCCCAAGATGGATTTTAAAAAGGAAGGCCGAGACGAAGGCGGAGTCAGATCCAAACACAAAGGTAGGCCGACACGAAGGCGGTCTCATAACCAGTTGTTACCATCAGAAGAACGATTTTCAAAAGGAAGGCCAACGCGAAGGCGAACTCAGATCCAAACACAAATGTAGGGCGACACGAAGGCGGACTCATAACCAGAGGTTACCATCACAAGATTGATTTTCAAAAGGAAGGCCGATACAAAGGCGAACTCAGATCCAAACACAATGGTAGGCCGACGTGAAAGCGGTATCATAACCAGAGGTTACCATCACAAGATGGGTTTTCAAAAGGAAGGCCGACACGAAGGCGGACTCAAATCCAAACACAAAGGTAGGCCGACACGAAGGCTTTCTCATAACCAGAGGTTACCATCACAAGATGGATTTTCGAAAGGAAGGCCGACACGAAGGCGGACTCATATCCAAACACAAAGGTAGGCCGACACGAAGGCGGACTCATATCCAAACACAAAGGTAGGCAGACACGAAAGCGGTCTCATAACCAGAGGTTAACATCACAAGATAGCTTTTCAAAAGGAAGGCCGACACGAAGGCGGAGTTAGATCCAAACACAAAGGTAGGCCGACACGAAAGCGGTCTCATAACCAGAGGTTACCATCACAAGATAGATTTTCAAAAGGAAGGCCGACACTAAGGAGGACTCAGATCCAAACACAAAGATAGGCCGACACGAAGGCGGACTCATATCCAAACACAAAGGTAGGCCGATACGAAGACGGTCTCATAACCAGAGGTTACCATCACAAGATAGAATTTAAAAAGGAAGGCCGACACGAAGGCGGACTCAGATCTAAACACAAAGATAGGCCGATACGAAGGCGGACTCATAACCAGAAGTTACCATCACAAGACGGATTTTCAAAAGGAAGGCCGACACGGGGGAAGACTCAGATCTAAACACAAAGGTAGGCCGACACGAAGGCGGTCTCATATCCAAACACAAAGGTAGACCGACACGAAGGCGGTCTCATAACCAGAGGTTACCATCACAAGATGGATTTTCAAAAGGAAGGCCGACACAAAGGCGAACTCAGATCCAAACACAATGGAAGGCCGACACGAAGGCGGACTCATATCAAAACACAAAGGTAGGCCGACCCGAAAGCGGTCTCATAATCAAAGGTTACCATCACAAGATGGATTTTCAAAAGGAAGGCCGACACGAACGTGGACTCAAATCTAAACACAAAGGTAGGCCGACACAAAGGATTTCTCATAACCAGAGGTTACCATCACAAGATGGATTTTCGAAAGGAAGGCCGACACGAAGGCAGACTCAGATCCAAACACAAAGGTAGGCCGACACAAAGGCGGTCTCATATCCAAACACAAAGGTAGGCCGACACGAAGGCAGTCTCATAACCAGAGGTTACCATCACAAGATGGATTTTAAAAAGGAAGGCCGAGACGAAGGCGGAGTCAGATCCAAACACAAAGGTAGGCCGACACGAAGGCGGTCTCATAACCAGTTGTTACCATCAGAAGATGGATTTTCAAAAGGAAGGCCAACACGAAGGTGAACTCAGATCCAAACACAAATGTAGGGCGACACGAAGGCGGACTCATAACCAGAGGTTACCATCACAAGATAGATTTTCAAAAGGAAGGCCGATACAAAGGCGAACTCAGATCCAAACACAATTGTAGGCCGACGCGAAGGCGAACTCATATCAAAACACAAAGGTAGGCCGACACGAAAGCGGTCTCATAACCAGAGGTTACCATCACAAGATGGATTTTCAAAAGGAAGGCCGACACGAAGGCAGACTCAAATCCAAACACAATGGTAGGCCGACACGAAGGTTTTCTCATAACTAGAGGTTACCATCACAAGATGGATTTTCGAAAGGAAGGCCGACACGAAGGCAGACTCAGATCCAAATACAAAGGTAGGGCGACACAAAGGCAGACTCATAACATGAGATTACTATCACAAGATGGATTTTCAAAAGGAAGGCCGACACGAAGGCGGACTCAAATCCAAACACAAAGGTAGGCCGACACGAAGGCGGACTCATATCTAAACACAAAGGTAGGCCGACACGAAAGCAGTCTCATAACCAGAGGTTAACATCACAAGATGGATTTTCAAAAGGAAGGCCGACACGAAGGCGGACTCAGATCCAAACACAAAGGTAGGCTGACACGAAAGCGGTCTCATAACCAGAGGTTACCATCACAAGATGGATTTTAAAAAGTCAGGCCGGCAATAAGGCGGACTCAGATCCAAACACAAAGATAGGCCGACACGAAGGCGAACTCATATCCAAACACAAAAGTAGGCCGACACGAATGCGGTCTAATAACCAGAGGTTACCATCACAAGATGGAATTTAAAAATAAAGGCCGACACGAAGGCGGACTCAGATCTAAACACAAAGATAGGCCGACACGAAGGCGGTCTCATAACCAGAGGTTACCATCGCAAGATGGATTCTCAAAAGGAAGGCCGACACGGGGGCGGACTCAGATCCAAACACAAAGGTAGGCCGACGCGAAGGCGGTGTCATGTCAAAACACAAAGGTAGGCCGACACGAAGGAGGTCTCATAACCAGAGGTTACCATCACTAGATGGATTTTCAAAAGGAAGGCCAAAACGAGGGAGGACTCAGATCCAAACCCAAAGGTAGGCCGACACGAAGGCGGTTTCATAACCAGAGGTTACCATCACAAGATGGATTTTCAAAAGGAAGGCCGACACGGGGGAGGACTCAGCTCCCAACACAAAGGTAGGCCGACACGAAGGCGGTCTCATATCCAAACACAAAGGTAGGCCGACACGAAGGCAGTCTCATAACCAGAGGTTACCATCACAAGATGGATTTTAAAAAGGAAGGCCGAGACGAAGGCGGAGTCAGATCCAAACACAAAGGTAGGCCGACACGAAGGCGGTCTCATAACCAGTTGTTACCATCAGAAGATGGATTTTCAAAAGGAAGGCCAACACGAAGGTGAACTCAGATCCAAACACAAATGTAGGGCGACACGAAGGCGGACTCATAACCAGAGGTTACCATCACAAGATTGATTTTCAAAAGGAAGGCCGATACAAAGGCGAACTCAGATCCAAACACAATTGTAGGCCGATGCGAAGGCGAACTCATATCAAAACACAAAGGTAGGCCGACACGAAAGCGGTCTCATAACCAGAGGTTACCATCACAAGATGGATTTTCAAAAGGAAGGCCGACACGAAGGCGGACTCAAATCCAAACACAATGGTAGGCCGACACGAAGGCTTTCTCATAACTAGAGGTTACCATCACAAGATGGATTTTCGAAAGGAAGGCCGACACGAAGGCAGACTCAGATCCAAATACAAAGGTAGGGCGACACAAAGGCAGACTCATAACATGAGATTACTATCACAAGATGGATTTTCAAAAGGAAGGCCGACACGAAGGCGGACTCAAATCCAAACACAAAGGTAGGCCGACACGAAGGCGGACTCATATCTAAACACAAAGGTAGGCCGACACGAAAGCAGTCTCATAACCAGAGGTTAACATCACAAGATGGATTTTCAAAAGGAAGGCCGACACGAAGGCGGACTCAGATCCAAACACAAAGGTAGGCCGACACGAAAGCGGTCTCATAACCAGAGGTTACCATCACAAGATGGATTTTAAAAAGTCAGGCCGGCAATAAGGCGGACTCAGATCCAAACACAAAGATAGGCCGACACGAAGGCGAACTCATATCCAAACACAAAAGTAGGCCGACACGAAGGCGGTCTAATAACCAGAGGTTACCATCACAAGATGGAATTTAAAAATAAAGGCCGACACGAAGGCGGACTCAGATCTAAACACAAAGATAGGACGACACGAAGGCGGTCTCATAACCAGAGGTTACCATCGCAAGATGGATTCTCAAAAGGAAGGCCGACACGGGGGCGGACTCAGATCCAAACACAAAGGTAGGCCGACGCGAAGGCGGTGTCATGTCAAAACACAAAGGTAGGCCGACACGAAGGAGGTCTCATAACCAGAGGTTACCATCACTAGATGGATTTTCAAAAGGAAGGCCAAAACGAGGGAGGACTCAGATCCAAACCCAAAGGTAGGCCGACACGAAGGCGGTTTCATAACCAGAGGTTACCATCACAAGATGGATTTTCAAAAGGAAGGCCGACACGGGGGAGGACTCAGCTCCCAACACAAAGGTAGGCCGACACGAAGGCGGTCTCATATCCAAACACAAAGGTAGGCCGACACGAAGGCGGTCTCATAACTAGAGGTTACCATCACAAGATGGATTTTCAAAAGGAAGGCCGAAACGGGGGTGGACTCAGATCCAAACACAAAGGTAGGCCGACACGAAGGCAGTCTCATATCCAAACACAAAGGTAGGCCGACACGAAGGCAGTCTCAGAACCAGAGGTTACCATCCCAAGATGGATTTTAAAAAGGAAGGCCGAGACGAAGGCGGAGTCAGATCCAAACACAAAGGTAGGCCGACACGAAGGCGGTCTCATAACCAGTTGTTACCATCAGAAGAACGATTTTCAAAAGGAAGGCCAACGCGAAGGCGAACTCAGATCCAAACACAAATGTAGGGCGACACGAAGGCGGACTCATAACCAGAGGTTACCATCACAAGATTGATTTTCAAAAGGAAGGCCGATACAAAGGCGAACTCAGATCCAAACACAATGGTAGGCCGACGTGAAAGCGGTATCATAACCAGAGGTTACCATCACAAGATGGGTTTTCAAAAGGAAGGCCGACACGAAGGCGGACTCAAATCCAAACACAAAGGTAGGCCGACACGAAGGCTTTCTCATAACCAGAGGTTACCATCACAAGATGGATTTTCGAAAGGAAGGCCGACACGAAGGCGGACTCATATCCAAACACAAAGGTAGGCCGACACGAAGGCGGACTCATATCCAAACACAAAGGTAGGCAGACACGAAAGCGGTCTCATAACCAGAGGTTAACATCACAAGATAGCTTTTCAAAAGGAAGGCCGACACGAAGGCGGAGTTAGATCCAAACACAAAGGTAGGCCGACACGAAAGCGGTCTCATAACCAGAGGTTACCATCACAAGATAGATTTTCAAAAGGAAGGCCGACACTAAGGAGGACTCAGATCCAAACACAAAGATAGGCCGACACGAAGGCGGACTCATATCCAAACACAAAGGTAGGCCGATACGAAGGCGGTCTCATAACCAGAGGTTACCATCACAAGATAGAATTTAAAAAGGAAGGCCGACACGAAGGCGGACTCAGATCTAAACACAAAGATAGGCCGATACGAAGGCGGACTCATAACCAGAAGTTACCATCACAAGACGGATTTTCAAAAGGAAGGCCGACACGGGGGAAGACTCAGATCTAAACACAAAGGTAGGCCGACACGAAGGCGGTCTCATATCCAAACACAAAGGTAGACCGACACGAAGGCGGTCTCATAACCAGAGGTTACCATCACAAGATGGATTTTCAAAAGGAAGGCCGACACAAAGGCGAACTCAGATCCAAACACAATGGAAGGCCGACACGAAGGCGGACTCATATCAAAACACAAAGGTAGGCCGACCCGAAAGCGGTCTCATAATCAAAGGTTACCATCACAAGATGGATTTTCAAAAGGAAGGCCGACACGAACGTGGACTCAAATCTAAACACAAAGGTAGGCCGACACGAAGGATTTCTCATAACCAGAGGTTACCATCACAAGATGGATTTTCGAAAGGAAGGCCGACACGAAGGCAGACTCAAATCCAAACACAAAGGTAGGGCGACACGAAGGCGGACTCATAACCTGACGTTACCATCACAAGATGGATTTTCAAAAGGAAGGCCGACACGAAGGCGGACTCAAATCCAAACACAAAGGTAGGCCGACACGAAGGCGGACTCGTATCCAAACACAAAGGTAGGCCGACACGAAAGCGGTCTCATATCCAGAGGTTAACATCACAAGATGGATTTTCAAAAGGAAGGCCGACACGAAGGCGGACTCAGATCCAAACATAAAGATAGGCCGACACGGAGGCGGACTCATATCCAAACACAAAGGTAGGCCGACACGAAGGCGGTCTCATAACCAGAGGTTACCATCACAAGATGGAATTTAAAAAGGAAGGCCAACACGAAGGCGGACTCATATTTAAACACAAAGATAGGCCGACACGAAGGCGGTCTCATAACCAGAGGTTACCATCGCAAGATGGATTTTCAAAAGGAAGGGCGACACGGGGGCGGACTCAGATCCCAACACAAAGGTAGGCCGACATGAAGGCGGTCTCATATCCAAACACAAAGGTAGGCCGACACGAAGGCGGTCTCATAACCAGAGGTTACCATCACAAGATGGATTTTCAAAAGGAAGGCTGACACGGGGGCGGACTCAGATCCAAACACAAAGGTAGGCCGACACGAAGGCGGTCTCATATCCAAACACAAAGGTAGGCCGACACGAAGGCGGTCTCATAACCAGAGGTTACCCTCACAAGATGGATTTTCGAAAGGAAGTTCGACACGAAGGCGGACTCAGATCCAAACACAAAGGTAGGTCGACAAGAAGGCGGACTCGTATCCAAACACAAAGGTAGGCCGACACGAAGGCGGTCTCATAACCAGAGGTTACCATCACAAGATGGATTTTCAAAAGGAAGGCCGACACGAAGGCGGACTCAAATCCAAACACAAAGGTAGGCCGACACGAAGGCGGACTCGTATCCAAACACAAAGGTAGGCCGACACGAAAGCGGTCTCATATCCAGAGGTTAACATCACAAGATGGATTTTCAAAAGGAAGGCCGACACGAAGGCGGACTCAGATCCAAACATAAAGATAGGCCGACACGGAGGCGGACTCATATCCAAACACAAAGGTAGGCCGACACGAAGGCGGTCTCATAACCAGAGGTTACCATCACAAGATGGAATTTAAAAAGGAAGGCCGACACGAAGGCGGACTCAGATTTAAACACAAAGATAGGCCGACACGAAGGCGGTCTCATAACCAGAGGTTACCATCGCAAGATGGATTTTCAAAAGGAAGGGCGACACGGGGGCGGACTCAGATCCCAACACAAAGGTAGGCCGACACGAAGGCGGTCTCATATCCAAACACAAAGGTAGGCCGACACGAAGGCGGTCTCATAACCAGAGGTTACCATCACAAGATGGATTTTCAAAAGGAAGGCTGACACGGGGGCGGACTCAGATCCAAACACAAAGGTAGGCCGACACGAAGGTTGTCTCATATCCAAACACAAAGGTAGGCAGACACGAAAGCGGTCTCATAACCAGAGGTTAACATCACAAGATAGCTTTTCAAAAGGAAGGCCGACACGAAGGCGGAGTTAGATCCAAACACAAAGGTAGGCCGACACGAAAGCGGTCTCATAACCAGAGGTTACCATCACAAGATAGATTTTCAAAAGGAAGGCCGACACTAAGGAGGACTCAGATCCAAACACAAAGATAGGCCGACACGAAGGCGGACTCATATCCAAACACAAAGGTAGGCCGATACGAAGGCGGTCTCATAACCAGAGGTTACCATCACAAGATAGAATTTAAAAAGGAAGGCCGACACGAAGGCGGACTCAGATCTAAACACAAAGATAGGCCGACACGAAGGCGGACTCATAACCAGAAGTTACCATCACAAGATGGATTTTCAAAAGGAAGGCCGACACGGGGGCAGACTCAGATCTAAACACAAAGGTAGGCCGACACGAAGGCGGTCTCATATCCAAACACAAAGGTAGACCGACACGAAGGCGGTCTCATAACCAGAGGTTACCATCACAAGATGGATTTTCAAAAGGAAGGCCGACACAAAGGCGAACTCAGATCCAAACACAATGGAAGGCCGACACGAAGGCGGACTCATATCAAAACACAAAGGTAGGCCGACCCGAAAGCGGTCTCATAATCAAAGGTTACCATCACAAGATGGATTTTCAAAAGGAAGGCCGACACGAACGTGGACTCAAATCTAAACACAAACGTAGGCCGACACGAAGGCTTTCTCATAACCAGAGGTTACCATCACAAGATGGATTTTCGAAAGGAAGGCCGACACGAAGGCATACTCAAATCCAAACACAAAGGTAGGGCGACACGAAGGCGGACTCATAACCTGAGGTTACCATCACAAGATGGATTTTCAAAAGGAAGGCCGACACGAAGGCGGACTCAAATCCAAACACAAAGGTAGGCCGACACGAAGGCGGACTCGTATCCAAACACAAAGGTAGGCCGACACGAAAGCGGTCTCATATCCAGAGGTTAACATCACAAGATGGATTTTCAAAAGGAAGGCCGACACGAAGGCGGACTCAGATCCAAACATAAAGATAGGCCGACACGGAGGCGGACTCATATCCAAACACAAAGGTAGGCCGACACGAAGGCGGTCTCATAACCAGAGGTTACCATCACAAGATGGAATTTAAAAAGGAAGGCCGACACGAAGGCGGACTCAGATTTAAACACAAAGATAGGCCGACACGAAGGCGGTCTCATAACCAGAGGTTACCACCGCAAGAAGGATTTTCAAAAGGAAGGGCGACACGGGGGCGGACTCAGATCCCAACACAAAGGTAGGCCGACACGAAGGCGGTCTCATATCCAAACACAAAGGTAGGCCGACACGAAGGCGGTCTCATAACCAGAGGTTACCATCACAAGATGGATTTTCAAAAGGAAGGCTGACACGGGGGCGGACTCAGATCCAAACACAAAGGTAGGCCGACACGAAGGCGGTCTCATATCCAAACACAAAGGTAGGCCGACACGAAGGCGGTCTCATAACCAGAGGTTACCCTCACAAGATGGATTTTCGAAAGGAAGTTGGACACGAAGGCGGACTCAGATCCAAACACAAAGGTAGGTCGACAAGAAGGCGGACTCGTATCCAAACACAAAGGTAGGCCGACACGAAGGCGGTCTCATAACCAGAGGTTACCATCACAAGATGGATTTTCAAAAGGAAGGCCGACACGAAGGCGGACTCAAATCCAAACACAAAGGTAGGCCGACACGAAGGCGGACTCGTATCCAAACACAAAGGTAGGCCGACACGAAAGCGGTCTCATATCCAGAGGTTAACATCACAAGATGGATTTTCAAAAGGAAGGCCGACACGAAGGCGGACTCAGATCCAAACATAAAGATAGGCCGACACGGAGGCGGACTCATATCCAAACACAAAGGTAGGCCGACACGAAGGCGGTCTCATAACCAGAGGTTACCATCACAAGATGGAATTTAAAAAGGAAGGCCGACACGAAGGCGGACTCAGATTTAAACACAAAGATAGGCCGACACGAAGGCGGTCTCATAACCAGAGGTTACCATCGCAAGATGGATTTTCAAAAGGAAGGGCGACACGAAGGCGGACTCAGATCCAAACATAAAGATAGGCCGACACGGAGGCGGACTCATATCCAAACACAAAGGTAGGCCGACACGAAGGCGGTCTCATAACCAGAGGTTACCATCACAAGATGGAATTTAAAAAGGAAGGCCGACACGAAGGCGGACTCAGATTTAAACACAAAGATAGGCCGACACGAAGGCGGTCTCATAACCAGAGGTTACCATCGCAAGATGGATTTTCAAAAGGAAGGGCGACACGGGGGCGGACTCAGATCCCAACACAAAGGTAGGCCGACACGAAGGCGGTCTCATATCCAAACACAAAGGTAGGCCGACACGAAGGCGGTCTCATAACCAGAGGTTACCATCACAAGATGGATTTTCAAAAGGAAGGCTGACACGGGGGCGGACTCAGATCCAAACACAAAGGTAGGCCGACACGAAGGCGGTCTCATATCCAAACACAAAGGTAGGCCGACACGAAGGCGGTCTCATAACCAGAGGTTACCCTCACAAGATGGATTTTCGAAAGGAAGTTGGACACGAAGGCGGACTCAGATCCAAACACAAAGGTAGGTCGACAAGAAGGCGGACTCGTATCCAAACACAAAGGTAGGCCGACACGAAGGCGGTCTCATAACCAGAGGTTACCATCGCAAGAAGGATTTTCAAAAGGAAGGGCGACACGGGGGCGGACTCAGATCCCAACACAAAGGTAGGCCGACACGAAGGCGGTCTCATATCCAAACACAAAGGTAGGCCGACACGAAGGCGGTCTCATAACCAGAGGTTACCATCACAAGATGGATTTTCAAAAGGAAGGCTGACACGGGGGCGGACTCAGATCCAAACACAAAGGTAGGCCGACACGAAGGCGGTCTCATATCCAAACACAAAGGTAGGCCGACACGAAGGCGGTCTCATAACCAGAGGTTACCCTCACAAGATGGATTTTCGAAAGGAAGTTGGACACGAAGGCGGACTCAGATCCAAACACAAAGGTAGGTCGACAAGAAGGCGGACTCGTATCCAAACACAAAGGTAGGCCGACACGAAGGCGGTCTCATAACCAGAAGTTACCATCACAAGATGGATTTTCAAAAGGAAGGCCGACACGGGGGCAGACTCAGATCTAAACACAAAGGTAGGCCGACACGAAGGCGGTCTCATATCCAAACACAAAGGTAGACCGACACGAAGGCGGTCTCATAACCAGAGGTTACCATCACAAGATGGATTTTCAAAAGGAAGGCCGACACAAAGGCGAACTCAGATCCAAACACAATGGAAGGCCGACACGAAGGCGGACTCATATCAAAACACAAAGGTAGGCCGACCCGAAAGCGGTCTCATAATCAAAGGTTACCATCACAAGATGGATTTTCAAAAGGAAGGCCGACACGAACGTGGACTCAAATCTAAACACAAACGTAGGCCGACACGAAGGCTTTCTCATAACCAGAGGTTACCATCACAAGATGGATTTTCGAAAGGAAGGCCGACACGAAGGCATACTCAAATCCAAACACAAAGGTAGGGCGACACGAAGGCGGACTCATAACCTGAGGTTACCATCACAAGATGGATTTTCAAAAGGAAGGCCGACACGAAGGCGGACTCAAATCCAAACACAAAGGTAGGCCGACACGAAGGCGGACTCGTATCCAAACACAAAGGTAGGCCGACACGAAAGCGGTCTCATATCCAGAGGTTAACATCACAAGATGGATTTTCAAAAGGAAGGCCGACACGAAGGCGGACTCAGATCCAAACATAAAGATAGGTCGACACGAAGGCGGTCTCATATCCAAACACAAAGGTAGGCCGACACGAAGGAGGTCTCATAACCAGAGGTTACCATCACTAGATGGATTTTCAAAAGGAAGGCCAAAACGAGGGAGGACTCAGATCCAAACCCAAAGGTAGGCCGACACGAAGGCGGTTTCATAACCAGAGGTTACCATCACAAGATGGATTTTCAAAAGGAAGGCCGACACGGGGGAGGACTCAGCTCCCAACACAAAGGTAGGCCGACACGAAGGCGGTCTCATATCCAAACACAAAGGTAGGCCGACACGAAGGCGGTCTCATAACTAGAGGTTACCATCACAAGATGGATTTTCAAAAGGAAGGCCGAAACGGGGGCGGACTCAGATCCAAACACAAAGGTAGGCCGACACGAAGGCAGTCTCATATCCAAACACAAAGGTAGGCCGACACGAAGGCAGTCTCAGAACCAGAGGTTACCATCCCAAGATGGATTTTAAAAAGGAAGGCCGAGACGAAGGCGGAGTCAGATCCAAACACAAAGGTAGGCCGACACGAAGGCGGTCTCATAACCAGTTGTTACCATCAGAAGAACGATTTTCAAAAGGAAGGCCAACGCGAAGGCGAACTCAGATCCAAACACAAATGTAGGGCGACACGAAGGCGGACTCATAACCAGAGGTTACCATCACAAGATTGATTTTCAAAAGGAAGGCCGATACAAAGGCGAACTCAGATCCAAACACAATGGTAGGCCGACGTGAAAGCGGTCTCATAACCAGAGGTTACCATCACAAGATGGGTTTTCAAAAGGAAGGCCGACACGAAGGCGGACTCAAATCCAAACACAAAGGTAGGCCGACACGAAGGCTTTCTCATAACCAGAGGTTACCATCACAAGATGGATTTTCGAAAGGAAGGCCGACACGAAGGCGGACTCATATCCAAACACAAAGGTAGGCCGACACGAAGGCGGACTCATATCCAAACACAAAGGTAGGCAGACACGAAAGCGGTCTCATAACCAGAGGTTAACATCACAAGATAGCTTTTCAAAAGGAAGGCCGACACGAAGGCGGAGTTAGATCCAAACACAAAGGTAGGCCGACACGAAAGCGGTCTCATAACCAGAGGTTACCATCACAAGATAGATTTTCAAATGGAAGGCCGACACTAAGGAGGACTCAGATCCAAACACAAAGATAGGCCGACACGAAGGCGGACTCATATCCAAACACAAAGGTAGGCCGATACGAAGGCGGTCTCATAACCAGAGGTTACCATCACAAGATAGAATTTAAAAAGGAAGGCCGACACGAAGGCGGACTCAGATCTAAACACAAAGATAGGCCGACACGAAGGCGGACTCATAACCAGAAGTTACCATCACAAGACAGATTTTCAAAAGGAAGGCCGACACGGGGGAAGACTCAGATCTAAACACAAAGGTAGGCCAACACGAAGGCGGTCTCATATCCAAACACAAAGGTAGACCGACACGAAGGCGGTCTCATAACCAGAGGTTACCATCACAAGATGGATTTTCAAAAGGAAGGCCGACACAAAGGCGAACTCAGATCCAAACACAATGGAAGGCCGACACGAAGGCGGACCCATATCAAAACACAAAGGTAGGCCGACCCGAAAGCGGTCTCATAATCAAAGGTTACCATCACAAGATGGATTTTCAAAAGGAAGGCCGACACGAACGTGGACTCAAATCTAAACACAAAGGTAGGCCGACACGAAGGATTTCTCATAACCAGAGGTTACCATCACAAGATGGATTTTCGAAAGGAAGGCCGACACGAAGGCAGACTCAAATCCAAACACAAAGGTAGGGCGACACGAAGGCGGACTCATAACCTGACGTTACCATCACAAGATGGATTTTCAAAAGGAAGGCCGACACGAAGGCGGACTCAAATCCAAACACAAAGGTAGGCCGACACGAAGGCGGACTCGTATCCAAACACAAAGGTAGGCCGACACGAAAGCGGTCTCATATCCAGAGGTTAGCATCACAAGATGGATTTTCAAAAGGAAGGCCGACACGAAGGCGGACTCAGATCCAAACATAAAGATAGGCCGACACGGAGGCGGACTCATATCCAAACACAAAGGTAGGCCGACACGAAGGCGGTCTCATAACCAGAGGTTACCATCACAAGATGGAATTTAAAAAGGAAGGCCGACACGAAGGCGGACTCAGATTTAAACACAAAGATAGGCCGACACGAAGGCGGTCTCATAACCAGAGGTTACCATCGCAAGATGGATTTTCAAAAGGAAGGGCGACACGGGGGCGGACTCAGATCCCAACACAAAGGTAGGCCGACATGAAGGCGGTCTCATATCCAAACACAAAGGTAGGCCGACACGAAGGCGGTCTCATAACCAGAGGTTACCATCACAAGATGGATTTTCAAAAGGAAGGCTGACACGGGGGCGGACTCAGATCCAAACACAAAGGTAGGCCGACACGAAGGCGGTCTCATATCCAAACACAAAGGTAGGCTGACACGAAGGCGGTCTCATAACCAGAGGTTACCCTCACAAGATGGATTTTCGAAAGGAAGTTCGACACGAAGGCGGACTCAGATCCAAACACAAAGGTAGGTCGACAAGAAGGCGGACTCGTATCCAAACACAAAGGTAGGCCGACACGAAGGCGGTCTCATAACCAGAGGTTACCATCACAAGATGGATTTTCAAAAGGAAGGCCGACACGAAGGCGGACTCAAATCCAAACACAAAGGTAGGCCGACACGAAGGCGGACTCGTATCCAAACACAAAGGTAGGCCGACACGAAAGCGGTCTCATATCCTGAGGTTAACATCACAAGATGGATTTTCAAAAGGAAGGCCGACACGAAGGCGGACTCAGATCCAAACATAAAGATAGGCCGACACGGAGGCGGACTCATATCCAAACACAAAGGTAGGCCGACACGAAGGCGGTCTCATAACCAGAGGTTACCATCACAAGATGGAATTTAAAAAGGAAGGCCGACACGAAGGCGGACTCAGATTTAAACACAAAGATAGGCCGACACGAAGGCGGTCTCATAACCAGAGGTTACCATCGCAAGATGGATTTTCAAAAGGAAGGGCGACACGGGGGCGGACTCAGATCCCAACACAAAGGTAGGCCGACACGAAGGCGGTCTCATATCCAAACACAAAGGTAGGCCGACACGAAGACGGTCTCATAACCAGAGGTTACCATCACAAGATGGATTTTCAAAAGGAAGGCTGACACGGGGGCGGACTCAGATCCAAACACAAAGGTAGGCCGACACGAAGGTCGTCTCATATCCAAACACAAAGGTAGGCAGACACGAAAGCGGTCTCATAACCAGAGGTTAACATCACAAGATAGCTTTTCAAAAGGAAGGCCGACACTAAGGAGGACTCAGATCCAAACACAAAGATAGGCCGACACGAAGGCGGACTCATATCCAAACACAAAGGTAGGCCGATACGAAGGCGGTCTCATAACCAGAGGTTACCATCACAAGATAGAATTTAAAAAGGAAGGCCGACACGAAGGCGGACTCAGATCTAAACACAAAGATAGGCCGACACGAAGGCGGACTCATAACCAGAAGTTACCATCACAAGATGGATTTTCAAAAGGAAGGCCGACACGGGGGCAGACTCAGATCTAAACACAAAGGTAGGCCGACACGAAGGCGGTCTCATATCCAAACACAAAGGTAGACCGACACGAAGGCGGTCTCATAACCAGAGGTTACCATCACAAGATGGATTTTCAAAAGGAAGGCCGACACAAAGGCGAACTCAGATCCAAACACAATGGAAGGCCGACACGAAGGCGGACTCATATCAAAACACAAAGGTAGGCCGACCCGAAAGCGGTCTCATAATCAAAGGTTACCATCACAAGATGGATTTTCAAAAGGAAGGCCGACACGAACGTGGACTCAAATCTAAACACAAACGTAGGCCGACACGAAGGCTTTCTCATAACCAGAGGTTACCATCACAAGATGGATTTTCGAAAGGAAGGCCGACACGAAGGCATACTCAAATCCAAACACAAAGTCAGGGCGACACGAAGGCGGACTCATAACCTGAGGTTACCATCACAAGATGGATTTTCAAAAGGAAGGCCGACACGAAGGCGGACTCAAATCCAAACACAAAGGTAGGCCGACACGAAGGCGGACTCGTATCCAAACACAAAGGTAGGCCGACACGAAAGCGGTCTCATATCCAGAGGTTAACATCACAAGATGGATTTTCAAAAGGAAGGACGACACGAAGGCGGACTCAGATCCAAACATAAAGATAGGCCGACACGGAGGCGGACTCATATCCAAACACAAAGGTAGGCCGACACGAAGGCGGTCTCATAACCAGAGGTTACCATCACAAGATGGAATTTAAAAAGGAAGGCCGACACGAAGGCGGACTCAGATTTAAACACAAAGATAGGCCGACACGAAGGCGGTCTCATAACCAGAGGTTACCACCGCAAGAAGGATTTTCAAAAGGAAGGGCGACACGGGGGCGGACTCAGATCCCAACACAAAGGTAGGCCGACACGAAGGCGGTCACATATCCAAACACAAAGGTAGGCCGACACGAAGGCGGTCTCATAACCAGAGGTTACCATCACAAGATGGATTTTCAAAAGGAAGGCTGACACGGGGGCGGACTCAGATCCAAACACAAAGGTAGGCCGACACGAAGGTGGTCTCATATCCAAACACAAAGGTAGGCCGACACGAAGGCGGTCTCATAACCAGAGGTTACCCTCACAAGATGGATTTTCGAAAGGAAGTTGGACACGAAGGCGGACTCAGATCCAAACACAAAGGTAGGTCGACAAGAAGGCGGACTCGTATCCAAACACAAAGGTAGGCCGACATGAAGGCGGTCTCATAACCAGAGGTTACCATCACAAGATGGATTTTCAAAAGGAAGGCCGACACGAAGGCGGACTCAGATCCAAACACAAAGGTAGGTCGACAAGAAGGCGGACTCGTATCCAAACACAAAGGTAGGCCGACACGAAGGCGGTCTCATAACCAGAGGTTACCATCACAAGATGGATTTTCAAAAGGAAGGCCGACACGAAGGCGGACTCAAATCCAAACACAAAGGTAGGCCGACACGAAGGCGGACTCGTATCCAAACACAAAGGTAGGCCGACACGAAAGCGGTCTCATATCCTGAGGTTAACATCACAAGATGGATTTTCAAAAGGAAGGCCGACACGAAGGCGGACTCAGATCCAAACATAAAGATAGGCCGACACGGAGGCGGACTCATATCCAAACACAAAGGTAGGCCGACACGAAGGCGGTCTCATAACCAGAGGTTACCATCACAAGATGGAATTTAAAAAGGAAGGCCGACACGAAGGCGGACTCAGATTTAAACACAAAGATAGGCCGACACGAAGGCGGTCTCATAACCAGAGGTTACCATCGCAAGATGGATTTTCAAAAGGAAGGGCGACACGGGGGCGGACTCAGATCCCAACACAAAGGTAGGCCGACACGAAGGCGGTCTCATATCCAAACACAAAGGTAGGCCGACACGAAGACGGTCTCATAACCAGAGGTTACCATCACAAGATGGATTTTCAAAAGGAAGGCTGACACGGGGGCGGACTCAGATCCAAACACAAAGGTAGGCCGACACGAAGGTCGTCTCATATCCAAACACAAAGGTAGGCAGACACGAAAGCGGTCTCATAACCAGAGGTTAACATCACAAGATAGCTTTTCAAAAGGAAGGCCGACACGAAGGCGGAGTTAGATCCAAACACAAAGGTAGGCCGACACGAAAGCGGTCTCATAACCAGAGGTTACCATCACAAGATAGATTTTCAAAAGGAAGGCCGACACTAAGGAGGACTCAGATCCAAACACAAAGATAGGCCGACACGAAGGCGGACTCATATCCAAACACAAAGGTAGGCCGATACGAAGGCGGTCTCATAACCAGAGGTTACCATCACAAGATAGAATTTAAAAAGGAAGGCCGACACGAAGGCGGACTCAGATCTAAACACAAAGATAGGCCGACACGAAGGCGGACTCATAACCAGAAGTTACCATCACAAGATGGATTTTCAAAAGGAAGGCCGACACGGGGGCAGACTCAGATCTAAACACAAAGGTAGGCCGACACGAAGGCGGTCTCATATCCAAACACAAAGGTAGACCGACACGAAGGCGGTCTCATAACCAGAGGTTACCATCACAAGATGGATTTTCAAAAGGAAGGCCGACACAAAGGCGAACTCAGATCCAAACACAATGGAAGGCCGACACGAAGGCGGACTCATATCAAAACACAAAGGTAGGCCGACCCGAAAGCGGTCTCATAATCAAAGGTTACCATCACAAGATGGATTTTCAAAAGGAAGGCCGACACGAACGTGGACTCAAATCTAAACACAAACGTAGGCCGACACGAAGGCTTTCTCATAACCAGAGGTTACCATCACAAGATGGATTTTCGAAAGGAAGGCCGACACGAAGGCATACTCAAATCCAAACACAAAGTCAGGGCGACACGAAGGCGGACTCATAACCTGAGGTTACCATCACAAGATGGATTTTCAAAAGGAAGGCCGACACGAAGGCGGACTCAAATCCAAACACAAAGGTAGGCCGACACGAAGGCGGACTCGTATCCAAACACAAAGGTAGGCCGACACGAAAGCGGTCTCATATCCAGAGGTTAACATCACAAGATGGATTTTCAAAAGGAAGGACGACACGAAGGCGGACTCAGATCCAAACATAAAGATAGGCCGACACGGAGGCGGACTCATATCCAAACACAAAGGTAGGCCGACACGAAGGCGGTCTCATAACCAGAGGTTACCATCACAAGATGGAATTTAAAAAGGAAGGCCGACACGAAGGCGGACTCAGATTTAAACACAAAGATAGGCCGACACGAAGGCGGTCTCATAACCAGAGGTTACCACCGCAAGAAGGATTTTCAAAAGGAAGGGCGACACGGGGGCGGACTCAGATCCCAACACAAAGGTAGGCCGACACGAAGGCGGTCACATATCCAAACATAAAGGTAGGCCGACACGAAGGCGGTCTCATAACCAGAGGTTACCATCACAAGATGGATTTTCAAAAGGAAGGCTGACACGGGGGCGGACTCAGATCCAAACACAAAGGTAGGCCGACACGAAGGTGGTCTCATATCCAAACACAAAGGTAGGCCGACACGAAGGCGGTCTCATAACCAGAGGTTACCCTCACAAGATGGATTTTCGAAAGGAAGTTGGACACGAAGGCGGACTCAGATCCAAACACAAAGGTAGGTCGACAAGAAGGCGGACTCGTATCCAAACACAAAGGTAGGCCGACATGAAGGCGGTCTCATAACCAGAGGTTACCATCACAAGATGGATTTTCAAAAGGAAGGCCGACACGAAGGCGGACTCAAATCCAAACACAAAGGTAGGCCGACACGAAGGCGGACTCGTATCCAAACACAAAGGTAGGCCGACACGAAAGCGGTCTCATATCCAGAGGTTAACATCACAAGATGGATTTTCAAAAGGAAGGCCGACACGAAGGCGGACTCAGATCCAAACATAAAGATAGGCCGACACGGAGGCGGACTCATATCCAAACACAAAGGTAGGCCGACACGAAGGCGGTCTCATAACCAGAGGTTACCATCACAAGATGGAATTTAAAAAGGAAGGCCGACACGAAGGCGGACTCAGATTTAAACACAAAGATAGGCCGACACGAAGGCGGTCTCATAACCAGAGGTTACCATCGCAAGATGGATTTTCAAAAGGAAGGGCGACACGGGGGCGGACTCAGATCCCAACACAAAGGTAGGCCGACACGAAGGCGGTCTCATATCCAAACACAAAGGTAGGCCGACACGAAGGCGGTCTCATAACCAGAGGTTACCATCACAAGATGGATTTTCAAAAGGAAGGCTGACACGGGGGCGGACTCAGATCCAAACACAAAGGTAGGCCGACACGAAGGTGGTCTCATATCCAAACACAAAGGTAGGTCGACACGAAGGCGGTCTCATAACCAGAGGTTACCCTCACAAGATGGATTTTCGAAACGAAGTTCGACACGAAGGCGGACTCAGATCCAAAAACAAAGGTAGGTCGACAAGAAGGCGGACTCGTATCCAAACACAAACGTAGGCCGACACGAAAGCGGTCTCATATCCAGAGGTTACCCTCACAAGATGGATTTTCGAAAGGAAGTTGGACACGAAGGCGGACTCAGATCCAAACACAAAGGTAGGTCGACAAGAAGGCGGACTCGTATCCAAACACAATGGTAGGCCGACACGAAGGCGGTCTCATAACCAGAGGTTACCATCACAAGATGGATTTTCAAAAGGAAGGCCGACACGAAGGCGGACTCAAATCCAAACACAAAGGTAGGCCGACACGAAGGCGGACTTGTATCCAAACACAAAGGTAGGCCGACATGAAAGCGGTCTCATATCCAGAGGTTAACATCACAAGATGGATTTTCAAAAGGAAGGCCGACACGAAGGCGGACTCAGATCCAAACATAAAGATAGGCCGACACGTAGGCGGACTCATATCCAAACACAAAGGTAGGCCGACACGAAGGCGGTCTCATAACCAGAGGTTACCATCACAAGATGGAATTTAAAAAGGAAGGCCGACACGAAGGCGGAGTTAGATCCAAACACAAAGGTAGGCCGACACGAAAGCGGTCTCATAACCAGAGGTTACCATCACAAGATAGATTTTCAAAAGGAAGGCCGACACTAAGGAGGACTCAGATCCAAACACAAAGACAGGCCGACACGAAGGCGGACTCATATCCAAACACAAAGGTAGGCCGATACGAAGGCGGTCTCATAACCAGAGGTTACCATCACAAGATAGAATTTAAAAAGGAAGGCCGACACGAAGGCGGACTCAGATCTAAACACAAAGATAGGCCGACACGAAGGCGGACTCATAACCAGAAGTTACCATCACAAGATGGATTTTCAAAAGGAAGGCCGACACGGGGGCAGACTCAGATCTAAACACAAAGGTATCTCATATCCAAACACAAAGGTAGACCGACACGAAGGCGGTCTCATAACCAGAGGTTACCATCACAAGATGGATTTTCAAAAGGAAGGCCGACACAAAGGCGAACTCAGATCCAAACACAATGGAAGGCCGACACGAAGGCGGACTCATATCAAAACACAAAGGTAGGCCGACCCGAAAGCGGTCTCATAATCAAAGGTTACCATCACAAGATGGATTTTCAAAAGGAAGGCCGACACGAACGTGGACTCAAATCTAAACACAAACGTAGGCCGACACGAAGGCTTTCTCATAACCAGAGGTTACCATCACAAGATGGATTTTCGAAAGGAAGGCCGACACGAAGGCATACTCAAATCCAAACACAAAGGTAGGGCGACACGAAGGCGGACTCATATCCTGAGGTTACCATCACAAGATGGATTTTCAAAAGGAAGGCCGACACGAAGGCGGACTCAAATCCAAACACAAAGGTAGGCCGACACGAAGGCGGACTCGTATCCAAACACAAAGGTAGGCCGACACGAAAGCGGTCTCATATCCAGAGGTTAACATCACAAGATGGATTTTCAAAAGGAAGGACGACACGAAGGCGGACTCAGATCCAAACATAAAGATAGGCCGACACGGAGGCGGACTCATATCCAAACACAAAGGTAGGCCGACACGAAGGCGGTCTCATAACCAGAGGTTACCATCACAAGATGGAATTTAAAAAGGAAGGCCGACACGAAGGCGGACTCAGATTTAAACACAAAGATAGGCCGACACGAAGGCGGTCTCATAACCAGAGGTTACCACCGCAAGAAGGATTTTCAAAAGGAAGGGCGACACGGGGGCGGACTCAGATCCCAACACAAAGGTAGGCCGACACGAAGGCGGTCTCATATCCAAACACAAAGGTAGGCCGACACGAAGGCGGTCTCATAACCAGAGGTTACCATCACAAGATGGATTTTCAAAAGGAAGGCTGACACGGGGGCGGACTCAGATCCAAACACAAAGGTAGGCCGACACGAAGGTGGTCTCATATCCAAACACAAAGGTAGGTCGACACGAAGGCGGTCTCATAACCAGAGGTTACCCTCACAAGATGGATTTTCGAAAGGAAGTTCGACACGAAGGCGGACTCAGATCCAAAAACAAAGGTAGGTCGACAAGAAGGCGGACTCGTATCCAAACACAAACGTAGGCCGACACGAAAGCGGTCTCATATCCAGAGGTTACCCTCACAAGATGGATTTTCGAAAGGAAGTTGGACACGAAGGCGGACTCAGATCCAAACACAAAGGTAGGTCGACAAGAAGGCGGACTCGTATCCAAACACAAAGGTAGGCCGACACGAAGGCGGTCTCATAACCAGAGGTTACCATCACAAGATGGATTTTCAAAAGGAAGGCCGACACGAAGGCGGACTCAAATCCAAACACAAAGGTAGGCCGACACGAAGGCGGACTTGTATCCAAACACAAAGGTAGGCCGACACGAAAGCGGTCTCATATCCAGAGGTTAACATCACAAGATGGATTTTCAAAAGGAAGGCCGACACGAAGGCGGACTCAGATCCAAACATAAAGATAGGCCGACACGGAGGCGGACTCATATCCAAACACAAAGGTAGGCCGACACGAAGGCGGTCTCATAACCAGAGGTTACCATCACAAGATGGAATTTAAAAAGGAAGGCCGACACGAAGGCGGAGTTAGATCCAAACACAAAGGTAGGCCGACACGAAAGCGGTCTCATAACCAGAGGTTACCATCACAAGATAGATTTTCAAAAGGAAGGCCGACACTAAGCAGGACTCAGATCCAAACACAAAGACAGGCCGACACGAAGGCGGACTCATATCCAAACACAAAGGTAGGCCGATACGAAGGCGGTCTCATAACCAGAGGTTACCATCACAAGATAGAATTTAAAAAGGAAGGCCGACACGAAGGCGGACTCAGATCTAAACACAAAGATAGGCCGACACGAAGGCGGACTCATAACCAGAAGTTACCATCACAAGATGGATTTTCAAAAGGAAGGCCGACACGGGGGCAGACTCAGATCTAAACACAAAGGTAGGCCGACACGAAGGCGGTCTCATATCCAAACACAAAGGTAGACCGACACGAAGGCGGTCTCATAACCAGAGGTTACCATCACATGATGGATTTTCAAAAGGAAGGCCGACACAAAGGCGAACTCAGATCCAAACACAATGGAAGGCCGACACGAAGGCGGACTCATATCAAAACACAAAGGTAGGCCGACCCGAAAGCGGTCTCATAATCAAAGGTTACCATCACAAGATGGATTTTCAAAAGGAAGGCCGACACGAACGTGGACTCAAATCTAAACACAAACGTAGGCCGACACGAAGGCTTTCTCATAACCAGAGGTTACCATCACAAGATGGATTTTCGAAAGGAAGGCCGACACGAAGGCATACTCAAATCCAAACACAAAGGTAGGGCGACACGAAGGCGGACTCATAACCTGAGGTTACCATCACAAGATGGATTTTCAAAAGGAAGGCCGAAACGAAGGCGGACTCAAATCCAAACACAAAGGTAGGCCGACACGAAGGCGGACTCGTATCCAAACACAAAGGTAGGCCGACACGAAAGCGGTCTCATATCCAGAGGTTAACATCACAAGATGGATTTTCAAAAGGAAGGACGACACGAAGGCGGACTCAGATCCAAACATAAAGATAGGCCGACACGGAGGCGGACTCATATCCAAACACAAAGGTAGGCCGACACGAAGGCGGTCTCATAACCAGAGGTTACCATCACAAGATGGAATTTAAAAAGGAAGGCCGACACGAAGGCGGACTCAGATTTAAACACAAAGATAGGCCGACACGAAGGCGGTCTCATAACCAGAGGTTACCACCGCAAGAAGGATTTTCAAAAGGAAGGGCGACACGGGGGCGGACTCAGATCCCAACACAAAGGTAGGCCGACACGAAGGCGGTCTCATATCCAAACACAAAGGTAGGCCGACACGAAGGCGGTCTCATAACCAGAGGTTACCATCACAAGATGGATTTTCAAAAGGAAGGCTGACACGGGGGCGGACTCAGATCCAAACACAAAGGTAGGCCGACACGAAGGCGGTCTCATATCCAAACACAAAGGTAGGCCGACACGAAGGCGGTCTCATAACCAGAGGTTACCCTCACAAGATGGATTTTCGAAAGGAAGTTGGACACGAAGGCGGACTCAGATCCAAACACAAAGGTAGGTCGACAAGAAGGCGGACTCGTATCCAAACACAAAGGTAGGCCGACACGAAGGCGGTCTCATAACCAGAGGTTACCATCACAAGATGGATTTTCAAAAGGAAGGCCGACACGAAGGCGGACTCAAATCCAAACACAAAGGTAGGCCGACACGAAGGCGGACTCGTATCCAAACACAAAGGTAGGCCGACACGAAAGCGGTCTCATATCCAGAGGTTAACATCACAAGATGGATTTTCAAAAGGAAGGCCGACACGAAGGCGGACTCAGATTTAAACACAAAGATAGGCCGACACGAAGGCGGTCTCATAACCAGAGGTTACCACCGCAAGAAGGATTTTCAAAAGGAAGGGCGACACGGGGGCGGACTCAGATCCCAACACAAAGGTAGGCCGACACGAAGGCGGTCTCATATCCAAACACAAAGGTAGGCCGACACGAAGGCGGTCTCATAACCAGAGGTTACCATCACAAGATGGATTTTCAAAAGGAAGGCTGACACGGGGGCGGACTCAGATCCAAACACAAAGGTAGGCCGACACGAAGGTGGTCTCATATCCAAACACAAAGGTAGGTCGACACGAAGGCGGTCTCATAACCAGAGGTTACCCTCACAAGATGGATTTTCGAAAGGAAGTTCGACACGAAGGCGGACTCAGATCCAAAAACAAAGGTAGGTCGACAAGAAGGCGGACTCGTATCCAAACACAAACGTAGGCCGACACGAAAGCGGTCTCATATCCAGAGGTTACCCTCACAAGATGGATTTTCGAAAGGAAGTTGGACACGAAGGCGGACTCAGATCCAAACACAAAGGTAGGTCGACAAGAAGGCGGACTCGTATCCAAACACAAAGGTAGGCCGACACGAAGGCGGTCTCATAACCAGAGGTTACCATCACAAGATGGATTTTCAAAAGGAAGGCCGACACGAAGGCGGACTCAAATCCAAACACAAAGGTAGGCCGACACGAAGGCGGACTTGTATCCAAACACAAAGGTAGGCCGACACGAAAGCGGTCTCATATCCAGAGGTTAACATCACAAGATGGATTTTCAAAAGGAAGGCCGACACGAAGGCGGACTCAGATCCAAACATAAAGATAGGCCGACACGGAGGCGGACTCATATCCAAACACAAAGGTAGGCCGACACGAAGGCGGTCTCATAACCAGAGGTTACCATCACAAGATGGAATTTAAAAAGGAAGGCCGACACGAAGGCGGAGTTAGATCCAAACACAAAGGTAGGCCGACACGAAAGCGGTCTCATAACCAGAGGTTACCATCACAAGATAGATTTTCAAAAGGAAGGCCGACACTAAGGAGGACTCAGATCCAAACACAAAGACAGGCCGACACGAAGGCGGACTCATATCCAAACACAAAGGTAGGCCGATACGAAGGCGGTCTCATAACCAGAGGTTACCATCACAAGATAGAATTTAAAAAGGAAGGCCGACACGAAGGCGGACTCAGATCTAAACACAAAGATAGGCCGACACGAAGGCGGACTCATAACCAGAAGTTACCATCACAAGATGGATTTTCAAAAGGAAGGCCGACACGGGGGCAGACTCAGATCTAAACACAAAGGTAGGCCGACACGAAGGCGGTCTCATATCCAAACACAAAGGTAGACCGACACGAAGGCGGTCTCATAACCAGAGGTTACCATCACATGATGGATTTTCAAAAGGAAGGCCGACACAAAGGCGAACTCAGATCCAAACATAATGGAAGGCCGACACGAAGGCGGACTCATATCAAAACACAAAGGTAGGCCGACCCGAAAGCGGTCTCATAATCAAAGGTTACCATCACAAGATGGATTTTCAAAAGGAAGGCCGACACGAACGTGGACTCAAATCTAAACACAAACGTAGGCCGACACGAAGGCTTTCTCATAACCAGAGGTTACCATCACAAGATGGATTTTCGAAAGGAAGGCCGACACGAAGGCATACTCAAATCCAAACACAAAGGTAGGGCGACACGAAGGCGGACTCATAACCTGAGGTTACCATCACAAGATGGATTTTCAAAAGGAAGGCCGAAACGAAGGCGGACTCAAATCCAAACACAAAGGTAGGCCGACACGAAGGCGGACTCGTATCCAAACACAAAGGTAGGCCGACACGAAAGCGGTCTCATATCCAGAGGTTAACATCACAAGATGGATTTTCAAAAGGAAGGACGACACGAAGGCGGACTCAGATCCAAACATAAAGATAGGCCGACACGGAGGCGGACTCATATCCAAACACAAAGGTAGGCCGACACGAAGGCGGTCTCATAACCAGAGGTTACCATCACAAGATGGAATTTAAAAAGGAAGGCCGACACGAAGGCGGACTCAGATTTAAACACAAAGATAGGCCGACACGAAGGCGGTCTCATAACCAGAGGTTACCACCGCAAGAAGGATTTTCAAAAGGAAGGGCGACACGGGGGCGGACTCAGATCCCAACACAAAGGTAGGCCGACACGAAGGCGGTCTCATATCCAAACACAAAGGTAGGCCGACACGAAGGCGGTCTCATAACCAGAGGTTACCATCACAAGATGGATTTTCAAAAGGAAGGCTGACACGGGGGCGGACTCAGATCCAAACACAAAGGTAGGCCGACACGAAGGCGGTCTCATATCCAAACACAAAGGTAGGCCGACACGAAGGCGGTCTCATAACCAGAGGTTACCCTCACAAGATGGATTTTCGAAAGGAAGTTGGACACGAAGGCGGACTCAGATCCAAACACAAAGGTAGGTCGACAAGAAGGCGGACTCGTATCCAAACACAAAGGTAGGCCGACACGAAGGCGGTCTCATAACCAGAGGTTACCATCACAAGATGGATTTTCAAAAGGAAGGCCGACACGAAGGCGGACTCAAATCCAAACACAAAGGTAGGCCGACACGAAGGCGGACTCGTATCCAAACACAAAGGTAGGCCGACACGAAAGCGGTCTCATATCCAGAGGTTAACATCACAAGATGGATTTTCAAAAGGAAGGCCGACACGAAGGCGGACTCAGATCCAAACATAAAGATAGGCCGACACGGAGGCGGACTCATATCCAAACACAAAGGTAGGCCGACACGAAGGCGGTCTCATAACCAGAGGTTACCATCACAAGATGGAATTTAAAAAGGAAGGCCGACACGAAGGCGGACTCAGATTTAAACACAAAGATAGGCCGACACGAAGGCGGTCTCATAACCAGAGGTTACCATCGCAAGATGGATTTTCAAAAGGAAGGGCGACACGGGGGCGGACTCAGATCCCAACACAAAGGTAGGCCGACACGAAGGCGGTCTCATATCCAAACACAAAGGTAGGCCGACACGAAGGCGGTCTCATAACCAGAGGTTACCATCACAAGATGGATTTTCAAAAGGAAGGCTGACACGGGGGCGGACTCAGATCCAAACACAAAGGTAGGCCGACACGAAGGTGGTCTCATATCCAAACACAAAGGTAGGTCGACACGAAGGCGGTCTCATAACCAGAGGTTACCCTCACAAGATGGATTTTCGAAAGGAAGTTCGACACGAAGGCGGACTCAGATCCAAAAACAAAGGTAGGTCGACAAGAAGGCGGACTCGTATCCAAACACAAACGTAGGCCGACACGAAAGCGGTCTCATATCCAGAGGTTAACATCACAAGATGGATTTTCAAAAGGAAGGCCGACACGAAGGCGGACTCAGATCCAAACACAAAGATAGACCGACACGGAGGTGGTATCATATCCAAACACAAAGGTAGGCCGACACGAAGGCGGTCTCATAACCAGAGGTTACCATCACAAGATGGAATTTTAAAAGGAAGGCCGACACGAAGGCGGACTCAGATTTAAACACAAAGATAGGCTGACACGAAGGCGGTCTCATAACCAGAGGTTACCATCGCAAGATGGATTTTCAAAAGGAAGGGCGACACGGGGGCGGACTCAGATCCCAACACAAAGGTAGGCCGACACGAAGGCGGTCTCATATCCAAACACAAAGGTAGGCCGACACGAAGGCGGTCTCATAACCAGAGGTTACCATCACAAGATGGAATTTAAAAAGGAAGGCCGACACGAAGGCGAACTCAGATTTAAACACAAAGATAGGCCAACACGAAGGCGGTCTCATAACCAGAGGTTACCATCGCAAGATGGATTTTCAAAAGGAAGGGCGACACGGGGGCGGACTCAGATCCCAACACAAAGGTAGGCCGACACGAAGGCGGTCTCATATCCAAACACAAAGGTAGGCCGACACGAAGGCGGTCTCATAACCATAGGTTACCATCACAAGATAGATTTTCAAAAGGAAGGCCGACACGGAGGCGGTCTCATATCCAAACACAAAGGTAGGCCGACACGAAGGCGGACTCATAACCTGAGGTTACCATCATAAGATGGATTTTCAAAAGGAAGGCCGACACGAAGGCGGACTCAAATCCAAACACAAAGGTAAGCCGACACGAAGGCTTTCTCATAACCAGAGGTTACCATCACAAGATGGATTTTTGAAAGGAAGGCCGACACGAAGGCAGACTCAGATCCAAACACAAAGGTAGGGCGACACAAAGGCGGACTCATAACCTGAGATTACCATCACAAGATGGATTTTCAAAAGGAAGCCCGACACGGGAGCGGACTCAGATCCCAACACAAAGGTAGACCGACACGAAGGCGGTCTCATATCCAAACACAAAGGTAGGCCGACACGAAGGCGGTCTCATAACCAGAGGTTACCATCACAAGATGAATTTTCAAAAGGAAGGCCGACACAGGGGCGGACTCAGATCCAAACACAAAGGTAGGCCGACACGAAGGCAGACTCATATCCAAACACAAAGGTAAGCCGATACGAAGACGGTCTCATAACCAGAGGTTACCATCACAAGATAGAATTTAAAAAGGAAGGCCGACACGAAGGCGGACTAAGATCTAAACACAAAGATAGGCCGACACGAAGGCGGACTCATAACCAGAAGTTACCATCACAAGATGGATTTTCAAAAGGAAGGCCGACACGGGGGCAGACTCAGAGCTAAACACAAAGGTAGGCCGACACGAAGGCGGTCTCATATCCAAACACAAAGGTAGACCGACACGAAGGCGGTCTCATAACCAGAGGTTACCATCACAAGATGGATTTTCAAAAGGAAGGCCGACACAAAGGCGAACTCAGATCCAAACACAATGGAAGGCCGACACGAAGGCGGACTCATATAAAAACACAAAGGTAGGCCGACCCGAAAGCGGTCTCATAATCAGAGGTTACCATCACAAGATGGATTTTCAAAAGGAAGGCCGACACGAACGTGGACTCAAATCTAAACACAAAGATAGGCCGACACGAAGGCTTTCTCATAACCAGAGGTTACCATCACAAGATGGATTTTCGAAAGGAAGGCCGACACGAAGGCAGACTCAAATCCAAACACAAAGGTAGGGCGACACGAAGGCGGACTCATAACCTGAGGTTACCATCACAAGATGGATTTTCAAAAGGAAGGCCGACACGAAGGCGGACTCAAATCCAAACACAAAGGTAGGCCGACACGAAGGCGGACTCGTATCCAAACACAAAGGTAGGCCGACACGAAAGCGGTCTCATATCCAGAGGTTAACATCACAAGATGGATTTTCAAAAGGAAGGCCGACACGAAGGCGGACTCAGATCCAAACATAAAGATAGGCCGACACGGAGGGGGACTCATATCCAAACACAAAGGTAGGCCGACACGAAGGCGGTCTTATAACTAGAGGTTACCATCATAAGATGGAATTTAAAAAGGAAGGCCGACACGAAGGCGGACTCAGATTTAAACACAAAGATAGGCCGACACGAAGGCGGACTCAGATTTAAACACAAAGATAGGCCGACACGAAGGCGGTCTCATAACCAGAGGTTACCATCGCAAGATGGATTTTCAAAAGGAAGGCTGACACGGGGGCGGACTCAGATCCAAACACAAAGGTAGGCCGACACGAAGGTGGTCTCATATCCAAACACAAAGGTAGGTCGACACGAAGGCGGTCTCATAACCAGAGGTTACCCTCACAAGATGGATTTTCGAAAGGAAGTTCGACACGAAGGCGGACTCAGATCCAAAAACAAAGGTAGGTCGACAAGAAGGCGGACTCGTATCCAAACACAAACGTAGGCCGACACGAAAGCGGTCTCATATCCAGAGGTTAACATCACAAGATGGATTTTCAAAAGGAAGGCCGACACGAAGGCGGACTCAGATCCAAACACAAAGATAGACCGACACGGAGGTGGTATCATATCCAAACACAAAGGTAGGCCGACACGAAGGCGGTCTCATAACCAGAGGTTACCATCACAAGATGGAATTTTAAAAGGAAGGCCGACACGAAGGCGGACTCAGATTTAAACACAAAGATAGGCTGACACGAAGGCGGTCTCATAACCAGAGGTTACCATCGCAAGATGGATTTTCAAAAGGAAGGGCGACACGGGGGCGGACTCAGATCCCAACACAAAGGTAGGCCGACACGAAGGCGGTCTCATATCCAAACACAAAGGTAGGCCGACACGAAGGCGGTCTCATAACCAGAGGTTACCATCACAAGATGGAATTTAAAAAGGAAGGCCGACACGAAGGCGAACTCAGATTTAAACACAAAGATAGGCCAACACGAAGGCGGTCTCATAACCAGAGGTTACCATCGCAAGATGGATTTTCAAAAGGAAGGGCGACACGGGGGCGGACTCAGATCCCAACACAAAGGTAGGCCGACACGAAGGCGGTCTCATATCCAAACACAAAGGTAGGCCGACACGAAGGCGGTCTCATAACCATAGGTTACCATCACAAGATAGATTTTCAAAAGGAAGGCCGACACGGAGGCGGTCTCATATCCAAACACAAAGGTAGGCCGACACGAAGGCGGACTCATAACCTGAGGTTACCATCATAAGATGGATTTTCAAAAGGAAGGCCGACACGAAGGCGGACTCAAATCCAAACACAAAGGTAAGCCGACACGAAGGCTTTCTCATAACCAGAGGTTACCATCACAAGATGGATTTTTGAAAGGAAGGCCGACACGAAGGCAGACTCAGATCCAAACACAAAGGTAGGGCGACACAAAGGCGGACTCATAACCTGAGATTACCATCACAAGATGGATTTTCAAAAGGAAGCCCGACACGGGAGCGGACTCAGATCCCAACACAAAGGTAGACCGACACGAAGGCGGTCTCATATCCAAACACAAAGGTAGGCCGACACGAAGGCGGTCTCATAACCAGAGGTTACCATCACAAGATGAATTTTCAAAAGGAAGGCCGACACAGGGGCGGACTCAGATCCAAACACAAAGGTAGGCCGACACGAAGGCAGACTCATATCCAAACACAAAGGTAAGCCGATACGAAGACGGTCTCATAACCAGAGGTTACCATCACAAGATAGAATTTAAAAAGGAAGGCCGACACGAAGGCGGACTAAGATCTAAACACAAAGATAGGCCGACACGAAGGCGGACTCATAACCAGAAGTTACCATCACAAGATGGATTTTCAAAAGGAAGGCCGACACGGGGGCAGACTCAGAGCTAAACACAAAGGTAGGCCGACACGAAGGCGGTCTCATATCCAAACACAAAGGTAGACCGACACGAAGGCGGTCTCATAACCAGAGGTTACCATCACAAGATGGATTTTCAAAAGGAAGGCCGACACAAAGGCGAACTCAGATCCAAACACAATGGAAGGCCGACACGAAGGCGGACTCATATAAAAACACAAAGGTAGGCCGACCCGAAAGCGGTCTCATAATCAGAGGTTACCATCACAAGATGGATTTTCAAAAGGAAGGCCGACACGAACGTGGACTCAAATCTAAACACAAAGATAGGCCGACACGAAGGCTTTCTCATAACCAGAGGTTACCATCACAAGATGGATTTTCGAAAGGAAGGCCGACACGAAGGCAGACTCAAATCCAAACACAAAGGTAGGGCGACACGAAGGCGGACTCATAACCTGAGGTTACCATCACAAGATGGATTTTCAAAAGGAAGGCCGACACGAAGGCGGACTCAAATCCAAACACAAAGGTAGGCCGACACGAAGGCGGACTCGTATCCAAACACAAAGGTAGGCCGACACGAAAGCGGTCTCATATCCAGAGGTTAACATCACAAGATGGATTTTCAAAAGGAAGGCCGACACGAAGGCGGACTCAGATCCAAACATAAAGATAGGCCGACACGGAGGGGGACTCATATCCAAACACAAAGGTAGGCCGACACGAAGGCGGTCTTATAACTAGAGGTTACCATCATAAGATGGAATTTAAAAAGGAAGGCCGACACGAAGGCGGACTCAGATTTAAACACAAAGATAGGCCGACACGAAGGCGGACTCAGATTTAAACACAAAGATAGGCCGACACGAAGGCGGTCTCATAACCAGAGGTTACCATCGCAAGATGGATTTTCAAAAGGAAGGGCGACACGGGGGCGGACTCAGATCCCAACACAAAGGTAGGCCGACACGAAGGCGGTCTCATATCCAAACACAAAGGTAGGCCGACACGAAGGCGGTCTCATAACCAGAGGTTACCATCACAAGATGGATTTTCAAAAGGAAGGCTGACTCGGGGGCGGACTCAGATCCAAACAAAAAGGTAGGCCGACACGAAGGCGGTCTTATATCCAAACACAAAGGTAGGCCGACACGAAGGCGGTCTCATAACCAGAGGTTACCCTCACAAGATGGATTTTCAAAAGGAAGTTCGACACGAAGGCGGACTCAGATCCAAACACAAAGGTAGGGCGACACGAAGGTGGACTCGTATCCAAACACAAAGGTAGGCCGACACGAAAGCGGTCTCATATCCAGAGGTTAACATCACAAGATGGATTTTCAAAAGGAAGGCCGACACGAAGGCGGACTCAGATCCAAACATAAAGATAGGCCGACACGGAGGTGGTATCATATCCAAACACAAAGGTAGGCCGACACGAAGGCGGTCTCATAACCAGAGGTTACCATCACAAGATGGAATTTTAAAAGGAAGGCCGACACGAAGGCGGACTCAGATTTAAACACAAAGATAGGCTGACACGAAGGCGGTCTCATAACCAGAGGTTACCATCGCAAGATGGATTTTCAAAAGGAAGGGCGACACGGGGGCGGACTCAGATCCCAACACAAAGGTAGGCCGACACGAAGGCGGTCTCATATCCAAACACAAAGGTAGGCCGACACGAAGGCGGTCTCATAACCAGAGGTTACCATCACAAGATGGAATTTAAAAAGGAAGGCCGACACGAAGGCGGACTCAGATTTAAACACAAAGATAGGCCAACACGAAGGCGGTCTCATAACCAGAGGTTACCATCGCAAGATGGATTTTCAAAAGGAAGGGCGACACGGGGGCGGACTCAGATCCCAACACAAAGGTAGGCCGACACGAAGGCGGTCTCATATCCAAACACAAAGGTAGGCCGACACGAAGGCGGTCTCATAACCATAGGTTACCATCACAAGATAGATTTTCAAAAGGAAGGCCGACACGGAGGCGGACTCAGATCCAAACACAAAGGTAGGCCAACACGAAGGCGTTCTCATATCCAAACACAAAGGTTAGCCGACACGAAGGCGGTCTCATAACCAGAGGTTACCCTCACAAGATGGATTTTCGAAAGGAAGTTCGACACGAAGGCGGACTCAGATCCAAACACAAAGGTAGGGCGACACGAAGGCGGACTCATAACCTGAGGTTACCATCATAAGATGGATTTTCAAAAGGAAGGCCGACACGAAGGCGGACTCAAATCCAAACACAAAGGTAAGCCGACACGAAGGCTTTCTCATAACCAGAGGTTACCATCACAAGATGGATTTTTGAAAGGAAGGCCGACACGAAGGCAGACTCAGATCCAAACACAAAGGTAGGGCGACACAAAGGCGGACTCATAACCTGAGATTACCATCACAAGATGGATTTTCAAAAGGAAGCCCGACACGGGAGCGGACTCAGATCCCAACACAAAGGTAGACCGACACGAAGGCGGTCTCATATCCAAACACAAAGGTAGGCCGACACGAAGGCGGTCTCATAACCAGAGGTTACCATCACAAGATGAATTTTCAAAAGGAAGGCCGACACAGGGGCGGACTCAGATCCAAACACAAAGGTAGGCCGACACGAAGGCAGACTCATATCCAAACACAAAGGTAAGCCGATACGAAGACGGTCTCATAACCAGAGGTTACCATCACAAGATAGAATTTAAAAAGGAAGGCCGACACGAAGGCGGACTAAGATCTAAACACAAAGATAGGCCGACACGAAGGCGGACTCATAACCAGAAGTTACCATCACAAGATGGATTTTCAAAAGGAAGGCCGACAGGGGCAGACTCAGAGCTAAACACAAAGGTAGGCCGACACGAAGGCGGTCTCATATCCAAACACAAAGGTAGACCGACACGAAGGCGGTCTCATAACCAGAGGTTACCATCACAAGATGGATTTTCAAAAGGAAGGCCGACACAAAGGCGAACTCAGATCCAAACACAATGGAAGGCCGACACGAAGGCGGACTCATATAAAAACACAAAGGTAGGCCGACCCGAAAGCGGTCTCATAATCAGAGGTTACCATCACAAGATGGATTTTCAAAAGGAAGGCCGACACGAACGTGGACTCAAATCTAAACACAAAGATAGGCCGACACGAAGGCTTTCTCATAACCAGAGGTTACCATCACAAGATGGATTTTCGAAAGGAAGGCCGACACGAAGGCAGACTCAAATCCAAACACAAAGGTAGGGCGACACGAAGGCGGACTCATAACCTGAGGTTACCATCACAAGGTGGATTTTCAAAAGGAAGGCCGACACGAAGGCGGACTCAAATCCAAACACAAAGGTAGGCCGACACGAAGGCGGACTCGTATCCAAACACAAAGGTAGGCCGACACGAAAGCGGTCTCATATCCAGAGGTTAACATCACAAGACGGATTTTCAAAAGGAAGGCCGACACGAAGGCGGACTCAGATCCAAACATAAAGATAGGCCGATTCGGAGGCGGACTCATATCCAAACACAAAGGTAGGCCGACACGAAGGCGGTCTCATAACCAGAGGTTACCATCACAAGATGGAATTTAAAAAGGAAGGCCGACACGAAGGCGGACTCAGATTTAAACACAAAGATAGGCCGACACGAAGGCGGACTCAGATTTAAACACAAAGATAGGCCGACACGAAGGCGGTCTCATAACCAGAGGATACCATCGCAAGATGGATTTTCAAAAGGAAGGGCGACACGGGGGCGGACTCAGATCCCAACACAAAGGTAGGCCGACACGAAGGCGGTCTCATATCCAAACACAAAGGTAGGCCGACACGAAGGCGGTCTCATAACCAGAGGTTACCATCACAAGATGGATTTTCAAAAGGAAGGCTGACACGGGGGCGGACTCAGATCCAAACAAAAAGGTAGGCCGACACGAAGGCGGTCTTATATCCAAACACAAAGGTAGGCCGACACGAAGGCGGTCTCATAACCAGAGGTTACCCTCACAAGATGGATTTTCGAAAGGAAGTTCGACACGAAGGCGGACTCAGATCCAAACACAAAGGTAGGGCGACACGAAGGCGGACTCGTATCCAAACACAAAGGTAGGCCGACACGAAAGCGGTCTCATATCCAGAGGTTAACATCACAAGATGGATTTTCAAAAGGAAGGCCGACACGAAGGCGGACTCAGATCCAAACATAAAGATAGGCCGACACGGAGGCGGACTCATATCCAAACACAAAGGTAGGCCGACACGAAGGCGGTCTCATAACCAGAGGTTACCATCACAAGATGGAATTTTAAAAGGAAGGCCGACACGAAGGCGGACTCAGATTTAAACACAAAGATAGGCCGACACGAAGGCGGTCTCATAACCAGAGGTTACCATCGCAAGATGGATTTTCAAAAGGAAGGGTGACACGGGGGCGGACTCAGATCCCAACACAAAGGTAGGCCGACACGAAGGCGGTCTCATATCCAAACACAAAGGTAGGCCGACACGCAGGCGGTCTCATAACCAGAGGTTACCATCACAAGATGGAATTTAAAAAGGAAGGCCGACACGAAGGCGGACTCAGATTTAAACACAAAGATAGGCCAACACGAAGGCGGTCTCATAACCAGAGGTTACCATCGCAAGATGGATTTTCAAAAGGAAGGGCGACACGGGGGCGGACTCAGATCCCAACACAAAGGTAGGCCGACACGAAGGCGGACTCATATCCAAACACAAAGGTAGGCCGACACGAAGGCGGTCTCATAACCAGAGGTTACCATCACAAGATGGATTTTCAAAAGGAAGGCCGACACGGAGGCGGACTCAGATCCAAACACAAAGGTAGGCCAACACGAAGGCGTTCTCATAACCAAACACAAAGGTTGGCCGACACGAAGGCGGTCTCATAACCAGAGGTTACCCTCACAAGATGGATTTTCGAAAGGAAGTTCGACACGAAGGCGGACTCAGATCCAAACACAAAGGTAGGGCGACACGAAGGCGGACTCATAACCTGAGGTTACCATCATAAGATGGATTTTCAAAAGGAAGGCCGACACGAAGGCGGACTCAAATCCAAACACAAAGGTAAGCCGACACGAAGGCTTTCTCATAACCAGAGGTTACCATCACAAGATGGATTTTTGAAAGGAAGGCCGACACGAAGGCAGACTCAGATCCAAACACAAAGGTAGGGCGACACAAAGGCGGACTCATAACCTGAGATTACCATCACAAGATGGATTTTCAAAAGGAAGCCCGACACGGGAGCGGACTCAGATCCCAACACAAAGGTAGACCGACACGAAGGCGGTCTCATATTCAAACACAAAGGTAAGCCGACACGAAGGCTTTCTCATAACCAGAGGTTACCATCACAAGATGGATTTTTGAAAGGAAGGCCGACACGAAGGCAGACTCAGATCCAAACACAAAGGTAGGGCGACACAAAGGCGGACTCATAACCTGAGATTACCATCACAAGATGGATTTTCAAAAGGAAGCCCGACACGGGAGCGGACTCAGATCCCAACACAAAGGTAGACCGACACGAAGGCGGTCTCATATCCAAACACAAAGGTAGGCCGACACGAAGGCGGTCTCATAACCAGAGGTTACCATCACAAGATGAATTTTCAAAAGGAAGACCGACACAGGGGCGGACTCAGATCCAAACACAAAGGTAGGCCGACACGAAGGCAGACTCATATCCAAACACAAAGGTAAGCCGATACGAAGACGGTCTCATAACCAGAGGTTACCATCACAAGGTAGAATTTAAAAAGGAAGGCCGACACGAAGGCGGACTCAGATCTAAACACAAAGATAGGCCGACACGAAGGCGGACTCATAACCAGAAGTTACCATCACAAGATGGATTTTCAAAAGGAAGGCCGACACGGGGGCAGACTCAGATCTAAACACAAAGGTAGGCCGACACGAAGGCGGTCTCATATCCAAACACAAAGGTAGACCGACACGAAGGCGGTCTCATAACCAGAGGTTACCATCACAAGATGGATTTTCAAAAGGAAGGCCGACACAAAGGCGAACTCAGATCCAAACACAATGGAAGGCCGACACGAAGGCGGACTCATATCAAAACACAAAGGTAGGCCGACCCGAAAGCGGTCTCATAATCAGAGGTTACCATCACAAGATGGATTTTTAAAAGGAAGGCCGACACGAAGGCGGACTCAGATCCAAACATAAAGATAGGCCGACACGGAGGCGGACTCATATCCAAACACAAAGGTAGGCCGACACGAAGGCAGTCTCATAACCAGAGGTTACCATCACAAGATGGAATTTTAAAAGGAAGGCCGACACGAAGGCGGACTCAGATTTAAACACAAAGATAGACCGACACGAAGGCGGTCTCATAACCAGAGGTTACCATCGCAAGATGGATTTTCAAAAGGAAGGGCGACACGGGGGCGGACTCAGATCCTAACACAAAGGTAGGCCGACACGAAGGCGGTCTCATATCCAAACACAAAGGTAGGCCGACACGAAGGCGGTCTCATAACAAGAGGTTACCATCACAAGATGGATTTTCAAAAGGAAGGCTGACACGGGGGCGGACTCAGATCCAAACACAAACGTAGGCCGACACGAAGGCGGTCTCATATCCAAACACAAAGGTAGGCCGACACGAAGGCGGTCTCATAACCAGAGGTTACCCTCACAAGATGGATTTTCAAAAGGAAGTTCGACACGAAGGCGGACTCAGATCCAAACACAAAGGTAGGTCGACAAGAAGGCGGACTCGTATCCAAACACAAAGGTAGGCCGACACGAAGGCGGTCTCATAACCAGAGGTTACCATCACAAGATGGATTTTCAAAAGGAAGGCCGACACGAAGGCGGACTCAAATCCAAACACAAAGGTAGGCCGACACGAAGGCGGACTCGTATCCAAACACAAAGGTAGGCCGACACGAAGGCGGTCTCATAACCAGAGGTTACCATCACAAGATGGAATTTTAATAGGAAGGCCGACACGAAGGCGGACTCAGATTTAAACACAAAGATAGGCCGACACGAAGGCGGTCTCATAACCAGAGGTTACCATCGCAAGATGGATTTTCAAAAGGAAGGGCGACACGGGGGCGGACTCAGATCCTAACACAAAGGTAGGCCGACACGAAGGCGGTCTCATATCCAAACACAAAGGTAGGCCGACACGAAGGCGGTCTCATATCCAGAGGTTACCATCACAAGATGGATTTTCAAAAGGAAGGCCGACACGAAGGCGGACTCAGATCCAAACATAAAGATAGGCCGACACGGAGGCGGACTCATATCCAAACACAAAGGTAGGCCGACACGAAGGCGGTCTCACAACCAGAGGTTACCATCACAAGATGGAATTTAAAAAGGAAGGCCGACACGAAGGCGGACTCAGATTTAAACACAAAGATAGGCCGACACGAAGGCGGTCTCATAACCAGAGGTTACCATCGCAAGATGGATTTTCAAAAGGAAGGGCGACACGGGGGCGGACTCAGATCCCAACACAAAGGTAGGCCGACACGAAGGCGGTCTCATATCCAAACACAAAGGTAGGCCGACATGAAGGCGGTCTCATAACCAGAGGTTACCATCACAAGATGGATTTTCAAAAGGAAGGCTGACACGGGGGCAGACTCAGATCCAAACACAAAGGTAGGCCGACACGAAGGCGGTCTCATATCTAAACACAAAGGTAGGCCGACACAAAGGCGGTCTCATAACCAGAGGTTACCCTCACAAGATGGATTTTCGAAAGGAAGTTCGACACGAAGGCGGACTCAGATCCAAACACAAAGGTAGGTCGACAAGAAGGCAGACTCGTATCCAAACACAAAGGTAGGCCGACACGAAGGCGGTCTCATAACCAGAGGTTACCATCACAAGATGGAATTTTAAAAGGAAGGCCGACACGAAGGCGGACTCAGATTTAAACACAAAGATAGGCCGACACGAAGGCGGTCTTATAACCAGAGGTTACCATCGCAAGATGGATTTTCAAAAGGAAGGGCGACACGGGGGCGGACTCAGATCCCAACACAAAGGTAGGCTGACACGAAGGCGGTCTCATATCCAAACACAATGGTAGGCCGACACGAAGGCGGTCTCATAACCAGAGGTTACCATCACAAGATGGAATTTAAAAAGGAAGGCCGACACGAAGGCGGACTCAGATTTAAACACAAAGATAGGCCAACACGAAGGCGGTCTCATAACCAGAGGTTACCATCGCAAGATGGATTTTCAAAAGGAAGGGCGACACGGGGGCGGACTCAGATCCCAACACAAAGGTAGGCTGACACGAAGGCGGTCTCATATCCAAACACAATGGTAGGCCGACACGAAGGCGGTCTCATAACCAGAGGTTACCATCACAAGATGGAATTTAAAAAGGAAGGCCGACACGAAGGCGGACTCAGATTTAAACACAAAGATAGGCCAACACGAAGGCGGTCTCATAACCAGAGGTTACCATCGCAAGATGGATTTTCAAAAGGAAGGGCGACACGGGGGCGGACTCAGATCCCAACACAAAGGTAGGCCGACACGAAGGCGGTCTCATATCCAAACACAAAGGCAGGCCGACACGAAGGCGGTCTCATAACCAGAGGTTACCATCACAAGATGGATTTTCAAAAGGAAGGCCGACACGGAGGCGGACTCAGATCAAAACACAAAGGTAGGCCAACACGAAGGCGTTCTCATATCCAAACACAAAGGTTGGCCGACACGAAGGCGGTCTCATAACCAGAGGTTACCCTCACAAGATGGATTTTCGAAAGGAAGTTCGACACGAAGGCGGACTCAGATCCAAACACAAAGGTAGGGCGACACGAAGGCGGACTCATAACCTGAGGTTACCATCATAAGATGGATTTTCAAAAGGAAGGCCGACACGAAGGCGGACTCAAATCCAAACACAAAGGTAAGCCGACACGAAGGCTTTCTCATAACCAGAGGTTACCATCACAAGATGGATTTTTGAAAGGAAGGCCGACACGAAGGCAGACTCAGATCCAAACACAAAGGTAGGGCGACACAAAGGCGGACTCATAACCTGAGATTACCATCACAAGATGGATTTTCAAAAGGAAGCCCGACACGGGAGCGGACTCAGATCCCTACACAAAGGTAGACTGACACGAAGGCGGTCTCATATCCAAACACAAAGGTAGGCCGACACGAAGGCGGTCTCATAACAAGAGGTTACCATCACAAGATGAATTTTCAAAAGGAAGGCCGACACAGGGGCGGACTCAGATCCAAACACAAAGGTAGGCCGACACGAAGGCAGACTCATATCCAAACACAAAGGTAAGCCGATACGAAGACGGTCTCATAACCAGAGGTTACCATCACAAGATAGAATTTAAAAAGGAAGGCCGACACGAAGGCGGACTCAGATCTAAACACAAAGATAGGCCGACACGAAGGCGGACTCATAAAAAGAAGTTACCATCACAAGATGGATTTTCAAAAGGAAGGCCGACACGGGGGCAGACTCAGATCTAAACACAAAGGTAGGCCGACACGAAGGCGGTCTCATATCCAAACACAAAGGTAGACCGACACGAAGGCGGTCTCATAACCAGAGGTTACCATCACAAGATGGATTTTCAAAAGGAAGGCCGACACAAAGGCGAACTCAGATCCAAACACAATGGAAGGCGGACACGAAGGCGGACTCATATCAAAACACAAAGGTAGGCCGACCCGAAAGCGGTCTCATAATCAGAGGTTACCATCACAAGATGGATTTTTAAAAGGAAGGCCGACACGAAGGCGGACTCAGATCCAAACATAAAGATAGGCCGACACGGAGGCGGACTCATATCCAAACACAAAGGTAGGCCGACACGAAGGCGGTCTCATAACCAGAGGTTACCATCACAAGATGGAATTTAAAAAGGAAGGCCGACACGAAGGCGGACTCAGATTTAAACACAAAGATAGGCCGACACGAAGGCGGTCTCATAACCAGAGGTTACCATCGCAAGATGGATTTTCAAAAGGAAGGGCGACACGGGGGCGGACTCAGATCCTAACACAAAGGTAGGCCGACACGAAGGCGGTCTCATATCCAAACACAAAGGTAGGCCGACACGAAGGCGGTCTCATAACCAGAGGTTACCATCACAAGATGGATTTTCAAAAGGAAGGCTGACGCGGGGGCGGACTCAGATCCAAACACAAAGGTAGGCCGACACGAAGGCGGTCTCATAACCAGAGGTTACCCTCACAAGATGGATTTTCAAAAGGAAGTTCGACACGAAGGCGGACTTAGATCCAAACACAAAGGTAGGTCGACAAGAAGGCGGACTCGTATCCAAACACAAAGGTAGGCCGACAAGAAGGCGGTCTCATAACCAGAGGTTACCATCACAAGATGGATTTTCAAAAGGAAGGCCGACACGAAGGCGGACTCAAATCCAAACACAAAGGTAGGCAGACACGAAGGCGGACTCGTATCCAAACACAAAGGTAGGCCGACACGAAAGCGGTCTCATATCCAGAGGTTAACATCACAAGATGGATTTTCAAAAGGAAGGCCGACACGAAGGCGGACTCAGATCCAAACATAAAGATAGGCCGACACGGAGGCGGACTCATATCCAAACACAAAGGTAGGCCGACACGAAGGCGGTCTCATAACCAGAGGTTACCATCACAAGATGGAATTTAAAAAGGAAGGCCGACACGAAGGCGGACTCAGATTTAAACACAAAGATAGGCCGACACGAAGGCGGTCTCATAACCAGAGGTTACCATCGCAAGATGGAATTTCAAAAGGAAGGGCGACACGGGGGCGGACTCAGATCCCAACACAAAGGTAGGCCGACACGAAGGCGGTCTCATATCCAAACACAAAGGTAGGCCGACATGAAGGCGGTCTCATAACCAGAGGTTACCATCACAAGATGGATTTTCAAAAGGAAGGCTGACACGGGGGCGGACTCAGATCCAAACACAAAGGTAGGCCGACACGAAGGCGGTCTCATATCTAAACACAAAGGTAGGCCGACACGAAGGCGGTCTCATAACCAGAGGTTACCCTCACAAGATGGATTTTCGAAAGGAAGTTCGACACGAAGGCGGACTCAGATCCAAACACAAAGGTAGGTCGACAAGAAGGCGGACTCGTATCCAAACACAAAGGTAGGCCGACACGAAAGCGGTCTCATATCCAGAGGTTAACATCACAAGATGGATTTTCAAAAGGAAGGCCGACACGAAGGCGAACTCAGATCCAAACATAAAGATAGACCGACACGGAGGTGGACTCATATCCAAACACAAAGGTAGCCCGACACGAAGGCGGTCTCATAACCAGAGGTTACCATCACAAGATGGAATTTTAAAAGGAAGGCCGACACGAAGGCGGACTCAGATTTAAACACAAAGATAGGCCGACACGAAGGCGGTCTCATAACCAGAGGTTACCATCGCAAGATGGATTTTCAAAAGGAAGGGCGACACGGGGGCGGACTCAGATCCCAACACAAAGGTAGGCTGACACGAAGGCGGTCTCATATCCAAACACAATGGTAGGCCGACACGAAGGCGGTCTCATAACCAGAGGTTACCATCACAAGATGGAATTTAAAAAGGAAGGCCGACACGAAGGCGGACTCAGATTTAAACACAAAGATAGGCCAACACGAAGGCGGTCTCATAACCAGAGGTTACCATCGCAAGATGGATTTTCAAAAGGAAGGGCGACACGGAGGCGGACTCAGATCCCAACACAAAGGTAGGCCGACACGAAGGAGGTCTCATATCCAAACACAAAGGTAGGCCGACACGAAGGCGGTCTCATAACCAGAGGTTACCATCACAAGATGGATTTTCAAAAGGAAGGCCGACACGGAGGCGGACTCAGATCCAAACACAAAGGTAGGCCAACACGAAGGCGTTCTCATATCCAAACACAAAGGTTGGCCGACACGAAGGCGGTCTCATAACCAGAGGTTACCCTCACAAGATGGATTTTCGAAAGGAAGTTCGACACGAAGGCGGACTCAGATCCAAACACAAAGGTAGGGCGACACGAAGGCGGACTCATAACCTGAGGTTACCATCATAAGATGGATTTTCAAAAGGAAGGCCGACAAGAAGGCGGACTCAAATCCAAACACAAAGGTAAGCCGACACGAAGGCTTTCTCATAACCAGAGGTTACCATCACAAGATGGATTTTTGAAAGGAAGGCCGACACGAAGGTAGACTCAGATCCAAACACAAAGGTAGGGCGACACAAAGTCGGACTCATAACCTTAGATTACCATCACAAGATGGATTTTCAAAAGGAAGCCCGACACAGGAGCGGACTCAGATCCCAACACAAAGGTAGACCGACACGAAGGCGGTCTCATATCAAAACACAAAGGGAGGCCGACACGAAGGCGGTCTCATAACCAGAGGTTACCATCACAAGATGAATTTTCAAAAGGAAGGCCGACACAGGGGCGGACTCAGATCCAAACACAAAGGTAGGCCGACACGAAGGCAGACTCATATCCAAACACAAAGGTAAGCCGATACGAAGACGGTCTCATAACCAGAGGTTACCATCACAAGATAGAATTTAAAAAGGAAGGCCGACACGAAGGCGGACTCAGATCTAAACACAAAGATAGGCCGACACGAAGGCGGACTCATAACCAGAAGTTACCATCACAAGATGGATTTTCAAAAGGAAGGCCGACACGGGGGCAGACTCAGAGCTAAACACAAAGGTAGGCCGACACGAAGGCGGTCTCATATCCAAACACAAAGGTAGACCGACACGAAGGCGGTCTCATAACCAGAGGTTACCATCACAAGATGGATTTTCAAAAGGAAGGCCGACACAAAGGCGAACTCAGATCCAAACACAATGGAAGGCCGACACGAAGGCGGACTCATATCAAAACACAAAGGTAGGCCGACCCGAAAGCGGTCTCATAATCAGAGGTTACCATCACAAGATGGATTTTCAAAAGGAAGGCCGACACGAACGTGGACTCAAATCTAAACACAAAGATAGGTCGACACGAAGTCTTTCTCATAACCAGAGGTTACCATCACAAGATGGATTTTCGAAAGGAAGGCCGACACGAAGGCAGACTCAAATCCAAACACAAAGGTAGGGCGACACGAAGGCGGACTCATAACCTGAGGTTACCATCACAAGATGGATTTTCAAAAGGAAGGCCGACACGAAGGCGGACTCAAATCCAAACACAAAGGTAGGCCGACACGAAGGCGGACTCGTATCCAAACACAAAGGTAGGCCGACACGAAAGCGGTCTCATATCCAGAGGTTAACATCACAAGATGGATTTTCAAAAGGAAGGCCGACACGAAGGCGGACTCAGATCCAAACATAAAGATAGGCCGACACGGAGGTGGTATCATATCCAAACACAAAGGTAGGCCGACACGAAGGCGGTCTCATAACCAGAGGTTACCATCACAAGATGGAATTTAAAAAGGAAGGCCGACACGAAGGCGGACTCAGATTTAAACACAAAGATAGGCCGACACGAAGGCGGTCTCATAACCAGAGGTTACCATCGCAAGATGGATTTTCAAAAGGAAGGGCGACACGGGGGCGGACTCAGATCCCAACACAAAGGTAGGCCGACACGAAGGCGGTCTCATATCCAAACACAAAGGTAGGCCGACACGAAGGCGGTCTCATAACCAGAGGTTACCATCACAAGATGGATTTTCAAAAGGAAGGCTGACACGGGGGCGGACTCAGATCCAAACAAAAAGGTAGGCCGACACGAAGGCGGTCTCATATCCAAACACAAAGGTAGGCCGACACGAAGGCGGTCTCATAACCAGAGGTTACCCTCACAAGATGGATTTTCGAAAGGAAGTTCGACACGAAGGCGGACTCAGATCCAAACACAAAGGTAGGGCGACACGAAGGCGGACTCGTATCCAAACACAAAGGTAGGCCGACACGAAAGCGGTCTCATATCCAGAGGTTAACATCACAAGATGGATTTTCAAAAGGAAGGCCGACACGAAGGCTGACTCATATCCAAACATAAAGATAGGCCGACACGGAGGCGGACTCATATCCAAACACAAAGGTAGGCCGACACGAAGGCGGTCTCATAACCAGAGGTTACCATCACAAGATGGAATTTTAAAAGGAAGGCCGACACGAAGGCGGACTCAGATTTAAACACAAAGATAGGCCGACACGAAGGCAGTCTCATAACCAGAGGTTACCATCGCAAGATGGATTTTCAAAAGGAAGGGCGACACGGGGGCGGACTCAGATCCCAACACAAAGGTAGGCCGACACGAAGGCGGTCTCATATCCAAACACAAAGGTAGGCCGACACGAAGGCGGTCTCATAACCAGAGGTTACCATCACAAGATGGAATTTAAAAAGGAAGGCCGACACGAAAGCGGACTCAGATTTAAACACAAAGATAGGCCAACACGAAGGCGGTCTCATAACCAGAGGTTACCATCGCAAGATGGATTTTCAAAAGGAAGGGCGACACGGGGGCGGACTCAGATCCCAACACAAAGGTAGGCCGACACGAAGGCGGTCTCATATCCAAACACAAAGGTAGGCCGACACGAAGGCGGTCTCATAACCAGAGGTTACCATCACAAGATGGATTTTCAAAAGGAAGGCCGACACGGAGGCGGACTCAGATCCAAACACAAAGGTAGGCCAACACGAAGGCGTTCTCATATCCAAACACAAAGGTTGGCCGACACGAAGGCGGTCTCATAACCAGAGGTTACCCTCACAAGATGGATTTTCGAAAGGAAGTTCGACACGAAGGCGGACTCAGATCCAAACACAAAGGTAGGGCGACACGAAGGCGGACTCATAACCTGAGGTTACCATCATAAGATGGATTTTCAAAAGGAAGACCGACACGAAGGCGGACTCAAATCCAAACACAAAGGTAAGCCGACACGAAGGCTTTCTCATAACCAGAGGTTACCATCACAAGATGGATTTTTGAAAGGAAGGCCGACACGAAGGTAGACTCAGATCCAAACACAAAGGTAGGGCGACACAAAGGCGGACTTATAACCTTAGATTACCATCACAAGATGGATTTTCAAAAGGAAGCCCGACACAGGAGCGGACTCAGATCCCAACACAAAGGTAGACCGACACGAAGGCGGTCTCATATCAAAACACAAAGGGAGGCTGACACGAAGGCGGTCTCATAACCAGAGGTTGCCATCACAAGATGAATTTTCAAAAGGAAGGCCGACACAGGGGCGGACTCAGATCCAAACACAAAGGTAGGCCGACACGAAGGCAGACTCATATCCAAACACAAAGGTAAGCCGATACGAAGACGGTCTCATAACCAGAGGTTACCATCACAAGATAGAATTTAAAAAGGAAGGCCGACACGAAGGAGGACTCAGATCTAAACACAAAGATAGGCCGACACGAAGGCGGACTCATAACCAGAAGTTACCATCACAAGATGGATTTTCAAAAGGAAGACCGACACGGGGGCAGACTCAGAGCTAAACACAAAGGTAGACCGACACGAAGGCGGTCTCATATCTAAACACAAAGGTAGACCGACACGAAGGCGGTCTCATAACCAGAGGTTACCATCACAAGATGGATTTTCAAAAGGAAGGCCGACACAAAGGCGAACTCAGATCCAAACACAATGGAAGGCCGACACGAAGGCGGACTCATATCAAAACACAAAGGTAGGCCGACCCGAAAGCGGTCTCATAATCAGAGGTTACCATCACAAGATGGATTTTCAAAAGGAAGGCCGACACGAACGTGGACTCAAATCTAAACACAAAGATAGGTCGACACGAAGGCTTTCTCATAACCAGAGGTTACCATCACAGGATGGATTTTCGAAAGGAAGGCCGACACGAAGGCAGACTCAAATCCAAACACAAAGGTAGGGCGACACGAAGGCGGACTCATAACCTGAGGTTACCATCACAAGATGGATTTTCAAAAGGAAGGCCGACACGAAGGCGGACTCAAATCCAAACACAAAGGTAGGCCGACACGAAGGCGGACTCGTATCCAAACACAAAGGTAGGCCGACACGAAAGCGGTCTCATATCCAGAGGTTAACATCACAAGATGGATTTTCAAAAGGAAGGCCGACACGAAGGCGGACTCAGATCCAAACATAAAGATAGGCCGACACGGAGGGGGACTCATATCCAAAGACAAAGGTAGGCCGACACGAAGGCGGTCTTATAACCAGAGGTTACCATCATAAGATGGAATTTAAAAAGGAAGGCCGACACGAAGGCGGACTCAGATTTAAACACAAAGATAGGCCGACACGAAGGCGGTCTCATAACCAGAGGTTACCATCGCAAGATGGATTTTCAAAAGGAAGGGCGACACGGGGGAGGACTCAGATCCCAACACAAAGGTAGGCCGACACGAAGGCGGTCTCATATCCAAACACAAAGGTAGGCCGACACGAAGGCGGTCTCATAACCAGAGGTTACCATCACAAGATGGATTTTCAAAAGGAAGGCTGACACGGGGGCGGACTCAGATCCAAACAAAAAGGTAGGCCGACACGAAGGCGGTCTCATATCCAAACACAAAGGTAGGCCGACACGAAGGCGGTCTCATAACCAGAGGTTACCCTCACAGGATGGATTTTCGAAAGGAAGTTCGACACGAAGGCGGACTCAGATCCAAACACAAAGGTAGGGCGACACGAAGGCGGACTCGTATCCAAACACAAAGGTAGGCCGACACGAAAGCGGTCTCATATCCAGAGGTTAACATCACAAGATGGATTTTCAAAAGGAAGGCCGACACGAAGGCTGACTCAGATCCAAACATAAAGATAGGCCGACACGGAGGCGGACTCATATCCAAACACAAAGGTAGGCCGACACGAAGGCGGTCTCATAACCAGAGGTTACCATCACAAGATGGAATTTTAAAAGGAAGGCCGACACGAAGGCGGACTCAGATTTAAACACAAAGATAGGCCGACACGAAGGCGGTCTCATAACCAGAGGTTACCATCGCAAGATGGATTTTGAAAAGGAAGGGCGACACGGGGGCGGACTCAGATCCCAACACAAAGGTAGGCCGACACGAAGGCGGTCTCATATCCAAACACAAAGGTAGGCCGACACGAAGGCGGTCTCATAACCAGAGGTTACCATCACAAGATGGAATTTAAAAAGGAAGGCCGACACGAAAGCGGACTCAGATTTAAACACAAAGATAGGCCAACACGAAGGCGGTCTCATAACCAGAGGTTACCATCGCAAGATGGATTTTCAAAAGGAAGGGCGACACGGGGGCGGACTCAGATCCCAACACAAAGGTAGGCCGACACGAAGGCGGTCTCATATCCAAACACAAAGGTAGGCCGACACGAAGGCGGTCTCATAACCAGAGGTTACCATCACAAGATGGATTTTCAAAAGGAAGGCCGACACGGAGGCGGACTCAGATCCAAACACAAAGGAAGGCCAACACGAAGGCGTTCTCATATCCAAACACAAAGGTTGGCCGACACGAAGGCGGTCTCATAACCAGAGGTTACCCTCACAAGATGGATTTTCGAAAGGAAGTTCGACACGAAGGCGGACTCAGATCCAAACACAAAGGTAGGGCGACACGAAGGCGGACTCATAACCTGAGGTTACCATCATAAGATGGATTTTCAAAAGGAAGGCCGACACGAAGGCGGACTCAAATCCAAACACAAAGGTAAGCCGACACGAAGGCTTTCTCATAACCAGAGGTTACCATCACAAGATGGATTTTTGAAAGGAAGGCCGACACGAAGGTAGACTCAGATCCAAACACAAAGGTAGGGCGACACAAAGGCGGACTTATAACCTTAGATTACCATCACAAGATGGATTTTCAAAAGGAAGCCCGACACAGGAGCGGACTCAGATCCCAACACAAAGGTAGACCGACATGAAGGCGGTCTCATATCAAAACACAAAGGGAGGCCGACACGAAGGCGGTCTCATAACCAGAGGTTACCATCACAAGATGAATTTTCAAAAGGAAGGCCGACACAGGGGCGGACTCAGATCCAAACACAAAGGTAGGCCGACACGAAGGCAGACTCATATCCAAACACAAAGGTAAGCCGATACGAAGACGGTCTCATAACCAGAGGTTACCATCACAAGATAGAATTTAAAAAGGAAGGCCGACACGAAGGAGGACTCAGATCTAAACACAAAGATAGGCCGACACGAAGGCGGACTCATAACCAGAAGTTACCATCACAAGATGGATTTTCAAAAGGAAGGCCGACACGGGGGCAGACTCAGAGCTAAACACAAAGGTAGGCCGACACGAAGGCGGTCTCATATCCAAACACAAAGGTAGACCGACACGAAGGCGGTCTCATAACCAGAGGTTACCATCACAAGATGGATTTTCAAAAGGAAGGCCGACACAAAGGCGAACTCAGATCCAAACACAATGGAAGGCCGACACGAAGGCGGACTCATATCAAAACACAAAGGTAGGCCGACCCGAAAGCGGTCTCATAATCAGAGGTTACCATCACAAGATGGATTTTCAAAAGGAAGGCCGACACGAACGTGGACTCAAATCTAAACACAAAGATAGGTCGACACGAAGGCTTTCTCATAAGCAGAGGTTACCATCACAAGATGGATTTTTGAAAGGAAGGCCGACACGAAGGCAGACTCAAATCCAAACACAAAGGTAGGGCGACACAAAGGCGGACTCATAACCTGAGGTTACCATCACAAGATGGATTTTCAAAAGGAAGGCCGACACGAAGGCGGACTCAAATCCAAACACAAAGGTAGGCCGACACGAAGGCGGACTCGTATCCAAACACAAAGGTAGGCCGACACGAAAGCGATCTCATATCCAGAGGTTAACATCACAAGATGGATTTTCAAAAGGAAGGCCGACACGAAGGCGGACTCAGATCCAAACATAAAGATAGGCCGACACGGAGGGGGACTCATATCCAAACACAAAGGTAGGCCGACACGAAGGCGGTCTTATAACCAGAGGTTACCATCATAAGATGGAATTTAAAAAGGAAGGCCGACACGAAGGCGGACTCAGATTTAAACACAAAGATAGGCCGACACGAAGGCGGTCTCATAACCAGAGGTTACCATCGCAAGATGGATTTTCAAAAGGAAGGGCGACACGGGGGCGGACTCAGATCCCAACACAAAGGTAGGCCGACACGAAGGCGGTCTCATATCCAAACACAAAGGTAGGTCGACACGAAGGCGGTCTCATAACCAGAGGTTACCATCACAAGATGGATTTTCAAAAGGAAGGCTGACACGGGGGCGGACTCAGATCCAAACAAAAAGGTAGGCCGACACGAAGGCGGTCTCATATCCAAACACAAAGGTAGGCCGACACGAAGGCGGTCTCATAACCAGAGGTTACCCTCACAAGATGGATTTTCGAAAGGAAGTTCGACACGAAGGCGGACTCAGATCCAAACACAAAGGTAGGGCGACACGAAGGCGGACTTGTATCCAAACACAAAGGTAGGCCGACACGAAAGCGGTCTCATATCCAGAGGTTAACATCACAAGATGGATTTTCAAAAGGAAGGCCGACACGAAGGCTGACTCAGATCCAAACATAAAGATAGGCCGACATGGAGGAGGACTCATATCCAAACACAAAGGTAGGCCGACACGAAGGCGGTCTCATAACCAGAGGTTACCATCACAAGATGGAATTTTAAAAGGAAGGCCGACACGAAGGCGGACTCAGATTTAAACACAAAGATAGGCCGACACGAAGGCGGTCTCATAACCAGAGGTTACCATCGCAAGATGGATTTTCAAAAGGAAGGGCGACACGGGGGCGGACTCAGATCCCAACACAAAGGTAGGCCGACACGAAGGCGATCTCATATCCAAACACAAAGGTAGGCCGATACGAAGGCGGTCTCATAACCAGAGGTTACCATCACAAGATGGAATTTAAAAAGGAAGGCCGACACGAAAGCGGACTCAGATTTAAACACAAAGATAGGCCAACACGAAGGCGGTCTCATAACCAGAGGTTACCATCGCAAGATGGATTTTCAAAAGGAAGGGCGACACGGGGGCGGACTCAGATCCCAACACAAAGGTAGGCCGACACGAAGGCGGTCTCATATCCAAACACAAAGGTAGGCCGACACGAAGGCGGTCTCATAACCAGAGGTTACCATCACAAGATGGATTTTCAAAAGGAAGGCCGACACGGAGGCGGACTCAGATCCAAACACAAAGGTAGGCCAACACGAAGGCGTTCTCATATCCAAACACAAAGGTTGGCCGACACGAAGGCGGTCTCATAACCAGAGGTTACCCTCACAAGATGGATTTTCGAAAGGAAGTTCGACACGAAGGCGGACTCAGATCCAAACACAAAGGTAGGGCGACACGAAGGCGGACTCATAACCTGAGGTTACCATCATAAGATGGATTTTCAAAAGGAAGGCCGACACGAAGGCGGACTCAAATCCAAACACAAAGGTAAGCCGACACGAAGGCTTTCTCATAACCAGAGGTTACCATCACAAGATGGATTTTTGAAAGGAAGGCCGACACGAAGGTAGACTCAGATCCAAACACAAAGGTAGGGCGACATAAAGGCGGACTTATAACCTTAGATTACCATCACAAGATGGATTTTCAAAAGGAAGCCCGACACAGGAGCGGACTCAGATCCCAACACAAAGGTAGACCGACACGAAGGCGGTCTCATATCAAAACACAAAGGGAGGCCGACACGAAGGAGGTCTCATAACCAGAGGTTACCATCACAAGATGAATTTTCAAAAGGAAGGCCGACACAGGGGCGGACTCAGATCCAAACACAAAGGTAGGCCGACACGAAGGCAGACTCATATCCAAACACAAAGGTAAGCCGATACGAAGACGGTCTCATAACCAGAGGTTACCATCACAAGATAGAATTTAAAAAGGAAGGCCGACACGAAGGAGGACTCAGATCTAAACACAAAGATAGGCCGACACGAAGGCGGACTCATAACCAGAAGTTACCATCACAAGATGGATTTTCAAAAGGAAGGCCGACACGGGGGCAGACTCAGAGCTAAACACAAAGGTAGGCCGACACGAAGGCGGTCTCATATCCAAACACAAAGGTAGACCGACACGAAGGCGGTCTCATAACCAGAGGTTACCATCACAAGATGGATTTTCAAAAGGAAGGCCGACACAAAGGCGAACTCAGATCCAAACACAATGGAAGGCCGACACGAAGGCGGACTCATATCAAAACACAAAGGTAGGCCGACCCGAAAGCGGTCTCATAATCAGAGGTTACCATCACAAGATGGATTTTCAAAAGGAAGGCCGACACGAACGTGGACTCAAATCTAAACACAAAGATAGGTCGACACGAAGGCTTTCTCATAAGCAGAGGTTACCATCACAAGATGGATTTTTGAAAGGAAGGCCGACACGAAGGCAGACTCAAATCCAAACACAAAGGTAGGGCGACACAAAGGCGGACTCAGATCCAAACACAAAGGTAGGCCGACACGAAGGCAGACTCATATCCAAACACAAAGGTAAGCCGATACGAAGACGGTCTCATAACCAGAGGTTACCATCACAAGATAGAATTTAAAAAGGAAGGCCGACACGAAGGAGGACTCAGATCTAAACACAAAGATAGGCCGACACGAAGGCGGACTCATAACCAGAAGTTACCATCACAAGATGGATTTTCAAAAGGAAGGCCGACACGGGGGCAGACTCAGAGCTAAACACAAAGGTAGGCCGACACGAAGGCGGTCTCATATCCAAACACAAAGGTAGACCGACACGAAGGCGGTCTCATAACCAGAGGTTACCATCACAAGATGGATTTTCAAAAGGAAGGCCGACACAAAGGCGAACTCAGATCCAAACACAATGGAAGGCCGACACGAAGGCGGACTCATATCAAAACACAAAGGTAGGCCGACCCGAAAGCGGTCTCATAATCAGAGGTTACCATCACAAGATGGATTTTCAAAAGGAAGGCCGACACGAACGTGGACTCAAATCTAAACACAAAGATAGGTCGACACGAAGGCTTTCTCATAAGCAGAGGTTACCATCACAAGATGGATTTTTGAAAGGAAGGCCGACACGAAGGCGGACTCAAATCCAAACACAAAGGTAGGCCGACACGAAGGCGGACTCGTATCCAAACACAAAGGTAGGCCGACACGAAAGCGATCTCATATCCAGAGGTTAACATCACAAGATGGATTTTCAAAAGGAAGGCCGACACGAAGGCGGACTCAGATCCAAACATAAAGATAGGCCGACACGGAGGGGGACTCATATCCAAACACAAAGGTAGGCCGACACGAAGGCGGTCTTATAACCAGAGGTTACCATCATAAGATGGAATTTAAAAAGGAAGGCCGACACGAAGGCGGACTCAGATTTAAACACAAAGATAGGCCGACACGAAGGCGGTCTCATAACCAGAGGTTACCATCGCAAGATGGATTTTCAAAAGGAAGGGCGACACGGGGGCGGACTCAGATCCCAACACAAAGGTAGGCCGACACGAAGGCGGTCTCATATCCAAACACAAAGGTAGGTCGACACGAAGGCGGTCTCATAACCAGAGGTTACCATCACAAGATGGATTTTCAAAAGGAAGGCTGACACGGGGGCGGACTCAGATCCAAACAAAAAGGTAGGCCGACACGAAGGCGGTCTCATATCCAAACACAAAGGTAGGCCGACACGAAGGCGGTCTCATAACCAGAGGTTACCCTCACAAGATGGATTTTCGAAAGGAAGTTCGACACGAAGGCGGACTCAGATCCAAACACAAAGGTAGGGCGACACGAAGGCGGACTTGTATCCAAACACAAAGGTAGGCCGACACGAAAGCGGTCTCATATCCAGAGGTTAACATCACAAGATGGATTTTCAAAAGGAAGGCCGACACGAAGGCTGACTCAGATCCAAACATAAAGATAGGCCGACATGGAGGAGGACTCATATCCAAACACAAAGGTAGGCCGACACGAAGGCGGTCTCATAACCAGAGGTTACCATCACAAGATGGAATTTTAAAAGGAAGGCCGACACGAAGGCGGACTCAGATTTAAACACAAAGATAGGCCGACACGAAGGCGGTCTCATAACCAGAGGTTACCATCGCAAGATGGATTTTCAAAAGGAAGGGCGACACGGGGGCGGACTCAGATCCCAACACAAAGGTAGGCCGACACGAAGGCGATCTCATATCCAAACACAAAGGTAGGCCGATACGAAGGCGGTCTCATAACCAGAGGTTACCATCACAAGATGGAATTTAAAAAGGAAGGCCGACACGAAAGCGGACTCAGATTTAAACACAAAGATAGGCCAACACGAAGGCGGTCTCATAACCAGAGGTTACCATCGCAAGATGGATTTTCAAAAGGAAGGGCGACACGGGGGCGGACTCAGATCCCAACACAAAGGTAGGCCGACACGAAGGCGGTCTCATATCCAAACACAAAGGTAGGCCGACACGAAGGCGGTCTCATAACCAGAGGTTACCATCACAAGATGGATTTTCAAAAGGAAGGCCGACACGGAGGCGGACTCAGATCCAAACACAAAGGTAGGCCAACACGAAGGCGTTCTCATATCCAAACACAAAGGTTGGCCGACACGAAGGCGGTCTCATAACCAGAGGTTACCCTCACAAGATGGATTTTCGAAAGGAAGTTCGACACGAAGGCGGACTCAGATCCAAACACAAAGGTAGGGCGACACGAAGGCGGACTCATAACCTGAGGTTACCATCATAAGATGGATTTTCAAAAGGAAGGCCGACACGAAGGCGGACTCAAATCCAAACACAAAGGTAAGCCGACACGAAGGCTTTCTCATAACCAGAGGTTACCATCACAAGATGGATTTTTGAAAGGAAGGCCGACACGAAGGTAGACTCAGATCCAAACACAAAGGTAGGGCGACACAAAGGCGGACTTATAACCTTAGATTACCATCACAAGATGGATTTTCAAAAGGAAGCCCGACACAGGAGCGGACTCAGATCCCAACACAAAGGTAGACCGACACGAAGGCGGTCTCATATCAAAACACAAAGGGAGGCCGACACGAAGGCGGTCTCATAACCAGAGGTTACCATCACAAGATGAATTTTCAAAAGGAAGGCCGACACAGGGGCGGACTCAGATCCAAACACAAAGGTAGGCCGACACGAAGGCAGACTCATATCCAAACACAAAGGTAAGCCGATACGAAGACGGTCTCATAACCAGAGGTTACCATCACAAGATAGAATTTAAAAAGGAAGGCCGACACGAAGGCGGACTCAGATCTAAACACAAAGATAGGCCGACACGAAGGCGGACTCATAACCAGAAGTTACCATCACAAGATGGATTTTCAAAAGGAAGGCCGACACGGGGGCAGACTCAGAGCTAAACACAAAGGTAGGCCGACACGAAGGCGGTCTCATATCCAAACACAAAGGTAGACCGACACGAAGGCGGTCTCATAACCAGAGGTTACCATCACAAGATGGATTTTCAAAAGGAAGGCCGACACAAAGGCGAACTCAGATCCAAACACAATGGAAGGCCGACACGAAGGCGGACTCATATCAAAACACAAAGGTAGGCCGACCCGAAAGCGGTCTCATAATCAGAGGTTACCATCACAAGATGGATTTTCAAAAGGAAGGCCGACACGAACGTGGACTCAAATCTAAACACAAAGATAGGTCGACACGATGGCTTTCTCATAACCAGAGTATACCATCACAAGATGGATTTTCGAAAGGAAGGCCGACACGAAGGCAGACTCAAATCCAAACACAAAGGTAGGGCGACACGAAGGCGGACTCATAACCTGAGGTTACCATCACAAGATGGATTTTGAAAAGGAAGGCCGACACGAAGGCGGACTCAAATCCAAACACAAAGGTAGGCCGACACGAAGGCGGACTCGTATCCAAACACAAAGGTAGGCCGACACGAAAGCGGTCTCATATCCAGAGGTTAACATCACAAGATGGATTTTCAAAAGGAAGGCCGACACGAAGGCGGACTCAGATCCAAACATAAAGATAGGCCGACACGGAGGGGGACTCATATCCAAACAAGAACGTAGGCCGACACGAAGGCGGTCTTATAACCAGAGGTTACCATCATAAGATGGAATTTAAAAAGGAAGGCCGACACGAAGGCGGACTCAGATTTAAACACAAAGATAGGCCGACACGAAGGCGGTCTCATAACCAGAGGTTACCATCGCAAGATGGATTTTCAAAAGGAAGGGCGACACGGGGGCGGACTCAGATCCCAACACAAAGGTAGGCCGACACGAAGGCGGTCTCATATCCAAACACAAAGGTAGGCCGACACGAAGGCGGTCTCATAACCAGAGGTTACCATCACAAGATGGATTTTCAAAAGGAAGGCTGACAGGGGGGCGGACTCAGATCCAAACAAAAAGGTAGGCCGACACGAAGGCGGTCTCATATCCAAACACAAAGGTAGGCCGACACGAAGGCGGTCTCATAACCAGAGGTTACCCTCACAAGATGGATTTTCGAAAGGAAGTTCGACACGAAGGCGGACTCAGATCCAAACACAAAGGTAGGGCGACACGAAGGCGGACTCGTATCCAAACACAAAGGTAGGCCGACACGAAAGCGGTCTCATATCCAGAGGTTAACATCACAAGATGGATTTTCAAAAGGAAGGCCGACACGAAGGCTGACTCAGATCCAAACATAAAGATAGGCCGACACAGAGGCGGACTCATATCCAAACACAAAGGTAGGCCGACACGAAGGCGGTCTCATAACCAGAGGTTACCATCACAAGATGGAATTTTAAAAGGAAGGCCGACACGAAGGCGGACTCAGATTTAAACACAAAGATAGGCCGACACGAAGGCGGTCTCATAACCAGAGGTTACCATCGCAAGATGGATTTTCAAAAGGAAGGGCGACACGGGGGCGGACTCAGATCCCAACACAAAGGTAGGCCGACACGAAGGCGGTCTCATATCCAAACACAAAGGTAGGCCGACACGAAGGCGGTCTCATAACCAGAGGTTACCATCACAAGATGGAATTTAAAAAGGAAGGCCGACACGAAAGCGGACTCAGATTTAAACACAAAGATAGGCCAACACGAAGGCGGTCTCATAACCAGAGGTTACCATCGCAAGATGGATTTTCAAAAGGAAGGGCGACACGGGGGCGGACTCAGATCCCAACACAAAGGTAGGCCGACACGAAGGCGGTCTCATATCCAAACACAAAGGTAGGCCGACACGAAGGCGGTCTCATAACCAGAGGTTACCATCACAAGATGGATTTTCAAAAGGAAGGCCGACACGGAGGCGGACTCAGATCCAAACACAAAGGTAGGCCAACACGAAGGCGTTCTCATATCCAAACACAAAGGTTGGCCGACACGAAGGCGGTCTCATAACCAGAGGTTACCCTCACAAGATGGATTTTCGAAAGGAAGTTCGACACGAAGGCGGACTCAGATCCAAACACAAAGGTAGGGCGACACGAAGGCGGACTCATAACCTGAGGTTACCATCATAAGATGGATTTTCAAAAGGAAGGCCGACACGAAGGCGGACTCAAATCCAAACACAAAGGTAAGCCGACACGAAGGCTTTCTCATAACCAGAGGTTACCATCACAAGATGGATTTTTGAAAGGAAGGCCGACACGAAGGCAGACTCAGATCCAAACACAAAGGTAGGGCGACACAAAGGCGGACTCATAACCTGAGATTACCATCACAAGATGGATTTTCAAAAGGAAGCCTGACACGGGAGGGGACTCAGATCCCAACACAAAGGTAGACCGACACGAAGGCGGTCTCATATCCAAACACAAAGGTAGGCCGACACGAAGGCGGTCTCATAACCAGAGGTTACCATCACAAGATGAATTTTCAAAAGGAAGGCCGACACAGGGGCGGACTCAGATCCAAACACAAAGGTAGGCCGACACGAAGGCAGACTCATATCCAAACACAAAGGTAAGCCGATACGAAGACGGTCTCATAACCAGAGGTTACCATCACAAGATAGAATTTAAAAAGGAAGGCTGACACGAAGGCGGACTCAGATCTAAACACAAAGATAGGCCGACACGAAGGCGGACTCATAACCAGAAGTTACCATCACAAGATGGATTTTCAAAAGGAAGGCCGACACGGGGGCAGACTCAGATCTAAACACAAAGGTAGGCCGACACGAAGGCGGTCTCATATCCAAACACAAAGGTAGACCGACACGAAGGCGGTCTCATAACCAGAGGTTACCATCACAAGATGGATTTTCAAAAGGAAGGCCGACACAAAGGCGAACTCAGATCCAAACAAAATGGAAGGCCGACACGAAGGCGGACTCATATCAAAACACAAAGGTAGGCCGACCCGAAAGCGGTCTCATAATCAGAGGTTACTATCACAAGATGGATTTTCAAAAGCAAGGCCGACACGAACGTGGACTCAAATCTAAACACAAAGATAGGCCGACACGAAGGCTTTCTCATAACCAGAGGTTACCATCACAAGATGGATTTTCGAAAGGAAGGCCGACACGAAGGCAGACTCAAATCCAAACACAAAGGTAGAGCGACACGAAGGCGGACTCATAACCTGAGGTTAGCATCACAAGATGGATTTTCAAAAGGAAGGCCGACACGAAGGCGGACTCAAATCCAAACACAAAGGTAGGCCGACACAAAGGCGGACTCGTATCCAAACACAAAGGTAGGCCGACACGAAAGCGGTCTCATATCCAGAGGTTAACATCACAAGATGGATTTTCAAAAGGAAGGCCGACACGAAGGCGGACTCAGATCCAAACATAAAGATAGGCCGACACGGAGGGGGACTCATATCCAAACACAATGGTAGGCCAACACGAAGGCGGTCTCATAACCAGAGGTTACCATCACAAGATGGAATTTAAAAAGGAAGGCCGACACGAAGGCGGACTCAGATTTAAACACAAAGATAGGCCGACACGAAGGCGGTCTCATAACCAGAGGTTACCATCGCAAGATGGATTTTCAAAAGGAAGGGCGACACGGGGGCGGACTCAGATCCCAACACAAAGGTAGGCCGACACGAAGGCGGTCTCATATCCAAACACAAAGGTAGGCCGACACGAAGGCGGTCTCATAACCAGAGGTTACCATCACAAGATGAATTTTCAAAAGGAAGGCCGACACGAAGGCGGACTCAAATCCAAACACAAAGGTAGGCCGACACGAAGGCGGACTCGTATCCAAACACAAAGGTAGGCCGACACGAAAGCGGTCTCATATCCAGAGGTTAACATCACAAGATGGATTTTCAAAAGGAAGGCCGACACGAAGGCGGACTCAGATCCAAACATAAAGATAGGCCGACACGGAGGCGGACTCATATCCAAACACAAAGGTAGGCCGACACGAAGGCGGTCTCATAACCAGAGGTTACCATCACAAGATGGATTTTCAAAAGGAAGGCCGACACGAAGGCAGACTCATATCCAAACACAAAGGTAGGGCGACACGAAGGCGGACTCATAACCCGAGGTTACCATCACAAGATGCATTTTCAAAAGGAAGGCCGACACGAAGGCGGACTCAAATCCAAACACAATGGTAGGCCAACACTAAGGCTTTCTCATAACCAGAGGTTACCATCACAAGATGGATTTTTGAAAGGAAGGGCGACACGAAGGCAGACTCAGATCCAAACACAAAGGTAGGACGACACAAAGGGGGACTCATAACCTGAGATTACCATCACAAGATGGATTTTCAAAAAGAAGGCCGACACGGGGGCGGACTCAGATCCCAACACAAAGGTAGGCCGACACGAAGACGGTCTCATATCCAAACACAAAGGTAGGCCGACACGAAGGCGGTCTCATAACCAGAGGTTACCATCACAAGATGAATTTTCAAAAGGAAGGCCGACACGGGGGCGGACTCAGATCCAAACACAAAGGTAGGCCGACACGAAGGCAGACTCATATCCAAACACAAAGGTAGACCGATACGAAGGCGGTCTCATAACCAGAGGTTACCATCACAAGATAGAATTTAAAAAGGAAGGCCGACACGAAGGCGGACTCAGATCTAAACACAAAGATAGGCCGACACGAAGGCGGACTCATAACCAGAACTTACCATCACAAGATGGATTTTCAAAAGGAAGGCCGACACGGGGGCAGACTCAGATCTAAACACAAAGGTAGGCCGACACGAAGGCGGTCTCATATCCAACCACAAAGGTAGACCGACACGAAGGCGGTCTCATAACCAGAGGTTACCATCACAAGATGGATTTTCAAAAGGAAGGTCGACACGAAGGCAGACTCAGATCCAAACACAAAGGTAGGGCGACACGAAGGCGGACTCATAACCTGAGGTTACCATCACAAGATGCATTTTCAAAAGGAAGGCCGACACGAAGGCGGACTCAAATCCAAACACAAAGGTAAGCCGACACGAAGGCTTTCTCATAACCAGAGGTTACCATCACAAGATGGATTTTTGAAAGGAAGGCCGACACGAAGGCAGACTCAGATCCAAACACAAAGGTAGGGCGACACAAAGGCGGACTCATAACCTGAGATTACCATCACAAGATGGATTTTCAAAAGGAAGCCCGACACGGGAGCGGACTCGGATCCCAACACAAAGGTAGACCGACACGAAGGCGGTCTCATATCCAAACACAAAGGTAGGCCGACACGAAGGCGGTCTCATAACCAGAGGTTACCATCACAAGATGAATTTTCAAAAGGAAGGCCGACACGGGGGCGGACTCAGATCCAAACACAAAGGTAGGCCGACACGAAGGCAGACTCATATCCAAACACAAAGGTAGACCGATACGAAGGCGGTCTCATAACCCGAGGTTACCATCACAAGATAGAATTTAAAAAGGAAGGCCGACACGAAGGCGGACTCAGATCTAAACACAAAGATAGGCCGACACGAAGGCGGACTCATAACCAGAAGTTACCATCACAAGATGGATTTTCAAAAGGAAGGCCGACACGGGGGCAGACTCAGATCTAAACACAAAGGTAGGCCGACACGAAGGCGGTCTCATATCCAAACAAAAAGGTAGACCGACACGAAGGCGGTCTCATAACCAGAGGTTACCATCACAAGATGGATTTTCAAAACGAAGGCCGACACAAAGGCGAACTCAGATCCAAACACAATGGAAGGCCGACACGAAGGCGGACTCATATCAAAACACAAAGGTAGGCCGACCCGAAAGCGATCTCATAATCAGAGGTTACCATCACAAGATGGATTTTCAAAAGGAAGGCCGACACGAACGTGGACTCAAATCTAAATACAAAGATAGGCCGACACGAAGGCTTTCTCATAACCAGAGGTTACCATCACAAGATGGATTTTCGAAAGGAAGGCCGACACGAAGGTAGACTCAAATCCAAACACAAAGGTAGGGCGACACGAAGGCGGACTCATAACCTGAGGTTACCATCACAAGATGGATTTTCAAAAGGAAGGCCGACACGAAGGCAGACTCAAATCCAAACACAAAGGTAGGCCGACACGAAGGCGGACTCGTATCCAAACACAAAGGTAGGCCGACACGAAAGCGGTCTCATATCCAGAGGTTAACATCACAAGATGGATTTTCAAAAGGAAGGCCGACACGAAGGCGGACTCAGATCCAAACATAAAGATAGGCCGACACGGAGGGGGACTCATATCCAAACACAAAGGTAGGCCGACACGAAGGCGGTCTCATAACCAGAGGTTACCATCACAAGATGGAATTTAAAAAGGAAGGCCGACACGAAGGCGGACTCAGATTTAAACACAAAGATAGGCCGACACGAAGGCGGTCTCATAACCAGAGGTTACCATCGCAAGATGGATTTTCAAAAGGAAGGGCGACACGGGGGCGGACTCAGATCCCAACACAAAGGTAGGCCGACACGAATGCAGTCTCATATCCAAACATAAAGGTAGGCCGACACGAAGGCGGTCTCATAACCAGAGGTTACCATCACAAGATGGATTTTCAAAAGGAAGGCTGACACGGGGGCGGACTCAGATCCAAACAAAAAGGTAGGCCGACACGAAGGCGGTCTCATATCCAAACACAAAGGTAGGCCGATACGAAGGCGGTCTCATAACCAGAGGTTACCCTCACAAGATGGATTTTCGAAAGGAAGTTCGACACGAAGGCGGACTCAGATCCAAACACAAAGGTAGGGCGACACGAAGGCGGACTCGTATCCAAACACAAAGGTAGGCCGACACGTAAGCGGTCTCATATCCAGAGGTTAACATCACAAGATAGCTTTTCAAAAGGAAGGCCGACACGAAGGCGGACTCAGATCCAAACACAAAGGTAGGCCGACACGAAAGAGACCTCATAACCAGAGGTTACCATCACAAGATAAATTTTCAAAAGGAAGGCCGACACTAAGGAGACTCCGATCCAAATACAAAGATAGGCCGACACGAAGGCGGACTCATATCCAAACACAAAGGTAGGCCTATACGAAGGCGGTCTCATAACCAGAGGTTACCATCACAAGATAGAATTTAAAAAGGAAGGCCGACACGAAGGCGGACTCAGATCTAAACACAAAGATAGGCCGACACGAAGGCGGACTCATAACCAGAAGTTACCATCACAAGATGGATTTTCAAAAGGAAGGCCGACACGGGGGCAGACTCAGATCTAAACACAAAGGTAGGCCGACACGAAGGCGGTCTCATATCCAAACACAAAGGTAGACCGACACGAAGGCGGTCTCATAACCAGAGGTTACCATCACAAGATGGATTTTCAAAAGGAAGGCCGACACAAAGGCGAACTCAGATCCAAACACAATGGAAGGCCGACACGAAGGAGGACTCATATCAAAACACAAAGGTAGGCCGACCCGAAAGCGGTCTCATAATCAGAGGTTACCATCACAAGATGGATTTTCAAAAGGAAGGCCGACACGAACGTGGACTCAAATCTAAACACAAAGATAGGCCGACACGAAGGCTTTCTCATAACCAGAGGTTACCATCACAAGATGGATTTTCGAAAGGAAGGCCGACACGAAGGCAGACTCAAATCCAAACACAAAGGTAGGGCGACACGAAGGCGGACTCATAACCTGAGGTTACCATCACAAGATGGATTTTCAAAAGGAAGGCCGACACGAAGGCGGACTCAAATCCAAACACAAAGGTAGGCCGACACGAAGGCGAACTCGTATCCAAACACAAAGGTATGCCGACACGAAAGCGGTCTCATATCCAGAGGTTAACATCACAAGATGGATTTTCAAAAGGAAGGCCGACACGAAGGCGGACTCAGATCCAAACATAAAGATAGGCCGACACGGAGGGGGACTCATATCCAAACACAAAGGTAGGCCGACACGAAGGCGGTCTCATAACTAGAGGTTACCATCACAAGATGGAATTTAAAAAGGAAGGCCGACACGATGGCGGACTCAGATTTAAACACAAAGATAGGCCGACACGAAGGCGGTCTCATAACCAGAGGTTACCATCGCAAGATGGATTTTCAAAAGAAAGGGCGACACGGGGGCGGACTTAGATCCCAACACAAAGGTAGGCCGACACGAAGGCGGTCTCATATCCAAACACAAAGGTAGGCCGACACGAAGGCGGTCTCATAACCAGAGGTTACCATCACAAGATGGATTTTCAAAAGGAAGGCTGACACGGGGGCGGACTCAGATCCAAACAAAAAGGTAGGCCGACACGAAGGCGGTCTCATATCCAAACACAAAGGTAGGCCGACACGAAGGCGGTCTCATAACCAGAGGTTACCCTCACAAGATGGATTTTCGAAAGGAAGTTCGACACGAAGGCGGACTCAGATCCAAACACAAAGGTAGGGCGACACGAAGGCGGACTCGTATCCAAACACAAAGGTAGGCCGACACGTAAGCGGTCTCATATCCAGAGGTTAACATCACAAGATAGCTTTTCAAAAGGAAGGCCGACACGAAGGCGGACTCAGATCCAAACACAAAGGTAGGCCGACACGAAAGAGACCTCATAACCAGAGGTTACCATCACAAGATAAATTTTCAAAAGGAAGGCCGACACTAAGGAGACTCCGATCCAAATACAAAGATAGGCCGACACGAAGGCGGACTCATATCCAAACACAAAGGTAGGCCGATACGAAGGCGGTCTCATAACCAGAGGTTACCATCACAAGATAGAATTTAAAAAGGAAGGCCGACACGAAGGCGGACTCAGATCTAAACACAAAGATAGGCCGACACGAAGGCGGACTCATAACCAGAAGTTACCATCACAAGATGGATTTTCAAAAGGAAGGCCGACACGGGGGCAGACTCAGATCTAAACACAAAGGTAGGCCGACACGAAGGCGGTCTCATATCCAAACACAAAGGTAGACCGACACGAAGGCGGTCTCATAACCAGAGGTTACCATCACAAGATGGATTTTCAAAAGGAAGGCCGACACAAAGGCGAACTCAGATCCAAACACAATGGAAGGCCGACACGAAGGCGGACTCATATCAAAACACAAAGGTAGGCCGACCCGAAAGCGGTCTCATAATCAGAGGTTACCATCACAAGATGGATTTTCAAAAGGAAGGCCGACACGAACGTGGACTCAAATCTAAACACAAAGATAGGCCGACACGAAGGCTTTCTCATAACCAGAGGTTACCATCACAAGATGGATTTTCGAAAGGAAGGCCGACACGAAGGCAGACTCAAATCCAAACACAAAGGTAGGGCGACACGAAGGCGGACTCATAACCTGAGGTTACCATCACAAGATGGATTTTCAAAAGGAAGGCCGACACGAAGGCGGACTCAAATCCAAACACAAAGGTAGGCCGACACGAAGGCGAACTCGTATCCAAACACAAAGGTATGCCGACACGAAAGCGGTCTCATATCCAGAGGTTAACATCACAAGATGGATTTTCAAAAGGAAGGCCGACACGAAGGCGGACTCAGATCCAAACATAAAGATAGGCCGACACGGAGGGGGACTCATATCCAAACACAAAGGTAGGCCGACACGAAGGCGGTCTCATAACTAGAGGTTACCATCACAAGATGGAATTTAAAAAGGAAGGCCGACACGAAGGCGGACTCAGATTTAAACACAAAGATAGGCCGACACGAAGGCGGTCTCATAACCAGAGGTTACCATCGCAAGATGGATTTTCAAAAGAAAGGGCGACACGGGGGCGGACTCAGATCCCAACACAAAGGTAGGCCGACACGAAGGCGGTCTCATATCCAAACACAAAGGTAGGCCGACACGAAGGCGGTCTCATAACCAGAGGTTACCATCACAAGATGGATTTTCAAAAGGAAGGCTGACACGGGGGCGGACTCAGATCCAAACAAAAAGGTAGGCCGACACGAAGGCGGTCTCATATCCAAACACAAAGGTAGGCCGACACGAAGGCGGTCTCATAACCAGAGGTTACCATCACAAGATGGATTTTCAAAAGGAAGGTCGACACGAAGGCGGACTCAGATCCAAACACAAAGGTAGGGCGACACGAAGGCGGACTCATAACCTGAGGTTACCATCACAAGATGGATTTTCAAAAGGAAAGCCGACACGAAGGCGGACTCAAATCCAAACACAAAGGTAGGCCGACACGAAGGTGAACTCGTATCCAAACACAAAGGTAGGCCGACACGAAAGCGGTCTCATATCCAGAGGTTAACATCACAAGATGGATTTTCAAAAGGAAGGCCGACACGAAGGCGGACTCAGATCCAAACATAAAGATAGGCCGACACGGAGGGGGACTCATATCCAAACACAAAGGTAGGCCGACACGAAGGCGGTCTCATAACTAGAGGTTACCATCACAAGATGGAATTTAAAAAGGAAGGCCGACACGAAGGCGGACTCAGATTTAAACACAAAGATACGCCGACACGAAGGCGGTCTCATAACTAGAGGTTACCATCGCAAGATGGATTTTCAAAAGAAAGGGCGACACGGGGGCGGACTCAGATCCCAACACAAAGGTAGGCCGACACGAAGGCGGTCTCATATCCAAACACAAAGGTAGGCCGACACGAAGGCGGTCTCATAACCAGAGGTTACCATCACAAGATGGATTTTCAAAAGGAAGGCTGACACGGGGGCGGACTCAGATCCAAACCAAAAGGTAGGCCGACACGAAGGCGGTCTCATATCCAAACACAAAGGTAGGCCGACACGAAGGCGGTCTCATAACCAGAGGTTACCATCACAAGATGGATTTTCAAAAGGAAGGCTGACACGGGGGCGGACTCAGATCCAAACAAAAAGGTAGGCCGACACGAAGGCGGTCTCATATCCAAACACAAAGGTAGGCCGACACGAAGGCGGTCTCATAACCAGAGGTTACCCTCACAAGATGGATTTTCGAAAGGAAGTTCGACACGAAGGCGGACTCAGATCCAAACACAAAGGTAGGGCGACACGAAGGCGGACTCGTATCCAAACACAAAGGTAGGCCGACACGTAAGCGGTCTCATATCCAGAGGTTAACATCACAAGATAGCTTTTCAAAAGGAAGGCCGACACGAAGGCGGACTCAGATCCAAACACAAAGGTAGGCCGACACGAAAGAGACCTCATAACCAGAGGTTACCATCACAAGATAAATTTTCAAAAGGAAGGCCGACACTAAGGAGACTCCGATCCAAATACAAAGATAGGCCGACACGAAGGCGGACTCATATCCAAACACAAAGGTAGGCCGATACGAAGGCGGTCTCATAACCAGAGGTTACCATCACAAGATAGAATTTAAAAAGGAAGGCCGACACGAAGGCGGACTCAGATCTAAACACAAAGATAGGCCGACACGAAGGCGGACTCATAACCAGAAGTTACCATCACAAGATGGATTTTCAAAAGGAAGGCCGACACGGGGGCAGACTCAGATCTAAACACAAAGGTAGGCCGACACGAAGGCGGTCTCATATCCAAACACAAAGGTAGACCGACACGAAGGCGGTCTCATAACCAGAGGTTACCATCACAAGATGGATTTTCAAAAGGAAGGCCGACACAAAGGCGAACTCAGATCCAAACACAATGGAAGGCCGACACGAAGGCGGACTCATATCAAAACACAAAGGTAGGCCGACCCGAAAGCGGTCTCATAATCAGAGGTTACCATCACAAGATGGATTTTCAAAAGGAAGGCCGACACGAACGTGGACTCAAATCTAAACACAAAGATAGGCCGACACGAAGGCTTTCTCATAACCAGAGGTTACCATCACAAGATGGATTTTCGAAAGGAAGGCCGACACGAAGGCAGACTCAAATCCAAACACAAAGGTAGGGCGACACGAAGGCGGACTCATAACCTGAGGTTACCATCACAAGATGGATTTTCAAAAGGAAGGCCGACACGAAGGCGGACTCAAATCCAAACACAAAGGTAGGCCGACACGAAGGCGAACTCGTATCCAAACACAAAGGTATGCCGACACGAAAGCGGTCTCATATCCAGAGGTTAACATCACAAGATGGATTTTCAAAAGGAAGGCCGACACGAAGGCGGACTCAGATCCAAACATAAAGATAGGCCGACACGGAGGGGGACTCATATCCAAACACAAAGGTAGGCCGACACGAAGGCGGTCTCATAACTAGAGGTTACCATCACAAGATGGAATTTAAAAAGGAAGGCCGACACGAAGGCGGACTCAGATTTAAACACAAAGATAGGCCGACACGAAGGCGGTCTCATAACCAGAGGTTACCATCGCAAGATGGATTTTCAAAAGAAAGGGCGACACGGGGGCGGACTCAGATCCCAACACAAAGGTAGGCCGACACGAAGGCGGTCTCATATCCAAACACAAAGGTAGGCCGACACGAAGGCGGTCTCATAACCAGAGGTTACCATCACAAGATGGATTTTCAAAAGGAAGGCTGACACGGGGGCGGACTCAGATCCAAACAAAAAGGTAGGCCGACACGAAGGCGGTCTCATATCCAAACACAAAGGTAGGCCGACACGAAGGCGGTCTCATAACCAGAGGTTACCATCACAAGATGGATTTTCAAAAGGAAGGTCGACACGAAGGCGGACTCAGATCCAAACACAAAGGTAGGGCGACACGAAGGCGGACTCATAACCTGAGGTTACCATCACAAGATGGATTTTCAAAAGGAAAGCCGACACGAAGGCGGACTCAAATCCAAACACAAAGGTAGGCCGACACGAAGGTGAACTCGTATCCAAACACAAAGGTAGGCCGACACGAAAGCGGTCTCATATCCAGAGGTTAACATCACAAGATGGATTTTCAAAAGGAAGGCCGACACGAAGGCGGACTCAGATCCAAACATAAAGATAGGCCGACACGGAGGGGGACTCATATCCAAACACAAAGGTAGGCCGACACGAAGGCGGTCTCATAACTAGAGGTTACCATCACAAGATGGAATTTAAAAAGGAAGGCTGACACGAAGGCGGACTCAGATTTAAACACAAAGATACGCCGACACGAAGGCGGTCTCATAACTAGAGGTTACCATCGCAAGATGGATTTTCAAAAGAAAGGGCGACACGGGGGCGGACTCAGATCCCAACACAAAGGTAGGCCGACACGAAGGCGGTCTCATATCCAAACACAAAGGTAGGCCGACACGAAGGCGGTCTCATAACCAGAGGTTACCATCACAAGATAGAATTTAAAAAGGAAGGCCGACACGAAGGCGGACTCAGATCTATACACAAAGATAGGCCGACACGAAGGCGGACTCATAACCAGAAGTTACCATCACAAGATGGATTTTCAAAAGGAAGGCCGACACGGGGGCAGACTCAGATCTAAACACAAAGGTAGGCCGACACGAAGGCGGTCTCATATCCAAACACAAAGGTAGACCGACACGAAGGCGGTCTCATAACCAGAGGTTACCATCACAAGATGGATTTTCAAAAGGAAGGCCGACACGAAGGCAGACTCAGATCCAAACACAAAGGTAGGGCGACACGAAGGCGGACTCATAACCTGAGGTTACCATCACAAGATGCATTTTCAAAAGGAAGGCCGACACGAAGGCGGACTCAAATCCAAACACAAAGGTAAGCCGACACGAAGGCTTTCTCATAACCAGAGGTTACCATCACAAGATGGATTTTTGAAAGGAAGGCCGACACGAAGGCAGACTCAGATCCAAACACAAAGGTAGGGCGACACAAAGGCGGACTCATAACCTGAGATTACCATCACAAGATGGATTTTCAAAAGGAAGCCCGACACGGGAGCGGACTCAGATCCCAACACAAAGGTAGACCGACACGAAGGCGGTCTCATATCCAAACACAAAGGTAGGCCGACACGAAGGCGGTCTCATAACCAGAGGTTACCATCACAAGATGAATTTTCAAAAGGAAGGCCGACACGGGGGCGGACTCAGATCCAAACACAAAGGTAGGCCGACACGAAGGCAGACTCATATCCAAACACAAAGGTAGACCGATACGAAGGCGGTCTCATAACCCGAGGTTACCATCACAAGATAGAATTTAAAAAGGAAGGCCGACACGAAGGCGGACTCAGATCTAAACACAAAGATAGGCCGACACGAAGGCGGACTCATAACCAGAAGTTACCATCACAAGATGGATTTTCAAAAGGAAGGCCGACACGGGGGCAGACTCAGATCTAAACACAAAGGTAGGCCGACACGAAGGCGGTCTCATATCCAAACACAAAGGTAGACCGACACGAAGGCGGTCTCATAACCAGAGGTTACCATCACAAGATGGATTTTCAAAAGGAAGGCCGACACAAAGGCGAACTCAGATCCAAACACAATGGAAGGCCGACACGAAGGCGGACTCATATCAAAACACAAAGGTAGGCCGACCCGAAAGCGGTCTCATAATCAGAGGTTACCATCACAAGATGGATTTTCAAAAGGAAGGCCGACACGAACGTGGACTCAAATCTAAACACAAAGATAGGCCGACACGAAGGCTTTCTCATAACCAGAGGTTACCATCACAAGATGGATTTTCGAAAGGAAGGCCGACACGAAGGTAGACTCAAATCCAAACACAAAGGTAGGGCGACACGAAGGCGGACTCATAACCTGAGGTTACCATCACAAGATGGATTTTCAAAAGGAAGGCCGACACGAAGGCAGACTCAAATCCAAACACAAAGGTAGGCCGACACGAAGGCGGACTCGTATCCAAACACAAAGGTAGGCCGACACGAAAGCGGTCTCATATCCAGAGGTTAACATCACAAGATGGATTTTCAAAAGGAAGGCCGACACGAAGGCGGACTCAGATCCAAACATAAAGATAGGCCGACACGGAGGGGGACTCATATCCAAACACAAAGGTAGGCCGACACGAAGGCGGTCTCATAACCAGAGGTTACCATCACAAGATGGAATTTAAAAAGGAAGGCCGACACGAAGGCGGACTCAGATTTAAACACAAAGATAGGCCGACACGAAGGCGGTCTCATAACCAGAAGTTACCATCACAAGATGGATTTTCAAAAGGAAGGTCGACACGAAGGCAGACTCAGATCCAAACACAAAGGTAGGGCGACACGAAGGCGGTCTCATATCCAAACACAAAGGTAGGCCGACACGAAGGCGGTCTCATAACCAGAGGTTACCATCACAAGATGGATTTTCAAAAGGAAGGCTGACAGGGGGGCGGACTCAGATCCAAACAAAAAGGTAGGCCGACACGAAGGCGGTCTCATATCCAAATACAAAGGTAGGCCGATACGAAGGCGGTCTCATAACCAGAGGTTACCCTCACAAGATGGATTTTCGAAAGGAAGTTCGAGACGAAGGCGGACTCAGATCCAAACACAAAGGTAGGGCGACACGAAGGCGGACTCGTATCCAAACACAAAGGTAGGCCGACACGTAAGCGGTCTCATATCCAGAGGTTAACATCACAAGAAAGCTTTTCAAAAGGAAGGCCGACACGAAGGCGGACTCAGATCCAAACACAAAGGTAGGCCGACACGAAAGAGACCTCATAACCAGAGGTTACCATCACAAGATAAATTTTCAAAAGGAAGGCCGACACTAAGGAGACTCCGATCCAAATACAAAGATAGGCCGACACGAAGGCGGACTCATATCCAAACACAAAGGTAGGCCGATACGAAGGCGGTCTCATAACCAGAGGTTACCATCACAAGATAGAATTTAAAAAGGAAGGCCGACACGAAGGCGGACTCAGATCTAAACACAAAGATAGGCCGACACGAAGGCGGACTCATAACCAGAAGTTACCATCACAAGATGGATTTTCAAAAGGAAGGCCGACACGGGGGCAGACTCAGATCTAAACACAAAGGTAGGCCGACACGAAGGCGGTCTCATATCCAAACACAAAGGTAGACCGACACGAAGGCGGTCTCATAACCAGAGGTTACCATCACAAGATGGATTTTCAAAAGGAAGGCCGACACAAAGGCGAACTCAGATCCAAACACAATGGAAGGCCGACACAAAGGCGGACTCATATCAAAACACAAAGGTAGGCCGACCCGAAAGCGGTCTCATAATCAGAGGTTACCATCACAAGATGGATTTTCAAAAGGAAGGCCGACACGAACGTGGACTCAAATCTAAACACAAAGATAGGCCGACACGAAGGCTTTCTCATAACCAGAGGTTACCATCACAAGATGGATTTTCGAAAGGAAGGCCGACACGAAGGCAGACTCAAATCCAAACACAAAGGTAGGGCGACACGAAGGCGGACTCATAACCTGAGGTTACCATCACAAGATGGATTTTCAAAAGGAAGGCCGACACGAAGGCGGACTCAAATCCAAACACAAAGATAGGCCGACACAAAGGGGGACTCAAATCCAAACACAAAGGTAGGCCGACACGAAGGCGGTCTCATAACTAGAGGTTACCATCACAAGATGGAATTTAAAAAGGAAGGCCGACACGAAGGCGGACTCAGATTTAAACACAAAGATAGGCCGACACGAAGGCGGTCTCATAACCAGAGGTTACCATCGCAAGATGGATTTTCAAAAGAAAGGGCGACACGGGGGCGGACTCAGATCCCAACACAAAGGTAGGCCGACACGAAGGCGGTCTCATATCCAAACACAAAGGTAGGCCGACACGAAGGCGGTCTCATAACCAGAGGTTACCATCACAAGATGGATTTTCAAAACGAAGGCTGACACGGGGGCGGACTCAGATCCAAACAAAAAGGTAGGCCGACATGAAGGCGGTCTCATATCCAAACACAAAGGTAGGCCGACACGAAGGCGGTCTCATAACCAGAGGTTACCCTCACAAGATGGATTTTCAAAAGGAAGGGCGACACGGGGGCGGACTCAGATCCCAACACAAAGGTAGGCCGACACGAATGCGGTCTCATATCCAAACACAAAGGTAGGCCGACACGAAGGCGGTCTCATAACCAGAGGTTACCATCACAAGATGGATTTTCAAAAGGAAGGCTGACAGGGGGGCGGACTCAGATCCAAACAAAAAGGTAGGCCGACACGAAGGCGGTCTCATATCCAAATACAAAGGTAGGCCGATACGAAGGCGGTCTCATAACCAGAGGTTACCCTCACAAGATGGATTTTCGAAAGGAAGTTCGAGACGAAGGCGGACTCAGATCCAAACACAAAGGTAGGGCGACACGAAGGCGGACTCGTATCCAAACACAAAGGTAGGCCGACACGTAAGCGGTCTCATATCCAGAGGTTAACATCACAAGAAAGCTTTTCAAAAGGAAGGCCGACACGAAGGCGGACTCAGATCCAAACACAAAGGTAGGCCGACACGAAAGAGACCTCATAACCAGAGGTTACCATCACAAGATAAATTTTCAAAAGGAAGGCCGACACTAAGGAGACTCCGATCCAAATACAAAGATAGGCCGACACGAAGGCGGACTCATATCCAAACACAAAGGTAGGCCGATACGAAGGCGGTCTCATAACCAGAGGTTACCATCACAAGATAGAATTTAAAAAGGAAGGCCGACACGAAGGCGGACTCAGATCTAAACACAAAGATAGGCCGACACGAAGGCGGACTCATAACCAGAAGTTACCATCACAAGATGGATTTTCAAAAGGAAGGCCGACACGGGGGCAGACTCAGATCTAAACACAAAGGTAGGCCGACACGAAGGCGGTCTCATATCCAAACACAAAGGTAGACCGACACGAAGGCGGTCTCATAACCAGAGGTTACCATCACAAGATGGATTTTCAAAAGGAAGGCCGACACAAAGGCGAACTCAGATCCAAACACAATGGAAGGCCGACACAAAGGCGGACTCATATCAAAACACAAAGGTAGGCCGACCCGAAAGCGGTCTCATAATCAGAGGTTACCATCACAAGATGGATTTTCAAAAGGAAGGCCGACACGAACGTGGACTCAAATCTAAACACAAAGATAGGCCGACACGAAGGCTTTCTCATAACCAGAGGTTACCATCACAAGATGGATTTTCGAAAGGAAGGCCGACACGAAGGCAGACTCAAATCCAAACACAAAGGTAGGGCGACACGAAGGCGGACTCATAACCTGAGGTTACCATCACAAGATGGATTTTCAAAAGGAAGGCCGACACGAAGGCGGACTCAAATCCAAACACAAAGATAGGCCGACACAAAGGGGGACTCAAATCCAAACACAAAGGTAGGCCGACACGAAGGCGGTCTCATAACTAGAGGTTACCATCACAAGATGGAATTTAAAAAGGAAGGCCGACACGAAGGCGGACTCAGATTTAAACACAAAGATAGGCCGACACGAAGGCGGTCTCATAACCAGAGGTTACCATCGCAAGATGGATTTTCAAAAGAAAGGGCGACACGGGGGCGGACTCAGATCCCAACACAAAGGTAGGCCGACACGAAGGCGGTCTCATATCCAAACACAAAGGTAGGCCGACACGAAGGCGGTCTCATAACCAGAGGTTACCATCACAAGATGGATTTTCAAAACGAAGGCTGACACGGGGGCGGACTCAGATCCAAACAAAAAGGTAGGCCGACATGAAGGCGGTCTCATATCCAAACACAAAGGTAGGCCGACACGAAGGCGGTCTCATAACCAGAGGTTACCATCACAAGATGGATTTTCAAAAGGAAGGTCGACACGAAGGCGGACTCAGATCCAAACACAAAGGTAGGGCGACACGAAGGCGGACTCATAACCTGAGGTTACCATCACAAGATGGATTTTCAAAAGGAAAGCCGACACGAAGGCGGACTCAAATCCAAACACAAAGGTAGGCCGACACGAAGGCGAACTCGTATCCAAACACAAAGGTAGGCCGACACGAAAGCGGTCTCATATCCAGAGGTTAACATCACAAGATGGATTTTCAAAAGGAAGGCCGACACGAAGGCGGACTCAGATCCAAACATAAAGATAGGCCGACACGGAGGGGGACTCATATCCAAACACAAAGGTAGGCCGACACGAAGGCGGTCTCATAACTAGAGGTTTCCATCACAAGATGGAATTTAAAAAGGAAGGCCGACACGAAGGCGGACTCAGATTTAAACACAAAGATACGCCGACACGAAGGCGGTCTCATAACCAGAGGTTACCATCGCAAGATGGATTTTCAAAAGAAAGGGCGACACGGGGGCAGACTCAGATCCCAACACAAAGGTAGGCCGACACGAAGGCGGTCTCATATCCAAACACAAAGGTAGGCCGACACGAAGGCGGTCTCATAACCAGAGGTTACCATCACAAGATGGATTTTCAAAAGGAAGGCTGACACGGGGGCGGACTCAGATCCAAACAAAAAGGTAGGCCGACACGAAGGCGGTCTCATATCCAAACACAAAGGTAGGCCGATACGAAGGCGGTCTCATAACCAGAGGTTACCCTCACAAGATGGATTTTCGAAAGGAAGTTCGACACGAAGGCGGACTCAGATCCAAACACAAAGGTAGGGCGACACGAAGGCGGACTCGTATCCAAACACAAAGGTAGGCCGACACGAAAGCGGTCTCATATCCAGAGGTTAACATCACAAGATGGATTTTCAAAAGGAAGGCCGACACGAAGGCGGACTCATATCCAAACATAAAGATAGGCCGACACGGAGGCGGACTCATATCCAAACACAAAGGTAGGCCGACACGAAGGCGGTCTCATAACCAGAGGTTACCATCACAAGATGGAATTTTAAAAGGAAGGCCGACACGAAGGCGGACTCAGATTTAAACACAAAGATATGCCGACACGAAGGCGGTCTCTTAACCAGAGGTTACCATCGCAAGATGGATTTTCAAAAGGAAGGGCGACACGGGGGCGGACTCAGATCCCAACACAAAGGTAGGCCGACACGAAGGCGGTCTCATATCCAAACACAAAGGTAGGCCGACACGAAGGCGGTCTCATAACCAGAGGTTACCATCACAAGATGAAATTTAAAAAGGAAGGCCGACACGAAGGCGGACTCAGATTTAAACACAAAGATAGGCCAACACGAAGGCGGTCACATAACCAGAGGTTACCATCGCAAGATGGATTTTCAAAAGGAAGGGCGACACGGGGGCGGACTCAGATCCCAACACAAAGGTTGGCCGACACGAAGGCGGTCTCATATCCAAACACAAAGGTAGGCCGACACGAAGGCGGTCTCATAACCAGAGGTTACCATCACAAGATGGATTTTCAAAAGGAAGGCCGACACGGAGGCGGACTCAGATCCAAACACAAAGGTAGGCCGACACGAAGGCGGTCTCATATCCAAACACAAAGGTTGGCCGACACGAAGGCGGTCTCATAACCAGAGGTTACCCTCACAAGATGGATTTTCGAAAGGAAGTTCGACACGAAGGCGGACTCAGATCCAAACACAAAGGTAGGGCGACACGAAGGCGGACTCGTATCCAAACACAAAGGTAGGCCGACACGAAAGCGGTCTCATATCCAGAGGTTAACATCACAAGATGGATTTTCAAAAGGAAGGCCGACACGAAGGCGGACTCATATCCAAACATAAAGATAGGCCGACACGGAGGCGGACTCATATCCAAACACAAAGGTAGGCCGACACGAAGGCGGTCTCATAACCAGAGGTTACCATCACAAGATGGAATTTTAAAAGGAAGGCCGACACGAAGGCGGACTCAGATTTAAACACAAAGGTAGGCCGACACGAAGGCGGTCTCATAACCAGAGGTTACCATCACAAGATGGATTTTCAAAAGGAAGGCTGACACGGGGGCGGACTCAGATCCAAACAAAAAGGTAGGCCGACATGAAGGCGGTCTCATATCCAAACACAAAGGTAGGCCGACACGAAGGCGGTCTCATAACCAGAGGTTACCATCACAAGATGGATTTTCAAAAGGAAGGTCGACACGAAGGCGGACTCAGATCCAAACACAAAGGTAGGGCGACACGAAGGCGGACTCATAACCTGAGGTTACCATCACAAGATGGATTTTCAAAAGGAAAGCCGACACGAAGGCGGACTCAAATCCAAACACAAAGGTAGGCCGACACGAAGGCGAACTCGTATCCAAACACAAAGGTAGGCCGACACGAAAGCGGTCTCATATCCAGAGGTTAACATCACAAGATGGATTTTCAAAAGGAAGGCCGACACGAAGGCGGACTCAGATCCAAACATAAAGATAGGCCGACACGGAGGGGGACTCATATCCAAACACAAAGGTTGGCCGACACGAAGGCGGTCTCATAACTAGAGGTTTCCATCACAAGATGGAATTTAAAAAGGAAGGCCGACACGAAGGCGGACTCAGATTTAAACACAAAGATACGCCGACACGAAGGCGGTCTCATAACCAGAGGTTACCATCGCAAGATGGATTTTCAAAAGAAAGGGCGACACGGGGGCGGACTCAGATCCCAACACAAAGGTAGGCCGACACGAAGGCGGTCTCATATCCAAACACAAAGGTAGGCCGACACGAAGGCGGTCTCATAACCAGAGGTTACCATCACAAGATGGATTTTCAAAAGGAAGGCTGACACGGGGGCGGACTCAGATCCAAACAAAAAGGTAGGCCGACACGAAGGCGGTCTCATATCCAAACACAAAGGTAGGCCGATACGAAGGCGGTCTCATAACCAGAGGTTACCCTCACAAGATGGATTTTCGAAAGGAAGTTCGACACGAAGGCGGACTCAGATCCAAACACAAAGGTAGGGCGACACGAAGGCGGACTCGTATCCAAACACAAAGGTAGGCCGACACGAAAGCGGTCTCATATCCAGAGGTTAACATCACAAGATGGATTTTCAAAAGGAAGGCCGACACGAAGGCGGACTCATATCCAAACATAAAGATAGGCCGACACGGAGGCGGACTCATATCCAAACACAAAGGTAGGCCGACACGAAGGCGGTCTCATAACCAGAGGTTACCATCACAAGATGGAATTTTAAAAGGAAGGCCGACACGAAGGCGGACTCAGATTTAAACACAAAGATATGCCGACACGAAGGCGGTCTCTTAACCAGAGGTTACCATCGCAAGATGGATTTTCAAAAGGAAGGGCGACACGGGGGCGGACTCAGATCCCAACACAAAGGTAGGCCGACACGAAGGCGGTCTCATATCCAAACACAAAGGTAGGCCGACACGAAGGCGGTCTCATAACCAGAGGTTACCATCACAAGATGAAATTTAAAAAGGAAGGCCGACACGAAGGCGGACTCAGATTTAAACACAAAGATAGGCCAACACGAAGGCGGTCACATAACCAGAGGTTACCATCGCAAGATGGATTTTCAAAAGGAAGGGCGACACGGGGGCGGACTCAGATCCCAACACAAAGGTTGGCCGACACGAAGGCGGTCTCATATCCAAACACAAAGGTAGGCCGACACGAAGGCGGTCTCATAACCAGAGGTTACCATCACAAGATGGATTTTCAAAAGGAAGGCCGACACGGAGGCGGACTCAGATCCAAACACAAAGGTAGGCCGACACGAAGGCGGTCTCATATCCAAACACAAAGGTTGGCCGACACGAAGGCGGTCTCATAACCAGAGGTTACCCTCACAAGATGGATTTTCGAAAGGAAGTTCGACACGAAGGCGGACTCAGATCCAAACACAAAGGTAGGGCGACACGAAGGCGGACTCGTATCCAAACACAAAGGTAGGCCGACACGAAAGCGGTCTCATATCCAGAGGTTAACATCACAAGATGGATTTTCAAAAGGAAGGCCGACACGAAGGCGGACTCATATCCAAACATAAAGATAGGCCGACACGGAGGCGGACTCATATCCAAACACAAAGGTAGGCCGACACGAAGGCGGTCTCATAACCAGAGGTTACCATCACAAGATGGAATTTTAAAAGGAAGGCCGACACGAAGGCGGACTCAGATTTAAACACAAAGATAGGCCGACACGAAGGCGGTCTCTTAACCAGAGGTTACCATCGCAAGATGGATTTTCAAAAGGAAGGGCGACACGGGGGCGGACTCAGATCCCAACACAAAGGTAGGCCGACACGAAGGCGGTCTCATATCCAAACACAAAGGTAGGCCGACACGAAGGCGGTCTCATAACCAGAGGTTACCATCACAAGATGAAATTTAAAAAGGAAGGCCGACACGAAGGCGGACTCAGATTTAAACACAAAGATAGGCCAACACGAAGGCGGTCACATAACCAGAGGTTACCATCGCAAGATGGATTTTCAAAAGAAAGGGCGACACGGGGGCGGACTCAGATCCCAACACAAAGGTTGGCCGACACGAAGGCGGTCTCATATCCAAACACAAAGGTAGGCCGACACGAAGGCGGTCTCATAACCAGAGGTTACCATCACAAGATGGATTTTCAAAAGGAAGGCCGACACGGAGGCGGACTCAGATCCAAACACAAAGGTAGGCCGACACGAAGGCGGTCTCATATCCAAACACAAAGGTTGGCCGACACGAAGGCGGTCTCATAACCAGAGGTTACCCTCACAAGATGGATTTTCGAAAGGAAGTTCGACACGAAGGCGGACTCAGATCCAAACACAAAGGTAGGGCGACACGAAGGCGGACTCATAACCTGAGGTTACAATCATAAGATGGATTTTCAAAAGGAAGGCCGACACGAAGGCGGACTCAAATCCAAACACAAAGGTAAGCCGACACGAAGGCTTTCTCATAACCATAGGTTACCATCACAAGATGGATTTTTGAAAGGAAGGCCGACACGAAGGCAGACTCAGATCCAAAGACAAAGGTAGGGCGACACAAAGGCGGACTCATAACCTGAGATTACCATCACAAGATGGATTTTCAAAAGGAAGCCCGACACGGGAGCGGACTCAGATCCCAACACAAAGGTAGACCGACATGAAGGCGGTCTCATATCCAAACACAAAGGTAGGCCGACACGAAGGCGGTCTCATAACCAGAGGTTACCATCACAAGATGAATTTTCAAAAGGAAGGCCGACACGGGGGCGGACTCAGATCCAAACACAAAGGTAGGCCGACACGAAGGCAGTCTCATATCCAAACACAAAGGTAGGCCGACATGAAGGCGGTCTCATAACCAGAGGTTACCATCACAAGATGGATTTTCAAAAGGAAGGCCGACACGAAGGCAGACTCAGATCCAAACATAAAGGTAGGGCGACACGAAGGCGGACTCATAACCTGAGGTTACCATCACAAGATGCATTTTCAAAAGGAAGGCCGACACGAAGGCGGACTCAAATCCAAACATAATGGTAGGCCAACACGAAGGCTTTCTCATAACCAGAGGTTACCATCACAAGATGGATTTTTGAAAGGAAGGGCGACACGAATGCAGACTCAAATCCAAACACAAAGGTAGGGCGACACAAAGGGGGACTCATAACCTGAGATTACCATCACAAGATGGATTTTCAAAAAGAAGGCCGACACGGGTGCGGACTCAGATCCCAACACAAAGGTAGGCCAACACGAAGGCGGTCTCATATCCAAACACTAAGGTAGGCCGACACGAAGGCGGTCTCATAACCAGAGGTTACCATCACAAGATGGATTTTCGAAAGGAAGGCCGGCACGAAGGCGGACTCAGATCCAAACACAAAGGTAGGCCGACACGAAAGCGACCTCATAACCAGAGGTTACCATCACAAGATAAATTTTCATAAGGAAGGCCGACACTAAGGAGGACTCAGATCCAAACACAAAGATAGGCCGACACGAAGGCGGACTCATATCCAAACACTAAGGTAGGCCGATACAAAGGCGGTCTCATAACGAGAGGTTACCATCACAAGATAGAATTTAAAAAGGAAGGCCGACACGAAGGCGGACTCAGATCTAAACACAAAGATAGGCCGACACGAAGGCGGACTCATAACCAGAGGTTACCATCACAAGATGGATTTTCAAAAGGAAGGCCGACACGGGGGCAGACTCAGATTTAAACACAAAGGTAGGCCGACACGAAGGCGGTCTCATATCCAAACACAAAGGTAGACCGACACGAAGGCGGTCTCATAACCAGAAGTTACCATCACAAGATGGATTTTCAAAAGGAAGGCCAACACAAAGGCGAACTCAGATCCAAACACAATGGAAGGCCGACACGAAGGCGGACTCATATCAAAACACAAAGGTAGGCCGACGCAAAAGCGGTCTCATAACCAGAGGTTACCATCACAAGATGGATTTTCAAAAGGAAGGCCGACACGAAGGTGGACTTAAATCTAAACACAAAGGTAGGCCGACACGAAGGCTTTCTCATAACCAGAGGTTACTATCACAAGATGGATTTTCGAAAGGAAGGCCGACACGAAGGCAGACTCAAATCCCAACACAAAGGTAGGGCGACACGAAGGCGGACTCATAACCTGAGGTTACCATAACAAGATGGATTTTCAAAAGGAAGGCCGACACGAAGACGGACTCAAATCCAAACATAAATTTAGGCCGACACGAAGGCGGACTCATATCCAAACACAAAGGTAGGCCGACACGAAAGCGGTCTCATATCCAGAGGTTAACATCACAAGATGGATTTTCAAAAGGAAGGCCGACATGAAGGCGGACTCAGATCCAAACACAAAGATAGGCCGACACGGAGGCGGACTCATATCCAAACATAAAGGTAGGTCGACACGAAGGGGGTCTCATAACCAGAGGTTACCATCACAAGATGGAATTTAAAAAGGAAGGCCGACACGAAGGTGCACTCAGATCTAAACACAAAGATAGGCCGACACGAAGGCGGTCTCATAACCAGAGGTTACCATCGCAAGATGGATTTTCAAAAGGAAGACCGACACGGGGGCGGACTCAGATCCAAACACAAAGGTAGGCCGACACGAAGGCGGTCTCATATCCAAACACAAAGGTAGGCCGACACGAAAGCGGTCTCATAACCAGAGGTTACCATCACTAGATGGATTTTCAAAAGGAAGACCGGCACGAAGGCGGACTCAGATCCAAACACAAAGGTAGGCCGACACGAAAGTGACCTCATAACCAGAGATTACCATCACAAGATAAATTTTCATAAGGAAGGCCGACACTAAGGAGAACTCAGATCCAAACACAAAGATAGGTTGACACGAAGGCGGACTCATATCCAAACACTAAGGTAGGCCGATACAAAGGCGGTCTCATAACGAGAGATTACCATCACAAGATAGAATTTAAAAAGGAAGGCCGACACGAAGGCGGACTCAGATCTAAACACAAAGATAGGCCGACACGAAGGCGGACTCATAACCAGAGGTTACCATCACAAGATGGATTTTCAAAAGGAAGGCCGACACGGGGGCAGACTCAGATTTAAACACAAAGGTAGGCCGACACGAAGGCGGTCTCATATCCAAACACAAAGGTAGACCGACACGAAGGCGGTCTCATAACCAGAGGTTACCATCACAAGATGGATTTTCAAAAGGAAGGCCAACACAAAGGCGAACTCAGATCCAAACACAATGGAAGGCCGACACGAAGGCGGACTCATATCAAAACACAAAGGTAGGCCGACGCAAAAGCGGTCTCATAACCAGAGGTTACCATCACAAGATGGATTTTCAAAAGGAAGGCCGACACGAAGGTGGACTTAAATCTAAACACAAAGGTAGGCCGACACGAAGGCTTTCTCATTACCAGAGGTTACTATCACAAGATGGATTTTCGAAAGGAAGGCCGACACGAAGGCAGACTCAAATCCCAACACAAAGGTAGGGCGACACGAAGGCGGACTCATAACCTGAGGTTACCATCACAAGATGGATTTTCAAAAGGAAGGCCGATACGAAGGCGGACTCAAATCCAAACATAAATTTAGGCCGACACGAAGGCGGACTCATATACAAACACAAAGGTAGGCCGACACGAAAGCGGTCTCATATCCAGAGGTTAACATCACAAGATGGATTTTCAAAAGGAAGGCCGACACGAAGGCGGACTCAGATCCAAACACAAAGATAGGCCGACACGGAGGCGGACTCATATCCAAACATAAAGGTAGGTCGACACGAAGGCGGTCTCATAACCAGAGGTTACCATCACAAGATGGAATTGAAAAAGGAAGGCCGACACGAAGGCGCACTCAGATCTAAACACAAAGATAGGCCGACACGAAGGCTGTCTCATAACCAGAGGTTACCATCGCAAGATGGATTTTCAAAAGGAAGGCCGACACGGGGGCGGACTCAGATCCAAACACAAAGGTAGGCCGACACGAAGGCGGTCTCATATCCAAACACAAAGGTAGGCCGACACGAAAGCGGTCTCATAACCAGAGGTTACCATCACTAGATGGATTTTCAAAAGGAAGGCCGAAACGAGGGCGGACTCAGATCCAAACCCAAAGTTAGGCCGACACGAAGGCGGTCTCATAACCAAAGGTTACCATTACAAGATGGATTTTTTAAAGGAAGGCCGACATGGGGGAGGACTCAGATCCCAACACAATGGTAGGCCGATACGAAGGCGGTCTCATATCCAAACACAAAGGTAGGCCGACACGAAGGCGGTCTCATAACCAGAGGTTACCATCACAAGATGGATTTTCAAAAGGAAGCCCGACACGGGGGCGGACTCAGATCCAAACACAAAGGTAGGCCGACACGAAGGCGGTCTCATATCCAAACACAAAGGTAGGCCGACACGAAGGCGGTCTCATAACCAGAGGTTACCATCACAAGATGGATTTTCAAAAGGAAGGTCGACACGAAGGCGGACTCAGATCCAAACACAAAGGTAGGGCGACATGAAGGCAGACTCATAACCTGAGGTTACCATCATAAGATGGATTTTCAAAAGGAAGGCCGACACGAAGGCGGACTCAAATCCAAACACCAAGGTAGGCCGACACGAAGGCTTTCTCATAACCAGAGGTTACCATCACAAGATGGATTTTTGAAAGGAAGGCCGACACGAAGGCAGACTCGGATCCAAACACAAAGGTAGGGCGACACAAAGGCGGACTCATAACCTGAGATTACCATCACAAGATGGATTTTCAAAATGAAGGTCGACACGGGGGCAGACTCAGATCCCAACACAAAGGTAGACCGACACGAAGGCGGTCTCATATCCAAACACAAAGGTAGGCCGACACGAAGGCGGTCTCATAACCAGAGGTTACCATCACAAGATGGATTTTCAAAAGGAAGGCCGACACGGGGGCGGACTCAGGTCCAAACAGAAAGGTAGGCCAACACGAAGGCAGTCACATATCCAAACACAAAGGTAAGCTGACACGAAGGCGGTCTCATAACCAGATGTTACCATCACAAGATGGATTTTCGAAAGGAAGGCCGACACGAAGTCGAACTCAGATCCAAACACAAAGTTAGGGAGACACGAAGGCGGACTCATAACCTGAAGTTACCATCACAAGATGGATTTTCAAAAGGAAGGCCGACACGAAGGCTGACTCAAATCCAAACACAAAGGTAGGCCGACACGAAGGCGGACTCATATCCAAACACAAAGGTAGGCCGACACGAAAGCGGTCTCATAACCAGAGGTTAATATCACAAGATAGCTTTTCAAAAGGAAGGCCGACACGAAGGCGAACTCAGATCCAAACACAAAGGTAGGCCGACACGAAAGCGGTCTCATAACCAGAGGTTACCATCACAAGATAGATTTTCAAAAGGAAGGCCGACACTAAGGAGGACTCAGATCCAAACACAAAGATAGGCCGACACGAAGGCGGACTCATATCCAAACACAAAGGTAGGCCGATACGAAGGCGGTCTCATAACCAGAGGTTACCATCACAAGATAGAATTTAAAAAGGAAGCCCGACACGAAGGCGGACTCAGATCTAAACACAAAGATAGGCCGACACGAAGGCTGTCTCATAACCAGAGGTTACCATCACAAGATGGATTTTCAAAAGGAAGGCCGACACGGGGGCGGACTCAGATCCAAACACAAAGGTAGGCCGACACGAAGGCGGTCTCATATCCAAACACAAAGGTAGGCCGACACGAAAGCGGTCTCATAACCAGAGGTTACCATCGCTAGATGGATTTTCAAAAGGAAGGCCGAAACGAGGGCGGACTCAGATCCAAACCCAAAGTTAGGCCGACACGAAGGCGGTCTCATAACCAAAGGTTACCATTACAAGATGGATTTTTAAAAGGAAGGCCGACATGGGGGAGGACTCAGATCCCAACACAATGGTAGGCCGATACGAAGGCGGTCTCATATCCAAACACAAAGGTAGGCCGACACGAAGGCGGTCTCATAACCAGAGGTTACCATCACAAGATGGATTTTCAAAAGGAAGCCCGACACGGGGGCGGACTCAGATCCAAACACAAAGGTAGGCCGACACGAAGGCGGTCTCATATCCAAACACAAAGGTAGGCCGACACGAAGGCGGTCTCATAACCAGAGGTTACCATCACAAGATGGATTTTCAAAAGGAAGGTCGACACGAAGGCGGACTCAGATCCAAACACAAAGGTAGGGCGACACGAAGGCAGACTCATAACCTGAGGTTACCATCATAAGATGGATTTTCAAAAGGAAGGCCGACACGAAGGCGGACTCAAATCCAAACACCAAGGTAGGCCGACACGAAGGCTTTCTCATAACCAGATGTTACCATCACAAGATGGATTTTTGAAAGGAAGGCCGACACGAAGGCAGACTCGGATCCAAACACAAAGGTAGGGCGACACAAAGGTGGACTCATAACCTGAGATTACCATCACAAGATGGATTTTCAAAAGGAAGGTCGACACGGGGGCAGACTCAGATCCCAACACAAAGGTAGACCGACACGAAGGCGGTCTCATATCCAAACACAAAGGTAGGCCGACACGAAGGCGGTCTCATAACCAGAGGTTACCATCACAAGATGGATTTTCAAAAGGAAGGCCGTCACGAAGGCGGACTGAAATCTAAACACAAAGGTAGGCCGACACGAAGGGTTTTTCATAACCATAGGTTACCATCACAAGATGGATTTTCGAAAGGAAGGCCGACACGAAGGCAGACTCAGATCCAAACACAAAGGTAGGGCGACACGAAGGCGGACTCATAACCTTAGGTTACCATCACAAGATGGATTTTCAAAAGGAAGGCCGACACGAAGGCGGACTCAAATCCAAACACAAAGGTAGGCCGACACGAAGGCAGACTCATATCCAAACACAAAGGTTGGCCGACACGAAAGCGGTCTCAAAACCAGAGGTTAACATCACAAGAAGGATTTTCAAAAGGAAGGCCGACACGAAGGCGGACTCAGATCCTAACACAAAGGTAGGCCGACACGAAAGCGGTCTCATAAACAGAGGTTACAATCACAAGATGGATTTTCAAAAGGAAGGCCGACACTAAGGCGGATTCAGATCCAAACATAAAGATAGGCCAACACGGAGGCGTTCTCATAACCAGAGGTTACCATCACAAGATGGAATTTAAAAAGGAAGGTCGACACGAAGGCGGACTCAGATCTAAACATAAAGATAGGCTGACACGAAGGAGGTCTCATAACCAGAGATTACCATCACAAGATGGATTTTCAAAAGGAAGGCCGACACGGGGGCGGACTCAGATCCAAACACAAAGCTAGGACGACACGAAGGCGGTCTCATATCCAAACACAAAGGTAGGCCGACACGAAGGCGGTCTCATAACCAGAGGTTACCATCACTAGATGGATTTTCAAAAGGAAGGCCGAAACGAGGGCGGACTCAGATCCAAACCCAAAGGTAGGCCGACACGAAAGCGGTCTCATAACCAGAGGTTACCATCACAAGATAGATTTTCAAAAGGAAGGCCGACACTAAGGAGGACTCAGATCCAAACACAAAGATAGGCCGACACGAAGGCGGACTCATATCCAAACACTAAGGTAGGCCGATACAAAGGCGGTCTCATAACGAGAGGTTACCATCACAAGATAGAATTTAAAAAGGAAGGCCGACACGAAGGCGGACTCAGATCTAAACACAAAGATAGGCCGACACGAAGGCGGACTCATAACCAGAGGTTACCATCACAAGATGGATTTTCAAAAGGAAGGCCGACACGGGGGCAGACTCAGATTTAAACACAAAGGTAGGCCGACACGAAGGCGGTCTCATATCCAAACACAAAGGTAGACCGACACGAAGGCGATCTCATAACCAGAGGTTACCATCACAAGATGGATTTTCAAAAGGAAGGCCAACACAAAGGCGAACTCAGATCCAAACACAATGGAAGGCCGACACGAAGGCGGACTCATATTAAAACACAAAGGTAGGCCGACGCAAAAGCGGTCTCATAACCAGAGGTTACCATCACAAGATGGATTTTCAAAAGGAAGGCCGACACGAAGGTGGACTTAAATCTAAACACAAAGGTAGGCCGACACGAAGGCTTTCTCATAACCAGAGGTTACTATCACAAGATGGATTTTCGAAAGGAAGGCCGACACGAAGGCAGACTCAAATCCCAACACAAAGGTAGGGCGACACGAAGGCAGACTCATAACCTGAGGTTACCATCACAAGATGGATTTTCAAAAGGAAGGCCGACACGAAGGCGGACTCAAATCCAAACATAAATTTAGGCCGACACGAAGGCGGACTCATATACAAACACAAAGGTAGGCCGACACGAAAGCGGTCTCATATCCAGAGGTTAACATCACAAGATGGATTTTCAAAAGGAAGGCCGACACGAAGGCGGACTCAGATCCAAACACAAAGATAGGCCGACACGGAGGCGGACTCATATCCAAACATAAAGGTAGGTCGACACGAAGGCGGTCTCATAACCAGAGGTTACCATCACAAGATGGAATTTAAAAAGGAAGGCCGACACGAAGGCGCACTCAGATCTAAACACAAAGATAGGCCGACACGAAGGCTGTCTCATAACCAGAGGTTACCATCGCAAGATGGATTTTCAAAAGGAAGGCCGACACGGGGGCGGACTCAGATCCAAACACAAAGGTAGGCCGACACGAAGGCGGTCTCATATCCAAACACAAAGGTAGGCCGACACGAAAGCGGTCTCATAACCAGAGGTTACCATCGCTAGATGGATTTTCAAAAGGAAGGCCGAAACGAGGGCGGCTCAGATCCAAACCCAAAGTTAGGCCGACACGAAGGCGGTCTCATAACCAAAGGTTACCATTACAAGATGGATTTTTAAAAGGAAGGCCGACATGGGGGAGGACTCAGATCCCAACACAATGGTAGGCCGATACGAAGGCGGTCTCATATCCAAACACAAAGGTAGGCCGACACGAAGGCGGTCTCATAACCAGAGGTTACCATCACAAGATGGATTTTCAAAAGGAAGGTCGACACGAAGGCGGACTCAGATCCAAACACAAAGGTAGGGCGACACGAAGGCAGACTCATAACCTAAGGTTACCATCATAAGATGGATTTTCAAAAGGAAGGCCGACACGAAGGCGGACTCAAATCCAAACACCAAGGTAGGCCGACACGAAGGCTTTCTCATAACCAGAGGTTACCATCACAAGATGGATTTTTGAAAGGAATGCCGACACGAAGGCAGACTCGGATCCAAACACAAAGGTAGGGCGACACAAAGGTGGACTCATAACCTGAGATTACCATCACAAGATGGATTTTCAAAAGGAAGGTCGACACGGGGGAAGACTCAGATCCCAACACAAAGGTAGACCGACACGAAGGCGGTCTCATATCCAAACACAAAGGTAGGCCGACACGAAGGCGGTCTCATAACCAGAGGTTACCATCACAAGATGGATTTTCAAAAGGAAGGCCGTCACGAAGGCGGACTGAAATCTAAACACAAAGGTAGGCCGACACGAAGGGTTTTTCATAACCATAGGTTACCATCACAAGATGGATTTTCGAAAGGAAGGCCGACACGAAGGCAGACTCAGATCCAAACACAAAGGTAGGGCGACACGAAGGCGGACTCATTACCTTAGGTTACCATCACAAGATGGATTTTCAAAAGGAAGGCCGACACGAAGGCGGACTCAAATCCAAACACAAAGGTAGGCCGACACGAAGGCAGACTCATATCCAAACACAAAGGTTGGCCGACACGAAAGCGGTCTCATAACCAGAGGTTAACATCACAAGAAGGATTTTCAAAAGGAAGGCCGACACGAAGGCGGACTCAGATCCTAACACAAAGGTAGGCCGACACGAAAGCGGTCTCATAAACAGAGGTTACAATCACAAGATGGATTTTTAAAAGGAAGGCCGACACTAAGGCGGATTCAGATCCAAACATAAAGATAGGCCAACACGGAGGCGTTCTCATAACCAGAGGTTACCATCACAAGATGGAATTTAAAAAGGAAGGTCGACACGAAGGCGGACTCAGATCTAAACATAAAGATAGGCTGACACGAAGGAGGTCTCATAACCAGAGATTACCATCACAAGATGGATTTTCAAAAGGAAGGCCGACACGGGGGCGGACTCAGATCCAAACACAAAGCTAGGACGACACGAAGGCGGTCTCATATCCAAACACAAAGGTAGGCCGACACGAAGGCGGTCTCATAACCAGAGGTTACCATCACTAGATGGATTTTCAAAAGGAAGGCCGAAACGAGGGTGGACTCAGATCCAAACCCAAAGGTAGGCCGACACGAAAGCGGTCTCATAACCAGAGGTTACCATCACAAGATAGATTTTCAAAAGGAAGGCCGACACTAAGGAGGACTCAGATCCAAACACAAAGATAGGCCGACACGAAGGCGGACTCATATCCAAACACTAAGGTAGGCCGATACAAAGGCGGTCTCATAACGAGAGGTTACCATCACAAGATAGAATTTAAAAAGGAAGGCCGACACGAAGGCGGACTCAGATCTAAACACAAAGATAGGCCGACACGAAGGCGGACTCATAACCAGAGGTTACCATCACAAGATGGATTTTCAAAAGGAAGGCCGACACGGGGGCAGACTCAGATTTAAACACAAAGGTAGGCCGACACGAAGGCGGTCTCATATCCAAACACAAAGGTAGACCGACACGAAGGCGGTCTCATAACCAGAGGTTACCATCACAAGATGGATTTTCAAAAGGAAGGCCAACACAAAGGCGAACTCAGATCCAAACACAATGGACGGCCGACACGAAGGCGGACTCATATTAAAACACAAAGGTAGGCCGACGCAAAAGCGGTCTCATAACCAGAGGTTACCATCACAAGATGGATTTTCAAAAGGAAGGCCGACACGAAGGTGGACTTAAATCTAAACACAAAGGTAGGCCGACACGAAGGCTTTCTCATAACCAGAGGTTACTATCACAAGATGGATTTTCGAAAGGAAGGCCGACACGAAGGCAGACTCAAATCCCAACACAAAGGTAGGGCGACACGAAGGCGGACTCATAACCTGAGGTTACCATCACAAGATGGATTTTCAAAAGGAAGGCCGATACGAAGGCGGACTCAAATCCAAACATAAATTTAGGCCGACACGAAGGCGGACTCATATACAAACACAAAGGTAGGCCGACACGAAAGCGGTCTCATATCCAGAGGTTAACATCACAAGATGGATTTTCAAAAGGAAGGCCGACACGAAGGCGGACTCAGATCCAAACACAAAGATAGGCCGACACGGAGGCGGACTCATATCCAAACATAAAGGTAGGTCGACACGAAGGCGGTCTCATAACCAGAGGTTACCATCACAAGATGGAATTTAAAAAGGAAGGCCGACACGAAGGCGCACTCAGATCTAAACACAAAGATAGGCCGACACGAAGGCTGTCTCATAACCAGAGGTTACCATCGCAAGATGGATTTTCAAAAGGAAGGCCGACACGGGGGCGGACTCAGATCCAAACACAAAGGTAGGCCGACACGAAGGCGGTCTCATATCCAAACACAAAGGTAGGCCGACACGAAAGCGGTCTCATAACCAGAGGTTACCATCACTAGATGGATTTTCAAAAGGAAGGCCGAAACGAGGGCGGACTCAGATCCAAACCCAAAGTTAGGCCGACACGAAGGCGGTCTCATAACCAAAGGTTACCATTACAAGATGGATTTTTAAAAGGAAGGCCGACATGGGGGAGGACTCAGATCCCAACACAATGGTAGGCCGACACGGGGGCGGACTCAGATCCAAACACAAAGGTAGGCCGACACGAAGGCGGTCTCATATCCAAACACAAAGGTAGGCCGACACGAAGGCGGTCTCATAACCAGAGGTTACCATCACAAGATGGATTTTCAAAAGGAAGGTCGACACGAAGGCGGACTCAGATCCAAACACAAAGGTAGGGCGACACGAAGGCAGACTCATAACCTGAGGTTACCATCATAAGATGGGTTTTCAAAAGGAAGGCCGACACGAAGGCGGACTCAAATCCAAACACCAAGGTAGGCCGACACGAAGGCTTTCTCATAACCAGAGGTTACCATCACAAGATGGATTTTCAAAAGGAACGCCGACACGAAGGTGGACTTAAATCTAAACACAAAGGTAGGCCGGCACGAAGGCTTTCTCATAACCAGAGGTTACTATCACAAGATGGATTTTCGAAAGGAAGGCCGACACGAAGGCAGACTCAAATCCCAACGCAAAGGTAGGGCGACACGAAGGCAGACTCATAACCTGAGGTTACCATCACAAGATGGATTTTCAAAAGGAAGGCCGACACGAAGGCGGACTCAAATCCAAACATAAATTTAGGCCGACACGAAGGCGGACTCATATACAAACACAAAGGTAGGCCGACACGAACGCGGTCTCATATCCAGAGGTTAACATCACAAGATGGATTTTCATAAGGAAGGCCGACACGAAGGCGGACTCAGATCCAAACACAAAGATAGGCCGACACGGAGGCGGACTCATATCCAAACATAAAGGTAGGTCGACACGAAGGCGGTCTCATAACCAGAGGTTACCATCACAAGATGGAATTTAAAAAGGAAGGCCGACACGAAGGCGCACTCAGATCTAAACACAAAGATAGGCCGACACGAAGGCTGTCTCATAACCAGAGGTTACCATCGCAAGATGGATTTTCAAAAGGAAGGCCGACACGGGGGCGGACTCAGATCCAAACACAAAGGTAGGCCGACACGAAGGCGGTCTCATATCCAAACACAAAGGTAGGCCGACACGAAAGTGGTCTCATAACCAGAGGTTACCATCACTAGATGGATTTTCAAAAGGAAGGCCGAAACGAGGGCGGACTCAGATCCAAACCCAAAGTTAGGCTGACACGAAGGCGGTCTCATAACCAAAGGTTACCATTACAAGATGGATTTTTAAAAGGAAGGCCGACATGGGGGAGGACTCAGATCCCAACACAATGGTAGGCCGATACGAAGGCGGTCTCATATCCAAACACAAAGGTAGGCCGGCACGAAGGCGGTCTCATAACCAGAGGTTACCATCACAAGATGGATTTTCAAAAGGAAGCCCGACACGGGGGCGGACTCAGATCCAAACACAAAGGTAGGCCGACACGAAGGCGGTCTCATATCCAAACACAAAGGTAGGCCGACACGAAGGCGGTCTCATAACCAGAGGTTACCATCACAAGATGGATTTTCAAAAGGAAGGTCGACACGAAGGCGGACTCAGATCCAAACACAAAGGTAGGGCGACACGAAGGCAGACTCATAACCTGAGGTTACCATCATAAGATGGATTTTCAAAAGGAAGGCCGACACGAAGGCGGACTCAAATCCAAACACCAAGGTAGGCCGACACGAAGGCTTTCTCATAACCAGAGGTTACCATCACAAGATGGATTTTTGAAAGGAAGGCCGACACGAAGGCAGACTCGGATCCAAACACAAAGGTAGGGCGACACAAAGGCGGACTCATAACCTGAGATTACCATCACAAGATGGATTTTCAAAAGGAAGGTCGACACGGGGGCAGACTCAGATCCCAACACAAAGGTAGACCGACACGAAGGCGGTCTCATATCCAAACACAAAGGTAGGCCGACACGAAGGCGGTCTCATAACCAGAGGTTACCATCACAAGATGGATTTTCAAAAGGAAGGCCGACACGGGGGCGGACTCAGGTCCAAACAGAAAGGTAGGCCAACACGAAGGCAGTCTCATATCCAAACACAAAGGTAAGCTGACACGAAGGCGGTCTCATAACCAAATGTTACCATCACAAGATGGATTTTCGAAAGGAAGGCCGACACGAAGTCGAACTCAGATCCAAACACAAAGTTAGGGAGACACGAAGGCGGACTCATAACCTGAGGTTACCATCACAAGATGGATTTTCAAAAGAAAGGCCGACACGAAGGCTGACTCAAATCCAAACACAAAGGTAGGCCGACACGAAGGCGGACTCATATCCAAACACAAAGGTAGGCCGACACGAAAGCGGTCTCATAACCAGAGGTTAACATCACAAGATAGCTTTTCAAAAGGAAGGCCGACATGAAGGCGAACTCAGATCCAAACACAAAGGTAGGCCGACACGAAAGCGGTCTCATAACCAGAGGTTACCATCACAAGATAGATTTTCAAAAGGAAGGCCGACACTAAGGAGGACTCAGATCCAAACACAAAGATAGGCCGACACGAAGGCGGACTCATATCCAAACACAAAGGTAGGCCGATACGAAGGCGGTCTCATAACCAGAGGTTACCATCACAAGATAGAATTTAAAAAGGAAGCCCGACACGAAGGCGGACTCAGATCTAAACACAAAGATAGGCCGACACGATGGCGGTCTCATAACCAGAGGTTACCATCACAAGATGGATTTTCAAAAGGAAGGCCGACACGGGGGCGGACTCAGATCCAAACACAAAGGTAGGACGACACGAAGGCAGTCTCATATCCAAACACAAAGGTAGACCGACACGAAGGCGGTCTCATAACCAGAGGTTACCATCACAAGATGGATTTTCAAAAGGAAGGCCGACACAAAGGCTAACTCAGATCCAAACACAATAGTAGGCCGACACGAAGGCGGACTCATATCAAAACACAAAGGTAGGCCGACACGAAAGCGGTCTCATAACCAGAGGTTACCATCACAAGATGGATTTTCAAAAGGAAGGCCGTCACGAAGGCGGACTGAAATCTAAACACAAAGGTAGGCCGACACGAAGGGTTTTTCATAACCATAGGTTACCATCACAAGATGGATTTTCGAAAGGAAGGCCGACACGAAGGCAGACTCAGATCCAAACACAAAGGTAGGGCGACACGAAGGCGGACTCATAACCTTAGGTTACCATCACAAGATGGATTTTCAAAAGGAAGGCCGACACGAAGGCGGACTCAAATCCAAACACAAAGGTAGGCCGACACGAAGGCAGACTCATATCCAAACACAAAGGTTGGCCGACACGAAAGCGGTCTCATAACCAGAGGTTAACATCACAAGAAGGATTTTCAAAAGGAAGGCCGACACGAAGGCGGACTCAGATCCTAACACAAAGGTAGGCCGACACGAAAGCGGTCTCATAAACAGAGGTTACAATCACAAGATGGATTTTCAAAAGGAAGGCCGACACTAAGGCGGATTCAGATCCAAACATAAAGATAGGCCAACACGGAGGCGGTCTCATAACCAGAGGTTACCATCACAAGATGGAATTTAAAAAGGAAGGTCGACACGAAGGCGGACTCAGATCTAAACATAATGATAGGCTGACACGAAGGAGGTCTCATAACCAGAGATTACCATCACAAGATGGATTTTCAAAAGGAAGGCCGACACGGGGGCGGACTCAGATCCAAACACAAAGCTAGGACGACACGAAGGCGTTCTCATATCCAAACACAAAGGTAGGCCGACACGAAGGCGGTCTCATAACCAGAGGTTACCATCACTAGATGGATTTTCAAAAGGAAGGCCGACACGGGGGCGGACTCAGATCCAAACACAAAGCTAGGACGACACGAAGGCGGTCTCATATCCAAACACAAAGGTAGGCCGACAGGAAGGCGGTCTCATAATCAGAGGTTACCATCACTAGATGGATTTTCAAAAGGAAGGCCGAAACGAGGGCGGACTCAGATCCAAACCCAAAGGTAGGCCGACACGAAAGCGGTCTCATAACCAGAGGTTACCATCACAAGATAGATTTTCAAAAGGAAGGCCGACACTAAGGAGGACTCAGATCCAAACACAAAGATAGGCCAACACGAAGGCGGACTCATATCCAAACACTAAGGTAGGCCGATACAAAGGCGGTCTCATACCGAGAGGTTACCATCACAAGATAGAATTTAAAAAGGAAGGCCGACACGAAGGCGGACTCAGATCTAAACACAAAGATAGGCCGACACGAAGGCGGACTCATAACCAGAGGTTACCATCACAAGATGGATTTTCAAAAGGAAGGCCGACACGGGGGCAGACTCAGATTTAAACACAAAGGTAGGCCGACACGAAGGCGGTCTCATATCCAAACACAAAGGTAGACCGACACGAAGGCGGTCTCATAACCAGAGGTTACCATCACAAGATGGATTTTCAAAAGGAAGGCCAACACAAAGGCGAACTCAGATCCAAACACAATGGAAGGCCGACACGAAGGCGGACTCATATTAAAACACAAAGGTAGGCCGACGCAAAAGCGGTCTCATAACCAGAGGTTACCATCACAAGATGGATTTTCAAAAGGAAGGCCGACACGAAGGTGGACTTAAATCTAAACACAAAGGTAGGCCGACACGAAGGCTTTCCCATAACCAGAGGTTACTATCACAAGATGGATTTTCGAAAGGAAGGCCGACACGAAGGCAGACTCAAATCCCAACACAAAGGTAGGGCGACACGAAGGCAGACTCATAACCTGAGGTTACCATCACAAGATGGATTTTCAAAAGGAAGGCCGACACGAAGGCGGACTCAAATCCAAACATAAATTTAGGCCGACACGAAGGCGGACTCATATACAAACACAAAGGTAGGCCGACACGAAAGCGGTCTCATATCCAGAGGTTAACATCACAAGATGGATTTTCAAAAGGAAGGCCGACACGAAGGCGGACTCAGATCCAAACACAAAGATAGGCCGACACGGAGGCGGACTCATATCCAAACATAAAGGTAGGTCGACACGAAGGCGGTCTCATAACCAGAGGTTACCATCACAAGATGGAATTTAAAAAGGAAGGCCGACACGAAGGCGCACTCAGATCTAAACACAAAGATAGGCCGACACGAAGGCTGTCTCATAACCAGAGGTTACCATCGCAAGATGGATTTTCAAAAGGAAGGCCGACACGGGGGCGGACTCAGATCCAAACACAAAGGTAGGCCGACACGAAGGCGGTCTCATATCCAAACACAAAGGTAGGCCGACACGAAAGCGGTCTCATAACCAGAGGTTACCATCACTAGATGGATTTTCAAAAGGAAGGCCGAAACGAGGGCGGACTCAGATCCAAACCCAAAGTTAGGCCGACACGAATGCGGTCTCATAACCAAAGGTTACCATTACAAGATGGATTTTTAAAAGGAAGGCCGACATGGGGGAGGACTCAGATCCCAACACAATGGTAGGCCGATACGAAGGCGGTCTCATATCCAAACAAAAAGGTAGGCCGACACGAAGGCGGTCTCATAACCAGAGGTTACCATCACAAGATGGATTTTCAAAAGGAAGCCCGACACGGGGGTGGACTCAGATCCAAACACAAAGGTAGGCCGACACGAAGGCGGTCTCATATCCAAACACAAAGGTAGGCCGACACGAAGGCGGTCTCATAACCAGAGGGTACCATCACAAGATGGATTTTCAAAAGGAAGGTCGACACGAAGGCGGACTCAGATCCAAACACAAAGGTAGGGCGACACGAAGGCAGACTCATAACCTGAGGTTACCATCATAAGATGGATTTTCAAAAGGAAGGCCGACACGAAGGCGGACTCAAATCCAAACACCAAGGTAGGCCGACACGAAGGCTTTCTCATAACCAGAGGTTACCATCACAAGATGGATTTTTGAAAGGAAGGCCGACACGAAGGCAGACTCGGATCCAAACACAAAGGTAGGGCGACACAAAGGCGGACTCATAACCTGAGATTACCATCACAAGATGGATTTTCAAAAGGAAGGTCGACACGGGGGCAGACTCAGATCCCAACACAAAGGTAGACCGACACGAAGGCGGTCTCATATCCAAACACAAAGGTAGGCCGACACGAAGGCGGTCTCATAACCAGAGGTTACCATCACAAGATGGATTTTCCAAAGGAAGGCCGACACGGGGGCGGACTCAGGTCCAAACAGAAAGGTAGGCCAACACGAAGGCAGTCTCATATCCAAACACAAAGGTAAGCTGACACGAAGGCGGTCTCATAACCAGAGGTTACCATCACAAGATGGATTTTCGAAAGGAAGGCCGACACGAAGTCGAACTCAGATCCAAACACAAAGTTAGGGAGACACGAAGGCGGACTCATAACCTGAGGTTACCATCACAAGATGGATTTTCAAAAGGAAGGCCGACACGAAGGCAGACTCAAATCCAAACACAAAGGTAGGCCGACACGAAGGCGGACTCATATCCAAACACAAAGGTAGGCCGACACGAAAGCGGTCTCATAACCAGAGGTTAACATCACAAGATAGCTTTTCAAAAGGAAGGCCGACACGAAGGCGAACTCAGATCCAAACACAAAGGTAGGCCGACACGAAAGCGGTCTCATAACCAGAGGTTACCATCACAAGATAGATTTTCAAAAGGAAGGCCGACACAAAGGAGGACTCAGATCCAAACACAAAGATAGGCCGACACGAAGGCGGACTCATATCCAAACACAAAGGTAGGCCGATACGAAGGCGGTCTCATAACCAGAGGTTACCATCACAAGATAGAATTTAAAAAGGAAGCCCGACACGAAGGCGGACTCAGATCTAAACACAAAGATAGGCCGACACGAAGGCGGTCTCATAACCAGAGGTTACCATCACAAGATGGATTTTCAAAAGGAAGGCCGACACGGGGGCGGACTCAGACCAAACACAAAGCTAGGACGACACGAAGGCAGTCTCATATCCAAACACAAAGGTAGACCGACACGAAGGCGGTCTCATAACCAGAGGTTACCATCACAAGATGGATTTTCAAAAGGAAGGCCGACACAAAGGCTAACTCAGATCCAAACACAATAGTAGGCCGACACGAAGGCGGACTCATATCAAAACACAAAGGTAGGCCGACACGAAAGCGGTCTCATAACCAGAGGTTACCATCACAAGATGGATTTTCAAAAGGAAGGCCGTCACGAAGGCGGACTGAAATCTAAACACAAAGGTAGGCCGACACGAAGGGTTTTTCATAACCATAGGTTACCATCACAAGATGGATTTTCGAAAGGAAGGCCGACACGAAGGCAGACTCAGATCCAAACACAAAGGTAGGGCGACACGAAGGCGGACTCATAACCTTAGGTTACCATCACAAGATGGATTTTCAAAAGGAAGGCCGACACGAAGGCGGACTCAAATCCAAACACAAAGGTAGGCCGACACGAAGGCAGACTCATATCCAAACACAAAGGTTGGCCGACACGAAAGCGGTCTCATAACCAGAGGTTAACATCACAAGAAGGATTTTCAAAAGGAAGGCCGACACGAAGGCGGACTCAGATCCTAACACAAAGGTAGGCCGACACGAAAGCGGTCTCATAAACAGAGGTTACAATCACAAGATGGATTTTCAATAGGAAGGCCAACACTAAGGTGGATTCAGATCCAAACACAAAGGTAGGCCGACACGAAGGCGGTCTCATATCCAAACACAAAGGTAGGCCGACACGAAAGCGGTCTCATAACCAGAGGTTACCATCACTAGATGGATTTTCAAAAGGAAGGCCGAAACGAGGGCGGACTCAGATCCAAACCCAAAGTTAGGCCGACACGAATGCGGTCTCATAACCAAAGGTTACCATTACAAGATGGATTTTTAAAAGGAAGGCCGACATGGGGGAGGACTCAGATCCCAACACAATGGTAGGCCGATACGAAGGCGGTCTCATATCCAAACAAAAAGGTAGGCCGACACGAAGGCGGTCTCATAACCAGAGGTTACCATCACAAGATGGATTTTCAAAAGGAAGCCCGACACGGGGGTGGACTCAGATCGAAACACAAAGGTAGGCCGACACGAAGGCGGTCTCATATCCAAACACAAAGGTAGGCCGACACGAAGGCGGTCTCATAACCAGAGGTTACCATCACAAGATGGATTTTCAAAAGGAAGGTCGACACGAAGGCGGACTCAGATCCAAACACAAAGGTAGGGCGACACGAAGGCAGACTCATAACCTGAGGTTACCATCATAAGATGGATTTTCAAAAGGAAGGCCGACACGAAGGCGGACTCAAATCCAAACACCAAGGTAGGCCGACACGAAGGCTTTCTCATAACCAGAGGTTACCATCACAAGATGGATTTTTGAAAGGAAGGCCGACACGAAGGCAGACTCGGATCCAAACACAAAGGTAGGGCGACACAAAGGCGGACTCATAACCTGAGATTACCATCACAAGATGGATTTTCAAAAGGAAGGTCGACACGGGGGCAGACTCAGATCCCAACACAAAGGTAGACCGACACGAAGGCGGTCTCATATCCAAACACAAAGGTAGGCCGACACGAAGGCGGTCTCATAACCAGAGGTTACCATCACAAGATGGATTTTAAAAAGGAAGGTCGACACGAAGGCGGACTCAGATCTAAACATAATGATAGGCTGACACGAAGGAGGTCTCATAACCAGAGATTACCATCACAAGATGGATTTTCAAAAGGAAGGCCGACACGGGGGCGGACTCAGATCCAAACACAAAGCTAGGCCGACACGAAGGCGGTCTCATATCCAAACACAAAGGTAGGCTGACACGAAGGCGGTCTCATAACCAGAGGTTACCATCACTAGATGGATTTTCAAAAGGAAGGCCGAAACGAGGGCGGACTCGGATCCAAACCCAAAGGTAGGCCGACACGAAAGCGGTCTCATAACCAGAGGTTACCATCACTAGATGGATTTTCAAAAGGAAGGCCGAAACGAGGGCGGACTCAGATCCAAACCCAAAGTTAGGCCGACACGAAGGCGGTCTCATAACCAAAGGTTACCATTACAAGATGGATTTTTAAAAGGAAGGCCGACATGGGGGAGGACTCAGATCCCAACACAATGGTAGGCCGATACGAAGGCGGTCTCATATCCAAACACAAAGGTAGGCCGACACGAAGGCGGTCTCATAACCAGAGGTTACCATCACAAGATGGATTTTCAAAAGGAAGCCCGACACGGGGGCGGACTCAGATCCAAACACAAAGGTAGGCCGACACGAAGGCGGTCTCATATCCAAACACAAAGGTAGGCCGACACGAAGGCGGTCTCATAACCAGAGGTTACCATCACAAGATGGATTTTCAAAAGGAAGGTCGACACGAAGGCGGACTCAGATCCAAACACAAAGGTAGGGCGACACGAAGGCAGACTCATAACCTGAGGTTACCATCATAAGATGGATTTTCAAAAGGAAGGCCGACACGAAGGCGGACTCAAATCCAAACACCAAGGTAGGCCGACACGAAGGCTTTCTCATAACCAGAGGTTACCATCACAAGATGGATTTTTGAAAGGAAGGCCGACACGAAGGCAGACTCGGATCCAAACACAAAGGTAGGGCGACACAAAGGCGGACTCATAACCTGAGATTACCATCACAAGATGGATTTTCAAAAGGAAGGTCGACACGGGGGCAGACTCAGATCCCAACACAAAGGTAGACCGACACGAAGGCGGTCTCATATCCAAACACAAAGGTAGGCCGACACGAAGGCGGTCTCATAACCAGAGGTTACCATCACAAGATGGATTTTCAAAAGGAAGGCCGACACGGGGGCGGACTCAGGTCCAAACAGAAAGGTAGGCCAACACGAAGGCAGTCTCATATCCAAACACAAAGGTAAGCTGACACGAAGGCGGTCTCATAACCAGAGGTTACCATCACAAGATGGATTTTCGAAAGGAAGGCCGACACGAAGTCGAACTCAGATCCAAACACAAAGTTAGGGAGACACGAAGGCGGACTCATAACCTGAGGTTACCATCACAAGATGGATTTTCAAAAGGAAGGCCGACACGAAGGCTGACTCAAATCCAAACATAAAGGTAGGCCGACACGAAGGCGGACTCATATCCAAACACAAAGGTAGGCCGACACGAAAGCGGTCTCATAACCAGAGGTTAACATCACAAGATAGCTTTTCAAAAGGAAGGCCGACACGAAGGCGAACTCAGATCCAAACACAAAGGTAGGCCGACACGAAAGCGGTCTCATAACCAGAGGTTACCTTCACAAGATAGATTTTCAAAAGGAAGGCCGACACTAAGGAGGACTCAGATCCAAACACAAAGATAGGCCGACACGAAGGCGGACTCATATCCAAACACAAAGGTAGGCCGATACGAAGGCGGTCTCATAACCAGAGGTTACCATCACAAGATAGAATTTAAAAAGGAAGCCCGACACGAAGGCGGACTCAGATCTAAACACAAAGATAGGCCGACACGAAGGCGGTCTCATAACCAGAGGTTACCATCACAAGATGGATTTTCAAAAGGAAGGCCGACACGGGGGCGGACTCAGATCCAAACACAAAGGTAGGACGACACGAAGGCAGTCTCATATCCAAACACAAAGGTAGACCGACACGAAGGCGGTCTCATAACCAGAGGTTACCATCACAAGATGGATTTTCAAAAGGAAGGCCGACACAAAGGCTAACTCAGATCCAAACACAATAGTAGGCCGACACGAAGGCGGACTCATATCAAAACACAAAGGTAGGCCGACACGAAAGCGGTCTCATAACCAGAGGTTACCATCACAAGATGGATTTTCAAAAGGAAGGCCGTCACGAAGGCGGACTGAAATCTAAACACAAAGGTAGGCCGACACGAAGGGTTTTTCATAACCATAGGTTACCATCACAAGATGGATTTTCGAAAGGAAGGCCGACACGAAGGCAGACTCAGATCCAAACACAAAGGTAGGGCGACACGAAGGCGGACTCATAACCTTAGGTTACCATCACAAGATGGATTTTCAAAAGGAAGGCCGACACGAAGGCGGACTCAAATCCAAACACAAAGGTAGGCCGACACGAAGGCAGACTCATATCCAAACACAAAGGTTGGCCGACACGAAAGCGGTCTCATAACCAGAGGTTAACATCACAAGAAGGATTTTCAAAATGAAGGCCGACACGAAGGCGGACTCAGATCCTAACACAAAGGTAGGCCGACACGAAAGCGGTCTCATAAACAGAGGTTACAATCACAAGATGGATTTTCAAAAGGAAGGCCGACACTAAGGTGGATTCAGATCCAAACATAAAGATAGGCCAACACGGAGGCGGTCTCATAACCAGAGGTTACCATCACAAGATGGAATTTAAAAAGGAAGGTCGAAACGAAGGCGGACTCAGATCTAAACATAAAGATAGGCTGACACGAAGGAGGTCTCATAACCAGAGATTACCATCACAAGATGGATTTTCAAAAGGAAGGCCGACACGGGGGCGGACTCAGATCCAAACACAAAGCTAGGACGACACGAAGGCGGTCTCATATCCAAACACAAAGGTAGGCCGACATGAAGACGGTCTCATAACCAGAGGTTACCATCACTAGATGGATTTTCAAAAGGAAGGCCGAAACGAGGGCGGACTCAGATCCAAACCCAAAGGTAGGCCGACACGAAAGCGGTCTCATAACCAGAGGTTACCATCACAAGATAGATTTTCAAAAGGAAGGCCGACACAAAGGAGGACTCAGATCCAAACACAAAGCTAGGACGACACGAAGGCGTTCTCATATCCAAACACAAAGGTAGGCCGACACGAAGGCGGTCTCATAACCAGAGGTTACCATCACTAGATGGATTTTCAAAAGGAAGGCCGACACGGGGGCGGACTCAGATCCAAACACAAAGCTAGGACGACACGAAGGCGGTCTCATATCCAAACACAAAGGTAGGCCGACAGGAAGGCGGTCTCATAATCAGAGGTTACCATCACTAGATGGATTTTCAAAAGGAAGGCCGAAACGAGGGCGGACCCAGATCCAAACCCAAAGGTAGGCCGACACGAAAGCGGTCTCATAACCAGAGGTTACCATCACAAGATAGATTTTCAAAAGGAAGGCCGACACTAAGGAGGACTCAGATCCAAACACAAAGATAGGCCGACACGAAGGCGGACTCATATCCAAACAATAAGGTAGGCCGATACAAAGGCGGTCTCATAACGAGAGATTACCATCACAAGATAGAATTTAAAAAGGAAGGCCGACACGAAGGCGGACTCAGATCTAAACACAAAGATAGGCCGACACGAAGGCGGACTCATAACCAGAGGTTACCATCACAAGATGGATTTTCAAAAGGAAGGCCGACACGGGGGCAGACTCAGATTTAAACACAAAGGTAGGCCGACACGAAGGCGGTCTCATATCCAAACACAAAGGTAGACCGACACGAAGGCGGTCTCATAACCAGAGGTTACCATCACAAGATGGATTTTCAAAAGGAAGGCCAACACAAAGGCGAACTCAGATCCAAACACAATGGAAGGCCGACACGAAGGCGGACTCATATTAAAACACAAAGGTAGGCCGACGCAAAAGCGGTCTCATAACCAGAGGTTACCATCACAAGATGGATTTTCAAAAGGAAGGCCGACACGAAGGTGGACTTAAATCTAAACACAAAGGTAGGCCGACACGAAGGCTTTCTCATAACCAGAGGTTACTATCACAAGATGGATTTTCGAAAGGAAGGCCGACACGAAGGCAGACTCAAATCCCAACACAAAGGTAGGGCGACACGAAGGCAGACTCATAACCTGAGGTTACCATCACAAGATGGATTTTCAAAAGGAAGGCCGACACGAAGGCGGACTCAAATCCAAACATAAATTTAGGCCGACACGAAGGCGGACTCATATACAAACACAAAGGTAGGCCGACACGAAAGCGGTCTCATATCCAGAGGTTAACATCACAAGATGGATTTTCAAAAGGAAGGCCGACACGAAGGCGGACTCAGATCCAAACACAAAGATAGGCCGACACGGAGGCGGACTCATATCCAAACATAAAGGTAGGTCGACACGAAGGCGGTCTCATAACCAGAGGTTACCATCACAAGATGGAATTTAAAAAGGAAGGCCGACACGAAGGCGCACTCAGATCTAAACACAAAGATAGGCCGACACGAAGGCTGTCTCATAACCAGAGGTTACCATCGCAAGATGGATTTTCAAAAGGAAGGCCGATACGGGGGCGGACTCAGATCCAAACACAAAGGTAGGCCGACACGAAGGCGGTCTCATATCCAAACACAAAGGTAGGCCGACACGAAAGCGGTCTCATAACCAGAGGTTACCATCACTAGATGGATTTTCAAAAGGAAGGCCGAAACGAGGGCGGACTCAGATCCAAACCCAAAGTTAGGCCGACACGAAGGCGGTCTCATAACCAAAGGTTACCATTACAAGATGGATTTTTAAAAGGAAGGCCGACATGGGGGAGGACTCAGATCCCAACACAATGGTAGGCCGATACGAAGGCGGTCTCATATCCAAACAAAAAGGTAGGCCGACACGAAGGCGGTCTCATAACCAGAGGTTACCATCACAAGATGGATTTTCAAAAGGAATCCCGACACGGGGGCGGACTCAGATCCAAACACAAAGGTAGGCCGACACGAAGGCGGTCTCATATCCAAACACAAAGGTAGGCCGACACGAAGGCGGTCTCATAACCAGAGGTTACCATCACAAGATGGATTTTCAAAAGGAAGGTCGACACGAAGGCGGACTCAGATCCAAACACAAAGGTAGGGCGACACGAAGGCAGACTCATAACCTGAGGTTACCATCATAAGATGGATTTTCAAAAGGAAGGCCGACACGAAGGCGGACTCAAATCCAAACACCAAGGTAGGCCGACACGAAGGCTTTCTCATAACCAGAGGTTACCATCACAAGATGGATTTTTGAAAGGAAGGCCGACACGAAGGCAGACTCGGATCCAAACACAAAGGTAGGGCGACACAAAGGCGGACTCATAACCTGAGATTACCATCACAAGATGGATTTTCAAAAGGAAGGTCGACACGGGGGCAGACTCAGATCCCAACACAAAGGTAGACCGACACGAAGGCGGTCTCATATCCAAACACAAAGGTAGGCCGACACGAAGGCGGTCTCATAACCAGAGGTTACCATCACAAGATGGATTTTCCAAAGGAAGGCCGACACGGGGGCGGACTCAGGTCCAAACAGAAAGGTAGGCCAACACGAAGGCAGTCTCATATCCAAACACAAAGGTAAGCTGACACGAAGGCGGTCTCATAACCAGAGGTTACCATCACAAGATGGATTTTCGAAAGGAAGGCCGACACGAAGTCGAACTCAGATCCAAACACAAAGTTAGGGAGACACGAAGGCGGACTCATAACCTGAGGTTACCATCACAAGATGGATTTTCAAAAGGAAGGCCGACACGAAGGCAGACTCAAATCCAAACACAAAGGTAGGCCGACACGAAGGCGGACTCATATCCAAACACAAAGGTAGGCCGACACGAAAGCGGTCTCATAACCAGAGGTTAACATCACAAGATAGCTTTTCAAAAGGAAGGCCGACACGAAGGCGAACTCAGATCCAAACACAAAGGTAGGCCGACACGAAAGCGGTCTCATAACCAGAGGTTACCATCACAAGATAGATTTTCAAAAGGAAGGCCGACACAAAGGAGGACTCAGATCCAAACACAAAGATAGGCCGACACGAAGGCGGACTCATATCCAAACACAAAGGTAGGCCGATACGAAGGCGGTCTCATAACCAGAGGTTACCATCACAAGATAGAATTTAAAAAGGAAGCCCGACACGAAGGCGAACTCAGATCTAAACACAAAGATAGGCCGACACGAAGGCGGTCTCATAACCAGAGGTTACCATCACAAGATGGATTTTCAAAAGGAAGGCCGACACGGGGGCGGACTCAGATCCAAACACAAAGCTAGGACGACACGAAGGCAGTCTCATATCCAAACACAAAGGTAGACCGACACGAAGGCGGTCTCATAACCAGAGGTTACCATCACAAGATGGATTTTCAAAAGGAAGCCCGACACGGGGGCGGACTCAGATCCAAACACAAAGGTAGGCCGACACGAAGGCGGTCTCATATCCAAACACAAAGGTAGGCCGACACGAAGGCGGTCTCATAACCAGAGGTTACCATCACAAGATGGATTTTCAAAAGGAAGGTCGACACGAAGGCGGACTCAGATCCAAACACAAAGGTAGGACGACACGAAGGCAGACTCATAACCTGAGGTTACCATCATAAGATGGATTTTCAAAAGGAAGGCCGACACGAAGGCGGACTCAAATCCAAACACCAAGGTAGGCCGACACGAAGGCTTTCTCATAACCAGAGGTTACCATCACAAGATGGATTTTTGAAAGGAAGGCCGACACGAAGGCAGACTCGGATCCAAACACAAAGGTAGGGCGACACAAAGGCGGACTCATAACCTGAGATTACCATCACAAGATGGATTTTCAAAAGGAAGGTCGACACGGGGGCAGACTCAGATCCCAACACAAAGGTAGACCGACACGAAGGCGGTCTCATATCCAAACACAAAGGTAGGCCGACACGAAGGCGGTCTCATAACCAGAGGTTACCATCACAAGATGGATTTTCAAAAGGAAGGCCGACACGGGGGCGGACTCAGGTCCAAACAGAAAGGTAGGCCAACACGAAGGCAGTCTCATATCCAAACACAAAGGTAAGCTGACACGAAGGCGGTCTCATAACCAGAGGTTACCATCACAAGATGGATTTTCGAAAGGAAGGCCGACACGAAGTCGAACTCAGATCCAAACACAAAGTTAGGGAGACACGAAGGCGGACTCATAACCTGAGGTTACCATCACAAGATGGATTTTCAAAAGGAAGGCCGACACGAAGGCTGACTCAAATCCAAACATAAAGGTAGGCCGACACGAAGGCGGACTCATATCCAAACACAAAGGTAGGCCGACACGAAAGCGGTCTCATAACCAGAGGTTAACATCACAAGATAGCTTTTCAAAAGGAAGGCCGACACGAAGGCGAACTCAGATCCAAACACAAAGGTAGGCCGACACGAAAGCGGTCTCATAACCAGAGGTTACCTTCACAAGATAGATTTTCAAAAGGAAGGCCGACACTAAGGAGGACTCAGATCCAAACACAAAGATAGGCCGACACGAAGGCGGACTCATATCCAAACACAAAGGTAGGCCGATACGAAGGCGGTCTCATAACCAGAGGTTACCATCACAAGATAGAATTTAAAAAGGAAGCCCGACACGAAGGCGGACTCAGATCTAAACACAAAGATAGGCCGACACGAAGGCGGTCTCATAACCAGAGGTTACCATCACAAGATGGATTTTCAAAAGGAAGGCCGACACGGGGGCGGACTCAGATCCAAACACAAAGGTAGGACGACACGAAGGCAGTCTCATATCCAAACACAAAGGTAGACCGACACGAAGGCGGTCTCATAACCAGAGGTTACCATCACAAGATGGATTTTCAAAAGGAAGGCCGACACAAAGGCTAACTCAGATCCAAACACAATAGTAGGCCGACACGAAGGCGGACTCATATCAAAACACAAAGGTAGGCCGACACGAAAGCGGTCTCATAACCAGAGGTTACCATCACAAGATGGATTTTCAAAAGGAAGGCCGTCACGAAGGCGGACTGAAATCTAAACACAAAGGTAGGCCGACACGAAGGGTTTTTCATAACCATAGGTTACCATCACAAGATGGATTTTCGAAAGGAAGGCCGACACGAAGGCAGACTCAGATCCAAACACAAAGGTAGGGCGACACGAAGGCGGACTCATAACCTTAGGTTACCATCACAAGATGGATTTTCAAAAGGAAGGCCGACACGAAGGCGGACTCAAATCCAAACACAAAGGTAGGCCGACACGAAGGCAGACTCATATCCAAACACAAAGGTTGGCCGACACGAAAGCGGTCTCATAACCAGAGGTTAACATCACAAGAAGGATTTTCAAAATGAAGGCCGACACGAAGGCGGACTCAGATCCTAACACAAAGGTAGGCCGACACGAAAGCGGTCTCATAAACAGAGGTTACAATCACAAGATGGATTTTCAAAAGGAAGGCCGACACTAAGGTGGATTCAGATCCAAACATAAAGATAGGCCAACACGGAGGCGGTCTCATAACCAGAGGTTACCATCACAAGATGGAATTTAAAAAGGAAGGTCGAAACGAAGGCGGACTCAGATCTAAACATAAAGATAGGCTGACACGAAGGAGGTCTCATAACCAGAGATTACCATCACAAGATGGATTTTCAAAAGGAAGGCCGACACGGGGGCGGACTCAGATCCAAACACAAAGCTAGGACGACACGAAGGCGGTCTCATATCCAAACACAAAGGTAGGCCGACATGAAGACGGTCTCATAACCAGAGGTTACCATCACTAGATGGATTTTCAAAAGGAAGGCCGAAACGAGGGCGGACTCAGATCCAAACCCAAAGGTAGGCCGACACGAAAGCGGTCTCATAACCAGAGGTTACCATCACAAGATAGATTTTCAAAAGGAAGGCCGACACAAAGGAGGACTCAGATCCAAACACAAAGCTAGGACGACACGAAGGCGTTCTCATATCCAAACACAAAGGTAGGCCGACACGAAGGCGGTCTCATAACCAGAGGTTACCATCACTAGATGGATTTTCAAAAGGAAGGCCGACACGGGGGCGGACTCAGATCCAAACACAAAGCTAGGACGACACGAAGGCGGTCTCATATCCAAACACAAAGGTAGGCCGACAGGAAGGCGGTCTCATAATCAGAGGTTACCATCACTAGATGGATTTTCAAAAGGAAGGCCGAAACGAGGGCGGACCCAGATCCAAACCCAAAGGTAGGCCGACACGAAAGCGGTCTCATAACCAGAGGTTACCATCACAAGATAGATTTTCAAAAGGAAGGCCGACACTAAGGAGGACTCAGATCCAAACACAAAGATAGGCCGACACGAAGGCGGACTCATATCCAAACAATAAGGTAGGCCGATACAAAGGCGGTCTCATAACGAGAGATTACCATCACAAGATAGAATTTAAAAAGGAAGGCCGACACGAAGGCGGACTCAGATCTAAACACAAAGATAGGCCGACACGAAGGCGGACTCATAACCAGAGGTTACCATCACAAGATGGATTTTCAAAAGGAAGGCCGACACGGGGGCAGACTCAGATTTAAACACAAAGGTAGGCCGACACGAAGGCGGTCTCATATCCAAACACAAAGGTAGACCGACACGAAGGCGGTCTCATAACCAGAGGTTACCATCACAAGATGGATTTTCAAAAGGAAGGCCAACACAAAGGCGAACTCAGATCCAAACACAATGGAAGGCCGACACGAAGGCGGACTCATATTAAAACACAAAGGTAGGCCGACGCAAAAGCGGTCTCATAACCAGAGGTTACCATCACAAGATGGATTTTCAAAAGGAAGGCCGACACGAAGGTGGACTTAAATCTAAACACAAAGGTAGGCCGACACGAAGGCTTTCTCATAACCAGAGGTTACTATCACAAGATGGATTTTCGAAAGGAAGGCCGACACGAAGGCAGACTCAAATCCCAACACAAAGGTAGGGCGACACGAAGGCAGACTCATAACCTGAGGTTACCATCACAAGATGGATTTTCAAAAGGAAGGCCGACACGAAGGCGGACTCAAATCCAAACATAAATTTAGGCCGACACGAAGGCGGACTCATATACAAACACAAAGGTAGGCCGACACGAAAGCGGTCTCATATCCAGAGGTTAACATCACAAGATGGATTTTCAAAAGGAAGGCCGACACGAAGGCGGACTCAGATCCAAACACAAAGATAGGCCGACACGGAGGCGGACTCATATCCAAACATAAAGGTAGGTCGACACGAAGGCGGTCTCATAACCAGAGGTTACCATCACAAGATGGAATTTAAAAAGGAAGGCCGACACGAAGGCGCACTCAGATCTAAACACAAAGATAGGCCGACACGAAGGCTGTCTCATAACCAGAGGTTACCATCGCAAGATGGATTTTCAAAAGGAAGGCCGATACGGGGGCGGACTCAGATCCAAACACAAAGGTAGGCCGACACGAAGGCGGTCTCATATCCAAACACAAAGGTAGGCCGACACGAAAGCGGTCTCATAACCAGAGGTTACCATCACTAGATGGATTTTCAAAAGGAAGGCCGAAACGAGGGCGGACTCAGATCCAAACCCAAAGTTAGGCCGACACGAAGGCGGTCTCATAACCAAAGGTTACCATTACAAGATGGATTTTTAAAAGGAAGGCCGACATGGGGGAGGACTCAGATCCCAACACAATGGTAGGCCGATACGAAGGCGGTCTCATATCCAAACAAAAAGGTAGGCCGACACGAAGGCGGTCTCATAACCAGAGGTTACCATCACAAGATGGATTTTCAAAAGGAATCCCGACACGGGGGCGGACTCAGATCCAAACACAAAGGTAGGCCGACACGAAGGCGGTCTCATATCCAAACACAAAGGTAGGCCGACACGAAGGCGGTCTCATAACCAGAGGTTACCATCACAAGATGGATTTTCAAAAGGAAGGTCGACACGAAGGCGGACTCAGATCCAAACACAAAGGTAGGGCGACACGAAGGCAGACTCATAACCTGAGGTTACCATCATAAGATGGATTTTCAAAAGGAAGGCCGACACGAAGGCGGACTCAAATCCAAACACCAAGGTAGGCCGACACGAAGGCTTTCTCATAACCAGAGGTTACCATCACAAGATGGATTTTTGAAAGGAAGGCCGACACGAAGGCAGACTCGGATCCAAACACAAAGGTAGGGCGACACAAAGGCGGACTCATAACCTGAGATTACCATCACAAGATGGATTTTCAAAAGGAAGGTCGACACGGGGGCAGACTCAGATCCCAACACAAAGGTAGACCGACACGAAGGCGGTCTCATATCCAAACACAAAGGTAGGCCGACACGAAGGCGGTCTCATAACCAGAGGTTACCATCACAAGATGGATTTTCCAAAGGAAGGCCGACACGGGGGCGGACTCAGGTCCAAACAGAAAGGTAGGCCAACACGAAGGCAGTCTCATATCCAAACACAAAGGTAAGCTGACACGAAGGCGGTCTCATAACCAGAGGTTACCATCACAAGATGGATTTTCGAAAGGAAGGCCGACACGAAGTCGAACTCAGATCCAAACACAAAGTTAGGGAGACACGAAGGCGGACTCATAACCTGAGGTTACCATCACAAGATGGATTTTCAAAAGGAAGGCCGACACGAAGGCAGACTCAAATCCAAACACAAAGGTAGGCCGACACGAAGGCGGACTCATATCCAAACACAAAGGTAGGCCGACACGAAAGCGGTCTCATAACCAGAGGTTAACATCACAAGATAGCTTTTCAAAAGGAAGGCCGACACGAAGGCGAACTCAGATCCAAACACAAAGGTAGGCCGACACGAAAGCGGTCTCATAACCAGAGGTTACCATCACAAGATAGATTTTCAAAAGGAAGGCCGACACAAAGGAGGACTCAGATCCAAACACAAAGATAGGCCGACACGAAGGCGGACTCATATCCAAACACAAAGGTAGGCCGATACGAAGGCGGTCTCATAACCAGAGGTTACCATCACAAGATAGAATTTAAAAAGGAAGCCCGACACGAAGGCGAACTCAGATCTAAACACAAAGATAGGCCGACACGAAGGCGGTCTCATAACCAGAGGTTACCATCACAAGATGGATTTTCAAAAGGAAGGCCGACACGGGGGCGGACTCAGATCCAAACACAAAGCTAGGACGACACGAAGGCAGTCTCATATCCAAACACAAAGGTAGACCGACACGAAGGCGGTCTCATAACCAGAGGTTACCATCACAAGATGGATTTTCAAAAGGAAGGCCGACACAAAGGCTAACTCAGATCCAAACACAATAGTAGGCCGACACGAAGGCGGACTCATATCAAAACACAAAGGTAGGCCGACACGAAAGCGGTCTCATAACCAGAGGTTACCATCACAAGATGGATTTTCAAAAGGAAGGCCGTCACGAAGGCGGACTGAAATCTAAACACAAAGGTAGGCCGACACGAAGGGTTTTTCATAACCATAGGTTACCATCACAAGATGGATTTTCGAAAGGAAGGCCGACACGAAGGCAGACTCAGATCCAAACACAAAGGTAGGGCGACACGAAGGCGGACTCATAACCTTAGGTTACCATCACAAGATGGATTTTCAAAAGGAAGGCCGACACGAAGGCAGACTCAAATCCAAACACAAAGGTAGGCCGACACGAAGGCGGACTCATATCCAAACACAAAGGTAGGCCGACACGAAAGCGGTCTCATAACCAGAGGTTAACATCACAAGATAGCTTTTCAAAAGGAAGGCCGACACGAAGGCGAACTCAGATCCAAACACAAAGGTAGGCCGACACGAAAGCGGTCTCATAACCAGAGGTTACCATCACAAGATAGATTTTCAAAAGGAAGGCCGACACAAAGGAGGACTCAGATCCAAACACAAAGATAGGCCGACACGAAGGCGGACTCATATCCAAACACAAAGGTAGGCCGATACGAAGGCGGTCTCATAACCAGAGGTTACCATCACAAGATAGAATTTAAAAAGGAAGCCCGACACGAAGGCGAACTCAGATCTAAACACAAAGATAGGCCGACACGAAGGCGGTCTCATAACCAGAGGTTACCATCACAAGATGGATTTTCAAAAGGAAGGCCGACACGGGGGCGGACTCAGATCCAAACACAAAGCTAGGACGACACGAAGGCAGTCTCATATCCAAACACAAAGGTAGACCGACACGAAGGCGGTCTCATAACCAGAGGTTACCATCACAAGATGGATTTTCAAAAGGAAGGCCGACACAAAGGCTAACTCAGATCCAAACACAATAGTAGGCCGACACGAAGGCGGACTCATATCAAAACACAAAGGTAGGCCGACACGAAAGCGGTCTCATAACCAGAGGTTACCATCACAAGATGGATTTTCAAAAGGAAGGCCGTCACGAAGGCGGACTGAAATCTAAACACAAAGGTAGGCCGACACGAAGGGTTTTTCATAACCATAGGTTACCATCACAAGATGGATTTTCGAAAGGAAGGCCGACACGAAGGCAGACTCAGATCCAAACACAAAGGTAGGGCGACACGAAGGCGGACTCATAACCTTAGGTTACCATCACAAGATGGATTTTCAAAAGGAAGGCCGACACGAAGGCGGACTCAAATCCAAACACAAAGGTAGGCCGACACGAAGGCAGACTCATATCCAAACACAAAGGTTGGCCGACACGAAAGCGGTCTCATAACCAGAGGTTAACATCACAAGAAGGATTTTCAAAAGGAAGGCCGACACGAAGGCGGACTCAGATCCTAACACAAAGGTAGGCCGACACGAAAGCGGTCTCATAAACAGAGGTTACAATCACAAGATGGATTTTCAATAGGAAGGCCAACACTAAGGTGGATTCAGATCCAAACATAAAGATAGGCCAACACGGAGGCGGTCTCATAACCAGAGGTTACCATCACAAGATGGAATTTAAAAAGGAAGGTCGACACGAAGGCGGACTCAGATCTAAACATAATGATAGGCTGACACGAAGGAGGTCTCATAACCAGAGATTACCATCACAAGATGGATTTTCAAAAGGAAGGCCGACACGGGGGCGGACTCAGATCCAAACACAAAGCTAGGCCGACACGAAGGCGGTCTCATATCCAAACACAAAGGTAGGCTGACACGAAGGCGGTCTCATAACCAGAGGTTACCATCACTAGATGGATTTTCAAAAGGAAGGCCGAAACGAGGGCGGACTCAGATCCAAACCCAAAGGTAGGCCGACACGAAAGCGGTCTCATAACCAGAGGTTACCATCACTAGATGGATTTTCAAAAGGAAGGCCGAAACGAGGGCGGACTCAGATCCAAACCCAAAGTTAGGCCGACACGAAGGCGGTCTCATAACCAAAGGTTACCATTACAAGATGGATTTTTAAAAGGAAGGCCGACATGGGGGAGGACTCAGATCCCAACACAATGGTAGGCCGATACGAAGGCGGTCTCATATCCAAACACAAAGGTAGGCCGACACGAAGGCGGTCTCATAACCAGAGGTTACCATCACAAGATGGATTTTCAAAAGGAAGCCCGACACGGGGGCGGACTCAGATCCAAACACAAAGGTAGGCCGACACGAAGGCGGTCTCATATCCAAACACAAAGGTAGGCCGACACGAAGGCGGTCTCATAACCAGAGGTTACCATCACAAGATGGATTTTCAAAAGGAAGGTCGACACGAAGGCGGACTCAGATCCAAACACAAAGGTAGGGCGACACGAAGGCAGACTCATAACCTGAGGTTACCATCATAAGATGGATTTTCAAAAGGAAGGCCGACACGAAGGCGGACTCAAATCCAAACACCAAGGTAGGCCGACACGAAGGCTTTCTCATAACCAGAGGTTACCATCACAAGATGGATTTTTGAAAGGAAGGCCGACACGAAGGCAGACTCGGATCCAAACACAAAGGTAGGGCGACACAAAGGCGGACTCATAACCTGAGATTACCATCACAAGATGGATTTTCAAAAGGAAGGTCGACACGGGGGCAGACTCAGATCCCAACACAAAGGTAGACCGACACGAAGGCGGTCTCATATCCAAACACAAAGGTAGGCCGACACGAAGGCGGTCTCATAACCAGAGGTTACCATCACAAGATGGATTTTCAAAAGGAAGGCCGACACGGGGGCAGACTCAGGTCCAAACAGAAAGGTAGGCCAACACGAAGGCAGTCTCATATCCAAACACAAAGGTAAGCTGACACGAAGGCGGTCTCATAACCAGAGGTTACCATCACAAGATGGATTTTCGAAAGGAAGGCCGACACGAAGTCGAACTCAGATCCAAACACAAAGTTAGGGAGACACGAAGGCGGACTCATAACCTGAGGTTACCATCACAAGATGGATTTTCAAAAGGAAGGCCGACACGAAGGCTGACTCAAATCCAAACATAAAGGTAGGCCGACACGAAGGCGGACTCATATCCAAACACAAAGGTTGGCCGACACGAAAGCGGTCTCATAACCAGAGGTTAACATCACAAGATAGCTTTTCAAAAGGAAGGCCGACACGAAGGCGAACTCAGATCCAAACACAAAGGTAGGCCGACACGAAAGCGGTCTCATAACCAGAGGTTACCTTCACAAGATAGATTTTCAAAAGGAAGGCCGACACTAAGGAGGACTCAGATCCAAACACAAAGATAGGCCGACACGAAGGCGGACTCATATCCAAACACAAAGGTAGGCCGATACGAAGGCGGTCTCATAACCAGAGGTTACCATCACAAGATAGAATTTAAAAAGGAAGCCCGACACGAAGGCGGACTCAGATCTAAACACAAAGATAGGCCGACACGAAGGCGGTCTCATAACCAGAGGTTACCATTACAAGATGGATTTTCAAAAGGAAGGCCGACACGGGGGCGGACTCAGATCCAAACACAAAGGTAGGACGACACGAAGGCAGTCTCATATCCAAACACAAAGGTAGACCGACACGAAGGCGGTCTCATAACCAGAGGTTACCATCACAAGATGGATTTTCAAAAGGAAGGCCGACACAAAGGCTAACTCAGATCCAAACACAATAGTAGGCCGACACGAAGGCGGACTCATATCAAAACACAAAGGTAGGCCGACACGAAAGCGGTCTCATAACCAGAGGTTACCATCACAAGATGGATTTTCAAAAGGAAGGCCGTCACGAAGGCGGACTGAAATCTAAACACAAAGGTAGGCCGACACGAAGGGTTTTTCATAACCATAGGTTACCATCACAAGATGGATTTTCGAAAGGAAGGCCGACACGAAGGCAGACTCAGATCCAAACACAAAGGTAGGGCGACACGAAGGCGGACTCATAACCTTAGGTTACCATCACAAGATGGATTTTCAAAAGGAAGGCCGACACGAAGGCGGACTCAAATCCAAACACAAAGGTAGGCCGACACGAAGGCAGACTCATATCCAAACACAAAGGTTGGCCGACACGAAAGCGGTCTCATAACCAGAGGTTAACATCACAAGAAGGATTTTCAAAATGAAGGCCGACACGAAGGCGGACTCAGATCCTAACACAAAGGTAGGCCGACACGAAAGCGGTCTCATAAACAGAGGTTACAATCACAAGATGGATTTTCAAAAGGAAGGCCGACACTAAGGTGGATTCAGATCCAAACATAAAGATAGGCCAACACGGAGGCGGTCTCATAACCAGAGGTTACCATCACAAGATGGAATTTAAAAAGGAAGGTCGAAACGAAGGCGGACTCAGATCTAAACATAAAGATAGGCTGACACGAAGGAGGTCTCATAACCAGAGATTACCATCACAAGATGGATTTTCAAAAGGAAGGCCGACACGGGGGCGGACTCAGATCCAAACACAAAGCTAGGACGACACGAAGGCGGTCTCATATCCAAACACAAAGGTAGGCCGACACGAAGGTGGTCTCATAACCAGAGGTTACCATCACTAGATGGATTTTCAAAAGGAAGGCCGAAACGAGGGCGGACTCAGATCCAAACCCAAAGGTAGGCCGACATGAAAGCGGTCTCATAACCAGAGGTTACCATCACAAGATAGATTTTCAAAAGGAAGGCCGACACTAAGGAGGACTCAGATCCAAACACAAAGATAGGCCGACACGAAGGCGGACTCATATCCAAACACTAAGGTAGGCCGATACAAAGGCGGTCTCATAACGAGAGGTTACCATCACAAGATAGAATTTAAAAAGGAAGGCCGACATGAAGGCGGACTCAGATCTAAACACAAAGATAGGCCGACACGAAGGCGGACTCATAACCAGAGGTTACCATCACAAGATGGATTTTCAAAAGGAAGGCCGACACGGGGGCAGACTCAGATTTAAACACAAAGGTAGGCCGACACGAAGGCGGTCTCATATCCAAACACAAAGGTAGACCGACACGAAGGCGGTCTCATAACCAGAGGTTACCATCACAAGATGGATTTTCAAAAGGAAGGCCAACACAAAGGCGAACTCAGATCCAAACACAATGGAAGGCCGACACGAAGGCGGACTCATATCAAAACACAAAGGTAGGCCGACGCAAAAGCGGTCTCATAACCAGAGGTTACCATCACAAGATGGATTTTCAAAAGGAAGGCCGACACGAAGGTGGACTTAAATCTAAACACAAAGGTAGGCCGACACGAAGGCTTTCTCATAACCAGAGGTTACTATCACAAGATGGATTTTCGAAAGGAAGGCCGACACGAAGGCAGACTCAAATCCCAACACAAAGGTAGGGCGACACGAAGGCGGACTCATAACCTGAGGTTACCATCACAAGATGGATTTTCAAGAGGAAGGCCGACACGAAGGCGGACTCAAATCCAAACATAAATTTAGGCCGACACGAAGGCGGACTCATATACAAACACAAAGGTAGGCCGACACGAAAGCGGTCTCATAACCAGAGGTTACCATCACAAGATAGATTTTCAAAAGGAAGGCCGACACAAAGGAGGACTCAGATCCAAACACAAAGATAGGCCGACACGAAGGCGGACTCATATCCAAACACAAAGGTAGGCCGATACGAAGGCGGTCTCATAACCAGAGGTTACCATCACAAGATGGAATTTAAAAAGGAAGGCCGACACGAAGGCGGACTCAGATCTAAACACAAAGATAGGCCGACACGAAGGCGGTCTCATAACCAGAGGTTACCATCGCAAGATGGATTTTCAAAAGGAAGGCCGACACGGGGGCGGACTCAGATCCAAACACAAAGCTAGGCCGACACGAAGGCAGTCTCATATCCAAACACAAAGGTAGACCGACACGAAGGCGGTCTCATAACCAGAGGTTACCATCACAAGATGGATTTTCAAAAGGAAGGCCGACACAAAGGCTAACTCAGATCCAAACACAATAGTAGGCCGACACGAAGGCGGACTCATATCAAAACACAAAGGTAGGCCGACACGAAAGCGGTCTCATAACCAGAGGTTACCATCACAAGATAGATTTTCAAAAGGAAGGCCGGCACGAAGGCGGACTGAAATCTAAACACAAAGGTAGGCCGACACGAAGGGTTTTTCATAACCATAGGTTACCATCACAAGATGGATTTTCGAAAGGAAGGCCGACACGAAGGCAGACTCAGATCCAAACACAAAGGTAGGGCGACACGAAGGCGGACTCATAACCTTAGGTTACCATCACAAGATGGATTTTCAAAAGGAAGGCCGACACGAAGGCGGACTCAAATCCAAACACAAAGGTAGGCCGACACGAAGGCAGACTCATATCCAAACACAAAGGTTGGCCGACACGAAAGCGGTCTCATAACCAGAGGTTAACATCACAAGAAGGATTTTCAAAAGGAAGGCCGACACGAAGGCGGACTCAGATCCTAACACAAAGGTAGGCCGACACGAAAGCGGTCTCATAAACAGAGGTTACAATCACAAGATGGATTTTCAATAGGAAGGCCAACACTAAGGTGGATTCAGATCCAAACATAAAGATAGGCCAACACGGAGGCGGTCTCATAACCAGAGGTTACCATCACAAGATGGAATTTAAAAAGGAAGGTCGACACGAAGGCGGACTCAGATCTAAACATAATGATAGGCTGACACGAAGGAGGTCTCATAACCAGAGATTACCATCACAAGATGGATTTTCAAAAGGAAGGCCGACACGGGGGCGGACTCAGATCCAAACACAAAGCTAGGCCGACACGAAGGCGGTCTCATATCCAAACACAAAGGTAGGTTGACACGAAGGCGGTCTCATAACCAGAGGTTACCATCACTAGATGGATTTTCAAAAGGAAGGCCGAAACGAGGGCGGACTCAGATCCAAACCCAAAGGTAGGCCGACACGAAAGCGGTCTCATAACCAGAGGTTACCATCACTAGATGGATTTTCAAAAGGAAGGCCGAAACGAGGGCGGACTCAGATCCAAACCCAAAGTTAGGCCGACACGAAGGCGGTCTCATAACCAAAGGTTACCATTACAAGATGGATTTTTAAAAGGAAGGCCGACATGGGGGAGGACTCAGATCCCAACACAATGGTAGGCCGATACGAAGGCGGTCTCATATCCAAACACAAAGGTAGGCCGACACGAAGGCGGTCTCATAACCAGAGGTTACCATCACAAGATGGATTTTCAAAAGGAAGCCCGACACGGGGGCGGACTCAGATCCAAACACAAAGGTAGGCCGACACGAAGGCGGTCTCATATCCAAACACAAAGGTAGGCCGACACGAAGGCGGTCTCATAACCAGAGGTTACCATCACAAGATGGATTTTCAAAAGGAAGGTCGACACGAAGGCGGACTCAGATCCAAACACAAAGGTAGGGCGACACGAAGGCAGACTCATAACCTGAGGTTACCATCATAAGATGGATTTTCAAAAGGAAGGCCGACACGAAGGAGGACTCAAATCCAAACACCAAGGTAGGCCGACACGAAGGCTTTCTCATAACCAGAGGTTACCATCACAAGATGGATTTTTGAAAGGAAGGCCGACACGAAGGCAGACTCGGATCCAAACACAAAGGTAGGGCGACACAAAGGCGGACTCATAACCTGAGATTACCATCACAAGATGGATTTTCAAAAGGAAGGTCGACACGGGGGCAGACTCAGATCCCAACACAAAGGTAGACCGACACGAAGGCGGTCTCATATCCAAACACAAAAGTAGGCCGACACGAAGGCGGTCTCATAACCAGAGGTTACCATCACAAGATGGATTTTCAAAAGGAAGGCCGACACGGGGGCGGACTCAGGTCCAAACAGAAAGGTAGGCCAACACGAAGGCAGTCTCATATCCAAACACAAAGGTAAGCTGACACGAAGGCGGTCTCATAACCAGAGGTTACCATCACAAGATGGATTTTCGAAAGGAAGGCCGACACGAAGTCGAACTCAGATCCAAACACAAAGTTAGGGAGACACGAAGGCGGACTCATAACCTGAGGTTACCATCACAAGATGGATTTTCAAAAGGAAGGCCGACACGAAGGCTGACTCAAATCCAAACATAAAGGTAGGCCGACACGAAGGCGGACTCATATCCAAACACAAAGGTAGGCCGACACGAAGGCGGTCTCATAACCAGAGGTTAACATCACAAGATAGCTTTTCAAAAGGAAGGCCGAAACGAGGGCGGACTCAGATCCAAACACAAAGGTAGGCCGACACGAAAGCGGTCTCATAACCAGAGGTTACCTTCACAAGATAGATTTTCAAAAGGAAGGCCGACACTAAGGAGGACTCAGATCCAAACACAAAGATAGGCCGACACGAAGGCGGACTCATATCCAAACACAAAGGTAGGCCGATACGAAGGCGGTCTCATAACCAGAGGTTACCATCACAAGATAGAATTTAAAAAGGAAGCCCGACACGAAGGCGGACTCAGATCTAAACACAAAGATAGGCCGACACGAAGGCGGTCTCATAACCAGAGGTTACCATCACAAGATGGATTTTCAAAAGGAAGGCCGACACGGGGGCGGACTCAGATTTAAACACAAAGGTAGGCCGACACGAAGGCGGTCTCATATCCAAACACAAAGGTAGACCGACACGAAGGCGGTCTCATAACCAGAGGTTACCATCACAAGATGGATTTTCAATAGGAAGGCCAACACAAAGGCGAACTCAGATCCAAACACAATGGAAGGCCGACACGAAGGCGGACTCATATCAAAACACAAAGGTAGGCCGACGCAAAAGCGGTCTCATAACCAGAGGTTACCATCACAAGATGGATTTTCAAAAGGAAGGCCGACACGAAGGTGGACTTAAATCTAAACACAAAGGTAGGCCGACACGAAGGCTTTCTCATAACCAGAGGTTACTATCACAAGATGGATTTTCGAAAGGAAGGCCGACACGAAGGCAGACTCAAATCCCAACACAAAGGTAGGGCGACACGAAGGCGGACTCATAACCTGAGGTTACCATCACAAGATGGATTTTCAAGAGGAAGCCCGACACGAAGGCGGACTCAAATCCAAACATAAATTTAGGCCGACACAAAGGCGGACTCATATACAAACACAAAGGTAGGCCGACACGAAAGCGGTCTCATATCCAGAGGTTAACATCACAAGATGGATTTTCAAAAGGAAGGCCGACACGAAGGCGGACTCAGATCCAAACACAAAGATAGGCCGACACGGAGGCGGACTCATATCCAAACATAAAGGTAGGTCGACACGATGGCGGTCTCATAACCAGAGGTTACCATCACAAGATGGAATTTAAAAAGGAAGGCCGACACGAAGGCGCACTCAGATCTAAACACAAAGATAGGCCGACACGAAGGCTGTCTCATAACCAGAGGTTACCATCGCAAGATGGATTTTCAAAAGGAAGGCCGACACGGGGGCGGACTCAGATCCAAACACAAAGGTAGGCCGACACGAAGGCGGTCTCATATCCAAACACAAAGGTAGGCCGACACGAAAGCGGTCTCATAACCAGAGGTTACCATCACTAGATGGATTTTCAAAAGGAAGGCCGAAACGAGGGCGGACTCAGATCCAAACCCAAAGTTAGGCCGACACGAAGGCGGTCTCATAACCAAAGGTTACCATTACAAGATGGATTTTTAAAAGGAAGGCCGACATGGGGGAGGACTCAGATCCCAACACAATGGTAGGCCGATACGAAGGCGGTCTCATATCCAAACACAAAGGTAGGCCGACACGAAGGCGGTCTCATAACCACAGGTTACCATCACAAGATGGATTTTCAAAAGGAAGCCCGACACGGGGGAGGACTCAGATCCAAACACAAAGGTAGGCCGACACGAAGGCGGTCTCATATCCAAACACAAAGGTAGGCCGACACGAAGGCGGTCTCATAACCAGAGGTTACCATCACAAGATGGATTTTCAAAAGGAAGGTCGACACGAAGGCGGACTCAGATCCAAACACAAAGGTAGGGCGACACGAAGGCAGACTCATAACCTGAGGTTACCATCATAAGATGGATTTTCAAAAGGAAGGCCGACACGAAGGCGGACTCAAATCCAAACACCAAGGTAGGCCGACACGAAGGCTTTCTCATAACCAGAGGTTACCATCACAAGATGGATTTTTGAAAGGAAGGCCGACATGAAGGCAGACTCGGATCCAAACACAAAGGTAGGGCGACACAAAGGTGGACTCATAACCTGAGATTACCATCACAAGATGGATTTTCAAAAGGAAGGTCGACACGGGGGCAGACTCAGATCCCAACACAAAGGTAGACCGACACGAAGGCGGTCTCATATCCAAACACAAAGGTAGGCCGACACGAAAGCGGTCTCATAACCAGAGGTTACCATCACTAGATGGATTTTCAAATGGAAGGCCGAAACGAGGGCGGACTCAGATCCAAACCCAAAGTTAGGCCGACACGAAGGTGGTCTCATAACCAAAGGTTACTATTACAAGATGGATTTTTAAAAGGAAGGCCGACATGGGGGAGGACTCAGATCCCAACACAATGGTAGGCCGATACGAAGGCGGTCTCATATCCAAACACAAAGGTAGGCCGACACGAAGGCGGTCTCATAACCACAGGTTACCATCACAAGATGGATTTTCAAAAGGAAGCCCGACACGGGGGCGGACTCAGATCCAAACACAAAGGTAGGCCGACACGAAGGCGGTCTCATATCCAAACACAAAGGTAGGCCGACACGAAGGCGGTCTCATAACCAGAGGTTACCATCACAAGATGGATTTTCAAAAGGAAGGTCGACACGAAGGCGGACTCAGATCCAAACACAAAGGTAGGGCGACACGAAGGCAGACTCATAACCTGAGGTTACCATCATAAGATGGATTTTCAAAAGGAAGGCCGACACGAAGGCGGACTCAAATCCAAACACCAAGGTAGGCCGACACGAAGGCTTTCTCATAACCAGAGGTTACCATCACAAGATGGATTTTTGAAAGGAAGGCCGACACGAAGGCAGACTCGGATCCAAACACAAAGGTAGGGCGACACAAAGGTGGACTCATAACCTGAGATTACCATCACAAGATGGATTTTCAAAAGGAAGGTCGACACGGGGGCAGACTCAGATCCCAACACAAAGGTAGACCGACACGAAGGCGGTCTCATATCCAAACACAAAGGTAGGCCGACACGAAGGCGGTCTCATAACCAGAGGTTACCATCATAAGATGGATTTTCCAAAGGAAGGCCGACACGGGGGCGGACTCAGGTCCAAACAGAAAGGTAGGCCAACACGAAGGCAGTCTCATATCCAAACACAAAGGTAAGCTGACACGAAGGCGGTCTCATAACCAGAGGTTACCATCACAAGATGGATTTTCGAAAGGAAGGCCGACACGAAGTCGAACTCAGATCCAAACACAAAGTTAGGGAGACACGAAGGCGGACTCATAACCTGAGGTTACCATCACAAGATGGATTTTCAAAAGGAAGGCCGACACGAAGGCAGACTCAAATCCAAACACAAAGGTAGGCCGACACGAAGGCGGACTCATATCCAAACACAAAGGTAGGCCGACACGAAAGCGGTCTCATAACCAGAGGTTAACATCACAAGATAGCTTTTCAAAAGGAAGGCCGACACGAAGGCGAACTCAGATCCAAACACAAAGGTAGGCCGACACGAAAGCGGTCTCATAACCAGAGGTTACCATCACAAGATAGATTTTCAAAAGGAAGGCCGACACTAAGGAGGACTCAGATCCAAACACAAAGATAGGCCGACACGAAGGCGGACTCATATCCAAACACAAAGGTAGGCCGATACGAAGGCGGTCTCATAACCAGAGGTTACCATCACAAGATAGAATTTAAAAAGGAAGCCCGACACGAAGGCGGACTCAGATCTAAACACAAAGATAGGCCGACACGAAGGCGGTCTCATAACCAGAGGTTACCATCACAAGATGGATTTTCAAAAGGAAGGCCGACACGGGGGCAGACTCAGATCCAAACACAAAGGTAGGATGACACGAAGGCAGTCTCATATCCAAACACAAAGGTAGACCGACACGAAGGCGGTCTCATAACAAGAGGTTACCATCACAAGATGGATTTTCAAAAGGAAGGCCGACACAAAGGCTAACTCAGATCCAAACACAATAGTAGGCCGACACGAAGGCAGACTCATATCAAAACACAAAGGTAGGCCGACACGAAAGCGGTCTCATAACCAGAGGTTACCATCACAAGACGGATTTTCAAAAGGAAGGCCGTCACGAAGGCGGACTGAAATCTAAACACAAAGGTAGGCCGACACGAAGGGTTTTTCATAACCATAGGTTACCATCACAAGATGGATTTTCGAAAGGAAGGCCGACACGAAGGCAGACTCAGATCCAAACACAAAGGTAGGGCGACACGAAGGCGGACTCATAACCTTAGGTTACCATCACAAGATGGATTTTCAAAAGGAAGGCCAACACGAAGGCGGACTCAAATCCAAACACAAAGGTAGGCCGACACGAAGGCAGACTCATATCCAAACACAAAGGTTGGCCGACACGAAAGCGGTCTCATAACCAGAGGTTAACATCACAAGAAGGATTTTCAAAAGGAAGGCCGACACGAAGGCGGACTCAGATCCTAACACAAAGGTAGGCCGACACGAAAGCGGTCTCATAAACAGAGGTTACAATCACAAGATGGATTTTCAAAAGGAAGGCCGACACGGGGGCGGACTCAGATCCAAACACAAAGCTAGGCCGACACGAAGGCGGTCTAATATCCAAACACAAAGGTAGGCTGACACGAAGGCGGTCTCATAACCAGAGGTTACCATCACTAGATGGATTTTCAAAAGGAAGGCCGAAACGAGGGCGGACTCAGATCCAAACCCAAAGGTAGGCCGACACGAAGGCGGTCTCATAACCAGAGGTTACCATCACAAGATGGATTTTTAAAAGGAAGGCCGACAAGGGGGAGGACTCAGATACCAACACAAAGGTAGGCCGATACGAAGGCGGTCTCATATCCAAACACAAAGGTAGGTCGACACGAAGGCGGTCTCATAACCAGAGGTTACCATCACAAGATGGATTTTCAAATGGAAGGCCGACACGGGGGAGGACTCAGATCCAAACACAAAGGTAGGCCGACACGAAGGCGGTCTCATATACAAACACAAAGGTAGGCCGACACGAAGGCGGTCACATAACCAGAGGTTACCATCACAAGATGTATTTTCGAAAGGAAGGCCGACACGAAGGCAGACTCAAATCCAAACACAAAGGTAGGGCGACACGAAGGCGGACTCATAACCTGAGGTTACCATCACAAGATGGATTTTCAAAAGGAAGGCCGACACGAAGGCGGACTCAAATCCAAACACAAAGGTAGGCCGACACGAAGGCTTTCTCATAACCAGAGGTTACCATCACAAGATGGATTTTTGAAAGGAAGGGCGACACGAAGGCAGACTCAGATCCAAACACAAAGGTAGGGCGACACAAAGGCGGACTCATAACCTGAGATTACCATCACAAGATGGATTTTCAAAAGGAAGGCCGACACGGGGGATGGACTCAGATCCCAACACAAAGGTAGGCCGACACGAAGGCGGTCTCATATCCAAACACTAAGGTAGGCCGACACGAAGGCGGTCTCATAACCAGAGGTTACCATCACAAGATGGATTTTCAAAAGGAAGGCCGACACGGGGGCGGACTCAGGTCCAAACACAAAGGTAGGCCAACACGAAGGCAGTCTCATATCCAAACACAAAGGTAAGCTGACACGAAGGCGGTCTCATAACCAGAGGTTACCATCACAAGATGGATTTTCGAAAGGAAGGCCGACACGAAGTCGAACTCAGATCCAAACACAAAGTTAGGGAGACACGAAGGCGGACTCATAAACTGAGGTTACCATCACAAGATGGATTTTCAAAAGGAAGGCCGACACGAAGGCAGACTCAAATCCAAACACAAAGGTAGGCCGACACGAAGGCGCACTCATATCCAAACACAAAGGTAGGCCGACACGAAAGCGGTCTCATAACCAGAGGTTAACATCACAAGATAGCTTTTCAAAAGGAAGGTCGACACGAAGGCGAACTCAGATCCAAACACAAAGGTAGGCCGACACGAAAGCGGTCTCATAACCAGAGGTTACCATCACAAGATAGATTTTCAAAAGGAAGGCCGACACTAAGGAGGACTCAGATCTAAACACAAAGATAGGCCGACACGAAGGCGGACTCATATCCAAACACAAAGGTAGGCCGATACGAAGGCGGTCTCATAACCAGAGGTTACCATCACAAGATAGAATTTAAAAAGGAAGCCCGACACGAAGGCGAACTCAGATCAAAACACAAAGATAGGCCGACACGAAGGCGGTCTCATAACCAGAGGTTACCATCACAAGATGGATTTTCAAAAGGAAGGCCGACACGGGGGCGGACTCAGATCCAAACACAAAGGTAGGACGACACGAAGGCAGTCTCATATCCAAACACAAAGGTAGACCGACACGAAGGCGGTCTCATAACCAGAGGTTACCATCACAAGATGGATTTTCAAAAGGAAGGCCGACACAAAGGCTAACTCAGATCCAAACACAATAGTAGGCCGACACGAAGGAGGACACATATCAAAACACAAAGGTAGGCCGACACGAAAGCGGTCTCATAACCAGAGGTTACCATCACAAGATGGATTTTCAAAAGGAAGGCCGTCACGAAGGCGGACTGAAATCTAAACACAAAGGTAGGCCGACACGAAGGGTTTTTCATAACCATAGGTTACCATCACAAGATGGATTTTCGAAAGGAAGGCCGACACGAAGGCAGACTCAGATCCAAACACAAAGGTAGGGCGACACGAAGGCGGACTCATAACCTTAGGTTACCATCACAAGATGGATTTTCAAAAGGAAGGCCGACACGAAGGCGGACTCAAATCCAAACACAAAGGTAGGCCGACACGAATGCAGACTCATATCCAAACACAAAGGTTGGCCGACACGAAAGCGGTCTCATAACCAGAGGTTAACATCACAAGAAGGATTTTCAAAAGGAAGGCCAACACGAAGGCGGACTCAGATCCTAACACAAAGGTAGGCCGACACGAAAGCGGTCTCATAAACAGAGGTTACAATCACAAGATGGATTTTCAAAAGGAAGGCCGACACTAAGGCGGATTCAGATCCAAACATAAAGATAGGCCAACACGGAGGCGGTCTCATAACCAGAGGTTACCATCACAAGATGGATTTTAAAAAGGAAGGTCGACACGAAGGCGGACTCAGATCTAAACATAAAGATAGGCTGACACGAAGGTGGTCTCATAACCAGAGATTACCATCACAAGATGGATTTTCAAAAGGAAGGCCGACACGGGGGCGGACTCAGATCCAAACACAAAGCTAGGCCGACACGAAGGCGGTCTCATATCCAAACACAAAGGTAGGCCGACACGAAGGCGGTCTCATAACCAGAGGTTACCATCACTAGATGGATTTTCAAAAGGAAGGCCGAAACGAGGGCGGACTCAGATCCAAACCCAAAGGTAGGCCGACACGAAGGCGGTCTCATAACCAGAGGTTACCATCACAAGATGGATTTTTAAAAAGAAGGCCGACAAGGGGGAGGACTCAGATCCCAACACAAAGGTAGGCCGATACGAAGGCGGTCATATCCAAACACAAAGGTAGGCCGACACGAAGGCGGTCTCATAACCAGAGGTTACCATCACAAGATGGATTTTCAAATGGAAGGCCGACACGGGGGAGGACTCAGATCCAAACACAAAGGTAGGCCGACACGAAGGCGGTCTCATATACAAACACAAAGGTAGGCCGACACGAAAGCGGTCTCATAACCAGAGGTTACCATCACAAGATGTATTTTCGAAAGGAAGGCCGACACGAAGGCAGACTCAGATCCAAACACAAAGGTAGGGGGACACGAAGGCGGACTCATAACCTGAGGTTACCATCACAAGATGGATTTTCAAAAGGAAGGCCGACACGAAGGCGGACTCAAATCCAAACACAAAGGTAGGCCGACACGAAGGCTTTCTCATAACCAGAGGTTACCATCACAAGATGGATTTTTGAAAGGAAGGGCGACACGAAGGCAGAATCAGATCCAAACACAAAGGTAGGGCGACACAAAGGCGGACTCATAACCTGAGATTACCATCACAAGATGGATTTTCAAAAGGAAGGCCGACACGGGGGACGGACTCAGATCCCAACACAAAGGTAGGCCGACACGAAGGCGGTCTCATATCCAAACACTAAGGTAGGCCGACACGAAGGCGGTCTCATAACCAGAGGTTACCATCACAAAATGGATTTTTAAAAGGAAGACCGACAAGGGGGCGGACTCAGATCTAAACACAAAGGTTGGACGACACGAAGGCGGTCTCATATCCAAACACAAAGGTAGGCTGACACGAAGGCGGTCTCATAACCAGAGGTTACCATCACAAGATGGAATTTCGAAAGGAAGGCCGACATGAAGGCGGACTCAGATCCAAACACAAATGTAGGGCGACACGAATGCGGACTCATAACCTGAGGTTACCATCACAAGATGGATTTTCAAAAGGAAGGCCGACACGAAGGCGGACTCAAATCCAAACACAAAGGTAGGCCAACACGAAGGCTTTCGCATAACTAGAAGCTACCATCACAAGATGGATTTTCGAAAGGAAGGCCGACACGAAGGCAGACTCAGATCCAAACACAAAGGTAGGGTGACACAAACGCGGACTCATAACCTGAGATTACCATCACAAGATGGATTTTCAAAAGGAAGGCCGACACGAAGGCGGACTCAAATCCAAACACAAAGGTAGGCCGACACGAAGGCAGACTCATATCCAAACACAAAGGTAGGCCGACACGAAAGCGGTCTCATAACCAGAGGTTAACATCACAAGATAGCTATCCAAAAGGAAGGCCGACACGAAGGCGGACTCAGATCCAAACACAAAGGTAGGCCGACACGAAAGAGACCTCATAACCAGAGGTTACCAACACAAGATAAATTTTCAAAAGGAAGGCCGACACTAAGGAGACTCCGATCCAAATACAAAGATAGGCCGACACGAAGGTGGACTCATATCCAAACACAAAGGTAGGCCGATACAAAGGCGGTCTCATAACCAGCGGTTACCATCACAAGATAGAATTTAAAAAGGAAGGCCGACACGAAGGCGGACTCAGATCTAAACACAAAGATAGGCCGACACGAAAGCGGACTCATAACCAGAGGTTACCATCACAAGATGGATTTTCAAAAGGAAGGCCGACACGGGGGCAGACTCAGATTTAAACACAAAGGTAGGCCGACACGAAGGCGGTCTCATATCCAAACACAAAGGTAGACCGACACGAAGGCGGTCTCATAACCAGAGGTTACCATCACAAGATGGATTTTCAAAAGGATGGCCAACACAAAGGCGAACTCAGATCTAAACACAATGGAAGGCCGACACGAAGGCGAACTCATATCAAAACACAAAGTTAGGCCGACGCGAAAGCGGTCTCATAACCAGAGGTTACCATCACAAGATGGATTTTCAAAAGGAAGGCCGTCACGAAGGCGGACTGAAATCTAAACACAAAGGTAGGCCGACACGAAGGGTTTTTCATAACCATAGGTTACCATCACAAGATGGATTTTCGAAAGGAAGGCCAACACGAAGGCAGACTCAGATCCAAACACAAAGGTAGGGCGACACGAAGGCGGTCTCATAACCAGAGGTTACCATCACAAGATGTATTTTCGAAAGGAAGGCCGACACGAAGGCAGACTCAGATCCAAACACAAAGGTAGGGGGACACGAAGGCGGACTCATAACCTGAGGTTACCATCACAAGATGGATTTTCAAAAGGAAGGCCGACACGAAGGCGGACTCAAATCCAAACACAAAGGTAGGCCGACACGAAGGCTTTCTCATAACCAGAGGTTACCATCACAAGATGGATTTTTGAAAGGAAGGGCGACACGAAGGCAGAATCAGATCCAAACACAAAGGTAGGGCGACACAAAGGCGGACTCATAACCTGAGATTACCATCACAAGATGGATTTTCAAAAGGAAGGCCGACACGGGGGACGGACTCAGATCCCAACACAAAGGTAGGCCGACACGAAGGCGGTCTCATATCCAAACACTAAGGTAGGCCGACACGAAGGCGGTCTCATAACCAGAGGTTACCATCACAAAATGGATTTTTAAAAGGAAGACCGACAAGGGGGCGGACTCAGATCTAAACACAAAGGTAGGACGACACGAAGGCGGTCTCATATCCAAACACAAAGGTAGGCTGACACGAAGGCGGTCTCATAACCAGAGGTTACCATCACAAGATGGATTTTCGAAAGGAAGGCCGACATGAAGGCGGACTCAGATCCAAACACAAATGTAGGGCGACACGAATGCGGACTTATAACCTGAGGTTACCATCACAAGATGGATTTTCAAAAGGAAGGCCAACACGAAGGCGGACTCAGATCCTAACACAAAGGTAGGCCGACACGAAAGCGGTCTCATAACCAGAGGTTAACATCACAAGAAGGATTTTCAAAAGGAAGGCCAACACGAAGGCGGACTCAGATCCTAACACAAAGGTAGGCCGACACGAAAGCGGTCTCATAAACAGAGGTTACAATCACAAGATGGATTTTCAAAAGGAAGGCCGACACTAAGGCGGATTCAGATCCAAACATAAAGATAGGCCAACACGGAGGCGGTCTCATAACCAGAGGTTACCATCACAAGATGGATTTTAAAAAGGAAGGTCGACACGAAGGCGGACTCAGATCTAAACATAAAGATAGGCTGACACGAAGGTGGTCTCATAACCAGAGATTACCATCACAAGATGGATTTTCAAAAGGAAGGCCGACACGGGGGCGGACTCAGATCCAAACACAAAGCTAGGCCGACACGAAGGCGGTCTCATATCCAAACACAAAGGTAGGCCGACACGAAGGCGGTCTCATAACCAGAGGTTACCATCACTAGATGGATTTTCAAAAGGAAGGCCGAAACGAGGGCGGACTCAGATCCAAACCCAAAGGTAGGCCGACACGAAGGCGGTCTCATAACCAGAGGTTACCATCACAAGATGGATTTTTAAAAAGAAGGCCGACAAGGGGGAGGACTCAGATCCCAACACAAAGGTAGGCCGATACGAAGGCGGTCATATCCAAACACAAAGGTAGGCCGACACGAAGGCGGTCTCATAACCAGAGGTTACCATCACAAGATGGATTTTCAAATGGAAGGCCGACACGGGGGAGGACTCAGATCCAAACACAAAGGTAGGCCGACACGAAGGCGGTCTCATATACAAACACAAAGGTAGGCCGACACGAAAGCGGTCTCATAACCAGAGGTTACCATCACAAGATGTATTTTCGAAAGGAAGGCCGACACGAAGGCAGACTCAGATCCAAACACAAAGGTAGGGGGACACGAAGGCGGACTCATAACCTGAGGTTACCATCACAAGATGGATTTTCAAAAGGAAGGCCGACACGAAGGCGGACTCAAATCCAAACACAAAGGTAGGCCGACACGAAGGCTTTCTCATAACCAGAGGTTACCATCACAAGATGGATTTTTGAAAGGAAGGGCGACACGAAGGCAGAATCAGATCCAAACACAAAGGTAGGGCGACACAAAGGCGGACTCATAACCTGAGATTACCATCACAAGATGGATTTTCAAAAGGAAGGCCGACACGGGGGACGGACTCAGATCCCAACACAAAGGTAGGCCGACACGAAGGCGGTCTCATATCCAAACACTAAGGTAGGCCGACACGAAGGCGGTCTCATAACCAGAGGTTACCATCACAAAATGGATTTTTAAAAGGAAGACCGACAAGGGGGCGGACTCAGATCTAAACACAAAGGTTGGACGACACGAAGGCGGTCTCATATCCAAACACAAAGGTAGGCTGACACGAAGGCGGTCTCATAACCAGAGGTTACCATCACAAGATGGAATTTCGAAAGGAAGGCCGACATGAAGGCGGACTCAGATCCAAACACAAATGTAGGGCGACACGAATGCGGACTCATAACCTGAGGTTACCATCACAAGATGGATTTTCAAAAGGAAGGCCGACACGAAGGCGGACTCAAATCCAAACACAAAGGTAGGCCAACACGAAGGCTTTCGCATAACTAGAAGCTACCATCACAAGATGGATTTTCGAAAGGAAGGCCGACACGAAGGCAGACTCAGATCCAAACACAAAGGTAGGGTGACACAAACGCGGACTCATAACCTGAGATTACCATCACAAGATGGATTTTCAAAAGGAAGGCCGACACGAAGGCGGACTCAAATCCAAACACAAAGGTAGGCCGACACGAAGGCAGACTCATATCCAAACACAAAGGTAGGCCGACACGAAAGCGGTCTCATAACCAGAGGTTAACATCACAAGATAGCTATCCAAAAGGAAGGCCGACACGAAGGCGGACTCAGATCCAAACACAAAGGTAGGCCGACACGAAAGAGACCTCATAACCAGAGGTTACCAACACAAGATAAATTTTCAAAAGGAAGGCCGACACTAAGGAGACTCCGATCCAAATACAAAGATAGGCCGACACGAAGGTGGACTCATATCCAAACACAAAGGTAGGCCGATACAAAGGCGGTCTCATAACCAGCGGTTACCATCACAAGATAGAATTTAAAAAGGAAGGCCGACACGAAGGCGGACTCAGATCTAAACACAAAGATAGGCCGACACGAAAGCGGACTCATAACCAGAGGTTACCATCACAAGATGGATTTTCAAAAGGAAGGCCGACACGGGGGCAGACTCAGATTTAAACACAAAGGTAGGCCGACACGAAGGCGGTCTCATATCCAAACACAAAGGTAGACCGACACGAAGGCGGTCTCATAACCAGAGGTTACCATCACAAGATGGATTTTCAAAAGGATGGCCAACACAAAGGCGAACTCAGATCTAAACACAATGGAAGGCCGACACGAAGGCGAACTCATATCAAAACACAAAGTTAGGCCGACGCGAAAGCGGTCTCATAACCAGAGGTTACCATCACAAGATGGATTTTCAAAAGGAAGGCCGTCACGAAGGCGGACTGAAATCTAAACACAAAGGTAGGCCGACACGAAGGGTTTTTCATAACCATAGGTTACCATCACAAGATGGATTTTCGAAAGGAAGGCCAACACGAAGGCAGACTCAGATCCAAACACAAAGGTAGGGCGACACGAAGGCGGTCTCATAACCAGAGGTTACCATCACAAGATGTATTTTCGAAAGGAAGGCCGACACGAAGGCAGACTCAGATCCAAACACAAAGGTAGGGGGACACGAAGGCGGACTCATAACCTGAGGTTACCATCACAAGATGGATTTTCAAAAGGAAGGCCGACACGAAGGCGGACTCAAATCCAAACACAAAGGTAGGCCGACACGAAGGCTTTCTCATAACCAGAGGTTACCATCACAAGATGGATTTTTGAAAGGAAGGGCGACACGAAGGCAGAATCAGATCCAAACACAAAGGTAGGGCGACACAAAGGCGGACTCATAACCTGAGATTACCATCACAAGATGGATTTTCAAAAGGAAGGCCGACACGGGGGACGGACTCAGATCCCAACACAAAGGTAGGCCGACACGAAGGCGGTCTCATATCCAAACACTAAGGTAGGCCGACACGAAGGCGGTCTCATAACCAGAGGTTACCATCACAAAATGGATTTTTAAAAGGAAGACCGACAAGGGGGCGGACTCAGATCTAAACACAAAGGTAGGACGACACGAAGGCGGTCTCATATCCAAACACAAAGGTAGGCTGACACGAAGGCGGTCTCATAACCAGAGGTTACCATCACAAGATGGATTTTCGAAAGGAAGGCCGACATGAAGGCGGACTCAGATCCAAACACAAATGTAGGGCGACACGAATGCGGACTTATAACCTGAGGTTACCATCACAAGATGGATTTTCAAAAGGAAGGCCGACACGAAGGCGGACTCAAATCCAAACACAAAGGTAGGCCGACACGAAGGCTTTCGCATAACTAGAAGCTACCATCACAAGATGGATTTTCGAAAGGAAGGCCGACACGAAGGCAGACTCAGATCCAAACACAAAGGTAGGGCGACACAAACGCGGACTTATAACCTGAGATTACCATCACAAGATGGATTTTCAAAAGGAAGGCCGACACGAAGGCGGACTCAAATCCAAACACAAAGGTAGGCCGACACGAAGGCAGACTCATATCCAAACACAAAGGTAGGCCGACACGAAAGCGGTCTCATAACCAGAGGTTAACATCACAAGATAGCTTTTCAAAAGGAAGGCCGACACGAAGGCGGACTCAGATCCAAACACAAAGGTAGGCCGACACGAAAGAGACCTCATAACCAGAGGTTACCAACACAAGATAAATTTTCAAAAGGAAGGCCGACACTAAGGAGACTCCGATCCAAATACAAAGATAGGCCGACACGAAGGTGGACTCATATCCAAACACAAAGGTAGGCCGATACAAAGGCGGTCTCATAACCAGCGGTTACCATCACAAGATAGAATTTAAAAAGGAAGGCCGACACGAAGGCGGACTCAGATCTAAACACAAAGATAGGCCGACACGAAGGCGGACTCATAACCAGAGGTTACCATCACAAGATGGATTTACAAAAGGAAGGCCGACACGGGGGCAGACTCAGATTTAAACACAAAGGTAGGCCGACACGAAGGCGGTCTCATATCCAAACACAAAGGTAGACCGACACGAAGGCGGTCCCATAACCAGAGGTTACCATCACAAGATGGATTTTCAAAAGGATGGCCAACACAAAGGCGAACTCAGATCTAAACACAATGGAAGGCCGACACGAAGGCGAACTCATATCAAAACACAAAGTTAGGCCGACGCGAAAGCGGTCTCATAACCAGAGGTTACCATCACAAGATGGATTTTCAAAAGGAAGGCCGTCACGAAGGCGAACTGAAATCTAAACACAAAGGTAGGCCGACACGAAGGGTTTTTCATAACCATAGGTTTCCATCACAATATGGATTTTCGAAAGGAAGGCCAACACGAAGGCACTCTCAGATCCAAACACAAAGGTAGGCCGACACAAAAGCGGTCTCATAACCAGAGGTTAACATCACAAGAAGGATTTTCAAAAAGAAGGCCGACACGAAGGCGGACTCAGATCCTAACACAAAGGTAGGCCGACACGAAAGCGGTCTCATAAACAGAGGTTACATTCACAAGATGGATTTTCAAAAGGAAGGCCGACACTAAGGCGGACTCAGATCCAAACATAAAGATAGGCCAACACGGAGGCAGTCTCATAACCAGAGGTTACCATCACAAGATGGAATTTAAAAAGGAAGGTCGACACGAAGGCGGACTCAGATCTAAACATAAAGATAGGCTGACACGAAGGAGGTCTAATAACCAGAGGTTACCATCACAAGATGGATTTTCAAAAGGAAGGCCGACACGGGGGCGGACTCAGATCCAAACACAAAGCTAGGCCGACACGAAGGCGGTCTCATATCCAAACACAAAGGTAGGCCGACACGAAGGCGGTCTCATAACCAGAGGTTACCATCACTAGATGGATTTTCAAAAGGAAGGCCGAAACGAGGGCGGACTCAGATCCAAACCCAAAGGTAGGCCGACACGAAGGCGGTCTCATAACCAGAGGTTACCATCACAAGATTGACTTTTAAAAGAAAGGCCGACAAGGGGGAGGACTCAGATCCCAACACAAAGGCAGGCCGATACGAAGGCGGTCTCATATCCAAACACAAAGCTAGGCCGACATGAAGGCGGTCTCATAACCAGAGGTTACCATCACAAGATGGATTTTCAAAAGGAAGGCCGACACGAAGGAGGACTCAAATCCAAACACAAAGGTAGGCCGACAAGAAGGCAGACTCATATCCAAACACAAAGGTTGGCCGACACGAAAGCGGTCTCATAACCAGAGGTTAACATCACAAGAAGGATTTTCAAAAGGAAGGCCGACACGAAGGCGGACTCAGATCCTAACACAAAGGTAGGCCGACAAGAAAGCGGTCTCATAAACAGAGGTTACATTCACAAGATGGATTTTCAAAAGGAAGGCCGACACTAAGGCAGACTCAGATCCAAAGATAAAGATAGGCCAACACGGAGGCGGTCTCATAACCAGAGGTTACCATCACAAGATGGAATTTAAAAAGGAAGGTCGACACGAAGGCGGACTCAGATCTAAACATAAAGATAGGCTGACACGAAGGAGGTCTCATAACCAGAGGTTACCATCACAAGATGGATTTTCAAAAGGAAGGCCGACACGGGGGCGGACTCAGATCCAAACACAAAGCTAGGCCGACACGAAGGCGGTCTCATATCCAAACACAAAGGTAGGCCGACACGAAGGCGGTCTCATAACCAGAGGTTACCATCACTAGATGGATTTTCAAAAGGAAGGCCGAAACGAGGGCGGACTCAGATCCAAACCCAAAGGTAGGCCGACACGAAGGTGGTCTCATAACCAGAGGTTACCATCATAAGATTGACTTTTAAAAGAAAGGCCGACAAGGGGGAGGACTCAGATCCCAACACAAAGGTAGGCCGATACGAAGGCTGTCTCATATCCAAACACAAAGGTAGGCCGACACGAAGGCGGTCTCATAACCAGAGGTTACCATCACAAGATGGATTTTCAAAAGGAAGGCCGACATGGGGGAGGACTCAGATCCAAACACAAAGGTAGGCCGACACGAAGGCGGTCTCATATACAAACACAAAGGTAGGCCGACACGAAGGCGGTCTCATAACCAGAGGTTATCCTCACAAGATGGATTTTCGAAAGGAAGGTCGACACGAAGGCGGACTCAGATCCAAACACAAAGGTAGGGCGACACGAAGGCGGACACATAACCTGAGGTTACCATCATAAGATGGATTTTCAAAAGGAAGGCCGACACGAAGGGGGACTCAAATCCGAACACAAAGGTAGGCCGACACGAAGGCTTTCTCATAACCAGAGGTTACCATCACAAGATGGATTCTTGAAAGGAAGGCCGACACGAAGGCAGACTCAGATCCAAACACAAAGGTAGGGCGACACAAAGGCGGACTCATAACCTGAGATTGCCATCACAAGATGGATTTTCAAAAGAAAGCCCGACATGGGAGCGGACTCAGATCCCAACACAAAGGTAGACCGACACGAAGGCGGTCTCATATCCAAACACAAAGGTAGGCCGACACGAAGGCGGTCTCATAACCAGAGGTTACCATCACAAGATGGATATTCAAAAGGAAGGCCGACACAGGGGCGGACTCAGATCCAAACACAAAGGTAGGCAGACACGATGGCAGTCTCATATCCAAACACAAAGGTAGGCCGACACGAAGGGGGTCTCATAACCAGAGGTTACCATCACAAGATGTATTTTCGAAAGGAAGGCCGACACGAAGGCGGACTCAGATCAAAACACAAAGGTAGGGCGACACGAAGGCGGACTCATAACCGGAGGTTACCATCACAAGATGGATTTTCAAAAGGAAGGCCGACACGAAGGCGGACTCAAATCCAAACACAAAGGTAGGCCGACACGAAGGCTTTCTCATAACCAGAGGTTACCATCACAAGATGGATTTTTGAAAGGAAGGGCGACACGAAGGCAGACTCAGATCCAAACACAAAGGTAGGGCGACACAAAGGCGGACTCATAACCTGAGATTACCATCACAAGATGGATTTTCAAAAGGAAGGCCGACACGGGGGCAGACTCAGATCCCAACACAAAGGTAGGCCGACACGAAGGCGGTCTCATATCCAAACACTAAGGTAGGCCGACACGAAGGCGGTCTCATAACCAGAGGTTACCATCACAAGATGGATTTTTAAAAGGAAGACCGACAAGGGGGCGGACTCAGATCCAAACACAAAGGTAGGACGACACGAAGGCGGTCTCATATCCAAACACAAAGGTAGGCCGACACGAAGGCGGTCTCATAACCAGAGGTTACCATCACAAGATGGATTTTCGAAAGGAAGGCCGACATGAAGGCGGACTCAGATCCAAACACAAATGTAGGGCGACACGAATGCGGACTCATAACCTGAGGTTACCATCACAAGATGGATTTTCAAAAGGAAGGCCGACACGAAGGCGGACTCAAATCCAAACACAAAGGTAGGCCGACACGAAGGCTTTCGCATAACTAGAAGCTACCATCACAAGATGGATTTTCGAAAGGAAGGCCGACACGAAGGCAGACTCAGATCCAAACACAAAGGTAGGGCGACACAAACGCGGACTCATAACCTGAGATTACCATCACAAGATGGATTTTCAAAAGGAAGGCCGACACGAAGGCGGACTCAAATCCAAACACAAAGGTAGGCCGACACGACGGCGGACTCATATCCAAACACAAAGGTAGGCCGACATGAAAGCGGTCTCATATCCAGAGGTTAACATCACAAGATAGATTTTCAAAAGGAAGGCCGACACGAAGGCGGACTCAGATCCAAACACAAAGATAGGCCGACACGGAGGCGGTCTCATAACCAGAGGTTACCATCACAAGATGAAATTCAAAAAGGAAGGCCGACACGAAGGCGGACTCAGATCTAAACAAAAAGATAGGCCGACACGAAGGCGGTCTCATAACCAGAGGTTACCATCGCAAGATGGATTTTCAAAAGGAAGGCCGACACAGAGGCGGACTCAGATCCAAACACAAAGGTAGGCCGACACGAAGGCGGTGTCATATCCAAACACAAAGGTAGGCCGACACGAAGGCGGTCTCATAACCAGAGGTTACCATCACTAGATGGATTTTCAAAAGGAAGGCCGAAACGAGGGCGGACTCAGATCTAAACCCAAAGTTAGGCCGACACGAAGGCGGTCTCATAACCAGAGGTTACCATTACAAGATGGATTTTTAAAAGGAAGGCCGACATGGGGGTGTACTCAGATCCCAACACAAAGGTAGGCCGATACGAAGGCGATTTCATATCCAAACACAAATGTAGACCGACACGAAGGCGGTCTCATAACTAGAGGTTACCATCACAAGATAGATTTTCAAAAGGAAGCCCGACACGGGGGCGGACTCAGATCCAAACACAAAGGTAGGCCGACACGAAGGCGGTCTCATAACCAGAGGTTACCATCACAAGATGGATATTCAAAAGGAAGGCCGACACAGGGGCGGACTCAGATCCAAACACAAAGGTAGGCAGACACGATGGCAGTCTCATATCCAAACACAAAGGTAGGCCGACACGAAGGGGGTCTCATAACCAGAGGTTACCATCACAAGATGTATTTTCGAAAGGAAGGCCGACACGAAGGCGGACTCAGATCAAAACACAAAGGTAGGGCGACACAAAGGCGGACTCATAACCTGAGGTTACCATCACAAGATGGATTTTCAAAAGGAAGGCCGACACGAAGGCGGACTCAAATCCAAACACAAAGGTAGGCCGACACGAAGGCTTTCTCATAACCAGAGGTTACCATCACAAGATGGATTTTTGAAAGGAAGGGCGACACAAAGGCAGACTCAGATCCAAACACAAAGGTAGGGCGACACAAAGGCGGACTCATAACCTGAGATTACCATCACAAGATGGATTTTCAAAAGGAAGGCCGACACGAAGGCGGACTCAAATCCAAACACAAAGGTAGGCCGACACGAAGGCTTTCGCATAACTAGAAGCTACCATCACAAGATAGATTTTCGAAAGGAAGGCCGACACGAAGGCAGACTCAGATCCAAACACAAAGGTAGGGCGACACAAACGCGGACTCATAACCTGAGATTACCATCACAAGATGGATTTTCAAAAGGAAGGCCGACACGAAGGCGGACTCAAATCCAAACACAAAGGTAGGCCGACACGAAGGCTTTCGCATAACTAGAAGCTACCATCACAAGATGGATTTTCGAAAGGAAGGCCGACACGAAGGCAGACTCAGATCCAAACACAAAGGTAGGGCGACACAAACGCGGACTCATAACCTGAGATTACCATCACAAGATGGATTTTCAAAAGGAAGGCCGACACGAAGGCGGACTCAAATCCAAACACAAAGGTAGGCCGACACGACGGCGGACTCATATCCAAACACAAAGGTAGGCCGACATGAAAGCGGTCTCATATCCAGAGGTTAACATCACAAGATAGATTTTCAAAAGGAAGGCCGACACGAAGGCGGACTCAGATCCAAACACAAAGATAGGCCGACACGGAGGCGGTCTCATAACCAGAGGTTACGATCACAAGATGAAATTCAAAAAGGAAGGCCGACACGAAGGCGGACTCAGATCTAAACAAAAAGATAGGCCGACACGAAGGCGGTCTCATAACCAGAGGTTACCATCGCAAGATGGATTTTCAAAAGGAAGGCCGACACAGAGGCGGACTCAGATCCAAACACAAAGGTAGGCCGACACGAAGGCGGTCTCATATCCAAACACAAAGGTAGGCCGACACGAAGGCGGTCTCATAACCAGAGGTTACCATCACTAGATGGATTTTCAAAAGGAAGGCCGAAACGAGGGCGGACTCAGATCTAAACCCAAAGTTAGGCCGACACGAAGGCGGTCTCATAACCAGAGGTTACCATTACAAGATGGATTTTTAAAAGGAAGGCCGACATGGGGGTGTACTCAGATCCCAACACAAAGGTAGGCCGATACGAAGGCGATTTCATATCCAAACACAAATGTAGACCGACACGAAGGCGGTCTCATAACTAGAGGTTACCATCACAAGATAGATTTTCAAAAGGAACCCCGACACGGGGGCGGACTCAGATCCAAACACAAAGGTAGGCCGACACGAAGGCGGTCTCATATCCAAACACAAAGGTAGGCCGACACGAAGGCGGTCTCATAACCAGAGGTTACCATCACAAGATGGATTTTCGAAAGGAAGGTCGACACGAAGGCGAACTCAGATCCAAACACAAAGGTAGGACGACACGAAGGCGGACTCATAACCTGAGGTTACCATCATAAGATGGATTTTCAAAAGGAAGGCCGACACGAAGGCGGACTCAAATCCGAACACAAAGGTAGGCCGACACGAAGGCTTTCTCATAACCAGAGGTTACCATCACAAGATGGATTTTTGAAAGGAAGGCCGACACGAAGGCAGACTCAGATCCAAACACAAAGGTAGGGCGACACAAAGGCGGACTCATAACCCGAGGTTACCATCACAAGATTGATTTTCAAAAGGAAGGCCGACACGGGGGCGGACTCAGATCCTAACACAAAGGTAGGACGACACGAAAGCAGTCTCATATCCAAACACAAAGGTAGGCCGACACGAAGGCGGTCTCATAACCAGAGGTTACCATCACAAGATGGATTTTCGAAAGGAAGGCCGACACGAAGTCGAACTCAGATCCAAACACAAAGGTAGGGCGACCCGAAGGCGGACTAATAACCTGAGGTTACCATCACAAGATGGATTTTCAAAAGGAAGGCCGACACGAAGGCGTACTCAAATCCAAACACAAAGGTAGGCCGACACGAAGGCGGACTCATATCTAAACACAAAGGTAGGCCGACACGAAAGCGGTCTCATTACCAGAGGTTAACATCACAAGATAGCTTTTCAAAAGGAAGGCCGACACGAAGGCGGACTCAGATCCAAACACAAAGGTAGGCCGACACGAAAGCGGTCTCATAACCAGAGGTTACCATCACAAGATAAATTTTCAAAAGGAAGGCCGACACTAAGGAGGACTCAGATCCAAACACAAAGATAGGCCGACACGAAGGCGGACTCATATCCAAACACAAAGGTAGGCCGATACGAAGGCGGTCTCATAACCAGAGGTTACCATCACAAGATAGAATTTAAAAAGGAAGCCCGACACGAAGGCGGACTCAGATCTAAATACAAAGATAGGCCGACACGAAGGCGGTCTCATAACCAGAGGTTACCATCACAAGATGGATTTTCAAAAGGAAGGCCGACACGGGGGCGGACTCAGATCCAAACACAAAGGTAGGCCGACACGAAGGCGGTCTCATAACCAGAGGTTACCATCACAAGATGGATTTTCAAAAGGAAGGCCGACACAAAGGCTAACTCAGATCCAAACACAATGGAGAGGCCGACACGAAGGCGAACTCATATCAAAACACAAAGGTAGGCCAACACGAAAGCGGTCTCATAACCAGAGGTTACCATCACAAGATGGATTTTCAAAAGGAAGGCCGTCACGAAGGCGGACTGAAATCTAAACACAAAGGTAGGCCGACACGAAGGCTTTTTCATAACCAGAGGTTACCATCACAAGATGGATTTTCGAAAGGAAGGTCGACACGAAGGCAGACTCAGATCCAAACACAAAGGTAGGGCGACACGAAGGCGGACTCATAACCTGAGGTTACCATCACAAGATGGATTTTCAAAAGGAAGGCCGACACGAATGCGGACTCAAATCCAAACACAAAGGTAGGCCGACACGAAGGCGGACTCATATCCAAACACAAAGGTTGGCCGACACGAAAGTCGTCTCATAACCAGAGGTTAACATCACAAGATGGATTTTCAAAAGAAAGGCCGACACGAAGGCGGACTCAGATCCAAACACAAAGGTAGGCCGACACGAAAGCGGTCTCATAAACAGAGGTTACAATCACAAGATGGATTTTCAAAATGAAGGCCGACACTAAGGGGGACTCAGATCCAAACATAAAGATAGGCCGACACGGAGGCGGTCTCATAACCAGAGGTTACCATCACAAGATGGAATTTAAAAAGGAAGGTCGACACGAAGGCGGACTCAGATCTAAACTAAAAGATATGCTGACACGAAGGAGGTCTCATAACCAGAGGTTACCATCACAAGATGGATTTTCAAAAGGAAGGACGACACGGGGGCGGACTCAGATCCAAACACAAAGGTAGGCCAACACGAAGGCAGTCTCATATCCAAACACAAAGGTAGGCCGACACGAAGGCAGTCTCATAACCAGAGGTTACCATCACTAGATGGATTTTCAAAAGGAAGGCCGAAACGGGGGCGGACTCAGATCCAAACCAAAAGGTAGGCCGACACGAAGGCGGTCTCATAACCAGAGGTTACCATCACAAGATGAATTTTCGAAAGAAAGGCCGACACGAAGTCGAACTCAGATCCAAACACAAAGGTATGGCGACACGAAGGCGGACTCATAACCTGAGGTTACCATCACAAGATGGATTTTCAAAAGGAAGGCCGACACGAAGGCGGACACAAATCCAAACACAAAGGTAGGCCGACACGAAGGCGGACTCATATCCAAACACAAAGGTAGGCCGACACGAAAGCGGTCTCATAACCAGAGGTTAACATCACAAGATAGCTTTTCAAAAGGAAGGCCGACACGAAGGCGGACTCAGATCCAAACACAAAGGTAGGCCGACACGAAAGCGGTCTCATAACCAGAGGTTACCATCACAAGATAGATTTTCAAAAGGAAGGCCGACACTAAGGAGGACTCAGATCCAAACACAAAGATAGGCCGACACGAAGGCGGACTCATATCCAAACACAAAGGTAGGCCGATACGAAGGCGGTCTCATAACCAGAGGTTACCATCACAAGATAGAATTTAAAAAGGAAGCCCGACACGAAGGCGGACTCAGATCTAAATACAAAGATAGGCCGACACGAAGGCGGTCTCATAACCAGAGGTTACCATCACAAGATGGATTTTCAAAAGGAAGGCCGACACGGGGGCGGACTCAGATCCAAACACAAAGGTAGGCCGACACGAAGGCGGTCTCATATCCAAAGACAAAGGTAGACCGACACGAAGGCGGTCTCATAACCAGAGGTTACCAACACAAGATGGATTTTCAAAAGGAAGGCCGACACAAAGGCTAACTCAGATCCAAACACAATGGAAAGGCCGACACGAAGGCGAACTCATATCAAAACACAAAGGTAGGCCAACACGAAAGCGGTCTCATAACCAGAGGTTACCATCACAAGATGGATTTTCAAAAGGAAGGCCGTCACGAAGGCGGACTGAAATCTAAACACAAAGGTAGGCCGACACGAAGGCTTTTTCATAACCAGAGGTTACCATCACAAGATGGATTTTCGAAAGGAAGGTCGACACGAAGGCAGACTCAGATCCAAACACAAAGGTAGGGCGACACGAAGGCGGACTCATAACCTGAGGTTACCATCACAAGATGGATTTTCAAAAGGAAGGCCGACACGAATGCGGACTCAAATCCAAACACAAAGGTAGGCCGACACGAAGGTGGACTCATATCCAAACACAAAGGTTGGCCGACACGAAAGTCGTCTCATAACCAGAGGTTAACATCACAAGATGGATTTTCAAAAGAAAGGCCGACACAAAGGCGGACTCAGATCCAAACACAAAGGTAGGCCGACACGAAAGCGGTCTCATAAACAGAGGTTACAATCACAAGATGGATTTTCAAAAGGAAGGCCGACACTAAGGGGGACTCAGATCCAAACATAAAGATAGGCCGACACGGAGGCGGTCTCATAACCAGGGGTTACCATCACAAGATGGAATTTAAAAAGGAAGGTCGACACGAAGGCGGACTCAGATCTAAACTAAAAGATATGCTGACACGAAGGAGGTCTCATAACCAGAGGTTACCATCACAAGATGGATTTTCAAAAGGAAGGACGACACGGGGGCGGACTCAGATCCAAACACAAAGGTAGGCCGACACGAAGGCAGTCTCATATCCAAGCACAAAGGTAGGCCGACACGAAGGCAGTCTCATAACCAGAGGTTACCATCACTAGATGGTTTTTCAAAAGGAAGGCCGAAACGGGGGCGGACTCAGATCCAAACCCAAAGGTAGGCCGACACGAAGGCGGTCTCATAACCAGAGCTTACCATCACAAGATGAATTTTCGAAAGAAAGGCCGACACGAAGTCGAACTCAGATCCAAACACAAAGGTATGGCGACACGAAGGCGGACTCATAACCTGAGGTTACCATCACAAGATGGATTTTCAAAAGGACGGCCGACACGAAGGCGGACACAAATCCAAACACAAAGGTAGGCCGACACGAAGGCAGACTCATATCAAACACAAAGGTAGGCCGACACCAAAGCGGTCTCATAACCAGAGGTTAACATCACAAGATAGCTTTTCAAAAGGAAGGCCGACACGAAGGCGGACTCAGATCCAAACACAAAGGTAGGCCGACACGAAATCGGTCTCATAACCAGAGGTTAACATCACAAGATAGCTTTTCAAAAGGAAGGCCGACACGAAGGCGGACTCAGATCCAAACACAAAGGTAGGCCGACACGAAAGCGGTCTCATAACCAGAGGTTACCATCACAAGATAGATTTTCAAAAGGAAGGCCGACACTAAGGAGGACTCAGATCCAAACACAAAGATAGGCCGACACGAAGGCGGACTCATATCCAAACACAAAGGTAGGCCGATACGAAGGCGGTCTCATAACCAGAGGTTACCATCACAAGATAGAATTTAAAAAGGAAGCCCGACACGAAGGCGGACTCAGATCTAAACACAAAGATAGGCCGACACGAAGGCGGTCTCATAACCAGTGGTTACCATCACAAGATGCATTTTCAAAAGGAAGGCCGACACGGGGGCGGACTCAGATCCAAACACAAAGGTAGGCCGACACGAAGGCGGTCTCATATCCAAACACAAAGGTAGACCGACACGAAGGCGGTCTCATAACCAGAGGTTACCATCACAAGATGGATTTTCAAAAGGAAGGCCGACACAAAGGTTAACTCAGATCCAAACACAACGGAAAGGCCGACACGAAGACGGACTCATATCAAAACACAAAGGTAGGCCGACACGAAAGCGGTCTCATAACCAGAGGTTACCATCACAAGATGGATTTTCAAAAGGAAGGCCGTCACGAAGGCGGACTGAAATCTAAACACAAAGGTAGGCCGACATGAAGGATTTTTCATAACCAGAGGTTACCATCACAAGATGGATTTTCGAAAGGAAGGCCGACACGAAGGCAGACTCAGATCCAAACACAAAGGTAGGGCGACACGAAGGCGGACTCATAACCTGAGGTTACCATCACAAGATGGATTTTCAAAAGGAATGCCGACACGAATGCGGACTCAAATCCAAACACAAAGGTAGGCCGACACGAAGGCAGACTCATATCCAAACACAAAGGTATGCCGACACGAAGGTGGTCTCATAACCAGAGGTTACCATCACAAGATGGATTTTCGAAAGGAAGGCCGACACGAAGGCGGACTCAGATCCAAACACAAAGGTAGGGCGACACGAAGGCGGACTCAAATCCATACACAAAGGTAGGCCGGCACAAAGGCGGACTCATATCCAAACACAAAGGTAGGTCGACACGAAAGCGGTCTCATAACCAGAGGTTACCATTAAAAGATATGTTTTCAAAAGGAAGGCCGACACGATGGCTGACTCAGATCCAAACACAAAGGTAGGCCGACACGAAAGCGGTCTCATAACCAGAGGTTACCATCACAAGATGGATTTTCAAAAGGAAGGCCGACATGAAGGCAGACTCAGATCTAAACACAAAGGTAGGCCGACACGAAGGCCGACTCATATCCAAACAAAAAGGTAGGCCGACACGAAGGCAGTCTCATAACCAGAGGTTACCATCACAAGATGGAATTTAAAAAGGAAGACCGACACGAAGGCAGACTCAGATCCAAACACAAAGGTAGGCCGACACGAAGGCGGACTCATATCCAAACACAAAGGTAGGCCGATACGAAGGCGGTCTCATAACCAGAGGTTACCATCACAAGATAGAATTTAAAAAGGAAGCCCGACACGAAGGCGGACTCAGATCTAAACACAAAGATAGGCCGACACGAAGGCGGTCTCATAACCAGTGGTTACCATCACAAGATGCATTTTCAAAAGGAAGGCCGACACGGGGGCGGACTCAGATCCAAACACAAAGGTAGGCCGACACGAAGGCGGTCTCATATCCAAACACAAAGGTAGACCGACACGAAGGCGGTCTCATAACCAGAGGTTACCATCACAAGATGGATTTTCAAAAGGAAGGCCGACACAAAGGTTAACTCAGATCCAAACACAACGGAAAGGCCGACACGAAGACGGACTCATATCAAAACACAAAGGTAGGCCGACACGAAAGCGGTCTCATAACCAGAGGTTACCATCACAAGATGGATTTTCAAAAGGAAGGCCGTCACGAAGGCGGACTGAAATCTAAACACAAAGGTAGGCCGACATGAAGGATTTTTCATAACCAGAGGTTACCATCACAAGATGGATTTTCGAAAGGAAGGCCGACACGAAGGCAGACTCAGATCCAAACACAAAGGTAGGGCGACACGAAGGCGGACTCATAACCTGAGGTTACCATCACAAGATGGATTTTCAAAAGGAAGGCCGACACGAATGCGGACTCAAATCCAAACACAAAGGTAGGCCGACACGAAGGCAGACTCATATCCAAACACAAAGGTATGCCGACACGAAGGTGGTCTCATAACCAGAGGTTACCATCACAAGATGGATTTTCGAAAGGAAGGCCGACACGAAGGCGGACTCAGATCCAAACACAAAGGTAGGGCGACACGAAGGCGGACTCAAATCCATACACAAAGGTAGGCCGGCACAAAGGCGGACTCATATCCAAACACAAAGGTAGGTCGACACGAAAGCGGTCTCATAACCAGAGGTTACCATTAAAAGATATGTTTTCAAAAGGAAGGCCGACACGATGGCTGACTCAGATCCAAACACAAAGGTAGGCCGACACGAAAGCGGTCTCATAACCAGAGGTTACCATCACAAGATGGATTTTCAAAAGGAAGGCCGACATGAAGGCAGACTCAGATCTAAACACAAAGGTAGGCCGACACGAAGGCCGACTCATATCCAAACAAAAAGGTAGGCCGACACGAAGGCAGTCTCATAACCAGAGGTTACCATCACAAGATGGAATTTAAAAAGGAAGACCGACACGAAGGCAGACTCAGATCCAAACACAAAGGTAGGCCGACACGAAGGCGGTCTCATAACCAGAGGTTACCATCACAAGATGGATTTTCAAAAGGAAGGCCGACACGAGGGCGGACTCAGATCCAAACACAAAGGTAGGCCGACACGAAACCCGTCTTATATCCAAACATAAAGGTAGGCCAACACGAAGGCAGTCTCATAATCAGAGGTTACCATCACAAGATGGATTTTAAAAAGGAAGGCTGACACGAAGGCGGACTCAGATCCAAACACAAAGGTAGGCCGACACGAAGGCGGTCTCATAACCAGAGGTTACCATCACAAGATGGATTTTTAAATGGAAGGCCGACATGAGGGCGGACTCAGATCCAAACACCAAGGTAGGCCGACACCAAGGCGGTCTCATAACCAGAGGTTAGTAAAATCAACAGATCTACAAAGATTACTCTGCTGGGGAAAAGAAAAGCATAAACAGATAGCTCTACAGGGGAGTACAAGCATGATAAACAAATACATCGTCAACTTCACCGGGGAAAACGTAAGATTGAATCTTCTGAACTACACCGTTTCTGCTGGGGAAAAGCTCTGAAAAGAAGGTATCAAACCTGGCTTATGCTACGAATGCATATGTTTGAATTTTTCTATGGCGTGATGCTCCATACGAAATGGAAATGCTACGCATTCGGAGGATGCCATGCAAGGACGCTCATGCAATGCAAAAGAGGCGCCCCAGCAAAATAAATACTAAAGATACGAAGGCAACACCACTGGGGATGACAAACTGAGTTGTCCTTAAGGTCACGACCCGTGCTGAGGAAGACAAACTGAACGGTCTTCTTGATCAAAACTTCTGCCGAAGATGAAACCCAAAAAAGAAATCCCACTCCGTTGGGGATTACAAATAACCCTTGAAAATAGAACCCCAAAATGACTTCCCCTATACTGGGAATCAAGAATGAGAACCGCTGAAGATGGAATCCAAAATTTCGATACAAAAAAGGTGCCAATAACCATTGACTGAACCGTTGAGAGGTTTAAAGCCAAACTCTGTCTGGGGTGTCGCGGCCGGCAAAATTATTCGAGTCGCCACCATATTTTTTAAGGAAAATAATGATAAACCTAAAAATCCTAAATCCCAAGGGAAGAGATTCCTAAGGTTCAGGAGTCGGTTAAGTGAGGGGAAGGTGTTAGGCACCCCTCACCTCCATTGTACTCAATGCGATCCTCCTTAGATTTTAGGGTATGCTTGTTTGTTTGTCTAAATGATTTATTTACAAAAGAAACCTAAGTTTTTTTTAATTAATTTTACTCGCTAGGGTTCACAACCCTATGCCTACGTACCCTCATTTTGAAGGATCAGAGTAACCGTAGTTCACCTCCCCTATTCCTACCCCTAATCCTAATCCATTATTTATACTCTTGGATAAAGAGTTCTATCCCCAAATCCATTATTTATACTCCTAGATAAAGAGTTATATCCCTTAATCTATTATTTATACTCCTAGATAAGGAGTTCTATCCCTTAATCTATTATTTATACTCCTAGAAAAGGAGTTCTATCCCTTAAAATCCCTTATCCATTGTTTATACTCTCGGATGGAGAGTTCTATCCCTTAATCCCTTATCCATTATTTATACTCTCGGATGGAGAGTTTTATCCCTAAAAACCCTATCCATTATTTATACTCTCGGATGGAGAGTTTTATCCATTAATCCCTTATCCCTTGGCCTTTATTTATACTCATAGAACCTAAGAGTTTTATCCCTTATCCCATCCCTTATTTAGGCTCTCAGACCAAGAGCTTTATCCCCAAGTTTAAATTCCAAAAAAAACCTTTTATATCCCTTAAAATAACTTTCTAATTTCCAAAGAAAAGTAAAATATAATGTCCAAAATATCATCAAGCTAAAGATAGCAAAGTAGACCTCCCAAATTATTCCAAATAAAAATAGTTTCTAAATTTGAAATGATAAAAACTAAAAGTATTTTAATCCCGAAAAAAACTTTTTATATCCCCAAAAATAAATCTCCAAATTTTCATAATAAAAAAATAAAAATCCCAAAAACCCTTACATTAAAACTTCTTAACTACTCCAATCCCTAAAATGTAATTTCCCACTTCAAAGTTATCCTAAAGAAACTTTAATCTAAAAAGTTTAAATCTAATTTAAATTATTTTTTATCCCAAAACCCAAATTTTTTATCCCCATTAAAAAAAATACCCTTTTTTTAAAATACATCCCCCACTTAGTGTTTTTTTTTTATATAAAAAAAAGTACCAAAATATCTCATCCCAAAAATTTCAGAGAAAAAACCCAATTCTCTTATATAAAAAACTTCCCCTAAAGAACAAAAATAATATATAAACTATTTATTAAAAATAAAAAATTTAAAATAATACAAAAAACTTGATATTTATCCTAATATTAAAAAAAATCCCTAAATCCTATTTTAACTCCTAATTAACCATTTAAATCCTAATTAACTAATTAAATTAAGTTATTAATTTAATTAGTTAAAAACCATGGGGGGTGTATTTTCCTTTGGAAAAAGGCAATAGGGCTTTTGTGGGGTGTCAACAAAGATCTGGGCGCAAGGCCCAATCACCAAAAAACAAAGCCTGCAAAAAGAAGAAAAAACTCAGGGTGGAGAGAGTCAACGGTTGACTCTCTCAATACCCCTTGATCATGATCATACGGGCTAAAACAAAATACCATCTCAGCCATTGATTTTACATACCAAACTAAGTAGTTTGAACGCACGGTCCAGATTTAAAATTACCATATGCCTTTAAGGGCATGTGTACGTGGGACATCAGCCCAACTGTCAACTTGATCTTACCGTCTGGAGGGCGCCACTTGGCGTAGATCCAAGGTCGCACGGAGGGAGTATATAACTCCAAGTTCTCTCATTCTCATTCTCATTTTCATTTTTCTTTCTCTCTCTAACTCACTCCGTTTCTCTCTAACTCGCTTCACTCTCTCGCTTCTCTCTTCTCTTTCTCCACCTCTCCGACCACCAACCAAATGGCCTTCGGCCACCACCAAACGCCACAAAACCTAGATCTCCGGTTGAAGTTCAACCGAGATCTTCATCCTTGTTCATCTGGGCGATGAACATGTACCCAGAAAACCCAGAACCCAACCCAACCTATGAACCCTAACCTAAACTTACGAACACTAACCCCTTCCCCACCCAGATCACTTGGTTCTTTAGGGTTCGCGAGGAACCCTAAGAACCCTAACCCTACTTTTCATCCAAAATCCCAGAAATCCCAGAACCCTATGAACCCTATGGGTTTGGCGAAGAACCCTAAGTTTCCAAACAAACCCTAACCCTTAACCCATGAACCCTAGGGTTCAAACATGAACCCTAACCCTAACCGTAAAAATTTCCAGAAAAACCCAGATGATTCCGAACAAGCAACACATAACAATCGAGCAATCTAAAGCTAAGTTTTTTCTATTTACCTTCCGTGTAGTGAAACTGGTAGTATTTTATACTATTATCCTTGTATTCCTCTTCTAATCCTTTTCCTTTTTCTTTTGTAGGTTTGATTCATCTCCTTCTGGGTTACTCCGTCTAGGGTCTCTCCGTCCAACCTTTCCTCTATTTTCTCTTAGGTTTTTATAGGCTTTAGAGATTAGGTTTAGATTTTAATTCGATAATCCTATTTTAGGAAATTTCTGATGTAACTTGATTATTTGATTTTAATGTAATTTTTAGAATTAGGGTTTCAAATTGCAAATGACAGATTCGAATTGTAATTTGGATTTTGATTGTAAGATTAATGAGAAAAGATTAGTTATTGATTTTGTGTTAAGAATCAAATCCTGTTTGATTCAATTTTCCCATTCTCTGCGCGGATTAGGGTTAGTGAACTGGTTGAGGAAGAAGGAGGCCCACTCGGGTCAACAAATTGACCGAGAAAAAATAAAAATAAATAATAATAAAAATAATAAAAATAAATAATAATTATTAATAAAATAATTCTAACCACATTAATAAACAAATAGAATAATGATAATCGTAAAATAATAATACTAACAACCATAGTCTTAATAGACTAAACCTAACTTGATGATAAAACCTTAAATATAAATAAATAAATTCCAACAATAAAGATAATAATATAACAATCGTATTAATAATAATATGAACACATACTAATCATAGATAAATAAAAGTAATACCATAGTCTAAATATCACTAACCTTAATAAAACCTAATTACTAAAGATAACCCTAAGTTTCTTAAAAGTCTTAGACCTAATTCAAATAATTCTAATGGCCCCTTAAATTATTCCTAAGTTAAATAATTCAATTAAAATTAGTTAGATTTAAACAATTAATAATAATGGTCACTAACATAATTAATTCCTAATAACTTAACCCCTAAATAATCATAAAAATCCTCTAATACAAACCTATAAATATTTCTAAAGAAAAATAATTTAAACCATATCCTAGAAAAAAAATCTATCTACCCCTTTATAAATTAATAGACTTAATAAAAAATAAAATAACTAATGAATACTAAAATGATTAAATTTGCTAATTAACCCCATAATGTTAATTCCCAAAATAAATACTATCCTAAAATGTCCAAACTCCTAAATAAAATCCTTATACAAAAATAATTAAAAAATGGGCCCAAAAATACTAATGTGCCCATACCGGTAATGGTTAGGAACTCCCACATCTAAACAACACCCCTGATAGCACAAGAATCCAAAAAAGGTGAAAAATTGATGGACAAAATTTAGGGTGCTACAGCTGCCCCTATTTAATCGTCTTCGAATCAGAAGGATGATGTCGATGAGCCTTTCTCCTTTTGAGGAGGAGAAGATTAAATACAAGAAGGACCCTAATTTTGACCGCAGAGTCCGATAGGTGCTAAGTTGATATCCTAAAATCCTTGGTAATAAACCCTTAGCGAAATACCCAATTAAACCCCTTGAAAACTTTTTAGTGGAACCCCTTGATAACTCCTTTTGATGAACCCCTTAAAACTTAAACAAAAAATCCTTAACAGAATCCCCTAATGAAATCCCTTGGTGAAATCCCTTTGGCGATTATGAACCCTATGCATGTATGCATGTTTGTGTATATGAGTGCATATATGCGTGCTCTTATGTATGATGCATTATTTGGGCTAACGCCTTTTTTATGATATGCAATGTATGTCTTTGTCTGAAATAATATTTTCCATAACGTCCTGACTCCCTGACCCTTGAAACCTTGATAATTTTTAGTAAGCCATGATACCCTTGATTCCTGTTTAATACGTAACATGCCGTTAAAGAATCTCCCATGTCGGTTAGATTGTAACGTATATTCCTGTCAGTGTATAAGCCCTATATCCTGCTTTAGGCGAATATGATCCCTTTGATGATTCCAAAAATCAAAGTAAAATCCATTTTCCTTTTTCAAAGCTTTTATTTATACCCGATATTTCAATGCATTATTTCACAACTAATCGACACCTTGTAATCAAGCGGAATAATTTAGGAGGCAAAGAAATGTATTTGGAAAGCAAATTTATTGAGAATTGGCCCAAAAATGAGCAATGATAAGTAAGGAGGGTAATTATCATAAGGAGATATTACCGTAAATCCATAAAAATGTAAAATGGCAATAAGTAAAAACAAATTTATTTATGTTCCTGTTAAATTTAACACAAGCTAATATCCCTAAGACTCTAATATCACGACACTTTGCTTCTGAAGATGACGGCTGGAATGATCGTTCCCTTCTGAATTCCTGTTACGGGGTGACTTGAGTGTTTTCAGTTATATGCCTTTTGGATATCCCTAACTTTTGTCTGGACCGCTCTTTTTAGAGTCTTAGTCCACCGGGATGATATACCATTTTTTCGACTAAGCCACCCTTTAGGGTTTTCGACTTGTCGGGTATCATTTTTATCCAAGTCCCTAATTTTTTGCCGGGATTGCTCTTTCGAGTTTTCAATCCACCGGGACGCCCTAATTTTTGCCTAAGTCGCCCTTTAGGGTTTTCGACTTAGCGGGCTTTTATCCTCTTTTTCTAGGCATAGCATTTTTGACCGAATCGGAGTTCACCGGTCGCGGTAAATCCGCTCTATCCATGGTTGTTAATGTTAGTGCTCCGCCAGAGGAGGCACTCTTCACGACATATGGCCCTTCATAGGGTGGGGTCCATTTGACATGGTGGTCTTTATGGATGGGTAATATTTAACTTGACCCCAAGTCTCCCTCTTCGCGTAGGCGAGGACGAATTTCTTTGTCAAACACTCTCTTAATTCCCTGTGGGTATAACTGCCCATAGCCACACGCTTCCCTTATACGTGTTTTAGCTGATCGAGCCTAGTTTGCACCCATTCTGCCTTATCCAGTTTAGCTTCCTTTAAGATCCTAGACGATGAATTTTCACCCCAATTGATAGCCCCTCTTTGAAGGCCATATCCTTATGCAAATAGAAGTTTCCATCGAGCTCCAGGTCCGGGTCCTTCATAGGAGTCCGAAGTTTCACAATCCATTGGATTCTCAAATATTGTTAAGTACACTATGAGTGGTCTCCTTGGGACTGGTGGCACCAATATAGGTGGCTTTTGCAAATATTCCTTGATCCCATCGAAATCCTTTTGACAATCTTCATTCCATCCAATGATTTGATCCTTTTCTGAGTGATTCGAAGATTGGCTCACGAGTAGCCGTAAGGTGTGAGATGAACCTTGTAATATGGTTTAATCTCCCCAAAAATCCACGAACTTCCTTTTTTGTCCTTTGTTCCTCTTTGACTGACCATGGACCCTAATATTTTCCCAGATCTGATCCCATAAGTACACCTTGTAGGATTTAGTCGTAACTTGAATTTTCTTAACTGATCCAACAACTTTTACAAGTTAGTTATGTGATCTTCTTCTTTTTGTGACTTGGTAATCATATCCTCCATATGAACCTCTATCTCTTTATGCCCCATATTACCATAGCCCTTTGATAAGTTACTCCTATGCACTTTAACCCAACAGGCGTTACCTTGTGACCAAAAGTCAAATTGTTTCTTGACCTCTACCCTGATCTGGAGGGTCATCCCCTCAACTTTTGCTTGATTGGCGGGTGTTCTGCCTTGAGCGATGGGTTGTGCTCAACGATGTTCGTATCACATCAAGGCATATCCTGGTATGACCAGGTAAACACATCTATGTATCCTTGCAATAGCTCGATCAGTCTTTCGCATCTAGAGAAGCACAAACTTTGACCTCTTCTTATCTTCCTCAGTTCCCAGATTGATCACATCCACTGGTTCCTGGTGAGGTTGTATTTTCTTGTCCTCCTGCCTCCAGAGTCTGGCTACTCTTCGGGAAGCTCACACTCGTCCTCATCACCCTCTTCCACTTGGTTAATCGGTAATTCAAAGTCATTCGAGATTATAGCGGTGTTATTTTTAATAGGTTCATTTTTAAATTTGCACGAGGAAATTTTTTTTATTATTATCCCTTTTTGGAATGAAGTGCTGAAAACGAAAGTATTGCAAGAAGGTATATTGCCATTTTGAACAAACAGAATCATGAAAGAAAAAAGATCTTGATTGAAAACAAAATGCAATTTTATTGATAGAAATAATCCGATGAAATAAAAGGTGGCCCTACAAAGGTTTGTCCACTTGCCTTGGGCATTGCAAGGGACTTATTATTATTTTAAGAAAAAGGTAAATTACTTCAAAACAGAAATCATCTCAGAAATCCCGATGGTTCTCCAATTGTCGAGATTAGGAATTCCTTTCTTCCTCTTCCCTTAAGGCCACGTGATCCCCAATTTCGAATCCCACACTATGGAAAATGTCTTTTATCCCTTCACTAGCCGGTTTGTAACCCATCCCGAACAAACCCTTCTCCTCAGGTGGCTCCCATTGTTTGCCCCAGTTTGTTAGGTTTCCCTTATTAACCGGGAATTCATCTTCCATCCCTTCCATGGCACTGACTGTTGCCCCAATGTGCCCCAGTAATGCATGATCTCCTAGATTTGGTCCTTCAGGGTCTACAACACCGACATCGTGGTCTCCGGAATACTTTTTATTGTTATGTTTATCGGAGGATGATCGTCCAATCTTTCCTATCTTCAAACCGTTCTCAATCCTTTCTCCAATGATAACCAAGTCAGTAAATCCTGTTGAGGCTGCCCCAATCATCCTTTTGTAATATGTTCCTTGTAGGGTATCCATAAACATATCCACAAGTTCACTTTCCAATAATGAAGGTTGCACACGAGAAGCTAGTTCCCTCCATCTTTGGGCATATTCTTTGAAGGACTCATTCCCTTTTTGAGACATGTTCTGCAAATGCGTGCGGTTAGGAGCCATGTCCACGTTGTATTGGTATTGCTTTAGAAAGGCGCTTGCAAGGTCTTCCCAAGTCTTAATGTGAATCCTCTCCAATTGCATGTACCAGTCCAAGGATGCCCCACTAAGACTGTCTTGGAAAGTATGCATCATCAGCTTCTTATTAGTAGCATGGGCACCCATTTTTCGAGCAAACATCCTAAGGTGATTCTTAGGACAACTGACACCCTTGTATTTCTCGAAACCCGGAGCCTTAAACTTGGGGGATATGACCATATCGGGCACCAGACATATTTCCAAAGCATCCACTCCACGAATATTGAATCCTTCCACGACCTTTAACCTTTTCTCAAGTGCTTTGTACTTATCATCAATCCTTCTCCTTTCCCTAATAGTGGTTCCTTTATTTTCGAGGCCACTTGTCTCGGATTTTCACCCTCGTATGTGTAGTTCTCACGTGGAGTAGGTCTGTAAGTAGTACGAGGTGCCCCATTGGAAATATGTGGAGAGACGGTTCCCTCGAGAGGTTGGTTAACAGTTTTGTGCTCGCGTTCCAGATCATGGACAAACCCTAGTAGAGGGCTATTGTCTTCAACATGGAGGGAAGGAGTAGGAACCTTCCTTTGAGGACTTGACCTAGTTCCTCTGGCTATCAAACTCTGGATGGCAAGTGTCAGTTGATCAATCTGGCTTTTCATACCTTCCACGTTCTCCTTAACGGTATCCATTTCTCCTCTTAAAGTGACCAAATCCTTTTCCAAGTGATCCATAGCTTTCCTTTGGTACGCTCGAGTGCGAGGTCGGGAAGTCAGGTTGTTATGCTCAACGACTCTGAGACAAAGTTTGTAAAAGAAAATGATTTTTTAATTCCTTTTTCCTTATTTTGAATGCATGAATATGCATGATGTATGCTAAATAATTTTAAAATTTTATTTGGGGGGAATTCCAAAATCCATTGTAGTTAGAGATGAATATATCCAAAGGATGAAACCCATACACATAGAATTAAAATCCAAATCCATTAGCCAATCCCAAATCCAAAATGACTTCCAAACTTATAACAATAATTCCTCGGGAATAACCCATAACAATCCCAAAACTGAAAAATCCTGAACTTAAAAAGGCGTAAACTACATAGATTGCCCTCAGTGCCTTCTTCAAATGAGCTTTAAACTCCTCCCAGTATCCTTTCTTGAGCCCTTGCACTTCCCTATCCTCCTTGTGGTGAGATAATAGATCCTCAACAGGCACAGCTAAGTTTTTAGGGTTGACCCTTTTCCCCTTTTATGTTTTTCTTTCCTTTTTCCTTTTTTTTATTCCTTTTTTCTTTTTCCTTATTTTTTCCCTTCCCCTTTTTTTTTGCCCCATGCCTCTTGTAAGGTTTTTCCCGCTCCTTGTAAGTATAGTCCAAACTGTTCCAGCATAGGAGCTAGTTGAAAATCCTTGAAGAGGAAGTCACATAGAGAAGGATCATAAAGTTGTGCAAAGGAAATTATGGCCTCTACCTTCATAGGGATCCCTAAGAGATCGAGGATCCTTCCATACTTTTGTATAAACATCCTTTGAGCATATTAAGTCTTGAAGGTCTTCGAGACTTTGTAAATCAACACTTAGCACTCTAATGCGTAGGGTAGCCCTTTCTTGTTTGAATCCATCTTTCCAATGTTCGTACAACACATCTTGAAATTCCCCATAAAAATGCATATATGCAAAAAATGTTTTTTTAAATGCATGATGGCATGGACATTTGGTTTTAGTGTTTTATTTGGTTAGGGTAAGGGTGAAATGCAGGCATGACCCTAACTAGGTAGGTTCCCTACGATGTTAGATCTAAGTCTTATTATAAGACCCGTATATTTTAGTCTGTATTATTTTGCGATGTTTTATCAATTAATCGGTGTTTCTACGAAACTTTGGGGGTGGCAAACTATTTATACCCGATATTTTTGGGGTTTCGGTTGTGGATCGGATTGACCCATATGTTTTCTTTTGGCAATCGATCAGACTTTTTTAAATTGGTGAGGATTATAATTGATTTCAGATATTTCTATGGTATCGAAAATTCTGAAAACGTGACTCTGTTGATGTTTTGAGAAAACGAGAAAAATATATCCGTCGTTTTATTTTCCACGGACTCCGAGTGTTGTCGAAAATTTTAAATAGGAGTTTATTTATCGCCGGAAATGAAAATTTAATCCCATTTTATTTTTCTAAGCGGCGTAGAAAATTTATTTGTTCGGAATAAAAATTTAGTCGAAAATAATGTTGTGTTTTATTTTGAAGATGTCAGTAGAATTTTTCTATTTTCGAAAAAAGTTACTCGGGAGTGTTTTACGACTCGTCTGTGAGCGAACGAGGAGACCGAACGAATTAACGGGTTTGATTGAATAGTAGGGCGGTGGATGAGAGGCGGCTTATTTTGGGATAAGAATTGATCACGTGAGAGAGAGAGAGAGAGAGGGTGGAGATCGTGGCCTTTGAAATTGAAAGGTGGAGATGAATTTAAGAAATCTATATAATGAGAAACCTGTTGCATTATTTTTCTTTTGGTTTTTCTCTCTTACTCACGCACAGAAATACTGAGGTGAGTTTTATGTTTTGTTATTTATTTAATTTTTTTTAGTTGTTTGATTATTTATTTTATTTTAGTATTAAATTATGTGGTTAGATTTGGTAAAATTATACACCGATAAAATACCTCCTGTTTTCAGTTTTGTGTAGGAAAAATTATTATTGTCGGTAACAAAAATATTTTCTATCCGAATATCGGATTATATTTTTTTATAGAAAAAATATTGGTACCGATTTAATTTATCTGTAGGTATATTATTTGAATTATTATTATTATTTATTTAAGATTATATATATTTATTTATATATTTGGTGGAGAAAAAAAAAAGAAGAAAGAAAATAAATATATTAAAGAAATAAGTGGGTGGCGGGACCCACCCTTTGTATTTGTGTTTTTGAGTGGCTTCCGCCACATTTCTTTGGGTGGCGGGCGCCATGCCCATTTTGATGGTGGGCGCCACACTGTCGTTTTTACTTCCGGTCTCATAATTTTCAAACCGTTTGATATTTTTTATCCCGGTTTTTTTTAACTGAAAGTATATTTATTTATCTTTAGGAATATATTTTTAGATAATTATTTTATTTTTTTGGAATTTTCCGGATATGTTCGGAATGTTATGTTAAAGTACGATCTGTGCCGATTTTTGGTACCGTTGAAAAAAACTGTTAACTAGTTTTGTGTCGAAATATTTTTAGATCCAAAATAATTTATTGTGATTGAAAAACTATTATTTATTCTAAATTTTAATTTAGAATATTATTGAAATTGGAATAGTTAGTATTTTATTTGTTTAATTAATTTTATTTATGGTATGATTAAAGTATTTTTATACAAGGAGACCATTAAATTTTATATTGGTGAAATAAATATTTTGGTTATTTATTTGGTATTTATGGGATATTAGGTTGTTTTATTTTGGGGTTAAAATCTTATTTTGGTGTTTTATATTTTTCGTTTTCGCTGAATTTATTCATAGTGCGGGAAAAATAAATTGACGCAATTTTTGGTTCAAATAAAAGAATTTAAATTAGTTTGTGGAAAATTTTCCTTGAGTTTGATATTTATTCTTTTAAGAGAAAAACTAAATTCTTTCTTATTTGAAAAGATTTATTTTATAAAGCGATTCGGTTAGAAACTAGTGTCGTAACCAAAACCTGATTGAGTAGGTTAGCAACCAAGACCCATCCCTGTTGTAGGATATATCCGAGTGGTTTTAACATAAGTCCTTGTGTATTATAAAGGTTTACAGTGGGATCCGATTACGAGGTTTCATCGTGAGGGACGAATTGATCTTACGTAGCGTAGGTTGTTTGGGTTGGAAGCTTGCTCAGGTAAGGGCACTTTCTAACGATATTATATGTGATTGAATGCATCTGTGTCTGTATTCATGGTTGTGTGCCCTTATGGGGATGTGTGATGATTGTGTGCCCAGTTGGGGATATGTGGTTATATACATGATGGTGTGCCCAGTTGGGGATATGTGATTATATTCATGATTGTGTGCCCAGTTGCGGATGTGTGTTTATGCTATGATGCTAAACTTGTGATGTGCATTCATATGATTTGTGATAAATATATGTTTTGCGGTTGATGTGTATGTCAAGGAGGACAACACGAGGTGTGTCTGAGCCACCTGTTGGTAATGAGAATTATTCATATGATTTGTGATAAATATATGAATTGCGATTGATGTGTATGTCGAGGAGGACAACACGAGGTGTGTCTGAGCCACCTGTTGGTACTGAGAATTATTCATATGATCTGTGATAGATATATGAACTGAATTGTGAATGGTGAATTGTGAATTGTGAATTGTGTTTATACATATTGTGTTTATATAAACTGTTGCATTTGCATGTGTGAGTCATGCATACCATAGTTGCGTGTAGGTAGTTGGCGCCGAACGGGCCAGGGTGATGGGTTCTGAATCATCACCTAATCCCGAAGGGAATTCTACTGCACCAGGTGATGTGACTGAGCCGTCATCGATCCTTTGAGATCAAATTGAGTCAGGAGAATGCGAGGGAGGCAACTCCGGGTGTTTGCAAGGGCAACACTTTTGTGTCTGCGAGGCAGCACGGTTAGTGAGGACCCAAGGGGGTATCACGACTCTCTGCGGAGAGGTAAAATTCTAGAATTCATGCATGGCGAGGGTACCCGACGAATTGGGACCACCAAATTCATATAGGTCTGCATTTAGGATGTGTGTGCATTGCATGGGTGTGTTAGATTAAATGTTTGTGCATTGCATTTGTGTGTTAAATTAAATGTTTGTGCATTGCATTTGTGTGTTAAATTAAATGGTTGTGCATTGCATTTGTGTGTTAAATTAAATGTTGTGATTGTTACATATATCATACTGTCACCTCATTTATGTTGCTCTGCATATCATATTGTCATCTCATTCATGTTGTTATGTATATCATGTTCTACTGGCATGTGTGTATTCTTCCATATATGCTGTTTTTAGATCGTGACCCTCTACTATTATTATGATGTGGCTAACGACCACCCAGGGTTAGAAGTGGTGATAGTTAAGGTATCCAGGTGTCGTGAAGGCTTGTAAGATGCGATGTCTTGGGGCTAGGAATTCAAGATCAGCTTAGGGTCATGCTTTGAGGTTGTCCATGTTGTTGTTGCTGTTATTATTAAGCTGAGTGCTTATTTGTATGTGTATGGACAAATATTTTTACAGTGGGCATTACGCTGGTCCTATGTATGGAAAAGACTTAGATCGAAAGCTCGTACTCTGATTAATCATTTTTATTATTTTCCTGAAAAGACAGTTGTCAATATTATGTATGGCATTCAAAAAAAAAATATACACTCCCGCTGTTAAAAATCGGGGTGTTACACTTATCTACCCAATTCTCTCACATGTCGGATATATAGTTTTGGGTAGCATAACGGCCCTAGAATTTATAGATTATACCCTTGTTTTACCATTAGAAGGATCAAGCCTTCCTATGGTAATCCTTCGGGATAAGTCTCATCTGGGTAGGACCCTAGTAACAGCCCTTGAGGGTTGAATACATAGGGTCTCCCATGAGTTGGCAAGGGGTAGGCTAAAAGTTCTCAGAGTCTCGGACCATATCCAAATCATCCTCTACGTTAGGGGCTAGCCCTTCTATGAGGACACCTTTGGAAGGATCTATTCTGAGTGTGGCATCAATGAATTATTGGGGATGTCACATCCCCCCCAAAAACATTTCCGTTCCACGTCCTAATCTAGGGTTATACTCCAAGCTTGGGTTTTAGCTTCACACATCATATGCCCCAATCCAATGCATGATGACAAAATAAAACAAAAGGATCAAATATAATAAATAAGCAAATATATAAAATAAAACCTGAGAATAATAAAAAGAAAAAAAAACAAAAAACCATAAACACCCAAGACAAACAAACAAAACCCTAAAGCCTAAAGTTAGGAGGGACTCTCTTCAGGGAGGCGTCCCCAGCAGAGTCGCCAGCTGTCGCGGCCGACAAAATTATTCGAGTCGCCACCATATTTTTTTAAAAAAATAATGATAAACCTAAAAATCCTAAATCCCAAGGACAGAGATTCCTAAGGTTCGGGAGTCGGTTAAGTGAGGGGGAGGTGTTAGGCACCCCTCATTTCCATTGTACTCAATAGGATCCTCCTTATATTTTAGAGTATGCTTGTTTGTTTGTCTAAATGATTTATTTACAAAAGAAACCTAAGTTTTTTTTATTAATTATACTCGCTAGGGTTCACAACCCTATGCCTACGTACCCTCATTTTGAAGGATCAGAGTAATCGTAGTTCACCTCCCCTATTCCTACCCCTAATCCTAATCCCAATCCTAATCCATTATTTATACTCTTGGATAAAGAGTTATATCCCCAAATCTATTATTTATATTCCTAGATAAAGAGTTCTATCCCTTAATCTATTATTTATACTCCTAGATAAGGAGTTTTATCCCTTAATCTACTATTTATACTCCTAGACAAGGAGTTCTATCCCTTAAAATCCCTTATCCATTGTTTATACTCTCGGATGGGGAGTTCTATCCCTTAATCCCTTATCCATTGTTTATACTCTCGGATGAAGAGTTTATCCCTAAAAACCCTATCCATTATTTATACTCTCGGACGAAGAGTTTTATCCATTAATCCCTTATCCCTTGGACTTTATTTATACTCTTGGAACCTAAGAATTTTATCCCTTATCCCATCCCTTATTTAGGCTCTCGGACCAAGAGCTTTATCCCCAAGTTTAAATTCCAAAAAAACCTTTTATATCCCTTAAAATAACTTTCTAATTTCCAAAGAAAAGTAAAATATAATGTCCAAAATATCACCAAGCTAAAGATAGCAAAGTAGACCTCCCAAATTATTCCAAATAAAAATAGTTTCTAAATTTGAAATGATCAAAAATAAAAGTATTTTAATCCCTAAAAAAACTTTTTATATCCCCAAAAATAAATCTCCAAATTTCCATAATAAAACAATAAAAATCCCAAAAACCCTTACATTAAAACTTCTTAACTACTCCAATCCCAAAAATGTAATTTCCCACTTCAAAGTGATCCTAAAGAAACTTTAATCTAAAAAGTTTAAATCTAATTTAAATTATTTTTATCCCAAAACCCAAATTTTTTATCCCCATTAAAAAAAATACCCTTTTTTAAAATACATCCCCCACTTAGTGTTTTTTTTATATAAAAAAAAAATACCAAAATATCTCATCCCAAAAATTTCAGAGAAAAAACCCAATTCTCTTATATAAAAAATTTTCCCTAAAGAACAAAGATAATATATAAACTATTTATTAAAAATAAAAAATTTAAAACAATACAAAAAACTTGATATTTTTCCTAATATTAAAAAAAATCCCTAAATCCCATTTTAACTCCTAATTGACCATTTAAATCCTAATTAACTAATTAAATTAAGTTATTAATTTAATTAGTTTAAAACCATGGGGGTGTATTTTCCTTTGGAAAAAGGCAATAGGGCTTCTGGGGGGTGTCAACAGGGATCTGGGCGCAAGGCCCAATCACCAAAAAACAATGCCGAAAAAAAGAAGAAAAAAACTCATGGTGGAGAGAGTCAACGGTTGACTTTCTCAATACCCCTTGATCATGATCGTACAGGTTAAAACAAAATACCATCTCATCCATTGATTTTACATACCAAACTAAGTAGTTTGAACGAACGGTCCAGATTTAGAATTACCATACGCCTTTAAGGGCATGTGTACGTGGGACATCAGTTGACCCCTAACGGTCAACTTGATCTTACCGTCTGGAGGGCGCCACTTGGCGTAGATCTAAGGTCGCACGAAGGGAGTATATAACTCCAAGTTCTCTAATTCTCATTCTCATTTTCATTTTTCTTTCTCTCTTTAACTCACTCCGTCTCTCTCTAACTCGCTCCACTCTCTCGCTTCTCTCTTCTCTTTCTCCACCTCTCCGACCACCAACCAAATGGCCTCCGGCCACCACCAAATGCCACAAAACCCAGATCTCCAGTTGAAGTTCAACCGGGATCTTCATCCTTGTTCATCTAGGCGATGAACATGTACCCAGAAAACCCAGAACCCCAACCCAACCTCTTAACCCTAACCTAAACTTACGAACCCTAACCCTTTCCCCACCTAGATCTCTTGGTTCTTTAGGGTTCGCAAGGAACCCTAAGAACCCTAACCCTACTTTTCATCCAAAAACCCAGAACCCTATGAACCCTATGGGTTCGGCGAAGAACCCTAAGTTTCCAAACGAACCCTAACCCTTAACCCATGAACCCTAGGGTTCAAACCTAACCATAACATTAAAAATTTTCAGAAAAACCCAAATGATTCTGAACAAGCAACACATAGCAATCGAGCAATCTAAAGCTAAGTTTTTTCAATTTACCTTCCGTGCAGTGAAACTGGTAGTATTTTATACTATTATCCTTGTATTCCTCTTCTAATCCTTTTCCTTTTTCTTTTACAGGTTTGATCCGTCTCCTTCTGGGTTACTCCGTCTAGGGTCTCTCCGTCCAACCTTTCCTCTATTTTCTCTTAGGTTTTTATAGGCATTAGAGATTAGGTTTAGATTTTAATTCGATTAATCTTGTTTTAGGAAATTTCCAATGTAACTTGATTATTTGATTTTAATGTAATTTTTAGAATTAGGGTTTCAAATTGCAAATGATAGATTCAGATTATAATTAGGATTTTGATTGTAAGATTAATGAGAAAAGATTAGTTATTGATTTTGTGTTAAGAATCAAATCCTGTTTGATTCAATTTTCCCATTCTCTGCGCGGATTAGGGTTAGTGAAATGGTTGAGGAAGAAGGAGGCCCACTCGGGTCAACAAATTGACCGAGAAAAAATAAAAATAAAAAATAATAAAAATAAATAATAATTATTAATAAAATAATTCTAACCACATTAATAAACAAATAGAATAATGATAATCGTAAAATAATAATACTAACAACCATAGTCTTAATAGACTAAACCTAAATTGATGATAAAACCTTAAATATAAATAAATAAATTCCATCAATAAAGATAATAATATAACAATCATATTAATAATAATATGAACACATACTAATCATAGATAAATAAAAGTAATACCATAGTCTAAATATCACTAACCTTAATAAAACCTAATTACTAAAGACAACCCTAAGGTGCACTTGTTCGGATTCAACCTCAGTATGAATTTCCTTAACCTTTCAAACAGCTTTTCCATATTCACCAAATGCTCTTCCTCCGTCTATGACTTCGCGATCATGTCATCAACATAGACCTCGATCTCTTTGTGAATCATATCATGAAAGAGAGTCACCATAGCCCGCTGATAAGTTTCCCCAGTATTTTTAATCCAAAGGGCATGACCTTGTAGCAAAAATTTCCCCACGGTGTTATGAATGTCGTCTTCTCCATGTCCTCTGGGGCTATTTTGATTTGGTTATACCTAGAGAAGCCATCCATGAAGGAAAATACAGAATATTGAGCAGTATTGTCAACTAACTCGTCAATATGGGGAAGCGGGAAATCATCTTTTGGGTTTGCTCTGTTCAAGTCACGATAATCTACACACATCCTGATCTTTCCATCTTTCTTAGGTACAGGAACGGTGTTAGCAACCCAAGGAGGATAATTCGTCACAACAAGAAAACCAGCGTCTAACTGCTTCTGAACCTCTTCTTTAATTTTAACAGCCATGTCCAGTCTTGTTTTCCTCAAATTCTGCTTAACTGGAGGACAATCCTCTTTGAGCGGTACCCGGTGCACAACAATATCCATATCGAGCCCAGGCATATCTTGGTAAGACCAGGCGAAGATGTCCACATACTCTCGTAGCATTTCAACCAATCTTCCCTTTACACTATCTTCCAAAGCAGCCCCAATTCTGACTTCTTTCTTCACATTCTCGATGCCCAAGTTGATAACTTCAATGTCCTCCTAATGAGGTAAGATGATTCCTTCCTCCTGTTTTAGAAGTCTGGCCAATTCTTCAGGCAAGTCACAGTCTTCGTCAGCCTCTTCTTCAGCCTAATAAATGGGATTGTTGAAGTCATACCGAGCGATAGCTGAATCATGGTCGGTGGAATCTGAACTGATAAACCTGCATGAGGGATGTTTTAGGTTTATTATGAATGTAATTATGAACAAACAAAAAACACATTTCCATTTTACTTTTAATAAATGCACAAAAGTAAAAATGAAAGACAAGGATCGCAATATTTGAATGTGAAAACGTTCTTCATTAATGATAAAAATTTAAAGTAAAACATCGTGGCCCTACAGAAATAATCGTTACATCTTGGGCAGAATGCAGGATTGAACATATACAAAAACAAGAACAATTACTCTTCACACGAGACTTGGACAACTTCCTTAGTAGACCAATTATGCAGCTCCTGGCCAGGAATGTACGGGCGGATCCATTGGTCCATGCCACAATCACTGCCACCCTCGTCGTCTCCGATGGAATTAATCCTGTTAAAGAAAACACCCGCACTAGTGAACTGAACCTGGCCACTATACTTTTGAGGTCCTTGAGATGACTTGGACGGCTTGTATCCCAGCCCATATTTATTCTTCTTCATCTGCCCATCTATTACCTGTCCCCATTTCTGAGAATTGCCAAAATCTACCACAACGCGTGCGTCTTTGAACAAAGACATAGAAACTTCGGGTTCATTAACCTCCACAGGAGGCTTATTCAAGATCTGAACAGCTTTAAAACCCTGGCATAAATTTTCATGTATCTCTCAATCCACCTCCACGTACTTGAAAGTTGACAAATGACTGACCATTATATCTTCTTCCCCACACACCGTAACAACCTTCCCTTCGGCCATATACTTCAGCTTCTGATGTAGAATAGACGTCACTGCCCCAGCGTGGTGAATCCAGGGGCGTCCCAACAAATAACTATATGTCGGCTGTATGTCCATGATATAGAAGGTTACGTCAAAAACCTCTGGTCCCACCTTGATGGGTATCATAATCTCTTCCAACACCGAGCTTTTAGAGCCATCAAAGGGTCGTACCACCAGATCATTGGGTGTACAAATCAACCCTTGAGTATCAAGTTTCATAAGCGCTTTCTTGGGAAGAACTTTTAATGAAGAACCAGTATCCACCAACACGTGGGATAACAATGAGCCTCTGCATTCTATAGAGATGTGTAGAGCATTATTATGGTTTCTCTTTACGAGGGTCAAGTCCAAATCCATAAAGCCCAAACCGTTTCCAGCATTTACATGCGCTACCACGCCCTCAAGCTGATTCACCGATATTTCCTGTGGTACATACGTTGCGTTTAACACCTTTAACAAAACATTCCTATGCGCTTTTGAGCACATCAACAAAGACAGAATATAAATTTTGGAAGGTGTTTGATGTAAATGGTCCACGATTTTGTAGTCACTTTTCCTTATTATTCTCATGAATTCCTTAACCTCTTTCAAGAAAGCCTAATCAACATTCTTTTGTGCAGAATCCTCCACGACTGGCCTCTTCCCAAAATTGTCAACCACCTATTTACCTTTGTCCTGACTTGTACTATCGGTGTTGTCATTAGCCGGCGAAAAGAATTTGCCACTTCTGTTAATGGCCCTAGCTTCCACAACATTTTCAGCAATAGGTCCTACACCCGATAGACCTACCAGTTCCTGCTTCTGCCTGTTGCAAAATACCTCGGCCCCATAATTCCACAGGGTGGCCTTGGTGCTTTCGTAGGGTATTGGCCCTGAGATGGTGATAACAACCTGCACTTGCCTCACCAATGCTGAAATATTGATTGTCTTGTATGGGATAGATATTGTGGCGACATCTTCACTGTAATTAACAACCTTCCTCTCGCTATTGACCCGATCAAATTGTAACAGCCCGTCATTCATCAACCTCTGCATAGTCGTCTTCAAAGAAACATAACCCTCAGGTTACACCAAACACTCTTGGCAATTATCTGAACATCCTGGAAAAACCCCATTTTTCAACAACCTCTCCTTGACTACTGACAGAGAAGTTTTCAACTCATTCACTTTCATTATCAGATCCAGTGGTTCCCCATCATCTATGGCATTCGACCTTGCCCCCCATGATTGGGCATAGGGTTTTAGATTACATTCGGACTATCATTCGTAAAATTGATGGCTTTGGAATCAAGAAAATCTTGAACTTTATGCTTGAAAGCCTTGTATTTATCGATACTGTGACCCAGAGCTCCTGAATGAAACTCGCAGCATGCGTTGGCATCATACCCAGGAGGCAGATCGCCCGTGGGTGGAGCCAGTGTTCTTGTTTGCACCAGCTAGAGTTGTAGCAGATGTTGGAATAATTGTGCGTACGACATAGGAGGTGCATCAAAATGCCTGTTTTGGTTGAGCCTGTCTTGATACCTGCGCGGAGCAGGATCTTGTTGCTGCGGCATGGCCGGAATAGCCATGGTAGCAATCTGTTGGGTGTAATTCTGACGGGCCTTGCCCTTACGCCGATTTGAAGAAACTGAATTTGCATCTCCTTCTCTTTTTCCCCCATATGATTTCTTGTATCCTCCAGCTGAGGATCCATTATTGCTCGGTATCTTGCCAGACTTGATACCGCTTTCAACTCTTTCCCCAGCCAGAACTAGATCAAAAATCCTGCCGATAAACATCCCACCAGTCTCTCATAATACGGCCCTTGCAGTGTGGCCATGAACATATCCATGAGTTCTCTCTCCATCATTGTAGGTTGAACCCTAGAAGCCAGCTCACGCCACCTTTTGGCGTATTCCTTGAAGCTTTCATTATTCTTTTGTGACAAACTCTGCAACTGCATACGATTGGGATCCATATCCGTGTTATACTGATAGTGTTTAACAAACACCTCGGCCAATTCACGCCAGCTGCGGATATGACTCCTTTCCAACTACATATACCACTCCAGGGGTTCCCCAGCCCAGCTATCCTAGAAGAAGTGCATCAACAACTTTTCATCTTCAGAGTAAGAAGACATTTTTCTGTAGTATGCCCTGATGTGGGTCTTAGGGCAAGTAGTTCCGGTATATTTGTCAAAAGAAGGAGCTTTGAATTTATGCAGAATTTTTACTCCGGAAACCAATCCCAGGTCAGCCATATCGAGCCCCAAGGAATTCTGATTCTCATACACTTTCATTCTCTCCTCAATCAACTTGAACTTTTTGTCTGCTTCATTTGAAATACCAGCATCAGCCCCTTGTATCGAAAACACATCGTCCTGATGATATTCCCATTGAGGGCCTCATGCACCATGCATTGCCCTATACTGCCAGCCCCACCAATAATAAACGGAATACCTCCAGCTGGTCCTCCGCCCGAAGGAATGACAACAATGGGAATAGGAGCACCTCCGCTTGGAGGAAGAACATGAGCACCAGCCTGACTACCTCCGCCCGGAGGGATGACATGAACACCACCGTGAAGAACACCTTCCTCATCAACACGTGCAACTAGAGGTTACACCAAAGTCCTTAGCTGCTCCTGTCCTTGAGCAACACTTTGCATCATCTCCATGAACTGGGTCATGCAATTACGAAAGTCCTGGAGTTTGGCTTGCACTTGTTCCATTGCTTTTTGCTGGTTCTGACGAGTGGAATAATGGTGGAGATGATGATCAGCAATCCTGTCTGACAAATTAAACAAGATAAGAAATTCAGTAGTGAACACTTGTTATGAAAATGAGTATGAAAATGCGAATGTAAATGCAAATGCCATGTTTAATAATTTCCAGGGTATATCCATATTTTGATTCCAGTCCTGATCGGGCGAGGGATCAGATATAATACTAGGTAAATAAAGCCGGAACAGATAGATATTGCAGAGAAAATACAATTGGAATAAACACCATTGAGAAAATATTGCTGAAACAGATATGTCGGAAACAAATGTCTCATTATATTATGCTTCAGAAAGTCATACAAATGATTTTGGTATAACCAATGGTGAGTTCATCAACAAGCCTGATGGTAAACACAATAGACGACAAGATACAAATATAAATCAATCCCAAACCTCTAACCCATATAAACTGGTCTTGACCTCTTCGAGAAGGGCTTCAGTGTCGGGATGAGTTGGTTGCTCTGTTAGCCCTCTAATCAACTTGTTCCTCCTCCCAATGCCTTGGTTTAGCTTGACAATGTGCTCTGTGCTATCGTCGTCTCTGGAGATGTCTCCAAGCTTTGACTTCTTGATCCTGGCTTGAACCTTGAGCTCTTAAATCTCCTTCTGAGCTTCCTTCAGTTTTTTGGAGAAGTGCTTCTTGCCTTTTTTTTCTCCTTTTGGAGATCTTCCTTTAATTTCCCATTTTCAGCCCTGATTTCAACCCACTTGTTCTAAGAGTCAGCAAGCTTAGCATTTGCCTCGGCCAAGTGTTGCTTAGTTTGCTTGTGAGCCATTGCGGAAGATTCAACAGCCAACTTAGACTTGCGATAAAACTGAGCCCAGTCTGCAAAGTCCTTCTCCTTCTTTGTTAGCATCTTTGTGGCATCTTGAGCCTTACTTTGCAATCCCAGGTTGGTATGCAAAGCGTCTTGAAGACGACTGCTCAAGTTGGAGTTTTCGACACAGAGCTCATTCACCAGAGCTTGCAGCTTGTTAAACTCTTTAATAGCAACAGTAGCGAGTTGCTATATCATTAATGGGCACAAAGGTGGCTCCCTTGAGAACGGCAAGAGCACCTTGTCCACTTTCCTCTGGATCCACTCAACATAAGAAGGGTAGGCCCTACAGTCACCCTTTCCCAGAATAGTTTTACCCTTCTTGTGAATATGTGCCCAAGCACTCACAGCTCCCCTCAACATCTCTTGGTCTTCAGCACCATTAAAGAACAAAGATTCCTCAACGTCTCGGTCTTCAGGAGGACTATTCAAAGCATATCTAAACTGTCGGATGGCCAAAATAGGGTTGTAATTGATTCCACCCTTCCTACCCACCAGAGGCACATTTGGAAAGTCCCCGCAGCTAGAAATAATCTTCGTACCCAACAACTTATGATCAAACCAGACGATGTTGTCAGCAGTCATCCCCATTATCCATTTAGACCATTCCAGAGAAGTCTTTGTGTCGATGAAGGCTCCAGTCTGAGGCAGATGATTCAGAAACCAATCGGACAAGAGCGGTGTGCAACAATTCACGAACCCTCCTCTTCTCTTCTCGTTCTTGAAGTGCACCGAATGATAGAAATCACCAAGAAGAGTAGGAATTGGATTTTTCAGAATGAAGATTCTCACGGCATGCATGTCCATGAAGTCATGTATGTTGGGAAACAAGACAATCTCGTAGATGCATAGAGCCAAAATAGCATTGAAAACAGTGCAACTCTTGGCGTAGGCATACTCTCGAGCTTGGCTAACCAGAAATTCCAACTGAAAACCTTTAAATCCACCCTTATCGGCGATGTTATCACTCAGCACTGACTGACCCACATGCAGGGCAGCTGAGACTTACTCTAAGCTTGGATACTCCTCAGAAAAGAATGGTACCTTTGGCTTGATAGATATCCCCAGGATGAAAGAGAGCTCTTTAAGTGTTGGCGCTAGAATATAATCCGGAAAGATGAAGCAACGCAGCGGAGGCTCATAAAACTGCAATAGTGTATGAAGAACGTCGTGCTCGTACTTTGTGACATTACGGAACACAGTCAGTAACCTCCCATACTCCTTTATGAAATCAGTAAGAACCCCATGTTCAACTATATCAACCATTTTATGAAGCAAGTCTAGAGACGGTCTTGGAAATCTGTATGCCACATTGTTCTTCCTCTTAGTATCCATCCCTATAGAACCCACTGACCAGAATCAAAAGTAAGATATGCACCTAGAAATGAAAAAACATGAATGTTAGGGTCTGAAATGATGCAATGTAAAGGCATGGTATCAGAGGTCTATATATATCTGGACGTGTCTGTGGTGAACTGTGTGAATAGTATCTGTGTAGAACTGTGAATAACAACTGATTGAATATAATATGATGAACTATTCACTTCTGAAGAATACCATAAAATCGGGTAGGTTGGAAGTCAAACTTACCTGCAAACCTGTAAACACCCAGCCCTTCTCACATGTGAGTTCTAAGTCTAAGGATCCTCATAACGTTGAAAGTGCTTGAGATCAAAAACCAAAGGGAGGAAAAATATAATCGCTCTCCAATTGGCAAGATCAGAACATGTGGGGAAATCCAAATCCCAAAACCACCACCAGAGGAAGTATCACGCATAATCTCGCAGAGGGGGCCGCCGTCTTCAGCTTCAACAAGCATAAGCACTCAAAGATCCATTCCTAAAGTTAAGAGAAAGAGGAAAAAGTGGCATCGAGGCAAGGCTATAGAAGTGGGAGGTCACTTGTTGCAAAAAGGGGACTCTATCTATGCAAAAGATGGTTTCCTTGTTTCAAAAAAGATAAGAAACAGGGTGTGGAAGCTGAAGCATCGACCATAACAAGGCGAATGAACCATCGAGCCATGCGACGTTAAACGAAGCGCTACGTGGGAGGCAACCCACGCTTTTGATCATTGTGAGTCATACCTCTCTATCTCTCGTTCTAAAACATTGAGGCCAATGTTTAGTTCTAGTGTGGACAATGTTCATTAAAATTCAAAAATTTAAAAAGTCATTTATTTTGGTGTGGAAATACCATTTATTACCTTTTAATCTTCCAACAAAAGCAGCCCCCTTTGCATAAGCAATCATTTCACATCTTTACTACCACACGCTACCTCTATTTTGCTTCATATTATTTGTTCGTCTTCTCTCCCGGAAAAAGAAGCTCTTCCAATCTTTTGTCAATCAGCTGCAAGGAAGTAACAATGTCTCAACAACAACCTTCTCCCTCCAAGAAATTTGCTACCAAAAATCCTTTGCATGCTAAATCTAGGGTTTCTACTGACGAGGTCTCGCTTGATGATGCTCTAGTCGTTGTGCCTCTATCCATGGTTCCTCTCTCTGGTTCTGAAAAGATATGACCAAGAAAGCTGCAGGCGAAGAGGTCTACACGTCCTAGTACAGGTAAACCTTCTGATCCTTCTGATTGTAGGAGGTATGATGATAGTGAAGCTAGGAGGGTTGTCACTGGAACTTAGTTTGGAAACAAATATGTTCCTGGGAATTCTACTTCACTCCCTCAAGTTGATAAAAATCAAAGTGAGGAAGAAGAGTATTCTGTGGATAAGAGTCTAGACATGATTGTTACAAAGGTTTTGGAAAAGGGTATTTCAGTGGCGGGGATATCTAGGCCACTTGCTCAAATGTATGCCTCTCACTCAGAGGGAAAGAAATATGATAGGCAAACTGCTGAAGACAATCTTCACAGGTTGGCTATGTCTGTTCTTGAAGATGCAGGAACTGAAGCTGGAGCTGATGTTGAAAGTGATGTTGGAACATCACCTGCTAAGAAAGGTACTTCTAGTCCTAGAGGAAAGAAGCCAGTTGATGTGGTGGATGTGGATGATTTGTCAGATAATGAGATAATTGCAAATGTGGTGCCTGGGATAGCAAAAAGGATGAAGACAAGAAGAGAGAAGGCTGTTGCTATGATAGGGTCTCTTGGTAGTGGTAAGAAGAAGTCTGTGGTTGGTCCTACAAAATCATGGAGCAAGGTGGCTACTAGCTCCAAGAAAAGGAAGGCCAGGTCAGACTCTGACTCAGACTTTGATGCTGAGGAGGATGTCCAGGACATCAATCCTGAGAAGAAGGCTGCTTGCAAGAAGATTGTTAACAAAGTTCCTGATGTCCCTTTAGACAAAATTTCATTCCATTCTGTTGACAATGTGAGTAAGTGGAAGTATGTTTATCTAAGAGGAACTGCTCTGGAGAGAGAGCTTGGTAAAGATGCCTTGGAGGTCAAGGAAATCATGGAGTTGATTCATGTTGCAGGATTATTAAAGACTGTGTCAGATTTTTCAAAGTGTTATAATGTGCTGGTTAAGGAATTCATTGTGAACATTCCTGCTGATATTGCTGATGGTAGAAGTGTGAATTTCACGAAGGTTTATGTTAGGGGCAAATGTATTCATTTCTCTCCCAGTGCCATCAACAAGTACTTGGGAAGGAGTGATAAAGAGGAGTGTGAACTGGAGGTTACTGACAACCATGTGTGCAAGGTGATCACTGCCAGTCAAGTGACTTGTTGGCCCTTGAAAGGTAAATTGCCTGCTAGACAACTAAGTGTCAAATATGCAATTTTGCATAGGATTGGGGCTGCAAACTGGGTACCTACAAATCACAAAACTACCGTAGCTATAGGGTTAGGAAGGTTCTTCTTTGCTGTTAGCAACAAGGTCAAGTTTGATTATGGGAATTACATCTTTGATCAGATTGTGAAGCATGCTACAACTAATGCTGTTAAGAAGCCTATTGCATTTGCTTCCCTTATTTGTGGAATGATTTTGAATCAACATCCTAGAATCTTAACTAACTCTGATATTGCTTGCAAGAGGGAGGCTGCATTGTCTTTGCATCCTAAGCTGTTTATAGGGAATCATGTCCCAGATATTATTTCAACATCAGGCACTGGTGTCAACAAGACATGCACCAAAAATGATCTGATCAATAAGTTGAAGTTAGCATGTAAAGATCTAGATGTTGTTATCAACACCAGCGCTGCCAGGAAGATGAGACTTGAAAATTTGATTAAGTCTTTAGAATAGGGTGAAGGTGGTAATGTTTCAGGTTCTGAGGAGGGTGGCTCAGCAACTGATAATGAGGGTGATGAAGATGCTTATGATGATTTTGAAGAAGATTGATTTTGCTGGTTATGTTGGATATGTTGGTGTTTTCTTTTTGTTTCTTTTTGGTTTTCTTTAGGCACTTATGTGTGCTGTTCTGGATTTCTGATGGCACCTGCGTGTGCTTGGTTTGTGACTTAATTTGTCTGTACTGCTCTTGTTAATATCTTCAATATGATATATTTTGCTATGGTTATCTTGTTGGACCGACTACTTCTTCTCTAATCTAACAATGACAATTTGTGACTGACTACTTCTTCTTTAATTTGTCCAATTATGGCTAAAAAGGGGGAGATAAAGTAGACTAGTAGTTTTTTTTTATAGCTAAATGGTTTAATGGTTTTCTTCTTGTTGGCTTAAGGGGGAGATGCAGTAGTTTTTGAGTGATCTGTGTTAACTCAAGAATGTCAGTGTTGTATGTTGCTTTCTGGCCTGGTATGTGTGGTTCCTTGGCTTGAGGGGGAGCCTTTGTTTTGTTTAGTGCTATTGAATGTTAGTGGTATGGTGTGTTTGGTTTGTTTCTGCTGCAGGTATCTCTGATGTGTGCTGATGTTGTTTAACCAAAATTAGCCAAAGGGGGAGATTGTTAGTTCTTTTATTGGCAGCAATTTTGGTAAAACTATGTGTTTGTTCAAGATGTCATGTCGGATGTCTTAACATGTGCTTCTAACATTCTGCATGTGGTGTGTTGCAGTTTCTATGCATGATGTCAAGAATGCCTGAATCCCTTCGTCATTCATACGTTCGGGTCCAAGAAGATTAAATAGGGGCATCTGTAATACCCAAAATTTTGACCACTTAGATTTCCCATCATTGTGAAAATCATCATCACAATATGGAGAAACCATCATACTTCATCAGTCTCCCCAAAGATGGGTGAGCATCCAATACAATCAAAATTAGGGTTTCAAGCCCTCTCTGAGTGCTTAGACAAAGGATCAATCAAGAAATGACATGATCTTCAACTTGTATAATCTCTTAAACATCCACAATGGATCAAAAAGGACTCCCACTTCAAGGATTAAGCACAAGGCTGCTCCCTTCTAGGTGGATCAAGTCTCAAGATCGACAGTGTCACCAAATTAGGGTTTTGGTCGACCAGGGCCTCCAGATGGAAATTTTCATCTGGGCACAAGGCAATGATCCAAAACATAACCTAATATACTTCATGGAACCTCATGAACCCATGCATCAAGTCAATTTTTCCTCAGGGGACGCATTCATCAAAAATCTGGAATTAGGGTTTCTTGACCTAATTCACCCCTAAGTTGACTTTTGGAACAAACCATGAGCCAAGACCTCAAGAGATGACTTGAGGGTCTCTAATATACCATATTGATCCATTTGGAACAATGGATTGATCCAAGAAGCTTGAGCAACAAGTCTCATTTTCATCTGCACCACAATTAGGGTTTTAAGGGAAAAGTCAACTATAACTTTGACTTTTGACCAGGACATGCTCCCAAACCCTAATACATGATTGAATATACCCTATGACACCCATGGAACATGTCCATCAAGTTTGATTTAGGTCAAGGACATGATTTCCTGAAGAATTGCACAGTTTGGAATTCATCTAATAAAAAGTCAACTGTGCACAAAAGTCAACCTTGACTTTTTGAGATTTTTCACCAAAATGGATTTTTAACCCTAAAATGATGTTAATGTATGATTTGAATCATCATTCATCAATAAAAATCAAGAAAAGTGAGATAACTTGTAAAAGGGGTAACCATAAAACTTAGAAAATTTTCTAAGTTAAAAATAAAGTGGCAAAGGTACCAACTTTGGAGGACCATAACTCCTAAACCACAAGGCCAATTTTTCTCATCCAAATATGGATTTGTAGCCCTCATTATCACCTACAAAAACTTCAACTACAAGTCATTCCAATTCATTAAGGATTTTGAGTTATGGAGTGATCAAAGTGGCTGAAAAGTGAAAATGTCACTTTTTCCAACACTTAGTGAAATTTTCACTAAGTCAGATTCTGCCTCACTTTTTGCCAAATGTAGGGGGATATTTCACTTGGAATCAAAAGAGATCAAAACCAAACTTGTTCAAACAGTTGTTGTATCATGTAAGAGCTTTCCAAAATGGCCAAGAACATTGCCAAATTCAACTTACATCATGAGATACAACATTGGCAAGTTGCCTTGCTGAAATCTGTCAAGGCAAGGCAGAATTTGCACTTTGGCTCGATTTGCCAAAATCAGCCAATTTCAATAGTTCCTATCCACTTGGACACCTCAGAGGATTGAATCCAAAGGGGACAATCACTGAGCCAAGCCTCAAAGGTCCAAGGAACAAGGAATAACATGTTGAACCTAGAATGGCCAAAATAGGGACAAGACTTCAAATTTGGAATGAGGCATTCAATGGAACCATCAAGGTGGCATGGACTGAGCCATTCTCATCTGAAATCAGTCAAGACTTATCCAAGACCAAGGGGACCAAAGCTCTGTGCCCTAACCTCTAGTCAATGGCTAGAGGAGACTTGAATTCTCATTGGACAACATTGGCCAAACCTACTTACCAGCTGCCATGCACTATTCCTTGCAAAACAAACTTGCTCTACTATAAATAGAGCTCAATTGTGGTCAGTTTGAGTGCACCAAAGCCATCTAACAGATGCTTTCATCAAAATCTCTTTCTCTTGGCAAAAATGCCTTTCTTAGCAAGGTAGTTATCGGGTTTTGAGTTTGAGAGCAATTCTGCACAAACCAATCACTCACACACCTCACATACATCACATATGAGCTGATCAAACACTCACATAACTTCTGAAACACCAATTTCACAAAATCACTTGCCATCCACACAAGTTTGAAGTGAAGTTGCAGCTGAGATGCCATAAACTGATCCAGTCCATTTCAATTCAATCCAAGTGTTCAAACACACTCCATATGGTGTAGGGAAGCTATCCAGATCATCACAACTTGTCTGTAACACCTCCAACTCAAAATCACATCTGCTCTTGCTGTCACGACTTGGAGGTAAGCACATACTTGGTCATCTCTCAATCTATGCATATTTCCTCGCACAATAATTTGGCCATATGTTCATAATCATGCATGGAATGTTTTCCCTCAATTAATTGCATTGTTTGAATCGTGTATCAAAAATCCTAGCCTTCATGCAGAAATTAGGGTTCTTGAGGTTTCTTCGTGATTTCTTGTTGTATGTTTAATTTAAATGAAATTAAAGTACATAGACATGATCGTGAGGTTGAGGCGAGCATAATGATATGTGGATTGCATGATATGATTACGTATTCATGGAGATTGGATAGAAAACGCAAATCTGAGAAACCAAGAACACGCGCGTGTTCTTCAGCTTGTTCTTGGCGCCTTTTTTTCAAATTCAAATATTTGAATTTTGTGATTTTGTTTAATTGATTCAAAAATTAATTTCTCTCTGAGTTTTAATGATTTTGAGTTGATTCTTTTTTTAATAATTCACAAAAATGTTAAAATATTTTATTTTATCACAAAATCCCAAAAATATTATTTATTTCATATAATTGATATTTTTGTAAAGAATTAATATTTTGATTGTTTTTGGCATTTTAAATATTTTTTCTACATTGATTTTGCAATTTTTAATGCTTTCTAATTATTTTGTAGGTCAATACTTAATTTTTGAAGCATTAATCCAAGATCACAATTTGTTTTCCATGTGTTAAACAATTTTTGATCATTTTAATTGAATTTTTATTCAATTAAATACATTTTGAAAACAAATTAGGGTTTTGGATTAATTCAACCCTCATAAATCATTTTCAAAACACTTTGGGCCTCTATTAGAGTGTAAGACCCAATCCTTTTTTGACCAAACCATCTTTGGGCCTCACTTATTGTATAAGTCCCGATACCGTCAAAAAACAAACGGCGCGATCATCGCCTTTTCAAAAATCATCTGGGCCTACCCTCGAGTAGTAAGACCCATTTATTTTTCTCAAAACTCTTTGGGCCTCTTGAGAGAGTGTAAGACCCATTCCCCCTTGTACAAAAACTTTTTGGGCCTCACTTATTGTATAAGTCTCTCTGTACAAGTAAACGGCGCGATCATCGCCCGTTTAAAAATAAAAACCGTCTGGGCCTACCCTCGAGTAGTAAGACCCATTTCTTTTTCTTCAAAACACTTTGGGACTCTATTAGAGTGTAAGACCCAATCCCCCTTTTAACCAAAACATTTTGGGCCTCACTTATTGTATAAGTCCCTCTGCGTTAAAAGAAAACCTCGGCGCGATCGCCATTTTTAAACGAAAAATCATATGGGCCTACCCTCGTGTTATAGGCCCCTCTCTTTTCTTTAAACCTTTTTGGACCTCTTGAGAGAGTGTAAGACCCATCCCTTTGTACAGAAAACCTTTTTGGGCCTCAGTCACTTGTATAAGTCCCTCTGTACAAATTCAACAGTGCGCTCACTGATAAAACCCTGGGCCTCTCCTTGAGCTGTAAGCCCCAAATCTTTCTTTTTCAAAGCACTTTCTCCTTTGATTTTGAATATACTGTTGTTTTTAATATTTCTTTGTTGAACAACTAACCAAACAGCATGGAAGCACTACAACCGAGTAAGTGGTTATCGCTTTCATTTACTGCTTTCATATTATAAACTGTATTGTGGGGCTGCTCACTGTAAGTCTCCTTTCATAAACTCATATCTACTGTGTAATAATAGTATAGATATTTCGAGTTTCCCCGGCAACTACGTCTAGAACTAGGTGACGCCGTTTCACTTATTCGTAGAAATAGACGCCTAGATCCCCAATAGGAGCACCAGATACAGTCTTCTCTTCGGCTGTCCTCCTTAGGAATCGTCAAGAAACTCTACTCCCCAAGATGAATGTATTCTCCGTGAATGTCATCTTTGAGTTTCTTCCTAATTCTCGAACTTTCCTGACTTGATCTATTCCTTGTGGATAGCTTGCCTTGAATGTCTCGGGGTTTGGGTACCCACTACGGTCATAATCTTGGACCTTAACTAAGGAACCCTCTTTAAAAGTTAAAAGTCGCTGGATAGTAAACCTCGCACATTTACCAGTGGTTTTTATCTTTAAAAGAGTCATCTCTCCCAATGGAAAGGAGATGATGGACCCACGGGCTTCTTAAAAGCATCGGCCTCCTCTTGGGCATTATTCAAGGACACTACGGCTTCTTAGAAGTATTCACAGCATCCTCTTAGGCTTCGTATAATGATCTCTTCCTCCGGGAATGATAGCCTCCTCTTGGGCTTCGTACAAGGACCCGTCGACTTCTTAAAAGTTTCCAGCCTCCTCTTGGGCTTCTTACAAATTGTCCCGACGACCTCCTAGAGGTATAGGAACAGAACATAGTCATCCTCATAGAACAATCCTTTCATAGAGTCTACTACTGTTTCTCGAAGCATAGTACAAAAGATAAAACTCTAGACACGGACAGTCTAACTTCCTTGAGTCTCAAAGACATTCTCAAGCACCCTTCGTTAAATAGGAAGGAAACCCGCAGACTCGGACAGTCTCAATACCCTTTGGATTTCCCGTTTCCTCAAAGAGAAGGAAATATCCCTGATCCTCAAATCAAATCCCTGAGTACATTGTTGCTCATATAAGAACTGATTTTCTCTTTTAAAATCAGTATATTGGATCTGTCACTCAACTGAAACAGTTACATAGCCTCCATCTCGGGCTTCGTACGAGATACCAAAATTCTCCCCAGTGGAGTCAAAACAACCTTTTCGCCTCTCTCTCAGGCTTTGTATGAGATACAAAAACACTCTCTTACTGAGTATAAAAGATTCTCCAACTGAGTCAACTCTTTGCTAGCCTCCTCTTAGGCTTTGTATAACGATATGCCCCACTGGGTCAAAAACTTTTAGCCTCTCTCTCGGGCTTTGTACGAGACACAAAAATAGCCTCCTCTTAGGCTTTGTATAATGATTTTCCTAGCGGAAATTAGCCTCCTCTTAGGCTTTGTATAAGAAAACCGCTGGTTGATCCAATCGACCTTTTAGCATCAAAGTTGTGCCTCGTTCACAGTACACAAACATCAACAACTCCTTTCCCTTCATCTAATCGCTGTAAGCGGCAAGCCTCTGGATCATCTACATCCATGCCACTGTCCCTCTTTTAGCATGAGAAATTCCTAAGGAAAGATGGCATTGCTCTACACTGAGTTAAAGTCTTCTCCTTCAGGTTAAAACCCTTTCTTCGGAAATTATGGAATTGCTCGGATCCGCGTATCCCAGTTAAAGTAATTCTCCTTCTCCCCTCTTTAGAGATGACAAATTCTCTCTAAAGTCGAGGTCTTTCAGCTTCACGTCTTGGGCTTTGAACAAGACACAAATAGACCTTTTAGCTTCACATCTTGGGCTTTGAACAAGATACAAATCACCTTTCGCTTCATGTCTTGGGCTTTGAACAAGACACCAAAACACCCATTTCCTCCCATAGAATAGGAGGAACTACGAACGCTCTGATTTCCCTGTTTCGGTAAACGGGAATACGTAGGCATAAGATCGAAAGAAAAGATCTTAGCGAGCGCAATCAACAAAAAACCCAAATCCCATATCTCCGTCAATTAAAAGCAGTATTTCAAAAGCACCAGTCCTAACATCCTAATCCTTATTCCCCGCCAGAAACCTTTTGACCAAGCCCTAGAAAGAAAGAAACCTGTATTGGCGAAATACGAATAACCAGTACAAAGGCCCCCCCACATTGATAGCATCCGTAACCTAACAGACCGCTGTTTAAACTCAATATGCAAGCAGGGTTAATTGGAGACATCTATTTCCCTTCCTTATTCAGCTCACAATAGGATAAAAAATGAATCGACCTGTAGTTTAAAGCTCAAACCGTAGAGAGCGACCAGCGCTTAAGAACCGCGTCCAAAATCGCTCGCTACAGAAAAGTGGCGCCCACCATGGGGCCGGTTCTTTCCTTCTTACAATTTAAACCTTGGGTAAGTCATTTTCATGGCGGTGGCCGCCAACAGAAAAGTGGCGCCCACCGTGGGGCCAGTTCCTTTCTTTCTACTTCTCTTGTGTGAAAGATTACACAAACGGCGACTCTGCTGGGGAGTCTCCTTTTCTTCCTTAGGGCACCATCTCTTAGGCAGGGAACCACAGATTGGGGCTTCCGCCGGGGAACCCATTTCTGTCAGGAACTTAAGAATCGTAGCTTTATAAGTCTAGGATGATTAGGACAAATATATATACTGCTTTTCCTAATTGCTATACGTGTTTATTTTTCTGCTACTGGGAATGCGTGTGATGCCGCATGTGGTGAGATTGAGTATACACTTAAGAAAAGCCAACCTTTTTCGTAGTGCGGAAGCTATCAGAAATAGCTGTTACGCGATACTACCCTCATTTGAGGCTGGTGATCTATTCTCGGTGAATGGCACTTACTCTAAGATTGCACACAACTCGCTGGCGATCCGCTTGTTGTCTGCCTTCCTGGGAGGAGCTGATGATAATGAGTACAGGTACAAAAATCACCCTAGTATAAACCTTTGGGGATGGGTAGAGCCTTGACTTCATGACAACGACCCTTTGACCCCATGTTTTTTCTATGTTTTTGTGTGCTGCATTCATGCATCCATTTAATAAAACATTAAAACATTCAAAAAAAAATTCTCTTCTAGTCTCTCTGTTTTTCAAATTAAACTAAGACTGTGATTGCAAATATCAGAGAAAAAGATTGCATTAATGGATTTCGGTAGAAGGAGAACTCACCAGTTTACCTTCAAGGTTCCAAAACTAGGGGATTTGAGAAAGTTAGCGAGGATGATCGTTAACCCAGAGGCTTTCAGAGCCAAGCACGGTGGTTTGCTACCACTGTTAAGAGTCCATGTGATTGAGGGAATCATGGATGCGCTCATTCAGTTCTACGATCCGGTTTATCATTGTTTCACATTCCCGGATTACCAGCTATCACCAACGCTGGAGGAGTATTCTCATCTGGCTGATTTACATATCACTGATCGAGCTCCATTTTTTGGACTGGAAGAAATTCCAAAGAATCGGACTATTGCAATAGCAATTCATTTGGACGAGTCTGAGGCCAGGACTCACATGACCACTAAGGGTGGCATCCAAGGTTTGCCAGCCCAGTTCCTGACAAAGAAAGCTCTGTACTTTGCTAGTATAGGGAACATGACTGCTTTTGAAAGCATCTTTGTCTTGCTCACCTACGGATTATTTTTGTTTCCCAACATCAATAACTTCGTCGATATCAACGCTATTAAGGTTTTTCTTATTGGAAACCCTGTACCGACTGTGCTCGCAGATGCGTATTATTCTGTACACTTGGGAAATTTGTACAGCGGAGGGGAGATCACATGCTGTGTACCTTTGCTCTACAAATGGTTTATCTCTCACTTGCCTAAGGCTGCTGCTTTTTGGGATTGTAAGAGTGTCTTACGTTGGTCGCAGAAGATCATGTCCCTCACCAACTCTGATATAGATTGGTGTAATAGGATTTATGAGGGAATCAGAATCATTGACTGTTGTGGAAACTTCCCCAATGTACCCCTCATAGGAACTAAAGGAGGAATCAACTACCATCCAGTATTGGTTCGCCGTCAATTTGGATACCCGATGAGACACATCCCACTGGGTGTTCATCTGGAAGGTCTTTTCTTCAAAGAAGGAGAAAGTGACAGAGCACTAAAGATGGAAATAGTGGATGCTTGGAAACAGGTTCATAAGAAAGGACGAGAGTTTCTGGGAAAACCGGACTGTGTCTCGGTTGAGCCTTATCTCCATTGGGTACAAACTAGAGCTCTCAAGCTAAAGATGCCTTATCCTCGTTACGGAATTCTTCCACCAAGGGAAATTGTCATGTACTTCATGACGGAAACTGAAAGGCTTCAGGTTACTCTCAACAAAGTTCAAAAGGAGAGAAGATCTTGGAAGAACAAGTACCGCACCCTCGACGTAGAGTGTATCCAAATACAGCAATTACTAAAAGAGAAAGATTGCTCTGATTGAAATTTTGGAGCAGCATGCTGTAGAGAATCAAGATGACCAAAGGAATTTGCTCGCTCCTTTCACCTGGCAAAGGAATGACAACCCGACAACGGCCCAAGCGCCCCGGTCAAAGAAAAGGAAGATACCAGGATCAGCACCCGGTTTCTCCTCAGAGAGGACTCGGGACCCTTTAGCTTAGGTTTCTGTTTCTGCACTTTGTAATCTACTGTATTTCCATTTCTGTAATCCTTTGAATTTCAATAAAAAGGGGTTTCCCCGCCGTTTGATATTTGCAATCTAATTGTCGAAGTTTATTTTAATTAAACCTAAAAACAATTAATATAATCATTGCATTCATCATTCTCACATCGCGTATTCTTCTTCCCTACGAATCTCACGTTTGTGTCTCGATTCTAGAGTCAAACTGTCTCATTCGTATAATACTCGGGCCAATCGTCAGAAAAAGATGGATGATCTTGAGGAAGAAAACAGAGAGTTGAAAGAAGAGATCGACACTCTGAGAGAGGATATGAGAAAGCTTCGTAACGACATGCAAGCCATGGAAGAAGCTCAGCTACAAACAACTGTGATCTCAGAGATCACCTCAACGCCCATCATAGAAAAGTATGATACTAGGTATCAGATGCCGAAAGATCGTCCTTGGGGCATGCCTGTTAACTATATCCCGGAAGGATATGTTCCACCGATCACTGAAGATCAGGGAATCGCAACAGAAGCCGCTGGGCCTGAAGGTTACAAACTTCGGGAAAGCGAAGATGCCAGGGGCATACTCAAGACTCCTGAAGGTTACAAACTTCGGGAGGCGCCAAGACTTACTGCCGTAGTCACGGTACCACCCCCTGTGGTGCACACTGTCCCGGAAGGACAGATTCCACCAACACCTTCTGGTAAGAAGGAAACTATGTTTGACAGAATGGAGGAATTCCAGGAGCAGTTCTTGGAAATGCAGAAAGAGCTGCAAGCCATTCGCGGTCATGATCTATTTGGAAAGGACGCCGCAGACCTCTGCTTGGTCCCAAATGTGAAAGTCCCGCACAAGTTCCAAGTGCCCGACTTTGAAAAATACAAGGGTAACTCTTGCCCTCAAAGCCATCTAGTGATGTACGCTCGGCGGATGTCAGCCCAGACGGAGAATCAGGACCTGCTGATTCACTACTTCCAGGATAGTTTAACCGGTGCCGCACTCAAATGGTACATGGGTTTAAACCGTACTACGATCAGTACATTCAGAGATCTTGGTACTGCCTTCGTCCAACAATACAAGTACAATTTGGACATGGCACCCGACAGAGATCAACTCAGATCAATGTTGCAAAAGGAAAAGAAAACCTTTAAGGAGTATGCTCAAAGGTGGCGTGAAATTGCCGCTCAAATTTGGCCACCTCTTGAGGAAAAAGAGATGACAAAGATCTTCTTAAAGACCTTAAGCTCATTTTACTATGACCGAATGGTTGCCAGTGCGCCCAGTGATTTCACCGAAATGGTCGGCATGGGTGTACGTCTTGAGGAAGCCGTCCGAGAAGGACGTTTGGTAAAAGACACTGGATCAACGAGCGGTACTAAAAAATACGGTAGTGCTCTCCCTAAGAAAAAAGAGCAAGATATTGGGAATATCTCTCTCGGAAAGCAAAGGCGTCGTTATCAGCCAGTAGCAGCTGTTACTCCTGCTATCGGCCCAGCGCCTGTTCCTATGTATCAACCTCAGGTTGCGCAGAGCCAACCTGACCAACAAAGGACACAACAGCCTCTTCAGCAGGCTCGTCCTCCATATAACAACAACCGTACAACACGGCCACCAGGATTTGATCCTATACCCGTAACGTACGCAGAGCTGTTTCCGTTACTGCTAGCCAAGGGGCACATCCAGACTAAGTCTCCCCTTTCAGTTCCGGAAAATCCGCCTTTCTGGTTTAAGGTGGATCAAACATGCCCTTATCATCAAGGAGGTTCAGGGCATAACATTGAGACTTGTCTCAATTTCAAATCCGACGTGCAAAAGCTTGTTAGGAGTGGGCTCTTATCTTTCAAAGATACGAATCCTAATGTTCTTACGAACCCGCTGCCTCAGCACGAGAAAGCTGCAGTCAATCTGATTGAGAAAAAGACTAACAATGTCTATCAAATTCATGATGTACTCTTATTGGGGACCAATCTGGTCAAGATGCATTGTAGACAGAGTGGATATGGCCATGTGCCACCTCATAATTATCACTAGTGTGATATCTGCTCTAAAGATAACCAAGGATGTTCTATAGTGCAAGCAGCTCTACAGGACCAAATGGATCTTGGATGGATCCAGGAGCACCGAGTTCGTGGAGTTAACATGGTCTCTACGAATTCTAACATCATTCAAAACCACGACATCCGTGTGATGAATGTCAACTTGGTGGTGATGCACTCAAGGCAAAGCCAGTATCATAATCTACCGCGGCACGATTACAGTTCCTGTCTGATTTGCTCGGTAAACAAACAGGGATGCTCTTTCATACAAGAGGCCCTCCAGCGTCAGATGGATCTTGGATGGATCCAAGACTACCATGATAGGAACTCCTATCAAATCAATATGGTTCAGATCTTTGATATCCGCGTAATGAATACCAATCTGGTAGAGTTACATGCTGAGCAGGTCCGACTTGGATTCTTAATATCACACAATTATCAAAATTGTAAAGCGGGTTGCGAAAATGATCGAGGTTGTACCCTTGTCCAGGAAGCACTTCAGCACTTGTTAAATCACTGGTGGATGCCAATCTATATGGACGAAGATACTCAGCAGATTAGTATCAATAATAGGAATCCTACTCATCGTCAAAGTCAGGATGTCCGATCAATGGAAGGTAACCTAGTGAGGTTACATTGTATTCAAAGTGGGCGTGGCCAGGTGCCACCACACAGCTATGACAGTTGTAGCGTCTGTTCGGAAAGTAACCAAGGGTGTTACCTTGTGAGAGCAGCTCTTCAGGGTCAGATCGATCATGGAGAAATTCATCCATATCCAGGTTCAGGACCCATCATTTGGTCGCCGAACTACCTTGCCGATCAGGTTGAGGATGTTGTCACGATCTCTGGTCATCACAGGACCAGAGATGTTTTTGCCATCGTCCCTCTACTTGACGAATCTAGAGTTCCCAATCGGGAACGGATCGAGGTTACTTATGATGGTCAGAAAAATCAGAAGGTTCCCATAGTCATCTATCTACCGGGACCACTACCGTATGAATCAGCTAAGGCAATCCCTTACAAATACGGTGCAACAATAATCGAGAATGGAAAGTAAATTCCATTACCCTCCATCGTGAACATTGCAGACATCAGTCGTGTAACACGGAGCGGTCAAATCTTCAACCAAGGGGTTGGAGAATCCAACAAAGAAAAGGAACTTCCGGCGGAAATTCCTGATCCACCAGTCGGTCAATCTGGTAATCCCGACCTTTCAAAAGACAAAGATGAGATGCTAAAGCTCATCCAAAGGAGTGAATATAACATTGTTGATCAACTGTTACAGACTCCTTCAAAGATCTCAGTATTATCACTGTTACTCAGTTCAGAAGCACACAGAGAGGCTCTACAGAAAGTCTTGGAGCAAGCCTTTGTGGAACAGGATGTAACAATCAGACAATTCGATAGCATTGTCTCTAACATCACTTCCTGCAATAATTTGGGATTTAGTGATGAGGAATTACCTGAAGAGGGTCGCCGTCATAACATGGCGCTCAATATCACAGTTAACTGCCAGGGCGATGCTTTAGCCAACGTACTGGTAGACACAGGGTCAGCCCTGAATGTTATGCCGAAGTCCACTTTGACGCAATTATCATTTAAGGGCCCTCCGATGAGAGTCAGCGAGGTCGTCGTCAAAGCATTCGACGGATCTAGAAAAACAGTTATCGGCGAAGTGGATCTTCCCATAACTATTAGTCCTCACACTTTCCAAATCACTTTCCAGGTCATGGATATCCGGGCAACGTACAGTTGTTTATTAGGAAGACCTTGGATACATCAGGCTGGAGCGGTTACTTCAACCCTCCACCAAAAGCTAAAGTTCGTCAAGAACGATCAACTTGTCACGGTTTGTAGGGAACAAGCCTTGCTTGTGAGTAACCTATCATCATCTACTTGTGTGGAACCCGAGGAGGTTATTGGAACTCAGTTCCAAGCACTATCGGTGAGCAAGGACAGTCAGTTCAAAGAAGGAACTTCAATTTCTTCATACAAAGATGCTATCAAAGCGGTCGAGAGTACCGATACAACAGGATGGGGACGGCTTGTCATTCCTATTGACAATAAAACAAAGAAGGGTCTTGGTTTTTCTGCAACCTGTACCCAGACAGCCGCCAACGATGAAAGTCTTCATCCCCTTCAAAACTTCTTCCACAGTGGAGGTTTTCTTCACCCAGTGTCTCAGACAGTTCATGCTATCAATGAGGAAGATCCCTCTGACACAGATGAAGAATGGAAGTCCTACCTTAACAAGGACGGCTATATGTCTCAGAAAGAGGTGCCTATGCCTTTTTGCTTTCCTACAGAAAGTCTGAGATTTATACCAAGATCAGATGTCGAAATGATCTACGGGGATTGTGATCCGGAAGGATGTCGTGCTCCGCCAAATTCATTAGAGGAAGACACTCTGATGAAAGAAAACTCTGATCACAATTACTATGGCCCGATGGATGGCCTGCTAATGTGGCAGCCTTACCCAGGAAACTTGGGGCAAGAAAGTCAGCCGAGTAACGAAACTCAGCTGAGCATCATTGAACAGAATACCTGTGTCCCCGCCATGTCATGGGATCAACATTCAGGTCATTCGGAAACTACTCAACATGAAGATGAATTCGCAACGTTTGCAGGACTAGAATTCATCAACTATGCTTTTCCCGAGGTCAACGTCATCGAGAGAAGGGACTCCTCCAGTTCCAAAGAAGTTTGGGACACTCTGGGACAACCAAGTGGAAAATTCGACTATATGGTCAAGTACACCGCTCCCGAAAGCTCTCATATCAGGCTCGAAGACATCCAACCAACTGGATGGGGAGATACAGTTGAGAGCACCAACGCTATGCAAAATGCAACAGAGGAATCCTCCTACGACAATTCTGCTTGGGAGACAGATTCCATTGATCCTACTCCACCAGAAATCAGCGTCATTTCTGAAGACAAATCAAGGAAGGTGCCAGACTTTGTGATTCACCGAGGAGTTCGCCGCCAATGGGTTGCTGTCGAGGTTCCGAAGGTCGTTCGTCGGTCAAAGTAATTGCCATCTTTAAACCTTTCACCCTGCCCAGGTGAAACAGATGTTTTGATAGGGCTCGTTTTCTGTAAATTTCCCTCTTCGCTTTGCCCGAAGCGACAAAGTTTTGTTTTATAGGGCTGTAGTTTCAAGAGTCGACTTGTTCATTAATAAAATAACGTCGTTCTATAATTTCCGCATTAATTGCTGTTTTCTCTTTTTGCTTTTTTCAGAAAATGGTAATCCTAAAAAACAATTCAAAAATAAAAACAAGCAGTAAAATAAATACACTGCACACACTTACATTTTCTCTATCTCTTCTAAACACGAATCATCACGTCATGCAGATTGCTTGTTTTAAACCCCGTTGAAACATACGATCCGATGCCTTCTCCCAACTTTGAGTTCTCGGTATTCGAGGCTGAAGAAGAAAATGACGACCAAATTCCAGAAGAGATCTCCCGATTACTCAGACAAGAGGAAAGGTCCATTGAACCTCACAAAGAGCCGTTGGAAACGGTAAACTTGGGTTCAGAAAAAGAGAGAAAAGAAATCAGGATCGCAGCATTGCTCAGTCCAACTGCCAGAGAGGGTTTGATAAAGCTTCTCAAAGAATTCCCTGATGTGTTCGCTTGGTCCTATCAGTATATGCCAGGGTTGGATACCAGCATCGTGGAACATCACTTACCGTTGAGATCGGAATGTCCGCCAGTAAAGCAAAGGTTGAGACGCACTCACCCAGACATGGCCATCAAAATCAAAGAGGAGGTACAGAAACAGATCGACGCGGGTTTCCTCGCTACATCTGAATATCCTCAATGGTTAGCCAACATCGTACCCGTTCCCAAAAAGGACGGAAAGGTCAGAATGTGTGTTGATTACAGAGATCTAAACAAGGCAAGTCCAAAGGACGACTTTCCTTTACCACACATTGACATGCTGGTTGACAGCACAGCAAAGTTCAAAGTATTCTCCTTCATGGATGGATTCTCGGGCTATAACCAGATCAAAATGGCGCCGAAAGACATGGAGAAAAATTTGTTCATTACCCCATGGGGTACCTTTTGTTACAAGGTAATGCCGTTCGGTTTGAAGAATTCCGGGGCGACCTATCAAAGGGCCATGACTACTCTGTTTCATGACATGATACACAAAGAAATCGAGGTATATGTCGATGATTTGATTGCAAAATCAAGAACAGAGGATGAGCACGTTGAACATCTGTCAAAATTGTTCAAACATCTAAGAAAATTCAAGCTACGCTTGAATCCTAACAAGTGCACCTTCAGTGTCCGTTCAGGGAAACTACTAGGGTTCATCGTCAGCCAGAAAGGAATTGAAGTTGATCCTGACAAGGTCAAGGCCATTCAAGAAATGCCTTCTCCGAAAACTGAAAAACAAGTCAGAGGATTCCTGGGACGTTTGAACTACATCTCCAGATTCATATTCCTTATGACCGTGACTTGTGCGCCGATTTTCAAGTTATTGAAAAAAAACCAGGATTGCGTTTGGTCAGAAGACTGTAAACTGCCTTCGACAGTATTAAGAAATATCTGTTGAATCCTCCGATCCTATCACCTCCAGTGGAAGGAAGACCACTGATCATTTACCTCACAGTCCTAGAGGACTCAATGGGATGTGTACTTGGCCAACAAGACGAAACTAAAAGGAAAGAGTCTGCCATTTACTATCTAAGCAAGAAATTCACCGACTGCGAGACTCGGTACACAATGCTTGAGAAAACTTGTTGCGCTTTGGCTTGGGCAGCCAAACGTCTTCGCCAGTACATGATTCGTCATACTACTTGGTTGGTCTCCAAAATGGATCCAATCAAGTACGTTTTCAAAAAAACTGCTCTCACGGGAAGGATTGCCCGTTGGCAGATGTTACTATCAAAATATGACATAGAGTACCATGCTCAGAAAGCCGTTAAAGGAAGTATTTTAGCCGATCATTTGGCTCATCAACCGATTGACGATCAAGAATCAATCGGGTTTGACTTCCCAGACGAAGATGTCATGTATCTAAAGATGAAAGATTGCGATGAACCGCTACCCAGTGAAGGGCCAGAACCAGGTTCCCAGTGGGGACTTATCTTTGACGGAGCAGTCAATCATTATGGAAACAGAATTGGGGCAATCATTGTTACCCCTCAGGGTTCCCACATTCCTTTCACTGCCAGACTTACGTTCAAATGTACGAACAACGAGGCCGAATACGAAGCTTGTATTATGGGTCTCGAAGAAGCAATTGATTTAAGGATCAAAAACTTGGACGTATACGGTGATTCAGCCCTGGTTATTAACCAGATAAAAGGAGATTGGAACACATACCAATCAGGATTGATTCCTTACAAAGACTATGCAAGAAGGTTGTTACCCTTCTTCAACAGAGTCGACTTTCATCACATCCCTCGTGATGAGAATCACATGGCTGATGCATTAGCCACTCTCTCTTCCATGATTAGTGTAGGTCGATGGAATGACATACCTAAGATCGACATAATGCGCCTTGAACGGCCCGCTTACATCTTCGCGATTGAAGCAGTCATAGACGACAGACCTTGGTATCACGATATCAAATGCTTCCTTCAGAAACAAGAGTACCCATCTGGGGCACTCAGAAAAGACAGGAAAACCCTCAGAAGATTGGCTGGAAACTTTTTCCTGAGCGGTGACACTCTTTATAAGAGAAATTTTGACATGGTCTTGCTCCGATGTGTCGACAGACCAGAAGCAGATATGCTCATGAAAGAAATTCATGAAGGATCCTTTGGCACTCATGCCAATGGACACACAATGGCGAGAAAAATTCTCAGGGCCGGGTACTATTGGTTGACAATGGAATCCGACTGCTACAAGTACATGAGGAGGTGTCACAAGTGTCATATATACTCCGACAAAATTCATGTACCGCCATTACATCTCAAAGTTCTTTCTTCCCCGTGGCCTTTTTCCATATGGGGAATCGACATGATTGGCATGATTGAGCCCAAGGCTTTAAACGGACATCGGTTCATCCTAGTAGCCATTGACTACTTCACCAAGTGGGTCGAAGCAGCGTCGTATGCTAATGTAACCCGACAAGTGGTGGTCCGATTTATCAAAAACAATATCATCTGCCGTTATGGTGTTCCAAGCGAGATCATTACTGATAATGGATCTAACTTGAACAATAAGATGATGAAAGAGTTGTGTGCAGAGTTCAAGATCGAACACCATAACTCATCTCCCTACCGACCCAAGATGAACGGAGCGGTAGAAGCGGCTAACAAGAACATCAAGAAGATTGTTCAAAAGATGGTTGTAACCTACAAAGATTGGCACGAGATGCTACCCTTTGCTCTTCACGGTTATCGTACATCTGTCCGTACTTCAACAGGGGCAACCCCTTTCTCTCTAGTATATGGCATGGAGGCAGTTCTCCCCATAGAAGTAGAGATCCCATCAATTCGGGTATTCATGGAAGCTCAGCTCACCGAAGCTGAATGGTGTCAAAGTCGACACGACGAACTGAACCTGATCGAAGAAAAGAGAATCACGGCACTATGCCACTGTCAGTTGTATCAACAGAGAATGAAGAGGGCGTTCAACAAAAAGGTCCGACCTCATGTCTTCAGGAAAGGAGACCTCGTGCTCAAAAAGATACAATCATTTCAAAGCTGGTAGAAGGATAGTGGTCGTTATGTTTCAACGTAGCCCTTTGCCCTGTAAATTACCGTTTTCTAACTTTGTATATACTCTTTGGAATCACGCGTTTGGCTGATCTCCATCTTATCAATAAAATTTGAGCCCTTGTGCTTTTGTTTGTAATTCTTTACTTGTTTTAGCTTTACAGAACGACGTTGTTTAAACTTAATCAGCGATTCTTGAAATAAAACAAAAATGAATTTACTTGTTAAAACTTTTTCTGCTTTTAAAATAAAGATGGCAATTTCTTTTGACTGTTGAACATCAGAAGAACATCGATCGCTTCTCCCGAAGTAAGCGAACTTCAAAGTGCAGAATCAAAGTACTCCTTCTAAGCCAGTACTCCTGAATGAAGGGATCAACTATGTCAGAGACCTTGTTTCGTCTGACACCCCTCGACCGAGTTCTCATCTCCTAAGTCCGATCAACATAGCTCCCAACGGGACTATCTCCCCTAAGCAAGGTGGAATTGCTATTTTGAATCAACGGTACTTCTTTGCCCCGCGATGGCCGAGTATCCAATTGTGTTCATCCATTAGTCTGTATGTCGCGTCTGTTTTGTCAGCCTATACATGCATACTTCATGCATTTTATTTGCGTTCGCATTTCGTATTGCATCACTATCACTTGAGTCGGTCTTGTCCCCTAGTGATAAACAGTTTTCTCAATCGAGTTTGTCAGTTCTTTCCTCGTCAGGAAGTGTTGCGTCTGCACAATCTCGCCACCAGTGTATCTTTAGATCAGAGTCGACACTTGGGCACTTTGATAACTTGAACCTCTGAAAAGCCAGAGAAAACTCTCAATAAACATCACTCTTCGCCATTGAAGATGATATCCTTGCTTTCCCGGATTAAGGAAAATCCACAGAGAAAGCCTCGTGATCAGAGATTCGGCAGCATGCCAGTTTTGCTCCGAAAGGGTCGTTGATGAAAAGGTCATCGACACCTCAAAATTGGACCCCATCATATGGCATTTCTCCGGGAAGATCCCGAGAAAAGTATGATGAAAGATCCCAAATGAAAACAGTCTCTCAAGAGACTCGCTTTCCCCAGTAGAAACAAATGGCGTCTCCAACAGAGAAGTTTGTACAACTCTACAACTCAGACGACTGGGTTCCCCAGCAAGTCTGACATCAAAACTTTTTCCACTCAAATGGCATCTCCCCAGGAAAATTCGGCGAGAAGTTTGAGGAAAGCCGCTATGAATAGCGTCCCTTGTCAAGAAAGTTTATTGACAAAAGAAACTAAGACCAGTTCTTGGTAGGAAACCAGGATCGAGGGGAAGTTTAAATCAGAAACTAAGACCAGTTCTTGGTAGGAAACCAGGATCGAGGGGAAGTTTAAATCAGAAACTAAGACCAGTTCCTTGGTAGGAAACCAGGATCGAGGGGAAGTTTATTTCAAAAGAGACTGAGACCAGTTCCTTGGTAGGAAACCAGGATCAAGGGGAAGTTTACCTTTTCTAAGCAGCATTGCTTAGCTAAAGAAGATGAATGCGTAAGCTACCATTCATAACCACCATCAAAATTTCGGATATTCCGATATTTAATCCTCTTGCACCCCGAATGCCCGAATCCCTTCGTCATTCATACCTTCGGGTCCAAGAAGATTAAATAGGGGCATCTGTAATACCCCAAATTTTGACCACTTAGATTTCCCATCATTGTGAAAATCATCATCACAATATGGAGAAACCATCATACTTCATCAGTCTCCCCAAAGATGGGTGAGCATCCAATACAATCAAAATTAGGGTTTCAAGCCCTCTCTGAGTGCTTAGACAAAGGATCAATCAAGAAATGACATGATCTTCAACTTGTATAATCTCTTAAACATCCACAATGGATCAAAAAGGACTCCCACTTCAAGGATTAAGCACAAGGCTGCTCCCTTCTAGGTGGATCAAGTCTCAAGATCGACAGTGTCACCAAATTAGGGTTTTGGTCGACCAGGGCCTCCAGATGGAAATTTTCATCTGGGCACAAGGCAATGATCCAAAACATAACCTAATATACTTCATGGAACCTCATGAACCCATGCATCAAGTCAATTTTGCCTCAGGGGATGCATTCATCAAAAATCAGGAATTAGGGTTTCTTGACCTAATTCACCCCTAAGTTGACTTTTGGGACAAACCATGAGCCAAGACCTCAAGAGATGATTTGAGGGTCTCTAATATACCATATTGATCCATTTGTAACAATGGATTGATCCAAGAAGCTTGAGCAACAAGTCTCATTTTCATCTGCACCACAATTAGGGTTTTAAGGGAAAAGTCAACTGTAACTTTGACTTTTGACCAGGACATGCTCCCAAACCCTAATACATGATTGAATATACCCTATGACACCCATGGAACATGTCCATCAAGTTTGATTTAGGTCAAGGACATGATTTCCTGAAGAATTGCACAGTTTGGAATTCATCTGATAAAAAGTCAATTGTGCACAAAAGTCAACTTTGACTTTTTGAGATTTTTCACCAAAATGGATTTTTAACCCTAAAATGATGTTAATGTATGATTTGAATCATCATTCATCAATAAAAATCAAGAAAAGTGAGATAACTTGTAAAAGGGGTAACCATAAAACTTAGAAAATTTTCTAAGTTAAAAATAAAGTGGCAAAGGTACCAACTTTGGAGGACCATAACTCCTAAACCACAAGGCCATTTTTTCTCATCCAAAGATGGATTTGTAGCCCTCATTATCACCTACAAAAACTTCAACTACAAGTTATTCCAATTCATTAAGGATTTTGAGTTATGGAGTGATCAAAGTGGCTGAAAAGTGAAAATGTCACTTTTTCCAACACTTAGTGAAATTTTCACTAAGTCAGATTCTGCCTCACTTTTTGCCAAATGTAGGGGGATTTTTCACTTGGAATCAAAAGAGATCAAAACCAAACTTGTTCAAACAGTTGTTGTATCATGTAAGAGCTTTCCAAAATGGCCAAGAACATTGCCAAATTCAACCTACATCATGAGATACAACATTGGCAAGTTGCCTTGCTGAAATCTGTCAAGGCAAGGCAGAATTTGCACTTTGGCTCGATTTGCCAAAATCAGTCAATTTCAATAGTTCCTATCCACTTGGACACCTCAGAGGATTGAATCCAAAGGGGACAATCACTGAGCCAAGCCTCCAAGGTCCAAGGAACAAGGAATAGCATGTTGAACCTAGAATGGCCAAAATAGGGACAAGACTTCAAATTTGGAATGAGGCATTCAATGGAACCATCAAGGTGGCATGGACTGAGCCATTCTCATATGAAATCAGTCAAGACTTATCCAAGACCAAGGGGACCAAAGCTCTGTGCCCTAACCTCTAGTCAATGGCTAGAGGAGACTTGAATTCTCATTGGACAACATTGGCCAAACCTACTTACCAGCTGCCATGCACTATTCCTTGCAAAACAAACTTGCTCTACTATAAATAGAGCTCAATTGTGGTCAGTTTGAGTACACCAAAGCCATCTAACAGATGCTTTCATCAAAATCTCTTTCTCTTGGCAAAAATGCCTTTCTTAGCAAGGTAGCTATCAGGTTTTGAGTTTGAGAGCAATTCTGCACAAACCAATCACTCACACACCTCACATACATCACATATGAGCTGATCAAACACTCACATAACTTCTGAAACACCAATTTCACAAAATCACTTGCCATCCACACAAGTTTGAAGTGAAGTTGCAGCTGAGATGCCATAAACTGATCCAGTCCATTTCAATTCAATCCAAGTGTTCAAACACACTCCATATGGTGTAGGGAAGCTATCCAGATCATCACAACTTGTCTGTAACACCTCCAACTCAAAATCACATCTGCTCTTGCTGTCACGACTTGGAGGTAAGCACATACTTGGTCATCTCTCAATCTATGCATATTTCCTCGCACAATAATTTGGCCATATGTTCATAATCATGCATGGAATGTTTTCCCTCAATTAATTGCATTGTTTGAATCGTGTATCAAAAATCCTAGCCTTCATGCAGAAATTAGGGTTCTTGAGGTTTCTTCGTGATTTCTTGTTGTATGTTTAATTTAAATGAAATTAAAGTACATAGACATGATCGTGAGGTTGAGGCGAGCATAATGATATGTGGATTGCATGATATGATTACGTATTCATGGAGATTGGATAGAAAACGCAAATCTGAGAAACCAAGAACACGCGCGTGTTCTTCAGCTTGTTCTTGGCGCCTTTTTTTCAAATTCAAATATTTGAATTTTGTGATTTTGTTTAATTGATTCAAAAATTAATTTCTCTCTAAGTTTTAATGATTTTGAGTTGATTCTTTTTTTAATAATTCACAAAAATGTTAAAATATTTTATTTTATCAAAAAATCCCAAAAATATTATTTATTTCATATAATTGATATTTTTGTAAAGAATTAATATTTTGATTGTTTTTGGCATTTTAAATATTTTTTCTACATTGATTTTGCAATTTTTAATGCTTTCTAATTATTTTGTAGGTCAATACTTAATTTTTGAAGCATTAATCCAAGATCACAATTTGTTTTCCATGTGTTAAATAATTTTTGATCATTTTAATTGAATTTTTATTCAATTAAATACATTTTGAAAACAAATTAGGGTTTTGGATTAATTCAACCCTCATAAATCATTTTCAAAACACTTTGGGCCTCTATTAGAGTGTAAGACCCAATCCTTTTTTGACCAAACCATCTTTGGGCCTCACTTATTGTATAAGTCCCGATACCGTCAAAAAACAAACGGCGCGATCGTCGCCTTTTCAAAAATCATCTGGGCCTACCCTCGAGTAGTAAGACCCATTTATTTTTCTCAAAACTCTTTGGGCCTCTTGAGAGAGTGTAAGACCCATTCCCCCTTGTACAAAAACTTTTTGGGCCTCACTTATTGTATAAGTCCCTCTGTACAAGTAAACGGCGCGATCGTCGCCCGTTTAAAAATAAAAACCATCTGGGCCTACCCTCAAGTAGTAAGACCCATTTCTTTTTCTTCAAAACACTTTGGGACTCTATTAGAGTGTAAGACCCAATCCCCCTTTTAACCAAAACATTTTGGGCCTCACTTATTGTATAAGTCCCTCTACGTTAAAAGAAAACCTCGGCGCGATCGCCATTTTTAAACGAAAAATCATATGGGCCTACCCTCGTGCTATAAGCCCCTCTCTTTTCTTTAAACCTTTTTGGGCCTCTTGAGAGAGTGTAAGACCCATCCCTTTGTACAGAAAACCTTTTTGGGCCTCAGTCACTTGTATAAGTCCCTTTGTACAAATTCAACAGTGCGCTCACTGATAAAACCCTGGGCCTCTTCTTGAGCTGTAAGCCCCAAATCTTTCTTTTTCAAAGCACTTTCTCCTTTGATTTTGAATATACTGTTGTTTTTAATGTTTCTTTGTTGAACAACTAACCAAACAGCATGGAAGCACTACAACCGAGTAAGTGGTTATCGCTTTCATTTACTGCTTTCATATTATAAACTGTATTGTGGGGCTGCTCACTGTAAGTCTCCTTTCATAAACTCATATCTACTGTGTAATAATAGTATAGATATTTCGAGTTTCCCTGGCAACTACGTCTAGAACTAGGTGACGCCGTTTCACTTATTCGTAGAAATAGACGCCTAGATCCCCAATAGGAGCACCAGATACAGTCTTCTCTTCGGCTGTCCTCCTTAGGAATCGTCAAGAAACTCTACTCCCCAAGATGAATGTATTCTCCGTGAATGTCATCTTTGAGTTTCTTCCCAATTCTCGAACTTTCCTGACTTGATCTATTCCTTGTGGATAGCTTGCCTTGAATGTCTCGGGGTTTGGGTACCCACTACGGTCATAATCTTGGACCTTAACTAAGGAACCCTCTTTAAAAGTTAAAAGTCGCTGGATAGTAAACCTCGCACATTTACCAGTGGTTTTTATCTTTAAAAGAGTCATCTCTCCCAATGGAAAGGAGATGATGGACCCACGGGCTTCTTAAAAGCATCGGCCTCCTCTTGGGCATTATTCAAGGACACTACGGCTTCTTAGAAGTATTCACAGCATCCTCTTAGGCTTCGTATAATGATCTCTTCCTCCGGGAATGATAGCCTCCTCTTGGGCTTCGTACAAGGACCCGTCGGCTTCTTAAAAGTTTCCAGCCTCCTCTTGGGCTTCTTACAAATTGTCCCGACGACCTCCTAGAGGTATAGGAACAGAACATAGTCATCCTCATAGAACAATCCTTTCATAGAGTCTACTACTGTTTCTCGAAGCATAGTACAAAAGATAAAACTCTAGACACGGACAGTCTAACTTCCTTGAGTCTCAAAGACATTCTCAAGCACCCTTCGTTAAATAGGAAGGAAACCCGCAGACTCGGACAGTCTCAATACCCTTTGGATTTCCCGTTTCCTCAAAGAGAAGGAAATATCCCTGATCCTCAAATCAAATCCCTGAGTACATTGTTGCTCATATAAGAACTGATTTTCTCTTTTAAAATCAGTATATTGGATCTGTCACTCAACTGAAACAGTTACATAGCCTCCATCTCGGGCTTCGTACGAGATACCAAAATTCTCCCCAGTGGAGTCAAAACAACCTTTTCGCCTCTCTCTCAGGCTTTGTATGAGATACAAAAACACTCTCTTACTGAGTATAAAAGATTCTCCAACTGAGTCAACTCTTTGCTAGCCTCCTCTTAGGCTTTGTATAACGATATGCCCCACTGGGTCAAAAACTTTTAGCCTCTCTCTCGGGCTTTGTACGAGACACAAAAATAGCCTCCTCTTAGGCTTTGTATAATGATTTTCCTAGCGGAAATTAGCCTCCTCTTAGGCTTTGTATAAGAAAACCGCTGGTTGATCCAATCGACCTTTTAGCATCAAAGTTGTGCCTCGTTCACAGTACACAAACATCAACAACTCCTTTCCCTTCATCTAATCGCTGTAAGCGGCAAGCCTCTGGATCATCTACATCCATGCCACTGTCCCTCTTTTAGCATGAGAAATTCCTAAGGAAAGATGGCATTGCTCTACACTGAGTTAAAGTCTTCTCCTTCAGGTTAAAACCCTTTCTTCGGAAATTATGGAATTGCTCGGATCCGCGTATCCCAGTTAAAGTAATTCTCCTTCTCCCCTCTTTAGAGATGACAAATTCTCTCTAAAGTCGAGGTCTTTCAGCTTCACGTCTTGGGCTTTGAACAAGACACAAATAGACCTTTTAGCTTCACATCTTGGGCTTTGAACAAGATACAAATCACCTTTCGCTTCATGTCTTGGGCTTTGAACAAGACACCAAAACACCCATTTCCTCCCATAGAATAGGAGGAACTACGAACGCTCTGATTTCCCTGTTTCGGTAAACGGGAATACGTAGGCATAAGATCGAAAGAAAAGATCTTAGCGAGCGCAATCAACAAAAAACCCAAATCCCATATCTCCGTCAATTAAAAGCAGTATTTCAAAAGCACCAGTCCTAACATCCTAATCCTTATTCCCCGCCAGAAACCTTTTGACCAAGCCCTAGAAAGAAAGAAACCTGTATTGGCGAAATACGAATAACCAGTACAAAGGCCCCCCCACATTGATAGCATCCGTAACCTAACAGACCGCTGTTTAAACTCAATATGCAAGCAGGGTTAATTGGAGACATCTATTTCCCTTCCTTATTCAGCTCACAATAGGATAAAAAATGAATCGACCTGTAGTTTAAAGCTCAAACCGTAGAGAGCGACCAGCGCTTAAGAACCGCGTCCAAAATCGCTCGCTACAATTATCAACTTGTGTGTTGATTATGGAGTCTACGAATTGATACTACTAATAGTGATTTTCCTCCCTGGCTTGGTAGCCCCCAGACGTAGGTTGTTAGACCGAACTGGGTGAACAATTCTCTGTGTTGTTTATTGTTTATAAGCATTATTACTATTATTGTCTTGTTCATACAACAGATATTGATGTTGTGACATCTCACTTGACATCACATATCTGATACCAGAATTTCAATTGGTATCAGAGCAGGTCATCCTGCTCTATATCTGGGTGAGATCTAGGGCTGTTACTTTCTGGTGCAATGGACAAGGAGAGTGGTGGATTTGTGAATAGACCCCCTATTCTAGATGGATCAAATTATGACTATTGGAAACCTCGCATGGTTGCCTTTTTGAAGTCTTTAGACAGCAGGGCTTGGAAGGCTATTTTGAAAGAATGGAAACATCCTGTCATTGTGGGAAAAGATGGTCAGTCAAAGCTGAAACCTGAAGAAGATTGGACCAAGGAAGAAGATGAACTTGCTCTTGGGAATTCGAAGGCCTTGAATGCCTTATTTAATGGTATTGACAAGAACATTTTCAGGCTGGTCAACACATGTGAGGTGGTTAAGGAGGCTTGGGGTATCCTGAAAACAACTCATGAAGGAACTTCTAAGGTCAAGATGTCAAGACTTCAGCTTCTAACAACAAAGTTTGAAAGTTTGAGGATGAAAGATGAAGAAACTATTCATGACTTTCACATGAACATACTTGAACTGTCAAATGCTTCTAGTGCCCTAGGAGAGAGGATGTCTGATGAGAAGCTGGTGAGAAAAATTCTCAGATCCCTTCCCAAGAGATTTGATATGAAGGTGACTGCTATAGAGGAAGCTCAAGACATCAGCCAGATAAGGGTAGATGAGTTGATTGGTTCACTTCAGACATTTGAATTAGGGTTGAATGACAGATCAGAAAAGAAGGCCAAAAGCATAGCACTGATGTCTAGTTCTGAAAATGAAAAGAAAGAGTGTGATATTGAAACTCATGAGGAGCCATCCAATGCAATTGTGATGCTGGGAAGACAGTTTAATAAAGTAATGAAAAGAATGGACATAAATTATAAACCTGATGTCAAGAACATCACATCTGACAGGTCAGTTGATCAGATGAAGAAAACCAAAGCAGAGGATAGGCCTAATAATGACAAAGGAATCCAATGCCATCGCTGTGAAGGTTTTGGTCACATCAGAGCTGAATATCCCACATACCTTAAACAGAAAAAGGGTTTGTCTGTTACGTGGTCTGATGAGGACAGTAAAAGTGAAGATGAATCAGCCAAGCATGTCAGAGCAATGACTGGAATATGTGAGTCTGATAATGATTCAAGTGATGGATAGATTACGTATGAGGAGCTAGCTGCATCATATAGAGAGTTGTGTATTAGAAGTGAATAAGTGTGTCTGATGGGGAAAAGAAAAAGAAAGTTATAGTACAACTAAAGGCTGAAAAGACTGATCTAGAGAAAGAAGTAAGTCTTCTAAACTCCAAGCTTGATCAAATGGTCAAATCTATCAGAATGCTAAACAAGGGGACTGATACCTTGGATGACATTCTTCAGATTGGAAAACTGGCTGGAGACATGACTGGGCTGGGATTTGAGGGTGAGAAGAAACCTTCTTCAGATGCTAGTTCTTCTGGTACAAAACAAAACCTGTCTCATAAGATGTTTCAACAACATGAGAAAGTTCATACTTCTGGACCCAAATAGAACATGTCCCATCAGATGTCGCAACATCATGGGAAGGTGCAGGTTTCTGGGCCAAATCATTTTGTGTCTCATCATCATAGCAGAAGACAGCCTCATCAGTATGGCAAAAGACAACCTCATCATCATGGCAGAAGACAACCTCAACAGTATGGGAGAAGACAACCTCGAGGGAGAAGACATCCCAATCATTTTAGAGGAGGATTTAAAAGGTGGAGATGTCATTACTGTGGAAGGTTTGGTCACATAAAACCTTTTTGCTTCAGACTGCATGGATTTCCTGAACCTGATCCTCAACCTAGACCAAATCAGAATACTCCAACAAGTGGAAAACAATGGGTTCCCAAGGTTGTTGTTACAAGCTTATTAGCTCACATGTCTATTAGAGCCTCAGCTATGGAAGATTGGTACTTTGACAGTGGGTGTTCTAAACATATGACAGGTGTCAAGAACCTGTTGGTGGATGTAAAATCTTATTCCACAAGTGATGTGACTTTTGGGGATGGAGCCAAAGGTGAGGTCAAAGGGATTGGAAAGCTGAATTGTTCAGTTGGGCCTAGTCTTGATAATGTGTTACTTGTTAAAGGGTTGACTGCTAATTTAATTAGCATCAGTCAACTGTGTGATGAAGGTTTCGAGGTCAGCTATACAAAATCTGAATGTTTAGTGACAAATGAAAAGAGTGAAGTTGTTATGAAGGGAGTTAGATCTAAAGATAACTGCTACTTGTGGGTTCCTCAAGAGTCCAGTTACTCCACCATATGTACTATTGCCAAAGATGATGATGTGGATTTGGACCATCAAAGACTTGGCCATCTACATCTGAAAGAGGTGAAACAAAGTCTGATTGAGTATAATGTCAAACATGATGTCATGACATCTTGCTGTGACATCCTGAGGGACACTAAGCACATTAATGTTCATCATCTGCTCAGAAGAGAGCTTGAAGAAAACAAGGTCATTCAGTTGGAACATGTCACTAGACAAAAGAAGGTTGTTGATATTCTCTCTAAGGATGTAGATGCAAGCCAATGTGAAACCCTAAGACAAGAATTGGAAATGTGTAATTATGAAGGCCAACAGAAGTTAATGGCGTGTGGGCAATGTTCATTAAAATTCAAAATTTTAAAAAGTTATTTATTTTGGTGTGGAAATACCATTTATTACCTTTTAATTTCCAACAAAAGCAGCCCCCTTTGCATAAGCAATCATTCCACATCTTTACTACCACATGCTACCTCCATTTTGCTTCATATTGTTTGTTCGTCTTCTCTCCCGGAAATAGAAGCTCTTCCAATCTTTTGTTAATCAGCTGCAAGGAAGTGACAATGTCTCAACAACAACCTTCTCCCTCCAAGAAATTTGCTACCAAAAATCCTTTGCATGCTAAATCTAGGGTTTCTACTGACGAGGTCTCGCTTGATGATGCTCTAGACGTTGCGCCTCTATCCATGGTTCCTCTCTCTGGTTCTGAAAAGATATGACCAAGCAAGCTGCAGGCGAAGAGGTCTACACGTCCTTGTACAGGTAAACCTTCTGATCCTTCTGATTGTAGGAGGTATGATGATAGTGAAGCTAGGAGGGTTGTCACTGGAATTTTGTTTGGAAACAAATCTGTTCCTGGGAATTCTATTCCACTCCCTCAAGTTGATAAAAATCAAAGTGATGAAGAAGATTATTCTGTAGATAAGAGTCTAGACAGGATTGTTACAAAGGTTCTGGAAAAGGGTATTTTAGTGGCTGGGATATCTAGGCCACTTTCTCAAATGTCTGCCTCTCACTCAGAGGGAAAGAAATATGATAGGCAAACTGCTGAAGACAATCTTCACAGGTTGGCTATGTCTATTCTTGAAGATGCAGGAACTGAAGCTGGAGCTGATGTTGAAAGTGATGTTGGAACATCACCTGCTAAGAAAGGTACTTATAGTCCTAGAGGAAAGAAGCCAGTTGATGTGGTGGATGTGGATGATTTGTCAGATAATGAGATAATTGCAAATGTGGTGCCTGGGATAGCAAAAAGGATGAAGACTAGAAGAGAGAAGGCTGTTGCTATGACAGGGTCTCTTGGTAGTGGTAAGAAGAAGTATGTGGTTGGTCCTACAAAATCATGGAGCAAGGTGGCTACCAGCTCCAAGAAAAGGAAGGCCAGGTGTGACTCAGACTCAGACTTTGATGCTGAGGAGGATGTCCAGGACATCAATCCTAAGAAGAAGGCTGCTAGCAAGAAGATTGTTAACAAAGTTCCTGATGTCCCTTTAGACAATATTTCATTCCATTATGTTGACAATGTGAGTAAGTGGAAGTATGTTTATCTAAGAAGAATTGCTCTGGAGAGAGAGCTTGGTAAAGATGCCTTGGAGGTCAAGGAAATCATGGAGTTGATTCATGTTGCAGGATTATTAAACACTGTGTCAGATTTTTCAAAGGGTTATGATGTGCTGGTTAAGGAATTCATTGTGAACATTCCTGCTGATATTGCTGATGGTAGAAGTGTGAATTTCATGAAGGTTTATGTTAGGGGAAAATGTATTCATTTCTCTCCTAGTGCCATCAACAAGTAGTTGGGAAGGAGTGATAAAGAGGAGTGTGAACTGGAGGTTACTGACAACCATGTGTGCAAGGTGATCACTGCCAGTCAAGTGACTAGTTGGCCCTTGAAAGGTAAATTGCCTGCTAGCCAACTAAGTGTCAAATATGCAATTTTGCATAGGATTGTGGCTGCAAACTGGGTACCTACAAATCAAAAAACTACCATAGCTATAGGGTTAGGAAGGTTCATCTTTGTTGTTGGCAACAAGGTCAAGTTTGATTATGGGAATTACATCTTTGATCAGATTGTGAAGCATGCTACAACTAATGCTGTTAAGATGCCTATAGCATTTCCTTCCCTTATTTGTGGAATGATTTTGAATCAACATCCTAGAATCTTAACTAACTCTGATATTACTTGCAAGAGGGAGGCTGCATTGTCTCTGTATCCTAAGCTGTTTATAGGGAATCATGTCCCAGATATTGTTTCAACATCAGGCACTGGTGTCAACAAGACATGCACCAAAAATGATCTGATCAATGAGTTGAAGTTAGCATGTAAAGATCTAGATGTTGTTATCAAGACCAGCGCTGCCAAGAAGATGAGACTTGAAAAATTGATTAAGTCTTTAGAACAGGGTGAAGGTGGTAATGTTTCAGGTTCTGAGGAGGGTGGCTCAGCAACTGATAATGAGGGTGATGAAGATGCTTATGATGATTCTGAGGAAGATTGATTCTGCTGGTTATGTTGGATATGTTGGTGTTTTCTTTTTGTTTCTTTTTGGTTTTCTTTAGGCACTTATGTGTGCTGTTCTGGATTTCTGATGGAACCTGTGTGTGCTTGGTTTGTGACTTAATTTGTCTGTACTGCTCTTGTTAACAGCTTCAATATGATATATTTTGCTATCGTTATCTTGTTGGACTGACTACTCCTTCTCTAATCTAACAATGACAGTTTGTGACTGACTACTTCTTCTTTAATTTGTCCAATTATGGCTAAAAAGGGGGAGATAAAGTAGACTAGTAGTTTTTTTTGTACAACTAAATGGTTTAATGGTTTTCTTCTTGTTGGCTTAAGGGGGAGATGCAGTAGTTTTTGAGTGATCTGTGTTAACTCAAGAATGTCAGTGTTGTATGTTGCTTTCTGGTCTGGTATGTGTGGTTCCTTGGCTTGAGGGGGAGCCTTTGTTTTGTTTAGTGTTGCTGAATGTTAGTGGTATGGTGTGTTTGGTTTGTTTCTGCTGCAGGTATCTCTGATGTGTGCTGATGTTGTTTTAGCCAAAATTAGCCAAAGGGGGAGATTGTTAGTTCTTTTATTGGCAACAATTTTGGTAAAACTATGTGTTTATTCAAGATGTCATGTCGGATGTCTTAACATGTGCTTCTAACATTCTGCATGTGGTGTGTTGCAGTTTCTATGCATGATGTCAATACTGATGTCTTAACATCTGTTGACAGAACATCAGTTATGTGGTTTAGGGCTGCGTGTTAGTTGTTATATCTTGAGGATTGTTTGAGAGATTGCAAGCGAGATTCTTGGAGGAGATTTTATCTGATGCAATCGTTCTATATTCTTTATGAAGTATATTCTGTTCTATTTTTGGGGCTAAAAGATTTGAAGATTAATTATGTTTTAGAGTGAGATTCAAATCTGGGAATTAATGTTGCCCAAGCCCATGAAGAGAGTTGCTATATTAAGACGTATTAAACCTACTTGTCATCTAGAGAAGTTTAATTGAAGAGCTGCATTACTGGTGTTAGGGTTTGAGTCTTTGTGCGTCTTGTGTTATTTGTGAGCCATTCTCTCATCTCTTTGATGTTTGAATTGGACTGTTTAATTGAGTTGTAATTTGTCCACTCTAAGCATTTAAGCACGAGTGTTTGTTCTTGGTTGAAGCTTTTAAGCAAGACCAAGTATTGTCTTTGAAGTGTGTTCTTCTATACTTTGTAATTGTTCTATTGTTATCACTGCTGTGATTGTTGGGGAGTGAGTGGTGTCTCATATCTAAGAGTGTCTTAGGTAGAAGTATCATTGGATAGTGATTAAGTGAGTAGATTATCAACTTGTGTGTTGATTGTGGAGTCTACGAATTGATACTACTAATAGTGATTTTCCTCGCTGGCTTGGTAGCCCCCAGACGTAGGTTGTTAGACCGAACTGGGTGAACAATTCTATGTGTTGTTTATTGTTTATAAGCACTGTTACTATTATTGTCTTGTTCATACAACAGATATTGATGTTGTGACATCTCACTTGACATCACATATCTGATACCAGAATTTCAAAGAGCTTTGTATGTATAGGGTTGATTGAGAAAATGACTTAAGGCACAAAAAAAATAAAGAAAAAAGAGAGTGAATAATGGCGATAAAGACAACTAGTCCTTCTAATTTGGGTAACCCTCACCCGGTTACTTAGCCTAATGGCGGCTGAGTCTCAATTGTCGTCTCAAAAGTGGAATAATAAATGCCAATGTGCGTGGAAAAAATTAAAAAGGGGTGCCTAGAAAAAGTCTTGATTAATCTTGTACATGTGAGGAAATACGATCGTAAATGGCTTAATCTGATTATCCAAATGAAAGGGGGAGAAAATAGAAGAAAAGACTTAAGCCCAAAGTATAGTTGGAGAGGTGGCCGAAAGGGGGATTTAAGTATGTGGTTTACTGCAGTATGTGTTCTTGTAATACCTTCGTCAACGGATGATTACCGAGAGAACTAGTACTAGCTGATCGGAACAAAGTCTCACATATGAGTATCAACATGCTTAAGCTTCACAAGTTTTTCAATTGAAGTGCACCATTTGATCCAAAAATTTGTCATGCAAGCTTGTTGCTTAAGGTCAAGCAACGGTCTAAGTTTGGGGGAGTTTGATCGGTGAATTTTATGCTTTCATTTACCATTAATTTAGCATAATCTTGTCATGTTTTTATTCGCATTTTATTTGTGTTTACCGCATTTTATGCTTGGTTGTGTTGTTTTAATGTTTTCAGGGTTAAATAAGTATTCAAGAAGGATGTCGGCAAAAAACTGGAAGAATCGGGAAGGAAAACCCAAGGAACAGTGGCTTGCTATGGCCACCCGTAGTGTGTGCTACGGGCCGTAGCAGAAGGTGCAGTAAAAACCCCTGTTTTTAGATGAAAAAGACATGGAGACAGTGGTATGTTATGGCCACCTGTAGCACGTGCTACTGGTCGTAGCAACCAAAGCCCCCAATCCCTTCAATGTGTAAACCAACTCCAGTGGTCTGCTACGGCCACTCGTAGCACATGTTACTGGTCGTGGCAGACACTACGGCCACCCGTAGCACATGCTACTGGCCGTAGCAGGCAGGCGAGGAGATTTTATTTCTCCTTTTTCGGCGAGATTTAGCACTAATTGTTGATTTGTCTATTGTTAGACCTAATTTTATTGTGAAATTAAATCTGATTCATTAGGGGAATAGAAAATAAGGGGAATCTTTTCTATTTAAGTATTTTTTGGGATCTTATTTGGGGACTTCTTATTGGAACGAAAGAAATACATATAAAGATTAGAGAACACAAAAGCTTTGGTGAAGGGCAAATTTTCATGATCGAAAGCGATTGAAGAGTCACTTTCATCCTAGTAAATGTAATGTCTACACCTTGTATTTTCTTTTTATCAAACATTATGAGTAGCTAAACCCCCAATGTAATGGGGTGCCCCTGATTTGGACCTGTAATGACTCTGATATTATTATTGCAATAACAATCTCTTTTCCATAATTGATTTAATCTTTTGTTGTTCTTAATGCTTGCTCTGTCGGACAAATCAGTTTGATTTATGATTAACGATTAGGCTGGACCGCCGTTGTTAATGCTTTGTTTTAGATTATTCTATAGTAGATATCACCTAGGACTAGGGATACCCTATAGAAACCGGAATATTCTTGATATTTGAATGCTTAATTTCATATTTAATTCTCTATGGACATAGAAATTAGGTTGGACGATTAATGGTTTTCTCACTAAGGACTTAGGAGTAAACACCCTAAAGAACCGGTGATTAATTAGTTATTGTTGCAGTGGTAATTTAGAGTTGTTACTGAATCAGATCATACACCATCTCTAGCATATTTTACTCATATATGTTTTAACTGTTCTCGTGCTTTGTTTATTTTATTCACAATCGCTTTTATAATTTCACCAAACAATCCAAAAACCCCATGCTTTTGTTTAATTGAAATTAATCAAGAACTCTATATCGTCAAGCAGTGCTTAAGATCGATATTGGGGATTTCCCCTCTTATTACTACATTGGAGGATTAGTACACTTCCTAATTTACCGATCTAACGGAAAGGAACACGATTTCGAATTAAAAATATTTTTTATTTATTGACTATAAAATGCTTTGAAAACATGTGGAGGCCCTTACAAGCTATCCTCTTGTCTTGAGCGAGGACAAAGGATTGAGAAAATACATAATGCATTACTTTGTAACGGAAAATACCATAGGAATCACAGAGGTTGTCCAGTTGTTTAATGTGAAGCCAGGTGGGCACCGGCGCTCAAAATTTGGGATCTTTCTGCAGCTCGCATCTTCAATGATTGCCACGATGTTGTCGCATTAAAAACCAACGCTTTTAAAGTTAACAGGGTAGAACTTCTTTTAAATTTCTAGCTTGGGCTGGCGTGACGATGGATGATAGTCGATACTGAAACGGTTGTTCTTCTCGGCAACATCTACTATTTGCCCATAACCAGGATGAGTACCCTTCTTAAGAGTCTCATTGTTGCTCTTCAAGGAAGATAAGATCACTTATGTTGCTTTGTCTTAATTGGATGTAGCAGAACTGACACCTTCTAACTCTGAGCAATGGAAAGGAACCTCTGTTATACCTTCCTTAGTTTCAACATACCGAAACAAAGATAACTCACTGACAATCAAATCCTCTTCACCACAAACAATAACCAATTTTTCCTCAAACATGAATTTTTTAGATTTTTTTGTAGCGTGGAAGTCACTACCCCAACAACATGGATCCATGGTCTTCCCAGCAGACAACTGTAGGCCGGATTGATATCCATCACATGGAACATGATGGTGAACAAATGTGGTCCAACTCAAATAGGAAAATCAACTTCACAAATTACTTATCTCCTAGAGCCATCAAACTCTCTCACACCTAAGGCACTGGCCCTCATCTCTTCTCCTTAATGTGTTTTTGGGCATCACATTAAGAGAGGAACTGGTGTCCACAAGGACTCGAGATAAAAGGGTATACATACATGTGACAGTTATGTGTAAAGCTTTATTTTAGGCAGCCCATCAGTAGGTAATCCAGCATCATTAAATCTTAAGTATTGGCTAATTGTAATATTCGTGACTACCTCGTCGAATTGATTAATGGTGATGTCATACATTACATCTGCAGAGTTAAGGACTTTCATCAGAGCAGTTCTGTGAACTTCAGAGCTTAACAACAAGGATAAGATTGAATTCTTGGATGGCGTCTGCCCCAACTGATCCACAATTTTAAAGTCATTCTTTCTGATTAATCGGAGGAATTCTGGGCTTTCCTCGGGAGATACATTCTTCTTGTGGTTTTTTCTCGAGCTTGTGTATCCACTACTTCTTTAACTTTGAAGGTTGTAGCTTCTGTTGCTTTGTTTCTAACATCCTTCCCTACATGTGGAGCACTCGGTTCAACCGTAATGGTAGAGATATATGTTGATGCCCCCTTATGAGGAGGAAGGGTTGTTGACAAAGTTTTCTCTTTAGGGAGAGTAATTGTTGGTGAAACTATCATCGATGTGAACTTCGAAGCAAACACACGACCGCTACGAGTCATGCCCCCAGTCCCGACTATATTGACTATTTTTGCTTCAGAGAATTGTATAGATTTACCACCCACTTATGTCGTGGTGTCATGCCTCTAAAGCACAACCTTGGTACTCTGATATGGAAATGATCTAGGAACATGGATGTTTACTGGTTGTATCTTCTTCACACGTACTTCAATTTGCTTTTTTATGTAAAATGATGGTAATTAGTTCGATGGTTGATACTTCTTCAACAACTTTTGCCTTGGTGATTTGAATCACTTATTAATTCAACAGGTTTTCTACACAACTCTTCAACTCAACACATTTATTAGGCTCCACCTCAGAAATAGGACAATCATTATGGAGATCTTCTAAGAAATATGCTCTTTCAATTTATTCATAACAAGTGTCATCGGGGTTTTAACTTTAGTAACCTCTTTAACTACTTCTGTACATTCTTCTTCATTGATCACATTAACCACAGGCCCATTATGGTCAAACAAAGGGTTAGTCTTCACATTTGGCTGCTCTTCGAAGAAGGACAATATCTTCTGGTCAATAATTTATTGCACATTGGCTTTAAAGACTAGGCAATCCTTTGTAGAGTGGCCTTTGTACCCAGCATGGAATGCACACGACACATTGGGATAATGCCTCGGGCCATAAGGAAAAGCAGCAGATGGTATCTCCTTTGTCACAATCTCCCCCACATGAACGAGATATGGGAGAAATTGGGTGTGTGGTACTGAAATTTTGTCAAATTGAGGTCGTCTCCCATATTGATTATTGTTCCATCGTTTGTTCTGCCCATGCCCTTGATTTTTGTTATTCTGTGGTGGTCATTGACTTTACGAAGTTTGAGCCTGAGGAGGATGTTGATAACCGGACGACGCTTGGTACTGAAATGGAGGTTGTTAATATTGAGTTGTGGCAACATATAGGAATGGATCATATGGCATGGAATGCATAGGTGCTTGAAACTGAGGATGAACATTTTCCCTGACAACACTTGTTTCTCCTTCTTTCTTCTTGGCAAAGCTACCTTGAGGTTTCTTAGCCACTACCTGATTATTAGCAGCACCAGAAATCTTTCCTGTCTTTAGTCCATTCTCAATATGTTCCCCAATTGTGACAACATCAGAGAAGTTGGACGACATACTACCCACCATCCTTTCAAAGTATATTCCTTGAAGTGTACCCATAAAGATATCTACTAGTTCAGTGTCAAACAACAGAGGTTGAACACGAGCCACCATTTCTCACCAACATTTGGCATACTCCTTGAAAGTCTCATTTCTCCTTTGAGCCATATTCCAGAGATGTAATCTAGTGGGAGCCATATCCAGGTTATACTTGTACTACTTCAAGAAAGTGTCAGAAAGATCCTTCTAAGACTGGATCTTGCTACACTCAAACCCCATGTACCGGTCAAGAGAGGGTCCAGACAGACTATCTCGGAAGCAATGAATTAGTAGGGTATCATTGTCAATGTAAGAAGCCATCTTTCTACAATACATTGTGATGTGACTCCTTGGGAAGCTCAGCCCATGATACTTCTGTAGATCAGGAACTTTAAACTTCTGAGGTAAAACCACATTTGGTACTAGACATAACTCTTCAGCTTCTATACCATAAGTAGAGAACCCTTCGATAGCTCTGGTCCATTCATCCAATAATTGATAGTCAGTAAGCTTGTTCATACTTGTATCGGGAAGATTCTGATTAGTGAATTAACCTTGAGGATAACCTTGAGAAGTAGCAAACTGAGGAACTTGAGGAGTAGAAAATTGAGGAAACACTTGTGGAGGATACATCAAACCAGGATTAACCATTTGTGCCCTCGGATTGGCAACTTGAGAATATTGGACCCCAGGATGAAAATATGGAGCATAGGGTGCTCTAGGATGAACATGCTGAGGTGCAACATTGGCAAAAGGTGCCCTGGGGTAGGTAGGAGGCACTCCAGAGTTAGCAGACTGAAAGCCTTGATAAGGATATTTCATGGCAAGTTGAACAATTGGAGGGGGGATTTGTACATGAATAAGAGGACCCATATACACATTTTTAGTCTCAGCATATGCTTCAGCAGTCACACACACAGAGTTTTTGAGAGGTTATTCTTGCAGAACATCATCATTTTCAACATTAATCACTGGAGGAGAGAACTGAGGAGGCATTCCTCAAGGATGAATAACAACATTTCCATTATTAGAAGGCACATGCATCGGCTGATAAGGAACAAAGGCTCCACCAATAGCAACTTGAGGAGTGAAATTCTGAGGCATCCCCCAAGGATAATCAGCAACTTGACCACTTGGCCCAGGAAAAGAGCCTAAATGGTTGGGGATAGGTTTAGCAATAGACTCAGTTGGAGTCTCTACATCAGCAACTGTGGTGGTGTCTTTTTTTAGTATGAAGGTACTATAGGATGATGTCCATCTTCCCTTGAAACTGATCCATCTTGCCTTGGAACTGGTCCAAGTTTTCCTTATAGGTGACGTTTTCTTGCTCGATTTTGGCTATGATTTTCTGGTGATTATCTCTGGTGAGATATCTGTGGCGGAGAGTCGTCGTCTTTTCTGGATGGTTGAAGGAAGATGGTGTGAGCATTTTGTATTTGAATAAAATGAATGAATGCATGCAAAAAGATTTAGTTTTGAATTTTTAGGGAAACCGGAGATTGTCAATTGCATATAAGTAGACATAAAATTGTAGAAAATAAGACAGAAGATAAAGTTAGTAATGGAAAATACTCATTTTATTCATTAGGGAAGAATAAAGAGTACAATTATTACAAGTTACAACTCAGGGATTTGTTCGTTGAGCTACAAGAAGATCAACTTTGAACCTCTCAAATACAATCCTACAGACAACAACAAAGTGAAAACAACCCTAGGAGTGTTGTGTTGACATATATCAGCATAGGCTTCCTTCAGCAAACCCAGGAGGTCTTCAATTGCATGGTCAACAAACTTGTCCAAGCGTGCATATCTTTCCCTCCAATATTGTGCATCTTTGAGGAGATTATGGAATAAGGTGTGATTAGGTTCATGTATGAGGCTTTGCAGAAACACTTCCTTCTGATCGAGGAGAACTTCGAGATGACGGTTGTGTCGTTCCCAATGAGATACCTCTTGACTAATTTGATTAACAACTTCTTGACTCTCATGTGCTTGACTTTTACTCCCTCTAATTATTTTAAAAACCTTATCAAGATCACACTGACGTTGAGAGAGAGAAGCTTTTCAGCATGGCTGTTGCGGTGAGAATCGGATAACAAGCTATTAATTAACTTGCATCGCAAAACTTTGAAGTTCACCACCGACTTTGATTTATCCAAAGGAAAGGTTCAAGATCGAGAAAACCTAAAAGGGGGAGATCTAAGGTTCGGGGGTTGGTTATACTAAGGGAAGGTATTAGCACCCTTAATATCCATAGTATTCTATAGGAACCTCTTGTTTTATTTGTGTTATGTTATGTTTGCTTGCTAAGAATCTATGTTAAGGTAAAGATGTTACCAAGGACTATGAGGTCAAGGGTTACCTATGACTATGAGGTCAAGGGTAAAATGGCTATGAGGCCAAGGTGATAATGATCTATCTATGACTATGAGGTCAATAGAGAGGCTTTTCTATGACTATGAGGTTATTAGAGGATGGCTATGAGGCCAAGGGAGAGGGGCTATAACTATGAGGTCAAATGCTTTGCCTTTGACTATGAGGTCAAAGGTAAAATGGCCCTATGACTATGAGGTCAAGAGGGAATCCTATGACTATAAGGTCAAAGGATGGTAATTAGCTTTCTATGACTATGAGGTCAATAGAGAGACTTTGACTATGAGGTCAAGGTGGTAATGGCTATGAGGCCAAGGTGATATCCTATGACTATGAGGTCAAAGGTAAGATGTAACTCTATGACTATGAGGCCAAGAGAGGTTCCTATGACTATGAGGTCAAAGGTTGAAGATGTTGCCAATGACTATAAGGTCAAGGGCTTCCTATGACTATGAGGTCAACGGTTGAAGATGTTGCCAATGACTATGAGGTCAAGGGCTTCTTATGACTATGAGGTCAAAGGTGGTAAGATGGCTATGAGGCCAAGAGGGTATTGAGCTATCTATGACTATGAGGTCAATAGAGAGACTTTTCCATGACTATGAGGTCAATAGAGGATGGCTATGACTATGAGATCAGAGCTTGCCTAGGACTATGAGGTCAAAGGTTACCTATGACTATGAGGTCAAGGGCGAAAAATGGCTATGAGGCCAAGGTTTTACCTATGACTATGAGGTCAAGGTTTAATAGATTACTCTATGACTATGAGGTCAAGAGAGGGTCCTATTGACTATGAGGTCAAGGAAGGGTGGCCATGACTATGAGGTCAAAGCTTACCTATGACTATGAGGTGAAGGTGAACATCCTATGACTATGAGGTCAAGGGAAAGAGTTACCAATGACTATGAGGTCAAGGGTAGAAAATGGCTATGAGGCCAAGATTTTACCTATGACTATGAGGTCAAGGTTTTATAGATTACACTATGACTATGAGGTCAAGAGGAGATCCTATTGACTATGAGGTCAAGGAGGGAAGGATGCCTAAGAGCTGAGGTCCAAGGTAGCAATGAACTTTCTATGACTTTGAGGTCAATAGAAAAACTTTTCCTTTGGAAGGAAAGGGAAGAATAACATCTTGTAAACAAGAGTTATAGTGGGGTTGAAATATAATGAAACATATGAGTTCAATAATTCCACACAGTAAGCATTTAATCAACACATGAAGTAAACTTTTAATAGTAAACAGCAAGAATAAATGATTGTGTAAACATGACAAGTATGGCAGAGAGGGCACTCTTCATAATTTGGCAACAAATATATTTGAAGTCATGCAAGTTAACAACAGAGGTAAAAAGTGCAAACAACAATCCCATGAGAAAGTTTTGCTCACAGCCAAAGCTCAATGGAATCCACAAGTCACAGCATGCTCTCAAGAAAAACTCTCTTAAAGTCAGAGGTCACATGAACATGTCAAGCATGGCAGGGAAAGCACCAGAAACAATTGGATTTAAATCATGCGACTTCAACAGAGAACAAAAAAAAAACAACATTCTCATGGTAAGGTTTGTTAAAGTTAAGACACAAAGCTTCATGAATCACAACAATACTTCCAAAATAATTCACTTTAAAGTCGGTGGTCACACAAATAAACCAAGTATGGCAGAAAAGGGAATTTTCATGGTTTGAAAGCAAATGTATTTGGAATCATGCAATCTTAACAATCAGAAGCCAGAAAAATCAGGACAACATTCTCATGATGCAGTTTGGTCAAAGTCAGTGAATAATTCTCAAACAAAATTTCACAAGTTTACAAAATATTCCTAAGAAAAATCCTCTAATCATCTTCAAGAAAAATGATTGATTTTATTTACAGAAAGAGTAAGTATTAAAAAAAGAAGTTAGGCATATTTTTATTTTTATTGTTTTTAGATAAGATAAAAAAACAAATGGTAAAAACGAATAAATAAAAAACAAAATAAGAAAATAAAAAAAAAAGAGTGGCGGGTGCCACTACAAGGTGGCTTGCGCCACCTGTGAGTGTGTGCAACAAGGTGGCTTGCGCCACCTGTGTGTGTGTGTGTGACAAGGTGGCTTGCGCCACTTGTGTGTGTGTGTGTTTTATTATTTTTATTTTTTTTTTGTTTTTTTATGTGGTGTGGTTTTTTTTATATTTCTTTTGCATGCACCATCTTATTATATTATATTTTCTTTTTAAACAAAGGGTGTGGCGGACGCCACTAAACAATACTGGCGAGCGCCATCTCAAGCTCTCATATTTTCCGTTCAGTTTTCACGAACCCAGATAACGATTAACAAATATAACAAATCTAACAAACATGATAACAAATATAACAAACATGATAACAATATGGAACAGGATGATCATGGAATCAGACAATAACGAGATGATGAATATAATAACAGCATGGTGCAAACATGAAACAAATGATGATCGTGTACAAAAAACAGAGTGAGATAGAGTGATACCTAGTGGAGAGAGTCCACTGCTTCTTCACAGGTGAGGGTTTTTGGAAACGGTGGATAAGCTTCCCTCTCTCAACTGCTACAGAGCCAACTTTCTCAGAGAGTAACAAAAGACTTTGGTGGTTAAGATGTTGGAAGTTTGAGGGTTTGAAATGTGTACCGGAAAGAATAAAAATGATAAGTTTCTTGCAAGCTCTGAAGGTTACTTGCAGAACTTAAGAAAAGGAAAAGCTCTGAGGGTTTTGAGAGAGTTTCTTTGTATTTTTTCTCGCTGCTTTTTTTTGCGGTGTTTCTGTGTGTTTACAGAGGGAATGGAAAGTGATGAATTCCTTGCAAGTTTGAGGATTATTTGCAGGATTATGGGAGGGAGAAGTAGAGAGAAATTTCTTGGTAATTTCTGGTGTCCTGAACAAAGGAGAAATGGTCTCCTTTTATAGGCGAAGCAAGTTGATCCGTGCCTCGGAGATACAGCGGGTAATTGGTTTGTCCACGGGAGAAAAAATTAGGATTTGTGTATCATTCCTTTCAGCCGTTGATCTTAGTCAACCTTGGAGATCACTATGCTGAACAAGTGCAGCGGAGGAGGTGGTGCAGTCTGTTATTTTCACCCTTCAATATTCACTCCAAAAACTCCTTTATTTGTGTCATGAGAGAAAAGGTGGAAAGAGGTAATAGTTTGAATTTGAATATTACGGATTCCTGAGCATGAACACATGCCTCTTATGCTGAGCCATCTTGTTTCACCAATCCACTATGGGAGCCCAGAAAGCTTTTGGCTTCGTCAAGAAAGAGTAAGCTTAAAAAGGTAGTGTTTAGTGACCTTACGAGAATTGTTTTACAAGCAAACCTCCTCAGATTTTTTTCAAATAACAAGTGGCACAAGGATTAAACTAGAAGCATAAGGCCTTGTTGCTTAACCAATACGGGAGCACCATTTTGAATTTTCACCACTTTATGGCCTTTGATCCAAATGACACATTTTGGGCCCAATAAAAATTTGAGATAAATCATATGTCCATGAACAAAAAGAAATGTCACGGGAACAAACTTAGGAAATGGCAAAATTAAATCCTCCCATGGCACTAATTTGAGATGTTGCACCTTGGTGAATATTTATCCTAATGAAAAATTCTTGCACTTAAGAAAAAAAATCTTTAAGGCTCAAAGGTGGATTCCAAGGATGTTTATTAACACATGGCATAATTCCTCAAGACTTGGGATCACACTTTGCTTGACATGAAAGGCAATGGTTGACTTGTATTGGTGAAACATTTGATTTCTTGTTGAAAAAGTCTTCTTGGATGCATGTAGATTCAAATGGTTGCATTTGGTCAAAAGATGTCTTAGGGAGCCCTTGTCCTCTTTATGTAAACCCTATCTTCCACAATAAAAAGAAACAAATTGCAAAAAGAAATGGTTAGTTAACAATGCACACATGATTGAGGTCTTAATGTAAATGCAAGAAAATATGACATCTAAGGGGTAAAATTTGGGGTACATCAATCTTCATTTGGTTGTTCTGTTCCACTTGAGCAACTTCAATTGCTACGAGCATGTTCTCTTTCTTCTGGTTGAGGTTAATCTTCAAGTCTTCCTTCTCTTGAGTAAGTCTATCAAGGTCAGATCATAGATCTGTGTTATCCTTTTCCAACAGCTTGATAGTCTTTTTGAGCTTGTGAACTTCAGAGATAGGAACAACAAAAGGTCTAGGAGGCTTGAGGCTCATAGAAGGTTCCCAAAGATATGAAAGCTTGACAATCTTGACTCTAGATTTGACCCATTAAGTATAAGACTCCAGAATAATGTAATTTTGTTTTCCAAGTTCCTTTTTCCTAATATGATGGACTTTTCCCCATGCACGGCGTATTTGCTTCAGCAACTCATGATCAACAACCCCATCAACTAAGACGAACTCTTCCAACTGCTTATCTTCAGGTTTATTTTTCAATGGATAACCAAGTTGATATAGTGAAAGAACAGGATTGTATTTGATCATCCCTCCCTTAGCACTAATGAGAGGCACATTATGAAAGTCACCACAACTAAATATAGGTTCAACCGCCATCATAGTCACGATTATGCCACACTATGTCCTCGGCATTTATAAACATCAACCTTTGAGACCACTTAAATGCTCCCACATTATCAGCAAAAGGTCCTTTCCTCGGCAAGTGGGTCAAGAGTCACTTGTAAAGCAAAGGAATACAACAATTGATTTTTCCACCCTTCTTTTTATTCCTCCAATGGGAGGAGAAATAGACATCACCAGAAGTGTGGGAACCAGATTTCTGGAGAGGAAGATGTTGATAACAACTCTATCAATGAAAACTTCAATGTTTGGAAAGAGCACCAAACCATATATGAGGAGAGCAGAGATGGCATAGAAAGTATCCTAGCTTCCACTATCAGTAAAAGTGATGATCGTCTCAATCAGGAATTTTGAAGGAAACCCTCTGGGATTGCCTTTTGTACAAATATTAGAATCACTCACTTCTTTATTTAGATAAAGAGCTTGTGCAATCACTACAGACTCTGGAAAACCATTTGTGGTCATGTAGGGAATTCGGTCCTTGACTGGAATACGCAGGATGTGAGCAAACTCCTCCAAAGTGGGAGCCAAAAGGAAGTCTTGGAAAGTAAAGCAATGTAGAGTAGGATCATAGAACTGAGAAAAGGTGAGAATCAAGCCGCTGTCTTACTTGGTTAATATAAAACTCAACAAGTTGCCATAAGTCTTCTTGAAGGCATCCCTGTGATCATCAAACAAAAGAGCTCCAAGCTTCTTCAACTCAACATGCTTGGATTCTCTGAGTTTGCATTGGTACATGTTTCTTCTGTCAGATTTCTCTATAATTGAATTATCTACTAAATGAGTGACTGAATGAGGATTCCCTGAAAATATTCACATGCTAAAATGATTTTCATGTGGATAAAATTCAAGTATGTATGCAACAACCATTGATTCAAAGGTTCAACGCATTCTGGATAATCTGTATATACTTCTCGATGTAGGTTCAAAGGTTCAACGTATACATGATAATCAAGGTATGTAGGGTCTTGGTTTCCTGCAAAATCCTAATATCCCCTCACAGGTAGGTACTAGTCTTCAAAAAGGAGGTTCCTAAAAAGGGGCCTAGAGTCATAGACCCATTTTGAGATACCACTGCCTAGAACGATGACTCGTCAGACAATGATGCTCCCAAAAGGATCTACTCTAGATATGGCGTCTCGTGTTGATCCTGATCGAGGAATAACACTAAGTTGGTCAGCACAACTCTTGCCACATACTATCCTGTGTGTATACTTAAGCTCATGTATAAAGCTTTTCTTTCATGTAACATCATAAAGCCCAACCCACAAAAGAGAATATAATAGATATCCAGAAATAATGAATATATAAAGCAGTAAAATATGATAAATAAAACATAGATAAGAAAAGTAAATCGATAAATATAAACACCCAAACAAACAAGGAAACAGACAAAATTGGGCTAGATTCTCTCTTGCATGAGCAATTACATCCCTAGCAAAGTCGCCAGTTGTTTAGGCGCGAAAAATACCCGAGCGCATCGCACGCTCGAAGATATAATAGAGTCGCCACTGAACTTTATTTATTCCAAAAATGAAAGGGAAAATATCGATAAAATCCAAGGGAAAGAGAAATGGGTTTGGGAGTCGGTTATGTGAGGGGAAGGTATTAGCATCCCTCACATTTGTTGTACTCAACGGGAACCATTTTGATTGTTTTATGCGTGAATGGTGTTGTTATCTAAAGGTTTCTTGCGATAGGGAAAAATAAGTTTTTAATTAATGTGCTCGCCAAGGATTCAAACCCTCGCGCCTACATATTCTCATAGTGCAATGAGAAAATCATAGCTTTGTAGTTCATGGAAGAAAACAAGTGTGTGTTGGTTGTTCTTAGGGAACAGTTATAATTTTATCCTAGAGGTTTGTAGACGTTAGTCTATTTGATCCTTGTTTGGATACACCATGATTTAAGTCTGACTGTTAAGGAACAGATTATAACAATTTTTTTATGAAAAGAAAGAAAATGTTTTGAAAAAGGTTTGTGTGATAAACAGAAAAAGAAAGAGTTGCTTGAATTGAATTAAAAAAATAAAGAGTTGCTTGAGTGGTGATAGTGTTGTTGAGATGTCGTGAAAGTGTCATTTGAATCCATAAGAGTGGCGTGTCTAAACCAAAGGGTAGGGCATTAACCAATAGATGGCGATTAGCCAATGCAAAGTTGTAGGGTTTTACCTAGATCCAGGGATCAAGACCTAAAAGAAAGGGGATCGCCTAAGCACAGGGCGTACATGATAGAAATGAAATGAGGTTGCCTAAGCATGGAGCTTACAAGGCATGAATGATTTGCCTGAGCACATGTCTCACAGGGAAACTCATGAGGGTTACTAGAGCATGGAGCTCCACAGGGAAATGCATGAAGGTTGCCAGAGCACAGAGCTCCATAGGTAAATGCATGAAGGTTGCTAGAGCACAAAGCTCCACAGGGCAATGCATGAAGGTTGCCAGAGCACGGAGCTCCATAGGGCAATGCATGAAAAGGAGTTTGGTTAAAAGATGGGTGTTTAACCATGAGAAGGTGATTAAACCATGGGAGGTGATTTACCAAGATAAGTGTAGCGAGCGATTTTGGACGCGGTTCTTAGGCGCTGTCGCTCCTTTCGGGGTACTACAGTTCGATTCATTTTTTATCCTATTGAAAGCTGACTAAGGAAGGGAAATCGATGTCTCCAATTAACCCTGCTTGCATACTGAGTTTAAACAGCGGTCTGTTAGGTTACGGATGCTATATGGTAATGGGGCCTTTTTCTTCTTTCTTTTTTTCTAGAGAGTGAAAACACAGGACGGTTTATGGATAGGATGTTAGGACTGATGTGGGATTTTGGGTTTTTTTTATTAGGGTGCTCGCTAAGATTTTTGTTTCAATCTTATGCCTACGTATTCCCGTTTTCCAAAACAGGGAAATCAGAGCGATCGTAGTTCCTCCTATTCTATGGGAGGAAATGGTATTTTGGTGTCTTGTTCGAAGCCCAAGACGCGAAGCGAAAGGTTGTTTGTATCTTGTTCAAAGCCCAAGATGTGAAGCTGAAAAGTCTATTTGTATCTTGTTCGAAGCCCAAGATGTGAAGTTGAAAGGTTTTCGACTTTAGAGGGAATTTGTCATCTCTAAAAGGGGGTTTGTTTGTCACAATTGTTGGGTGACTGATTACAAAGGAGAATTACTTTAACCAGGATATATGAATCCGGCAATGCCATAATTTCCTTCATAGGGGATTTCCAACCTGAAGGAGAAGACTTTAACTCAGTGTAGAGCAATGTTATCTTTCCTTAGGAATTTCTCATGCTAAAAGAGGGACAGTGGCGTGGATGTAGATGATCCAGAGGCTTGCCGCTTACAGCAGTTAGATGAAGGGAAAGGAGTTGTTGATGTTTGTATACTGTGAACGAGGCACAACTTTGATGCTAAAAGGTTGATTGTCTCAACCGGGGTTTTCTTATACAAAGCCTAAGAGGAGGCTATTGACCCAACAAGAGGATGCTTTTGTGTGTCTCGTACGAAGCCCGAGAGAGAGGCTAAAAGTTGACTCAACAAGAGAGTCTTTTGTATCTCGTACGAAGCCCGAGATGGAGGCTAAAAAGTGTTTAGCTCAATAAGAGCCTTTTATACTCAACAAGAGAGTGTTTTGTATCTCGTACGAAGCCCGAGATGGAGGCTAAAAAATGTTTAGCTCAATAAGAGCCTTTTTATATCTCGTACAAAGCCCGAGGTGGAGGCTGAAAAATGTTCGACTCAACAAGAGAGTCTTATTGTATCTCGTACAAAGCCCGAGATGGAGGCTGTGGTTACTGTTTCAGTTGAGTGACAGGTCCAATATGCTGATTTAAAGAGAAAATCAGTTCTTATATGAGTAATATTTGCACTCAGGGATTTTGATTCGAGGATCAGGGATATTTCCTGTTCTTTAAGGAAATGGGAAATCCAAAGGGGATTGAGACTGTCCACGTCTATAGGTTTTCTTCCTATTTTTTAAAAGGGAATTAAAGAACGTCTTTGAGACTCAATGGAATTAGACTGTCCAAGTCTAGAGTTTTATCTTTTGTACTATGCTTTGAGAAACAGTAGTAGCAGGATCTAGACTCTTTGAAAGACTGTTCTATTAAGATGACTAATTTCTGTTCCTATACCTCTAGGAGGTCGTCGGGACAATTTGTACGAAGCCCAAGAGGAGGCTGGAAACTTTTAAGAAGCCGAGGGACAATTTGTACGAAGCCCAAGAGGTGGCTATCATTCCCGGAGGAAGAAATCATTTATACGAAGCTTAAAAGGAGGCTGTGAATACTTCTAAGAAGCCGTAGGGTCCTTGTACAATGCCTAAGAGGAGGCGGGGATGCTTTTAGGAAGCCTGTGGGTCCCCAAACCCCGAGAAATTCAAGACAGGCTATTCACAGAGAATAGATCAAGCCAGGAAAGTTCGAGAATTTGGAAGAAACTCAAGAGATGCCATTCACGGAGAAAAGATGATCTCTGGGGAATAGAGTTTCTTTGATGATTTCAAAGGGTGACAGTCTGTGAAAGGGTTCACCGAGAATGTTGCCATTCACGTCTCCATATTGTTTAACCCCGAGATGAGGGAATACTGTATCTGGTAATCCTGTGGGGATCTAGTTTTGTCTATTTCTAAGAGTGATCAACGAGCTTAATGTTAGATGTAGTTGCCGTGGAAACTCTAAATATATATACTATTACTACACAGTCAATATGAGTTTATGAAAGAAGACTTACAGCGAAACAACCCCACAATACAATTATATGTATATGAAAGCGGTAAATGAAAGCGTATAAACACTTACTCGGTTGTAGAGCTTCCATGCTGTTTGGGTTAGTTGTTTAATAAAGAAAGATTGAAAACAACAGTATATCAAAAATCAAAGGAGAAAGTGCTTTGAAAAGAAAGATTGGGGCTTACAGCTCAAGGAGAGGCCCAAGGTTTTACCAGTGATCACACTGTTGTTTTTGTACAGGGGGACTTATACAAGTGATTGAGGCCCGATAAAGGTTTTCTGTACAAAGGGATGGGTCTTACACTCTCTCAAGAGGCCCAAAGAGTTTTAAAGAAAAGAAATGGGTCTTACTACTCGAGGGTAGGCCCAGATGTCTTTTGTTTTTAAATGGCAATCACGCAGAGATTTTGAAAACGCAGTGGGTCTTATACAATGACTGAGGCCCAAAATAAGGTTAGGTTTTCAAAGGGGTTGGGTCTTACACTCTAATAGAGGCCCAAAAGTTTTGAATGGGTCTTATAGCTCGAGGAGAGGCCCAAGGTTTATTTTAAACGGGCGACGATCGCGCCGAATTTTTGAAATACAACGGGACTTATACAATAAGTGAGGCCCGAAAAAAGGTTTTTATTTACAAAGGATTGGGTCTTACACTCTATTAGAGGCCCAAAATTTTGAAATTGTTTTGTGAGGGTGAAAATCAAAGAAACCCTAATTTTATTCTTTAAAAGTAAATATTTAAAGAAAATCAAACAAAATACCAAATAAATTTGAATAAACCATTTGTGATTTTGTTTAAGGTTTGAAAAATGAGGGATAATCACAAGGGATATTTAAACTCATTTGGTTTTGATTTTCAAAGTAAATATTCGCTTTTAAAATGTTTAAAAATAATTAAAAATGAATTTATTCAAAAAAATAATAATTATATTAAGTAAATAATATAAACTTAATTTTTTTGTAAAATAAAATATTTTAATATTTTTGTGATTTTTTGCAAAAAGAACCAATAAAAAATAATTAAAATTGAAAGAGTTATTAATTTTCCAATTAATTAATAAAACATAAAATATTGGAAAAATAGCAAAAATGTGAACAAACACAAAATGGCATGGGTGGGGTTTGAACCCAAGACCTCAAGGTCACAAGGCGCGCGCCTTACCACTGGGGTGGTGATACATCCATTGTTTGAAGTGAAAACACAAATATACAAGTCATGCCTTGGTTTTAGGTCTGTCCCAAGGCAAGGCAAGGCAAGTTTTGGCTCAGAAACGTGAAGGTCATAACTTTCTCATTTCTTAAAGGTTTGAGACAAAATTTATATGCATCTGGACCAGAATTTCACAAGGAATCCAATGGTGGTGGTATTTTCTTCAGATCACACTCCCTCCTCAAAACCCGATAGTGGTTTTGAAAAAGGCCTATAATGGCATTTTCTATGCTACACTTTGATACAGGCATGAATTACATGATCAATTGGTTCAAACACAACATATATAATATGTATGAGGTGTGCATGATTAGTGGACTTCAAAGCATTGCATATTTTGGAAAGTTCAAGTCATGAGGCTTACCTCTTTTTGAGCTTTTTGGAGTTTTTGTGAAATCTGTCAAGCCTCTTGTTCCAGAAATGATTTGATGCTTTAGACACACTCAAATGATCCCTTAGAAGCTTTTAGGATGATTGGAATTAGCTGGTACCTGCAAAAACACAAACTGGTCCTTTCTTGCAAAAGGGGTTAAAAGTGACCAAAATGGAAACTCTCTCAAATGGTGTTCCAGATGAGGGGAACTATTTGGGACAGTTCAAGGATGATATTTGGAGTGTGTTTGAGGTTTTATCTGGTTCGGAAAGTGACTGAATCAAGACATGGCTTGAAAAATGCACAAAAAGCCTATTTTGAGGGTTTGAGAGGTGACTTTGTGATTTTGATATTACAGGTCACTTGTGAGTGTTTGGATCACCTACATATGATGTTTATGAGGTGTGTGTGTGATTGGTTTGATTGAAAAAGCTCTCAAACTCAAAAACTCAGAGTTACCTTGCTAAAGAAGGCATTTTTGCCAAAAGAAAGATATTTTGAGGAAAGCATCTGTTTGATGGCTTTGGTGTACTCAAACTGAGCACAAATGAGCTCTATTTATAGTAGATCAAGTTTGTTTTGGGATCAATAGTGAATGGCAGCTGCAGCAGAGGTTTGGCCAATGTTGGCAAATGAAAATCCAAGTCTCCTCTAGCCATTGACTAGAGGTTAGAGCACAGAGCTTTGGTTCCCTACTTGTTGGAGGAATCTCAACTGAATTTAGTTGCAAATGTGTCAGTCCATGTCACCTCTAAGCATCTATTAAATGCTTCAATCCAAAATTGGAGTCTTGTCCCTCTTTTAGGCAATTCTAGGTTTGGCATGCTACTTCTTGTTCCAAGGACTTTGGTGGCTTAGCTCAGTGATTGCCCCCTTTAGATTTGATCCTCAGATGTGTCCAAGATGATGACAAGGCTTGAAATTGGCTAATTTTGGCAAATCAACCAAAAATGCAAAATTCTGCCTTGCCTTGGCAGTTTTCAGCAAGGCATTTTGCCACTACCACAACTCTTAGCTCAAATTGAATTTGGTGATGTTCTTGGTCATTTTGGAAAGCCCTCATATGATACAACAACTGTTTGATCATATTTGGTTTTGATACCTTTTGGATCCAAGTGAAAAAATCCCCTACATTTGGAAAAAAGTGAAGGCAGATTCTGACTTAGTGAAAATTTCACTAAGTGTTGGAAAAAAGTGACATTTTCACTTTTTGTGATTTTGATCAATCCATAACTCAAAATCCATAATGAATTGGAATGAGGTCTAGTTGAAGTTTTTGTAGAGGGCCATGATATCTACAAATCAAGCTTTGGAGGAGGAAAAATGGATTTGTGGTTTAGGAGTTATGATCCTCCAAAGTTGGTACCCTTGCCACTTTATTCATAACTTAGAAAATTTTCTAAGTTTTTATGGTTACGCCTTTTACAAGTTATCCCACTTTCTTTTATTTTTCTTGATGAATGATGATTCAAATCATACATTAACATCATTTTAGGGTTAAAAATCCATTTTTGTGAAAAATCTCAAAAAGTCAAAGTTGACTTTTGTGCACAGTTGACTTTTTATCAGATGAATTCCAAACTGTGCAATCTTTTAGGAAATCATGTCCTTGACCTAAATCAAACTTGATGGACATGTTCCATGGGTGTCATAGGGTGTATTGGATCATGTCTTAGGGCTTGGGAGCATGTCCTGGTCAAAAGTCAAAGTTACAGTTGACTTTTCTCGCGAAACCCTAATTGTGGTTCAGATGAAATTGAGGCTTGTTGCTCAAACTTCTTGGATCAATCCATTATTGTAAATGGATCAATGTGGTTTATTAGAGACCCTCAAATCCTCTCTTGAGGTCTTGGCTCATGATTTGTCCCAAAAGTCAACTTAGGGGTGAATTAGGTCAAGAAATCCTAATTCCTGATTTTTGATGAATGCATCCCCTGAGGAAAAATTGACTTGATGATTGGGTTCATGAGGTTCGATGGAGAATATTAGGATATACTTTGAAGAATTAGCTCAAGCCCAGAGGAAAATCTCTATCTGGAGGCCCTGGTCGACCAAAACCCTAATTTTGTGACACTGGCGATCTTGAGGCTTGATCCACTCAGAATGCTGCAACCTTGTGCTTGATTCTTGGAGTGGGAGTCCTCTTGATCTATTGTGGATGTTTGAGAGGCTAGACAAGTTGAAGATCATGTCATTCCTTGATTGATCATTTGTCTAAGAACTTTGAGAGGGCTTGAAACCCTAAGTTTAAGTGTAGTGGATGCTCACCCATCTTTAGGGAGACTAATGGTTCATCCATATTGTGATGATGATTTGCATAATGATGGGAATCTAGGTGGTCAAAATTTGGGGTATGACAGATGCCCCTATTTAATCTTCTTAGACCCGAAGGTGTGAATGACGAAGGTATTCAGGCATCTAGGGTGCAAGAGGATTAAATATCGGAATATCCAAAATTTTGATGGTGGTTATGAATGGTTGCTTACGCATTCATCTTCTTTCCTACCAAGGAACATCCCCTTGATGTAAACTTCCCCTTGATCCTGGTTTCCTGCCAAGAAACTGGTCTCAGTTTCTGATATAAACTTCCCCTCGTTCTTGGTTTCCTGCCAAGGAACTGGTCTCAGTTTCTTTTGTCAATAAACTTTATTGACAAGGGACGCTATTCGTAGCGGTTTTCCTCAAACTTCTCGCCGAATTTTCCTAGGGAGATGCCATTTGATGGAAAAAGTTTTGATGTCTGACTTGCTGGGGAACCCAATCGTCTGAGTTGTAGAGGTGCATAAACTTCTCTGTTGGAGACGCCATTTGTTTCTACTGGGAATAGCGAGTTTCTTGAGAGACTGCTTTCGCTTGGGGTCTTACATCATACTTTTCTTGGGGTCTTCCCGGAGAAGTGCCATATGATGGGATCCAATTTTGAGGTGCCGATGACATTTTCATCAGTGGTTCTTCAGAGAAAAACTGTCGTACTTCCGAATCTCCGACTATGAGGCTTTCTTTGGGGATTTTCCATAATCCGGGAAAGCAAGGATATCATCTTCAATGGCGAAGAGTGATGTTTGTTGAACATTTTCTGGTCTTTTAGAGGTTCAAGTTATCAAAGTGGTCAAGGGCCAAACTTCAATTCAGAAATAAACTAGAGGAGAGAGATTGTTCAGACGCAACATTTCCTAATCGAGGAAAGAACTGACAACTCGACTGAGAAGACATTTATTACTAGGGATAAGACCGACTGGAGTGATAGTGATGCAATATGAATGAGAATGCAAATTAATAATGCATGATGTATGAATGTATATGCCGACAAAACTGACGCAACATACAGACTGATGGATGAACACGGCTGGATACTCGGCCATCGCGGGGCGAAGAAATACCGTTGGTTCAAAATAGCAATTCCACCTTGCTTAGGAGGAATAGTCTGTGCTGGGAGCTATGTTGGTCGGGCTTAGGAGATAAGAACTCGGCCGAGGGTATCAGATGGGAAAGCCGCCTCTGATACAGCTGATCCTTCGTTCAGGCGCGTTGGTTTAGAAGGAGTACTTTGATTCTGCACTTCGAAGTCCGCTTACTTCTGGAGACGCGTTTGATGTTCTTTCGATGTTCAACAGTCAAAAGAAAATGCCATCTTTAATTTAAAAGCAGAAAAGTTAAGTAAATTCATTTTTGTTTTATTTCAAGAATCGTTAATCATGTTAAAACGTCGTTCTGTAAAGCTAAAACAAATAAGATTTACAAACAAAAGCACAAGGGCTCAAATTTTATTGATAGGATGGAGATCAGCAAAACGCGTGATTCCATAGAGTATTTACAAAGTTAGAAAAATGGTAATTTACAGGGAAAAGGGCTACATTGAGACATGACGACCACTATCCTTCTACCAACTTTGAGTTCTGGACATCCTGAGCTTCTGTCGAAGATGACCTTGATTGGAGTTTTACTCCGATGGTGTAACTGCTGCTGAGGATTTGCCCCTTTGTTGAACGTAGTTACTTGCCATTATCCCTAATTTTTGCTTGGATTGTACTGTGATGTTTCCAATCCAACGAGATGATTTTTGATTATGTCTCTAATTTTTGCCTGGACCGCCCTTTCGGGTTTTCAATCCACCGAGACCTTTTTTTTTTTAGGCGAAGTATTTCTTGACTACATCAACATTCGTGGGGTAGGCAAATTCTTCTCCGTCCATGGTTGCAAGTCTCAAGGCACCGCCTGAGAAAGCTTTCGTGACCACATAGGGGCCGTCATAATTCGGAGTCCATTTGCCCCGAGAGTCAGTGAGAGAAGATTGTATCTTCTTTAGCACAAGGTCTCCTTTTCTGAAGACGTGAGGTCGGACCTTTTTGTCAAACGCCCTCTTTATTCTTTGCTGATACAACTGACCGTGGCATAGTGCCGTGATTCTCTTTTCTTCGATCAGATTTAGTTCGTCGAGTCGACTTTGACACCATTCAGCTTTTGTAAGCTTGGTTTCCATCAATACCCGGATTGATGGGATCTCTACTTCGACGGGGAGCACTGCTTCGATGCCATATACTAGAGAGAAAGGGGTTGCCCCTGTTGAAGTGCGGACAGATGTGCGATAACCATGAAGAGCAAAGGGTAGCATCTCGTGCCAGTCTTTAAAGGTTACAACCATCTTTTGAACAATCTTCTTGATGTTCTTGTTAGCCGCTTCTACCGCTCCGTTCATCTTGGGTCGGTAGGGAGATGAGTTATGGTGTTCGATCTTGAACTTAGCGCACAACTCTTTCATCATCTTGTTGTTCAAGTTAGATCCATTATACGTAATGATCTGGCTTGGAACACCATAACGGCAGATGATATTGTTTTTGATAAATCGGACTACCACTTGTCGGGTTACATTAGCGTATGACGCTGCTTCGACCCACTTGGTGAAGTAATCAATGACTATCAGGATGAACCGATGTCCGTTTAAAGCTTTGGGTTCAATCATGCCAATCATGTCGATTCCCCATATGGAAAAAGGCCATGGGGAAGAAAGAACTTTGAGATGTGTTGGCGGTACATGGATTTTGTCAGCGCATATCTGAAACTTGTGACACCTCCTCATGTACTTGTAGCAGTCGGATTCCATGGTCAACCAGTAGTACCTTGCTCTTAGAATTTTTCTCGCCATTGTATGTCTGTTGGCATGAGTGCCAAAGGATCCTTCATGAATTTCTTTCATTAGCATGTCTGCTTCTGGTCTGTCTACGCATCGGAGCAAGACCATGTCAAAATTTCTCTTATAAAGGGTATCACCGCTCAGAAAGAAGCTGCCTACCAGCCTTTTGAGGGTTTTACTGTCCTTCCTTAGTGCCCCATGTGGGTACTCTCGTTTCTGAAGGAAGCTTTTGATATCGTGATACCAAGGTTTGTCGTCTATCACTGCTTCGATCGCGAAGATGTAAGCGGGCAGCTCAAGGCGCATTATGTCGATCTTAGGTATGTCATTCCATTGACCTAAGCTAATCATGGAAGAGAGTGGCTAATGCATCAGCCATGTGATTCTCTTTACGAGGGATGTGATGAAACTCGGTTCTGTTGAAGAAAGGTAACAACCTTCTTGCATAATCTTTGTAAGGAATCAGTCCTGATTGGTATGTGTTCCAATCTCCTTTGATCTGATTGATAACTGTTGTACCCCAAATTTTACCCTTAGATCCATTGATCTCTTGCATGTCATATTAGGTCAATCATGTTGCATAGTTAACCCTTTTATCAGGTTTTGTTTGTGTTTGTTTCATCTGTGAATCAGGTGTTATCTTAAGGAAATTCAAGAGGTGATTAATCAAGATTTTGGATGGAGCATTGAACCAAGCAAGTCTCTAAGAGATGTCTCTATAACCCTCTCTATAACCCTCTCCATAACCAAATTTCTACCCATTTTATCTACCCTCAATTGTCACCTTTAATTCCAAACCAATTTCAGTAATCATTTAACCATTTTTGTCCAATTTCCCTATTTTTCAAACCATATACATAACCATGTCCATTACCTAATTCACTTATCATTTATCTTTCTTTATAAACATTTTCTTTTTATAACAAAGAAGAAAAAAATCAAATCCTACATATTTGTTCATAAGCCCATCATCATAGGCCCAACATGCAAATGTGTTACAAACTACATTGGAGATGAATTCATTGCCAAGGACCAATAGGAAATGAGCAAGTTGTTTTGACTTTTCAACTTAGCTTTTCTGACCAATGGAGAGGCGACATGTGGCATACAAAGTGACAAAAAACAACCAAAGTGCTTCCTTCTCCCATGTCGCACTTCTGAATTGCAGAGGAGAAGAGAGAAATTCAAACACATTGGAATCAATTTGTCCAAAATCAAATCCATCATCAATCCCTTGGCGCGTTTATTCATTTTGAATTCTTCAAGAGCATTGCCCGTTTAAGCTTTCAACAGTTTGGTTAAGTAAAAGTGCTTCTGAGGAATTGCTAGTTTCAGCATCCAACCTGCTCTCACCTGCAAACTCTTCACGCCATCCCCAATCCTTACCTCATCTGATACCCCTCTCAATGACATCAAATAAGGAGCTCTGAAGCAATACATGAAGTGGTGAAATGGACTCTGCAATTCTGAGATTTTGTGCAGCAAAGCAGCGTATTTGTCTCCAAGAGTTGGACCATTTTTAATTCAAAAAGAGACGTTGTAACCCTAGCTTTTCACTCAGCACACCAAGTGTTTGTGCTTTGGACTCAAGCAACCCAAGCTCATTGGTTCAGCCTATAAAAGGAGCTTGCCTCTACACCTCAACTCACCAACAATCCTCACAACCACTCAAAGAGTTTCTAAAAGTTCCATAAGTTCGAGCAAGCAAAGTAAAGGGTGATTTTGGAGTGCTTTGGAAGGAGAAACAGTCAGCATACTTGAAGGCAGTGGACATTACTCCACTTGGTATTGTTTTCTTACCCTCTTGTTAATCATGCTCATTTGATATTATCATTATCATATGCATTTTGGTTGTTCCTTTATATGTGTATCTTGCTAATATATGCTTGAATATGTTGTTTGTATGCTCATGGCTTGATGTCATAAAATAGATGGTTTTGTTCATTGACATGATATACATGTATGCTTCTTGGTGTTAAGTTATAATGTCTCTGATTTTTGTTCATTGAATGGCTGCAACATTATAAGTTTTCATTGTGGTATTGTACTGTCAAGATTGGATGCTTGATTTTGTCAAACTACTTGGATGTCATATGTGTTTAGATGTTACTTTATGATAAGAGGATCACAAAACTTGGTTCCTTTTGTGTTTCTAATATGCTCATAAGTCGTGGGATGGATGAACCTATCCATTTTTATTGTTGGTTTAATGTTTGATTGTTGCTGTTAAAGTTGTTCTCTTTAAAAGTAGCACTGTCCTTTTTCTGCCACCATCATATATGGTTACTTTGTGTTCTCAAGTCTTGGTTTTGAACTATATTGTTGTTGATTCTTGGTTGACACTTTTGTATGTGTTCACATTTGTATGCACCACTTTTCCTTGACATTGATTTTGGTTGACCATGTGCCTGAGTTTGATTGTTTGAAACTGTTATGTTGCTTAGTGATCTAGTCTCTTGTATTGCAGTCCTGTGGTTTGATAGTGGTAGTGCATGTTTAAGGTTTGTGTTCATGAATGTGGAGTTGAGAATTAGAACTATGTTGCTGATAATCATGTACCTCTCAATGTTCTATGACCTGTCATACTATGCTATTTCATTTTGTATATGCAAAATCCATTCTATTGAAACTGTTAACTTCATAAGTTATGCTTTTGTGATATCATGATTTTTTTCTCTATGTTAACATTGTGTTCATGATATGTGTTGCTAGCCTTGATATGTTTTTAACATGCTCCTAAGTTATGGGTGTTTGATACCTCTATGTGTTTTTAATATTCACCAAACCACCTTGAACCTAGTCCATATATATGTGATAAATGTGCTTGCATGATTGTTGCCTAATTTGGTTTTTACTAAGTCCTATGTTGTTGCCTGTGTTAAAGTGATACCTTTTGATTGAATTTGAACTTGGTTGCTATGACATGTCCTATTCTATCTTGAATATAGGTGTATGCTTCATAAAGGCCTTTGACCATCATATTGCTTGTGTACTTATCATTGTAACATGACTGATTTTTTTATCAACATGATATGTGTAGCTATTTTGTGTATCTAATACTCATGTCTATGCTGTTACTTGATTTAGATGCCACTTTGTTTGAGCCTTTGTTTATGACAGTGCTGTATTTCAAGTTTACCTTGACATTATGTGTGATTGGTCTGCCCTTAATCAATCTTGATACATGAATCATCACTATAACCATGACTGAATGCATTCTTTTTCCTTGACATTATGACTGATTGGTGTGTCTATATTTTGCCTTGATGAGTGGTTGAGTTGTATGGACCATCATCATGTTCTTTTTTGCTATCTTTGTGAAACTGTCTGCTGCATTGCTTGATAACCACATTGGACCTTAACCTTTTGAATCTTGTTATCTAATTGGTATGCTAGTATTGTTTGTTGTCATGAACTCATTACTTTGTGAAATTTCCCTGATGACATGTTATTATCTGCTTGTGTTGTTGATGTTGTTGCTACCATTCTACTTAGCCTTGGTTTTAATCATAGAAATTGTCACTAACAGTCTTAGAATATGCCTTCATATTTGATCTGACATGCCCTTTTCTTTCACCACTCATTGTGACATGTTTGAATTGTTTTTGAACTTTGATAAAGTATCTTTGGAACTGACTGCAATGCCTTAATCTATCTTTCTATGTTCTTTCATTTTGGAGCACTAACCTTGCCTACCATATGATTTTAACCCTAAACATTTCTGCTACCCTCCATGAAGTATGCCAAGTCTAGAAGATTGTTTTGATACATAAAACTAAACCTAATTGCTATTTGGAACCTTGAACTACATGTTTGTCTGATAGCTGCTTTTCAAGATATTTGTTAAACCTCTTTTGAATATGCTTGCTGCTGTGACTATGTTGGAACTTATTGCTTCACATTCAAATGTTCTTCTACTTTACCAATTTGTATGATCAGAACACTCATTTGATATACATGTAGCAATTCATGATTTTTTGAGATGGTAATTACATGTTTCTGCTTCATTTTATTTGACCATGGCTGATTTTGAATGGTATAGCTTATATGTTTCCCTTTCGTGAGCAGTAGGTGTGGTGGTTTAATTTGTGATTAATTTGAAACATGTTGTATGCTTGCTGCTATGGTTGTGTATGAATTTGCTAACTTACTTTGCTTTTGCACTAATTTGTTTGTCAACATTAAACTTATGTTTGAAACCATGCCATACTGTTTTGGATTTCATGATATGCATGTTTGTTTATTAATTGTGTTCAAGACATGTCCTTGTGTGATTTTCAATTGAGTACATTATATGCTTGCTGCTATGGCTGTGTATGAGCTCCTTACCTTAATGCTTTCAAATGTGATTGTTTTGATGTTCAATTTGTATGATAAGCACTTATTTGGTTTTTAATATGCGTAACAATTCTTGATGTTGAATGGATAATCATGTCTCTGCTTCTTATTTGATATGACTGATGTCGAATGGCATGGCATGGACATGGCTGTCGTGAGCAGTTTGTGTGTTTGGTTGGTTTGTATTGTTTATTTGAAATATGCGTGCATGTATGGCTTATATATTTATTGAGTTGGTTATATTACCGGATTTAACAGCCACCCCAGTGGCAAGCACACACTATCACACGCCCTTGCAACCCTTAGGACTGGGGTTCGAATCCCCCTCGCCCCAGTCCTTTTGTTTATTTTTCTGATTTTCGCCCTATTTCATATATATGTATGTTCTCACTATGTATTCAAGGTGCGCGCATTGGCCTGATGGTATTGGTTTTAAGCTGCAAGCGAGTGGTCCTGGGTTCAATCCCTAGGAATTCCACTTCCTTCTTTTTTATCACTTGTTGGTTTTATTTATTTTTCAAGTTTATGCTTCAACTTCAAACTTTTATAACTTGCTTATTTTTCATCCTTTTTCTTCCATTCTTTTTGCTATGTTCTTCTGATTAAATCTACTTCTTATATATAAAAAGAAATTTATAAAAATATTTAATCTATGTCCTTTATTTCATGTTAAGTTTGGATTTCTTCTAAGGTTTTGTTGTACCTTCTTTACTTGTCTTATCATGTTATTTTTGTTTACCATGTTTGATTAACGTCTAATGTATGATTCTAACATTGCATGATTTCATAATTTTGTTTCATCTCATATCTTATTCATATCTTCTTACATTATCATATTTGAATTATAACTCTTTATTTCTTAGTAATTTTACAACTGTTATATTTCCCCCCATTCCAAAGGGAGATCATCCCAAAATTGACTCATGAAGTCACTAAACAACCACCTTACCTTATCCTTTTATGTTTATCCTATTTCTTGGCCTCATGAGAGCCAATGAAATCATAACTTAGAAGTAGGTTAGAGTTTTGAACTCTATGTGATTCTCATCATCATGAGAACTCACTTTCCCCCTATAATGTAGACTTAGAGAGTTATCGTGAACTCTAAAATGAGCTCATACTCATTTCCCCTTGGAACTTTGGCCATAGCCAATGGTTTTTCTCCTTCACCCTTAGATCGGTGAACTACAGATACTCTGATTCCACTCCCGTCAGGATACGTAGGCACAAAGTGTGATACTTTGTCGAGTATACTTAGATACTAACCCCTAGGGTTTCAACCTTTAGCATAGAACCCTTAGCAAGCGAGTAAGACATAACAAGTTAAAACAAGAGGTTCTCGTAGAGTACTACGGACGTTTAGGATGCTAATACCTTCCCTAGGCGTAACCAACCCCCGAACCTTAGATCTCCCCCCTTTAGGTTTTTCTCGATCTTGAACCTTTCCTTTGGATAAATCAAAGTCGATGGTGAATTTCAAAGTTTTGCGATGCAAGTTAATTAATAGCTTGTTACCCGATTCTCACCACAACAGAAATGGCGACTTCACTGGGGAACAAAACTGCTTGAGGGTTAAGCCCACCTTTGTTTTTGTTTATTCTATTTATACTTGTTTGCTATATTTGTATATATCTGTTTGGTTGCTTGTATATATGCTTTGCTTGAATTTCTTTTGTTGGCTTGGTTCTTGAGTGGTGAGATAAATCCTAACCCGGATTTGAGTGCACTTATGATAGGACGATGGTACATTCAAGGAGGCTTTGAGGGAGTCGATTCCTAAAAAAGTTGAATTGAGACACCATCACTCAGTTGAGGCCCTCTTGAGAGTCTAGTCATGTTGAACGAATCTATTCGTGAAAACGTGCTACTCTCGACCTAGGAGCCCTTGATATTGAGGACCGTAGTTACCAAACCCCACTTAAGCCTTTTAGGATGTAGTGCGGTGACCATGATGGAGTTTATTTCTGAATTGGTTGTCACGCGATACTACACTCAGACGAGATTCTCTTGAGAATTTAATTGATTACCAAGTCCATTTGGGAAATCGATAAAATCCGAAAAATGGGTTGTCGACTCTGGGAACTTCTTAGAACCCTGTTCAGCAGATGAGAACCAGTAGTACATACCAATGGGAGGGGTAAACCCTGGCTCCATGCTCAAACCTATCCCCTTTTGTTTGTGCTTTGTGCGTCTTTGTGTGTGCTATGCATCCGTACATTCAAGCATTCCTAGCCCTTTGGTTTCGAGAAACTCAAATGTTTGTTTCCTTTGCAAAGATCAATAGAGATCAGGGATTTTAAAAACAAAAACTCTTCAATTTTCCAAAAATGTTTACAACTTGCCTTTGAGTTCCTTGAAGCCATTTGGCTTGCATTAGCATCCTCATTTGCATCTTCATGTGCATTTCTTTCCTTGTCTTTGTCTTATGTCGCCGTGTTCTCTCTAGAATCGTCACACTGAATCCCAGACACAACTACAACACACGAGCCCAAACGCGACAAAGAATGTTTGAACAGTACTGTGAAATGGACAGAGTCAACAATGAATTGAGTTAGCTCCGAGGAGGAATGGGGCAGATTCTGGAATCAATTCAAATTATGAGGGCAAAGATGGATAAACAAGCCACTGTGGTCTCTGAGATCACCACTACGACTGTAGAACCTCCCGTTACTACTGTGAACCCCACTTTGGGCATGCCCTTTAACTTTATACGTGCTCCAGCCATTACTTCTACTCAACAAGCTGTTCCTTTGGTTAATGAGGCTTTTCACGCCATTCCTACCTTTGCTCCAGCAGCAGTGTGAGCTCAGGTGCACCCAGTTTTTTAGAACCCACATCCGGTTTATGATTATGTCAATATGTCCGAAGAGGGAGAAGATCGACATGAAAGGCTGAAGGAAAGTGTAGAGACAATTCAGAGGAAATTGAAAGCAATGGAAGGGAGCCATGTATTTAATACTAATGCTAAAGACATGTGCTTAGTCTCAGGCTTGGTAATTCCACCCAAGTTCAAACTACCCAATTTTGACCTATACTCTGGTGCGACCTGTCCTAAGCCGCATTTGGTCATGTATTACCGGTGAATGGCTGCATTTATGGATAATGATAAGTTGATGATCCACTGCTTCCAAGATAGTTTGAAAGGGGCTGCTGCAAAGTGGTATTTGACTTTGGTCCAATCTAGGATCCAATGCTTTCAAGATGTATCTGATGCTTTTGTAAAGCATTACAAATATAACACAGACTTGGCGCCTAACCGCAGACAATTATTGAGCATGTCTCAGAATGATACCGAGTCTTTTAAAGAGTATGCACAAAGATGGAGAGAGCTAGCTTCACAGGTAGAGCCACCTTTATCTGAAAAAGAGTTAACTGATTGGTTTGTCGACACAGTGAGACCGGAATTCTACGAAAAGATGATCAGTAACGTGTCTGCTAATTTTTCCGATATTGTGGCTGTGGGGGTTAAAGTAGAGCTTGGTCTGAGGAGTGGGAAAATGGCCAAGAGAGATGGTAGTTCGAGCGAAGATGCCAAGATATCCTTCAAAAGGGAAGGAGATACCAATGTGGTGACGACAAACAAAAAGAAGAAAAACCAGTCCTGGAAACGTCAGCAGCAACGGCAGTGCTATGTTCAGTAACCTTATATGGCCACCATCGCACCAACATTCAACAACCAAGCTTCTATTTATCAGCCGGTTCCTCAACCACCAGTGTATCAACGAGCGCCCAACGCTCCTGCTTATCCACAACGGACTCAAGTTTCTCGTCAGAACATTCCAGGTAAAAGAAAGGGTGGAAGGCCTATGATTCCTCCCATGCCTATGACGTATACAGCATTGTATCCTGCTTTGGTGCAACAAGGATTAATAACTACAAGGTCATCAGGCCCACCTCCTGATCCGCTTCCACCTTCTTACAATCCCAACGCTCATTGTGCATTCCATGAAGGTGCACCAGGCCATAATTTAGAAGGTTGTTTTGCTTTGAAGCATATTGTGAGGGACTTAGTGGAGAGAAACATTTTGTCTTTCGATGGCTCCCAGCCTAATATCAAGAACAATCCTTACCCGCTCATGAGATAAGTAATGTTGTGGAGGATGTATCAAGACAAAGATGGATTAGGGGTCTGCGATTGAGCTCCTCTTTGATTTTCTGTATTTGATTCCCTAAAGCTTGCAATCTTTTGGATGTTTTAGCAATTCTATTGTATTTCCTTTGCACTTTGAATTTGTATTTGCTTATAAACTTTGTTGTACTTTCAAATTGGCAAGGTTAATGAAATGTTTGTGCATCTTTTTGATTAAGTCCATTTGTTTCACTCATCTACTTTTATGCTCATATAAAAAAAATATAATAATATCTTCATCTTGTTTCTTTCCATTTATCAAATTTGTTGTTAAGCAAAGATTGGGGAGAATGATGAAAACCTCGTGTTCATAATTGCTGTGGTATGCTGCCTATTAAACCTTGCCGAGGATGTAAGGCATTGTTTCAATTCCCAAATACTGGAGAAATAAGGAAGATAATCCCATTTTAACCCTTCGAGCCTAGAAGTAGGAGTTTTCTTTTCTTGCACCAAAAACCCTTAAATCTCAAACTTTGGGGCAGGGTAGTTCTCAGTTTAACTTGGTTATGCAATCAAATGCAAGCGCCTCATGTAAGACGCCAGTCAGCTCTCTCAAATCAAGTGACTTCCTAGCTTTTGGAAACTTGAATGTATAGCTTGAGCTAACTGAGCATAGGACTGGAGTTCATCACGAAGATTGGGTGGGACAAATAAACTTTGAGCCTTTATCCTTTGTTTCATAAACCGTGAACCAGGCCGCATTACAACCCTTAAAAGACCTAATTGAGGTAAGGTTGTTTTAAAAGCATACTACAGCAAGGTTGATTAACCTGACTCCTAATAATCTTTGTTATTTGCGTGTGTTGATCACTTCCTCTGTCATTCCGTAAATGACTAGATTCACTTTGTTTTTGATTTAATCATTCCACCGTGTGTGTTTCATCAATAAAACTTGATTTCAAAAGCTTGCATGAATATCGCATTAAAATTGCCAATATTTAATGAACAATACTTGTTTGAAAAAACAATTCAATATCAAAGAAATCCCAACAAATGCAGCCAGCTAGGGGATTCGACTTGATAAAGGAAGCTCAGCCAGGGGCAACCAAGCGGAAGGATTTGCCAATCTATTGAATCAGGGACAGAACTCTTCAAGTTCAGAATATTGGGTCAAATCTTCCTGAGGTCATCTTATGACAAGTGTGGACTCCAGTGACCCACCAACAGGGGCAAGTTTGTTCCTCAGTCGTCACCACCATAGTCTGAGTACTTTGTTTCATAAATACAGTTAATCAGGGGCAGTTATGTCATTTCCCCTTCAAAAGTTTGAAGATATTGAGGCATCTGGTATGCCAATTCTTCTGTAAAATCCTTTTGATTACCTATCAGTTAATCAGGGGTAATCAGGTCGAGATTCGGCAAATCTCTAAAAAACAGTTAGTCAGGGACATCTCCTTCACAGATCAACCAAGTTGACAGGGGAAAGTTTGTTCCCCAAATCGTCAAACAATCAGTCTGAAGCAAGTTCAAGGACCTTGTTGTGTGAATGCAGTTAATCTGGGGCAGTTACGCCGAGATCTCTCCAAGAGTTTGAAGATATTGAAACACCTTGTATGCCAATTCTTCTATAAAATCCTCTTGTTATCGTCTTCTGACAAACCATATAGCCTGGGGCAGATAAGATTTGAAGATGATCACTATGCCAGTGGGATGCAGAATTACTTTGTTCTTGTGATATCCTTTGCTAGCTCCCCAATAAGTTGTTACTTCAGCTAATCTTGACAATTCTCCATGGATTCTCCTCCAACAAAGAGATCAAGCTCATGATGGCAATCCTAGCAAAGTCATGATGCTATACCTCAAGTGGAATACCCTTTTCACCAGTGAAGTTGTTGATTCTTCTTCTTCGTCCCCAGTATTGGTCCAATCTGATGAGGTCGGCTGGGTATCCTTGTCGAGATGTTTATTTCATCTCCAGTCTCGCTTCCTTTTGTCTATTTTGTCAGCATAAGCATAAGCATGGCATAAGCACTCATATGCATAGCATCTTGGCTTTTCTGTTTCCTTTTCTGGTGTTTACCTATTTTTGTTCACTTTGGCATTTATTTCCCCAAGTGACTGGGTTTGTCTTTTCTCTCTAATAGAATTGTCAGCCCTAGGCATAAAGTGCCCATCCTTTCTGAATTCTCCGTCGAGCTTGATTCTCGTGGATGATGGTTGGTTCAGTTATCTTTTCCACATTTTGGATAAGATAAATCCCCATTTGAGTTCTTTCCTCAATTGGAGTCTTGTTTGACTATTTCTTTCTAGCTTGTCCCTAGATTGAACTTTGGTCCCTGGTAGGTGTGTTTTTTTACCTATCTTTGAATGTCCATTTATTTTCCACCGTGTCTCGCAGGAAGAATCTTTTACAAGATCCTCATGAAGACAAAATTATTTCTCCAACAGTAACCAGCAACAAGCAGCAATCTCTTGAAGAAGCTTGTTTTTCAATGGCAATAAGTGGCAGTCTCTTAAGCAGCTTATCTACCTCTGGTACTATTCAGCCTTTTTGCAACCATAATTGGTATTCCCCAGGAAGTCTAACCTGCAACCCCGGTACGAACCTATCAGATACTATACCTTTATTGGGGCCCATCTTTGGTTCTATCTCCAATGAGGTTATTTTTCCTTCTAAAGTGCCAACCGGTCATACTTGAACCTGTTGTTCCATCACTTTGGATGTATTTTCCCAGTGAAGACCATCTCTTCGGTTCAACCTTCATTGTGGATCCTTTCTAGAATGTCATCTAGTCATGTTTAGCTTTGATGATCAATCATTCTAGATACCTTTATTAGGGCTCATCTTTGGTTCTATCTCAAATGAGGTTATATCTCCTTCTAAAGTGCCAACCGGTCATACTTGAACCTATTGTTCCATCACTTTGGATGTATTTTCCCAGTGAAGACCGTCTCTCCGGTTTAACCTTCATTGCGGATCCTTTCTAGAATGTCATCTAGTCATGTTTAGCTTTGATGATCAATCATTCTAGATACCTTTATTGGGGCCCATCTTTGGTTCTATCTCTAATGAGGTTATATCTCCTTCTAAAGTGCCAATCGGTCATACTTGAACCTGTTGTTCCATCACTTTGGATGTATTTTCCCAGTGAAGACCGTCTATCCGGTTCAAACTTCATTGTGGATCCTTTCTAGAATGTCATCTAGTCACGTTTAAACTTGATAATCAATCATTCTCGATACCTTTATTGGAGCCCATCTTTTGGTTCTATTTCCAATAAGATCACAAATCCAGCTCATGCTAGTTTTCCTCATAAAGCAGATTACTTGTTATCTCAACTAACTCATATGAGTAACCGAGTTCGTTCATGAATCATTAGCCTTGTTCCCCTTTAAACTCCAGTTGTTTTATTTGTCTGGCGCGCAGAGTTCGTCTCTGTCTTTTCTAGTTTTTCTTAAAGATCCCGTTCGAACTCTTCATTATAAGAAATCCCCAAAAAATCTTTTATTTGGGTGTCTATCCTTTTATTTCAAACTTATCTCCAGTGGAGATCATGCTTTCTTTCTGGTTTCATGCCCAGTAAGTTTGTGTCTTTTCCCTAGTGTCGTCCGGTCATATTTGAACCTGTCGTCGACCTCCCTGGATCTTTCCCCAGTGGAGATTGCCCTTTTCTTGTTTCTATCCCCGGTGTTGCCTCCGGGTCTCCCCAGTGAGTCTCTTTTGTTGGTTAGCCTGTATCCCCAAGGAGTTTTCCTTGTGAATACTAACCTTCTTGCCTCCCCAGTGAAGCTCATTTGTGTTTGGTAGCTCTTTTTCTTTGGTGTCCTGTTTTGTCTGCATTCTTGCATCTTTCATGGCATCATATCATCATATTAGTAGCATTGCATGTCTTTTCATCTAAGGGAAAAATTTTCGGTTATCTGTATTTAAATATCTTTCACCTGGATTCCATGAGGATTTTCATCTCTCATGTCATCCGGTGAAGATATTTAAATAGGGGCAACTATTGTACCCCAAATTTTACCCTTAGATCCATTGATCTCTTGCATGTCATATTAGGTCAATCATGTTGCATAGCTAACCCTTTTATCAGGTTTTGTTTGTGTTTGTTTCATCTGTGAATCAGGTGTTATCTTAAGGAAATTCAAGAGGTGATTAATCAAAATTTTGGATGGAGCATTGAACCAAGCAAGTCTCTAAGAGATGTCTCTATAACCCTCTCTATAACCCTCTCCATAACCAAATTTCTACCCATTTTATCTACCCTCAATTGTCACCTTTAATTCCAAACCAATTTCAGTAATCATTTAACCATTTTTGTCCAATTTCCCTATTTTTCAAACCATATACATAACCATGTCCATTACCTAATTCACTTATCATTTATGTTTCTTTATAAACCTTTTCTTTTTATAACAAAGAAGAAAAAAACCAATTCCTACATATTTGTTCATAAGCCCATCATCATAGGCCCAACGTGCAAATGTGTTACAAACTACATTGGAGATGAATTCATTGCCAAGGATCAATAGGAAACGAGCAAGTTGTTTTGACTTTTCAACTTAGCTTTTCTGACCAATGGAGAGGCGACATGTGGCATACAAAGGGACAAAAAACAACCAAAGTGCTTCCTTCTCCCGTGTCGCGCTTACGAATTACAGAGGAGAAGAGAGAAATTAAAACACATCGGAATCAATTTGTCCAAAATCAAATCCATCAGCAATCCCTTGGCGCGTTTATTCATTTTGAATTCTCCAAGAGCATTACCCATTTAAGCTTTCAACGGTTTGGTTCAGTAAAAGTGCTTCTAAGGAATTGCTAGTTTCAGCATCTAACCTGCTCTCACCTGCAAACTCTTCACACCATCCCCCAATCCTTACCTCATCTGATACCCCTCTCAATGACATCAAATAAGGAGCTCTGAAGCAATACATGAAGTGGTGAAATGGACTCTGCAATTCTGAGATTTTGTACAGCAAAGCAGCGTATTTGTCTCCAAGAGTTTGACCATTTTTGAATTCAAAAAGAGTCGTTGTAACCCTAGCTTTTCACTCAGCACACCAACTGTTTGTGCTTTGGACTCAAGCAACCCAAGCTCATTGGTTCAGCCTATAAAAGGAGCTTGCCTCTACACCTCAACTCACCAACAATCCTCACAAACACTCAAAGAGTTTCTGAAAGTTCCATAAGTTCGAGCAAGCAAAGTAAAGGGTGATTTTGGAGTGCTTTGGAAGGAGAAACAGCCAGCATACTTGAAGGCAGTGGACATTACTCCACTTGGTATTGTATTCTTACCCACTTGTTAATCATGCTCATTTGATATTATCATTGTCATATGCATTTTGGTTGTTCCATTACATGTGTATCTTGCTAATATATGCTTGAATATGTTGTTTGTATGCTCATGGCTTGATGTCATAAAATAGATGGTTTTGTTCATTGACATGATATACATGTATGCTTCTTGGTGTTAAGTTATAATGTCTCTGATTTTTGTTCATTGAATGGCTGCAACATTATAAGTTTTCATTGTGGTATTGTACTGTCAAGATTGGATGCTTGATTTTCTCAAACTACTTGGATGTCATATGTGTTTAGATGTTACTTTAAGATAAGAGGATCACGAACCTTGGTTCCCTTTGTGTTTCTAATATGCTCATAAGTCGTGGGATGGATGAACCTATCCATTTTTATTGTTGGTTTAATGTTTGATTGTTGCTGTTAAAGTTATTCTCTTTAAAAGTAGCACTGTCCTTTTTCTGCCACCATCATATATGATTACTTTGTGTTCTCAAGTCTTGGTTTTGAACTTTATTGTTGTTGATGCTTGTTGACACTTTTGTATGTGTTCACATTTGTATGCACCACTTTTCCTTGACATTGATTTTGGTTGACCATGTGCCTGAGTTTGATTGTTTGAAACTGTTATGTTGTTTAGTGATCTAGTCTCTTGTATTGCAGTCCTGTGGTTTGATAGTGGTAGTGCATGTTTAAGGTTTGTATTCATGAATGTGGAGTTGAGAATAAGAACTGTGTTGCTGATAATCATGTACCTCTCAATGTTCTATGACCTGTCATATTATGCTATTTCATTTTGTATATGCTAAAGCGATTCTATTGAAACTGTTAACTTCAAAAGTTATGCTTTTGTGATATCATGATTTTGTTCTCTATGTTAACATTGTGTTCATAATATGTGTTGCTAGCCTTGATATGTTTTTAACATGCTCCTAAGTTATGGATGTTTGATACCTCTATGTGTTTTTAATATTCACCAAACCACCTTGAACCTAGTCCATATATATGTGATAAATGTGCTTCCATGAGTGTTGCCTAATTTGGTTTTTACTAAGTCCTATGATGTTGTCTGTGTTAAAGTGATACCTTTTGATTGAATTTGAACTTAGTTGCTATGACATGTCCTATTCTATCTTGAATATAGGTGTATGCTTCATAAAGGCATTTGACCATCATATTGCTTGTGTACTTATCATTGTAACATGACTGATTTTTTATCAACATGATATGTGTAGCTATTTTGTGTATCTAATGCTCATGTCTATGTTGTTACTTGATTTAGATGCCACTTTGTTTGAGCCTTTGTTTATGACAGTGTTGTATTTCAAGTTTACCTTGACATTATGTGTGATTGGTCTGCCCATAATTTATCTTGATACATGAATCATCACTATAACCATGACTGAATGCATTCTTTTTCCTTGACATTATGACTGATTGGTGTGCCTATATTTTGCCTTGATGAGTGGTTGAGTTGTATGGACCATCATCATGTTCTTTTTTGCTATCTTTGTGAAACTGTCTGCTGCATTGCTTGATAACCACATTGGACCTTAACCTTTTGAATCTTGTTATCTAATTGGTATGCTAGTATTGTTTGTTGTCATGAACTAATTACTTTGTGAAATTGCCCTGATGACATGTTATTATCTGCTGCTAACTGCTTGTGTTGTTGATGTTGTTGCTAGCATTCTACTTAGCCTTGGTTTTAATCATAGAAACTGTCACTAACAGTCTTAGAATATGCCTTCATATTTGATCTGACATGCCCTTTTCTTTCACCACTCATTGTGACATGTTTGAATTGTTTTTGAACTTTGATAGAGTATCTTTGGAACTGACTGTAATGCCTTAATCTATCTTTCTATGTTCTTGCATTTTGGAGCACTAACCTTGCCTACCATATGATTTTAGCCCTAACCATTTCTGCTACCCTCCATGTAGTATGCCAAGTCTTGAAGATTGTTTTGATACATGAAACTAAACCTAATTGCTATTTGGAACCTTGAACTACATGTTTGTCTGATAGCTGCTTTTCAAGATATTTGTTGAACCTCTTTTGAATATGCTTGCTGCTGTGACTGTGTTGGAACTTATTGCTTCACATTCAAATGTTCTTCTACTTTACAAATTTGTATGATCAGAACACTCACTTGATATACATATAGCAATTCATGATTTTTTGAGATGGTAATTATATGTTTCTGCTTCATTTTGTTTGACCATGACTGATTTTGAATGGTATAGCTTATATGCTTCCCTTTCGTGAGCAGTAGGTGTGGTGGTTTGATTTGTGATTAATTTGAAACATGTTGTATGCTTGCTGCTATGGTTGTGTATGAATTTGCTAACTTACTTTGCTTTTGCACTAATTTGTTTGTCAACATTAAACTTATGTTTGAAACCATGCCATACTATTTTGGATTTCATGATATGCATGTTTGTTTATTAGTTGTGTTCAAGACATGTCCTTGTGTGATTTTCAATTGAGTACATTGTATGCTTGCTGCTATGGCTGTGTATGAGCTCCTTACCTTAATGCTTTCAAATGAGATTGTTTTGATGTTATATTTGTATGATAAGAAATTATTTGGTTTTTAATATGCGTAGCAATTCTTGATGTTGAATGGATAATCATGTCTCTGCTTCTTATTTGATATGACTGATGTCGAATAACATGGCATGGACATGGCTGTCGTGAGCAGTTTATGTGTTTGGTTGGTTTGTATTGTTTATTTAAAATATGCGCGCATGTATGGCTTATATATTTATTGAGTTGGTTATATTACCGGATGTAACAGCCACCCTAGTGGCAAGCACACACTATCACATGCCCTTACAACTCTTAGGACTGGGGTTCGAATCCCCCTCGCCCCAGTCCTTTTGTTTATTTTTCTGATTTTCGCCCTGTTTCATATATATATGTATGTTCTCACTATGTATTCAAGGTACGCGCGTTGGCCTGATGGTATTGGTTTTAAGCTTTAAGCGAGTGGTCCTGGGTTCAATCCCTAGGAATGCCACTTCCTTCTTTTTTATCACTTGTTGGTTTTATTTATTTTTCAAGTTTATGCTTCAACTTCCAACTTTTATAACTTGCTTATTTTTCATCCTTTTTCTTCCATTCTTTTTGCTATGTTCTTCTGATTAAATCTACTTCTTATATACAAAAAGAAATTTATAAAAATATTTAATCTATGTGCTTTATTTCATGTTAAGTTTGGATTTCTTCTAAGGTTTTGTTGTACCTTCTTTACTTGTCTTATCATGTTATTTTTGTTTACCATGTTTGATTAACGTCTAACGTATGATTCTAACATTGCATGATTTCATAATTTTGTTTCATCTCATATCTTATTCATATCTTCTTACATTATCATATTTGAATTATAACTCTTTATTTCTTAGTAATTTTACAACTGTTATCTTTCCCCTCATTCCAAAGGGAGATCATCCCAAAATTGACTCATGAAGTCAATAAACAACCACCTTACCTTATCCTTTTAGGTTTATCCTATTTCTTGGCCTCATGAGAGCCAATGAAATCATAACTTAGAAGTAGGTTAGAGTTTTGAACTCTATGTGATTCTCATCATCATGAGAACTCACTTTCCCCCCTATAATGTAGACTTAGAGAGTTATCGTAAACTCTAAAATGAGCTCATACTCATTTCCCCTTGGAACTTTGGCCATAGCCAATGGTTTTTCTCCTTCACCCTTAGATCGGTGAACTACGGATACTTTGATTCCACTCCCCTCAGGATACGTAGGTACAAAGTGCGATACTTTGTCGAGTATACTTAGATACTAACCCCTAGGGTTTCAACCTTTAGCATAGCACCCTTAGCAAGCGAGTAAGACATAACAAGTTAAAACAAGAGGTTCTTATAGAGTACTACAGACTTTTAGGATGCTAATACCTTCCCTAGGCGTAACCAACCCCCGAACCTTAGATCTCCCCCCTTTAGGTTTTTCCCGATCTTGAACCTTTCCTTTGGATAAATCAAAGTCGGTGGTGAACTTCAAAGTTTTGCGATGCAAGTTAATTAATAGCTTGTTACCCGATTCTCACTGCAACAATAACCAGGGCTGAGTCACCGTGTACGTCCAAGTTCTTGATCCTTAAGTCGATCGCTTCTTCGAGACCCATGATACAAGCTTTGTATTCGGCCTCATTGTTCGTACACTTGAATGTCAGTCTGGCGGTGAAAGGAATGTGGGTACCCTGAGGGGTGACAATGATTGCCCCAATTCCATTTCCGTAATGATTAACTGCTCCGTTAAAGATAAGTCCCCATTAGGAATCTGGTTCTGGCCCTTCACTAGGTAGCGGTTCATCGCAATCTTTCATTTTCAAATGCATGACATCTTCGTCTAGGAAGTCAAACCGATTGATTCTTGATCGTCAATCGGTTGATGAGCCAAATGATTGGCTAAAATACTCCCTTTAACGGCTTTCTGAGCGTGGTACTCTATGTCATATTTTGATAACAACATCTGCCAACTGGCAATCCTTCCCGTGAGAGCAGGCTTTTCAATGACGTACTTGATTGGATCCATTTCGGAGATTAACCAAGTGGTGTGGCGAATCATGTACTGGCGAAGACGTTTGGCTGCCCAAGCCAAAGCGCAGCAAGTTTTCTCGAGCATCGTGTACCGAGTTTCACAATCGGTAAATTTCTTGCTCAGATAGTAAATGGCAGACTCTTTCCGTTTGGTTTCGTCTTGTTGGCCAAGTACACAACCCATGGAGTCTTCCAAGACTATTAAATAAATGATCAGTGGTCTTCCTTCCACTAGAGGTGATAGAATCAGAGGGTTCAACAGGTATTCCTTAATACTGTCGAAAGCGGTTTGGTAGTCTTCTGACCAAACGCAGTCCTGGTTCTTTTAGAGTAATTTGAAAATTGGCGCACATGTCGCGGTCATGAGGAATATGAATCTGGAGATGTAATTCAAACGTCCCTGGAATCCTCTAACTTGTTTTTCAGTTTTCGGATAAGGCATTTCTTGAATGGCCTTGACCTTGTCAGGATCAACCTCAATTCCTTTCTGGCTGACGATGAACCCTAATAGTTTCCCTGAACGGACACCGAATGTGCATTTGTTGGGATTCAAGCGGAGTTTGTACTTTCTCAAGTGCTCGAATAGTTTGAACAGGTGGGTCACATGCTCCTCTTCTGTCTTAGATTTTGCAATCATATCATCGACACATACCTCGATTTCTTTTTGTGTCATGTCATGAAACAGAGTAGTCATGGCCCTTTGATAAGTTGTCCCGGCGTTCTTTAAGCCGAACGACATTACCTTGTAACAAAAAGTACTCCATGGGGTGATGAACAAAGTTTTCTCCATGTCTTTCGGCGCCATTTTAATTTGGTTATAGCCCGAGAATCCATCCATGAAGGAGAAAACTTTGAACTTTGATGTATTGTCAACCAGCATGTCAATGTGTGGTAAAGGAAAGTCGTCCTTTGGATTAGCCTTGTTTAGATCCCTATAGTCGACACACATTCTGACCTTTCCGTCCTTTTTGGGAACTGGTACGATGTTTTCTAACCATTGAGGATATTCTTACGTGGCGAGGAAACCCGCGTTAATCTGTTTCTGTACTTCCTCTTTGATTTTGATGGCCATGTCCGGATGAGTCCTCCTCAACCTTTGTTTAGCTGGCAAACATTCCAATCTTAATGGTAGATGATGTTCCACGATGCTGGTATCCAACCCTGGCATATCCTGATAGGACTAAGCGAATACATTGGGAAATTCTTTGAGAAGCTTTGTCAAACTCTATGTGGCAGTTGGACTGAGCAGTGCCCCAATCCTGATTTCTTTTCTCTCTTTTTCCGAACCCAAGTTGACCGTTTCCAACGGCTCTTTGTAAGGTTCGATGGACCTTTCCTCCTGTCTGAGTAGTCGGGAGATCTCCTCTGGAATTTCGTCATTAACTTCTTCTTCAACCCCAAATATCGGGAACCCAAAGTTAGGAGAAGGCATCAGATCGTATGTTTCAACGGGGTTTAAAACAAGCAATCTGCATGACGGTATGATTTGTTTTTAGAAAAGATAGAGAGAATGCAAGAGTGTGCAGTGTTTTTTCTTTGAAAAACTGCTTGTTTATTTTGAATTGTTTTTTAGGATTACCATTTTCTGAGAAAAGCGAAAAGAGAAAACAACAATTAATGCGAAAATTACAGAACAACGTTATTTTATTAATAAACAAGTCGATTCTTGAAACTACAGCCCTATAAAACAAAACTCTGTCGCTTTGGGCGAAGCGAAGAGGGAAATTTACAGAAAGTGAGCCCTATCAAAACATCCGTTTCACCTGGGCAAAGTGAAAGGTTAAAGACGGCAATTACTTAGACTTATGAACAATCTTCGGAACATCGACAACAACCCATTGGCGGCAAACTCCTCGGTGAATCACAAAATCTGGCACCTTCCTTGATTTGTCTTCAGAAATAACACTGATTTCTGGCGGAGCAGGATCATTGGAATCTGTCTCCCAGGCAGAATTATCGTAGGAGGATTCCTCTATTGTATTTTGCATAGCATTTGTGCTCTCAAGTAGATCTCCCCATCCAGTTGGCTGGATGTCTTCGAACCTGATACGAGAGCTTTCGGGAGCGGTGTACTTGACCATATAGTCGTACTTTCCACTTGGTTGTCCCAAGGTGTCCCACACTTCTTTGGAACTGGAGGAGTCATCTCTTTCGATGACGTTGACCTTGGGAAAAGCGTAGTTAATGAATTCTAGTCCTGCGAACGTTGCGAATTCATCGTCGTGCAGGGTATTTTCAGGATACCTTGGGTGTTGATCCCATGACATGGTGGGGACACAGGTATTCTGTTCAATGATGCTCAGCTGATTTTCATTGTTCTGCTGATTCTCTTTCCCCAAGTTTCCTGGATACGGCTGCCACATTGGCAGGCCATCCATCGGGCCATAATAGTTGTGGTCAAAGTTGTCTTTCATCGGAGTGTCGTCCTCTAATGAGTTTGGTGGAGCACGACATCCTTCCGGATCACAATCCCCATATATCATTTCGACATCTGACCTAGGTATAAATCTCGGACTCTGTGTAGGAAAGCAAAAGGGAGTCTGCGTTTCGTCCTGAGACATATAACCGTCCTCGTTAAGATAGGACTTTCTTTCCTCCTATATGTCGGAGGGATCCTCCTCATTGATAGTGTGCACTTCTTGAGTCACTGGTTGAAGGAAACCTCCACTGTGAAAGAAGTTCTGAAGGGGATGAAGACTTTCATCGCTGGTAGTAGCTGTCTGGGTACAGGTTGCAGAAAAACCAAGACCCTTCTTTGTTTTATTGTCAGTGGGAATGACTAGTTGTCCCCATCCTGTTGTATTGGTACTCTCGACCACTTTGATAGCATCTTTGTATGAGGAAATGGAAGTTCCCTCTTTGGATTGATTGTCCTTGCTCACCGAAAGCGCTTAGAACTGAGTCCCAACAACCTCCTCGGGTTCTACACAAGTAGATGATGATAAGTTTCTCACAAGCAAGTCTTATTCTCCACAGACCGTGACGAGTTGGCCATTCTGGACGAACTTTAACTTTTGGTGGAGGGTCGAGGTGACCGCCCCAGCCTGATGTATCCAAGGTCTTCCTAATAAACAATTGTACGTTACCCGGATGTCCATGACCTAGAAAGTGACTTGGAAAGTGTGAGGACCGATAGTTATGGGAAGGTCGACTTCGCCGATAACCATTTTTCTGGATCCGTCGAATGCTTTGACGACGACCTCGCTGGTTCTCATCGGAGGGCCTTTGAATGATAATTGCATCAAAGTGGACTTTGGCATAACATTCAGGGCTGACCCTGTGTCTACCAGTACGCTGGTTAAAGCATCGTCCTGGCAGTTGACTGTAATATTGAGCGCCATGTTATGACGACGACCTTCTTCAGGTAACTCCTCATCGTTAAATCCCAAATTATTGCAAGAAGTGATGTTAGAGACAATGCTATCGAACTGTCTGACTGTTACATCCTGTTCCACAAAGGCTTGCTCCAAGACTTTCTGTAGGGCCTCCCTGTGGGCTTCCGAACTGAGTAACAGTGATAATACTGAGATCTTTGAAGGAGTCTGTAACAGCTGATCAACAATGTTGTATTCACTCCTTTGGATGAGCTTTAGTATTTCATCATCATTTTTTGAAAGGTCGGGATTACTGGACTGATCGACTGGTGGATTAGGAACTTCAGTCTGAGGTTCCTTTTCTTTGCTGGACTCTCCAACTCCCCGGTTGATGATTTTACCACTCCTTGTTACTCGACTGATGTCTGCAATATTCACGACGGAGGGTAACGAAATTTCCTCCCCGTTCTCGATTGTTGTTGTACCGTACTTGTAAGGGATAGCCTTAGTTGATTCATAAGGTAGTGGTCCCGGTAGATAGATGACTATGGGAGCCTTCCGATTCATCTGACCATCGTAAGCAATCTCGATCCTTTCCTGGTTAGTAACTCTTGGTTCGTCAAGTAGAGGGGTGATGGTATAAACATCCCTAGCCCTCTGATGATCAGAGATTACGACAACGTCCTCAATTTGATCCGCGAGGTAGTCTGGCACCCAGTTGATTGGTCCGAAACCCGGATATGAGCGAATCTCTCTACGATCCACCTGACCCTGAAGAGCTACTCGTACAAGGTAACATCCTTGGTTACTTTTCGAACAGACTCTACAAAGTTCATAGTTGTGTGGTGGCACCTGGCCACGCCCGCTTTGAATACAATGTAACCTTACTAGGTTAGCTTCCACAGATCGGACATCCTGACTTTGATGCCGAGTAGGGTTCCTGTTATTGATACTAATTTGTTGAGTATCTTCATCCATATAGATTGGCATCCACCAGTGATTTAACAAGTGCTGAAGCGCCTCCTGGACAAGGGCACAACCTTGATGGTGTTCGCAACCCGCCTTACAGCTCTGATAATCATGTGATACCAGGAACCCGAGTCAGACCTGCTCAGCTTGTAACTCTACCAGGTTGGTATTTATTAAACGAATGTCGAAGATTTGGATCATGTTGATCTGATAGGGATTCCTATCATGGTAGTCCTGGATCCATCCAAGATCCATCTGACGCTGGAGGGCCTCTTGTATAAAAGAGCATCCCTGTTTGTTTACCGAGCAAGTCAGACAGGAACTGTAATCGTGCCGTGGCAGATTATGATACTGGCTTTGCCTGGAGTGCATTGCCACCAGGTTGACATTCATCGCACAGACGTCGTGGTTTTGAATGACGTTGGAGTTCGTATAGACCATGTTATTTCCATGAACTCGGTGCTCTTGGATCCATCCGAGATCCATTTGTTCCTGTAGATCTGATTGCACCACATAACATCCTTGATTTCTTTTAGAGCAGATATCACACTGATGATAATTATGAGGTGGCACATGGCCATACCCACTCTGTTTACAATGCATCTTGACCAGATTGGTCTTTAACAAGAGTACATCGTGAATTTGATAGACATTGTTAGACTCTTCCTTTATCAGATTGACTGCAGCTTTCTCGTGTTGAGGCAGCGGGTTCGTAAGAACATTTGGATTCGTATCTTTGAAAGATAAGAGCCCGCTCCTAACAAGCTTTTGCACTTCGGATTTGAAGTTAAGGCAAGTCTCTATGTTATGCCCTGGTCCTCCTTGATGATAAAGGCATGTCTGATCCATCTTAAACCAAAAAGGCGGATTTTCTGGTACTGTAAGAGGGGACTTAGTCTAGATGTGCCCCTTGGCCAGTAGTAACGGAAATAGTTCTGCATACGATACGGGTATAGGATCAAATCCTGGTGGTCGCGTTGTACGGTTGTTGTTGTATGGAGGACGAGTCTGCTGAAGAGGCTGTTGTGTCCTTTGCTGAAATTGTTGTTGATTAGGTTTGCTCTGCGCAACCTGAGGTTGCTGTTGTGTCCTTTTTTCTTAGGGAGAGCACCACCGTATCGTTTTGTACTACTTGATGCTCCAGCGTCTTTTGCTAAATGTCCTTCCCGGACTGCTTCCTCAAGATGAACTCCCATGCCCACCATCTCGGTGAAGTCACTGGGTGCACTGGCAACCATTCTATCGTAGTAAAATGAGCTTAAGGTCTTTAAGAAGATCTTTGTCATTTCTTTTTCCTCAAGAGGTGTACAAATTTGGGCGGAAATTTCACGCCATCTCTGAGCGTACTCCTTAAAGGTTTCCTTTTCCTTTTGCGACATTGATCTGAGTTGATCTCTGTCGGGTGCCATGTCCAAATTGTATTTGTATTGTTGGACGAAGGCAGTGCTAAGATCTCAGAATGTGCTTATCGTAGCGCAGTTTAAACCCATATACCATTTTAACGCGGCACCGGTTAAACTATCCTAAAAGTAGTGAATCAGTAGGTCTTGATTCTCTGTCTGAGCTGACATTCGCCAAGCGTACATCACCAAATGACTTTGAGGGAAAGAGTTACCCTTGTATTTTTCAAAGTCGGGCACTTGGAACTTGTGCGAAACTTTCACATTGGGGACCAGACAAAGGTCTGTGGCGTCCTTTCCAAATAAATCCTGACCGCGAATGGCTTGCAGTTCCTTCTGCATTTCCAGGAACTGCTCCTGGAATTCATCCATCCTGTCGAACATAGTTTCCTTTCTACCAGAAGGTATATGTGGAATATGTCCTTTCGGGACAGTGTGCACCACATGGGGTGGTACCGTTACTACGGCAGTGAATCTTGGCTTTTCCCGAAGTTTGTAACCTTCAGGTGTCCTCAATATGCCTCTGGCATCCTTCCTTTCCCGAAGTTTGTAACCTTCAGGCCCAGCGGCTTCTGCTGAAGTTTCTGGATCTCTAGTGATCGGTGAAACATATCCTTCCGAGATATAGTTAACAGGCATGCCCCAGGGACGATCTTTCGGCATTTTGTACCTAGGATCATACTTCTCCACTATGGGCGTTGAGGTGATCTCTGAGATCACAGTTCTTTGTAGCTGAGCTTCTGCCATGGCTTGCATGTCGTTACGAAGCTTTCTCATATCCTCTCTCAGAGCGTCGATCTCTTCTTTCAACTCTCTGTTCTCTTCCTCGAGATCATCCATCTTTTTCTGACGATTGGCTCGAGTATTGTACGAATGAGACAGTTTGACTCTAGAACTGAGACACAAACGTGAGATTCGTAGGTAAGAAGAATACGTGACGGGAGAATGATGAATGCAATGTTTATATTAATTGTTTTTTTTTGTTTAATCAAAATAAACTTTGACAATTAGATTGCAAATATCAAACAGTGGGGAACCCCTTTTTATTGAATTCATAGGATTGCGGAAATAGAAATACAGTATATTACAAGGTGCGGAAACAAAAACCTAAGCTAATGGGCCCAAAGTCCTCTCTGAGGAGAACTCGGGTGCTGATTCTGGTACTTTCCTTTTCTTGGACCGAGGCTCTTGGGCCGTTGTCGGGTTGCTATTCCTTTGCCAGGTGAAAGGAGTTAGCACATTCCTTTGGTCATCTTGATTTTCTACAGCATGCTTCTCCAAAATCTCAATCAGAGCAACCTTATCTTTCAGTAATTGCTGTATTTTGATACACTCCACATTGAGAATGCGGTACTTGTTCTTCCAAGACCTCCTCTCCCATTGAAATTTGTTGAGAGTAACTTGGAGTTTTTCCGTTTCATTCATGAAGTACATGACAGATTCCCTTGGCGGAAGAACTCCGTGACGAGGATAAGGCATCTTTAGCTTGAGAGCTCTAGTTTGTACCCAGTGGAGATAAGGCTCCACCGAGACACAGTCCGGTTTTCCTAGAGACTCTCGTCCTTTCTTATGAACATGTTTCCAAGCGTGCACTATTTCCATCTTTAGTGCTCTGTCATTTTCTTCTTCTTTAAAGAAAATACCTTCCAGATGAGCATTCCGCGGGACATGCCTCATCGGGTATCCAAATTGAAGACGAACCAATACTGGATGGTAATTGATTCCTCCCTTAGTTCCTATGAGGGGTACGTTGGGGAAGTTTCCACAACGGTCAATGATCCTAATTCCCTCATAAATCCTATTGCACCAATCTATGTCAGAGTTGGTAAGAGACATGATTCTCTGCGACCAACGTAAAGTATTCTTTTGATCCCAAAAAGTGGCAGATTCATGCAAATGGGAGATAAACCACTTGTATAACAGGGGTACACAACATGTGATCTCCCCTCTGCTGTACAGATTCCCTAAGTGTACAGAATGATATGCGTCTGTGAGTAAAGTTGGCACTGGGTTTCCAATGAGAAAAACCTTAGTGGAGTTGATATCGACGAAGTTATTGATGCTGGGAATAAAAAATAACCCGTAGGTGAGTAAAACAAAGATGCTTTCAAAAGCAGTCACGTTCCTTATACTAGCAAAGTACAGAGCCTTCTTTGTCAGAAACTGGGTCGGAAAACCTTGTATGCCACCCTTAGTGGTCATGTGAGTCCTGACCTCTGACTCATCCAAATAAATTGCTCTTGCAATGGTCCGATCCTTTGGAATTTCTTCCAGTCCTGAAAATGGAGCTCGATTAGTGATGTGTAAATCAATCAGATGAGAATACTCCTCCAGCGTTGGTGCTAGTTGATAATCTGGGAATGTGAAACAGTGATAGACCGGATCGTAAAACTGAATGAGTGCATCCAAGATTCTTTCAATTACTTGGACCCTTAACAGAGGTAGCAGACCTCCGTACTTGGCTCTGAAAGCTTCAGGGTTAGTGACCATTCTTGCTAATCCTCTCAAATCCTCTAACTTTGGAACCTTGAAAGTGTATTGATGAGTTCTCCTTCTACCGAAATCCATTAGCGCAATCCTCTTCTCTGACATTTGCAATCATTGTCTTAGTTTAATTTGAAAAAGAGAGACTAGAAGAGAAGTTTTTTTTTGTTTTAATGTTTTTTAAATGAATGCGTGAATGCAGCACACAAAAACATAGAAAAAACATGGGGTCAAAGGGTCGTTGTCATGGAGTCAAGGCTCTACCCATCCCAAAGGTTTATACTAGTGATTTTTGTACCTGTCTCTCATCATCATCAACTCTTGTTGAGAAAACACCAGCGGGCCGGGAACCGTGCAAGGTGGTGTTTTTTCGAAGAGTCCTCAGAAGAGGGTGGTATCGCGTGACAACTATTTTCGATAGCTTCCGCACCACTAAAGGGGTTTTTCCTAGGTGTATACTCAATCTTTCCACATGCGGCATCACACGCATTCCCATTAGCAGAAAAATAAACACATATATCAATTAGGAAAAGTAGTATATATATTTGTCCTAATGTCCTAGACTTTTAAGAGCTATGAATCCTATGTTCCTGACAGAAAATGGCTCCCCGGCGGAGTCGCCATTCTGTGGTTCCTTCCCAACTTTACACGTTTTTGATCTAAGATCCTAGTGAAGTAAACCAAAGTCCTATCCCTAGTGAAAACACTGCCAAGAAAATGATTTGTCCAAGGTTTTCACCCTATATTATAAGAACGAGTCAATTTGGCCCCACGGTGGGCGTCACTTTTCTGTAGCGAGCGATTTTGGACGCGGTTCTTAGGCGTTGTCGCTCCTTTCGGGGTACTACAGTTTGATTCATTTTTTATCCTATTGAAAGCTGACTAAGGAAGGGAAATAGATGTCTCCAATTAACCCTGCTTGCATACTGAGTTTAAACAACGGTCTGTTAGGTTACGAATGCTATATGGTAATGGGGCCTTTTTCTTCTTTCTTTTTTTCTAGAGAGTGAAAACACGGGACGGTTTATGGATAGGATGTTAGGACTGATGCGGGATTTTGGGTTTTTTTTATTAGTGTGCTCGCTAAGATTTTTCTTTCAATCTTATGCCTACGTATTCCTGTTTTCCGAAACAGGGAAATCAGAGCGATCGTAGTTCCTCCTATTCTATGGGAGGAAATGGTGTTTTGGTGTCTTGTTCAAAGCCCAAGATGTGAAGCAAAAGGTTGTTTGTATCTTGTTCAAAGCCCAAGATGTGAAGCTGAAAAGTCTATTTGTATCTTGTTCGAAGCCCAAGATGTGAAGCTGAAAGGTTTTCGACTTTAGAGAGAATTTGTTATCTCTAAAAGAGGGGTTTGTTTGTCACAATTGTTGGGTGACTGATTACAAAGGAGAATTACTTTAACCAGAATATATGAATCCGGCAATGCCATAATTTTCTTCATAGGGGATTTCCAACCTGAAAGAGAAGACTTTAATTCAGTGTAGAGCAATGCTAACTTTCCTTAGGAATTTCTCATGCTAGAAGAGGGACAGTGGCGTGGATGTAGATGATCCAGAGGCTTGCCGCTTACAGCAGTTAGATGAAGGGAAAGGAGTTATTGATGTTTGTATAATGTGAATGAGGCACAACTTTGATGCTAAAAGGTTGATTGTCTCAACCAGGGTTTTCTTATACAAAGCCTAAGAGAAGGCTATTGACCCAACAAGAGGATGCTTTTGTGTGTCTCGTACGAAGCCCGGGAGAGAGGCTAAAAGTTGACTCAACAAGAGAGTCTTTTGTATCTCGTACGAAGCCCGAGATGGAGGCTAAAAAGTATTTAGCTCAATAAGAGCCTTTTATACTCAACAAGAGAGTGTTTTGTATCTCGTACGAAGCCCGAGATGGAGGCTAAAAAATGTTTAGCTCAATAAGAGCCTTTTTGTATCTCGTACAAAGCCCGAGGTGGAGGCTGAAAAATGTTCGACTCAACAAGAGAGTCTTTTTGTATCTCGTACAAAGCCCAGGATGGAGGCTGTGGTTACTGTTTTAGTTGAGTGATAGGTCCAATATGCTGATTTAAAGAGAAAATAAGTTCTTATATGAGTAATATTTGCACTCAGGGATTTTGATTCGAGGACCAGGGATATTTCCTGTTCTTTAAGGAAATGGGAAATCCAAAGGGGATTGAGACTGTCCAAGTCTATAGGTTTTCTTCCTATTTTTTAAAAGGGACTTTAAGAACGTCTTTGAGACTCAGTGGAATTAGACTGCCCAAGTCTAGAGTTTTATCTTTTGTACTATGCTTTGAGAAATAGTAGTAGCAGGATCTAGACTCTTTGAAAGATTGTTCTATTAAGATGACTAATTTCTGTTCCTATACCTCTAGGAGGTCGTCGGGACAATTTGTACGAAGCCCAAGAGGAGGCTGGAAACTTTTAAGAAGCCGATTGTCAATTTGTACGAAGCCCAAGAGGAGGCTATCATTCCCGGAGGAAGAAATCATTTATACGAAGCCTAAGAGGAGGCTGTGAATACTTCTAAGAAGCCGTAGGGTCCTTGTACAATGCCCAAGAGGAGGCGGGGATGCTTTTAGGAAGCCTGTGGGTCCCCAAACCCCGAGAAATTCAAGACAGGCTATTCACAGAGAATAGATCAAGCGAGGAAAGTTCGAGAATTTGGAAGAAACTCAAGAGATGCCATTCATGGAGAAAAGATCATCTCTGGGGAATAGTGTTTCTTTGACGATTTCTAAGGGTGACAGTCTGTGAAAGGGTTCACCGAGAATGCTTCCTTTCACGTCTCCATATTGTTTAACCCCAAGAGGAGGGAAGACTGTATCTGGTAATCCTGTGGGGATCTAGTTTTGTCTATTTCTAAGAGTGACCAACAGGCTTAATTCTAGACGTAGTTGCCGGGGAAACTCTAAATATCTATACTATTATTACACAGTCAATATGAGTTTATGAAAGAAGACTTACAGCGAAACAGTCCCACAATACAAATATATGTATATGAAAGCGGTAAATGAAAGCGTATAAACACTTACTCGGTTGTAGAGCTTCCATGTTGTTTGGGTTAGTTGTTCAACAAAGAAAGATTGAAAACAATAGTATATCCAAAATCAAAGGAGAAAGTGCTTTGAAAAGAAAGATTGGGGCTATTGCTCAAGGAGAGGCCCAAGGTTTTACCAGTGATCACACTGTTGTTTTTGTACAGGGGGACTGATACAAGTGATTGAGGCCCGATAAAGGTTTTCTATACAAAGGGATGGGTCTTACACTCTCTCAAGAGGCCCAAAGAGTTTTAAAGAAAAGAAATGGGTCTTACTACTCGAGGGTAGGCCCAGATGTATTTTGTTTTGAAATGGTGATCGCGCCGAGATTTTTAAAACGCAATGGGTCTTATACAATGACTGAGGCCCAAAATAAGGTTAGGTTTTCAAAGGGGTTGGGTCTTACACTCTAATAGAGGCCCAAAAGTTTTGAATGGGTCTTATAGCTCGAGGAGAGGCCCAAGGTTTATTTTAAACGGGCGACGATCGCGCCAAATTTTTGAAATACAACGGGACTTATACAATAAGTGAGGCCCGAAAAAAGGTTTGTATTTACAAAGGATTGGGTCTTACTCTCTATTAGAGGCCCAAAAGTTTGAAATTGTTTTTGAGGGTGAAAATCAAAGAAACCCTAATTTTATTCTTTAAAAGTAAATATTTAAAGAAAATCAAACAAAATACCAAATAAATTTGAATAAACCATTTGTGATTTTGTTTAAGGTTTGAAAAAATGAGGGATAATCACAAGGGATATTTAAACTCATTTGGTTTTGATTTTCAAAGTAAATATTCACTTTTAAAATGTTTAAAAACAATTAAAAATGAATTTATTCACAAAAAACTAATTATATTAAGTAAATAATATAAACTTAATTTTTTTGTGGAATAAAATATTTTAATATTTTTGTGATTTTTTTGCAAAAAGAACCAATAAAAAATAATTAAAATTGAAAGAGTTATTAATTTTCCAATTAATTAATAAAACATAAAATATTGGAAAAATAGCAAAAATGTGAAAAAAAACACTAAATGGCATGGGTGGGGTTTTAACCCAAGACCTCAAGGTCACAAGGCGCGCGCCTTACCACTGAGGTGGTGATACATTCATTGTTTGAAGTGAAAACACAAATATACATGTCATGCCTTGGTTTTAGGCCTGGCCCAAGGCAAGGCAAGACAAGTTTTGGCTCAGAAACGTGAAGGTCATAACTTTCTCAATTCTTAATGGTTTGAGACAAAATTTATATCCATTTGGACCAAAATTTCACAAGGAATCCAATGGTGGTGGTATTTTCTTCAGATCACACTCCCTCCTCAAAACCCGATAGTGGTTTTGAAAAAGACCTATAATGGCATTTTCTATGCTACACTTTGATACAGGCATGAATTACATGATCAATTGGTTCAAACACAACATATATAACATGTATGAGGTGCGCATGATCAGTGGACTTCAAAGCATTGCATATTTTGGAAAGTTCAAGTCATGAGGCTTACCTCTTTTTGAGCTTTTTGGAGTTTTTGTGCAATCTGTCAAGCCTCTTGTTCCAGAAATGATTTGATGCTTTAGACACACTCAAATGATCCCTTAGAAGCTTTTAGGATGATTGGAATCAGCTGGTACCTGCAAAAACACAAACTGGCCCTTTCTTACAAAAGGGGTTAAAAGTGACCAAAATGGAAACTCTCTCAAATGGTTTTCCAGATGGGGGGAACCATTTGTGACAGTTCAAGAATGATATTTGGAGTGTGTTTGAGGTTTTATCTGGTTTGGAAAGTGACTGAATCAAGACATGGCTTGAAAAATGCACAAAAAGCCTATTTTGAGGGTTTGAGAGGTGACTTTGTGATTTTGATATTACAGGTCACTTGTGAGTGTTTGGATCACCTACATATGATGTTTATGAGGTGTGTGTGAGATTGGTTTGATTGAAAAAGCTCTCAAACTCAAAAATTTGGAGTTACCTTGCTAAAGAAGGCATTTTTGCCAAGAGAAAGAGATTTTGAGGAAAGCATCTGTTTGATGGCTTTGGTGTACTCAAACTGAGCACAAATGAGCTCTATTTATAGTAGAGCAATTTTGTTTTGGGATCAATAGTGAATGGCAACTGCAGCAGAGATTTGGCCAATGTTGGCAAATGAAAATCCGAGTCTCCTCTAGCCATTGACTAGAGGTTAGAGCACAGAGCTTTGGTTCCCTACTTGTTGGAGGAATCTTGACTGAATTCAGTTGCAAATGTGTCAGTCCATGCCACCTCTAAGCATCTATTAAATACTTCAATCCAAAATTGGAGTCTTGTCCCTCTTTTAGGCAATTCTAGGTTTGGCATGCTACTTCTTGTTCCAAGGACTTTGGAGGCTTGACTCAGTGATTGTCCCCTTTAGATTTGATCCTCAGATGTGTCCAAGATGATGACAAGGCTTGAAATTGGCTGATTTTGGCAAATCAACCAAAAATGCAAAATTCTACCTTGCCTTGGCAGTTTTCAGCAAGGCATTTTGCCACTACCACAACTCTTAGCTCAAATTGACTTTGGTGATGTTCTTGGTCATTTTGGAAAGCCCTCATATGATACAACAATTGTTTGATCCTATTTGGTTTTGATACCTTTTGGATCCAAGTGAAAAAATCCCTTACATTTGGAAAAAAGTGAAGGCAAAATCTGACTTAGTGAAAATTTCACTAAGTGTTTGAAAAAAGTGACATTTTCACTTTTTGTGATCTTGATCAATCCATAACTCAAAATCCATAATGAATTGGAATAAGATCTAGTTAAAGTTTTTGTAGGGGGGCCATGAGATCTACAAATCAAGCTTTGGATGGGGAAAAATGGCTTTGTGGTTTAGGAGTTATGATCCTCCAAAGTTGGTACCCTTGCCACTTTATTCATAACTTAGAAAATTTTCTAAGTTTTTATGGTTACCCCTTTTACAAGTTATCCCACTTTCTTTGATTTTTCTTGATGAATGATGATTCAAATCATACATTAACATCATTTTAGGGTTAAAAATCCATTTTTGTGAAAAATCTCAAAAAGTCAAAGTTGACTTTTGTGCACAGTTGACTTTTTATCAGATGAATTCCAAACTATGCAATCTTTTAGGAAATCATGTCCTTGACCTAAATCAAACTTGATGGACATGTTCCATGGGTGTCATAGGGTGTATTGGATCATGTCTTAGGACTTGGGAGCATGTCCTGGTCAAAAGTCAAAGTTACAGTTGACTTTTCTCGCGAAACCCTAATTGTGGTTCAGATGAAATTGAGGCTTGTTGCTCAAACTTATTGGATAAATCCATTGTTGTAAATGGATCAATGTGGGTTATTAGAGACCCTCAAATCCTATCTTGAGGTCTTGGCTCATGATTTGTCCCAAAAGTCAACTTAGGGGTGAATTAGGTCAAGAAACCCTAATTCCTGATTTTTGATGAATGCATCCCCTGAGGTAAAATTAACTTGATGATTGGGTCCATGAGGTTCCATGGAGCATATTAGGATATGCTTTGAAGCATTGGCTCATTCCTAGAGGAAAATCTCCATCTGGAGGCCCTGGTCGACCAAAACCCTAATTTGGTGACACTGGCGATCTTGAGCTTGATGCACTCAGAATGCTGCAACCTTGTGCTTGATTCTTGGAGTGGGAGTCCTCTTGATCCATTGTGGATGTTTAAGAGGCTAGACAAGTTGAAAATCATGTCATTCCTTGATTGATCCTTTGTCTAAGAACTCTGAGAGGGCTTGAAACCCTAAGTTTCAGTGTAGTGGATGCTCACCCATCTTTGGGGAGACTAATGGTTCATCCATATTGTGATGATGATTTGCACAATGATGGGAATCTAGGTGGTTAAAATTTGGGGTATGACAATAAGGTGATTAACATCATGAGTGTATGGATGTCCAAAGAGAGTTGTGTTTGGTCCAAAGAGAAAAGTATTGTTGATGTTAATTGTTGAAGCGTGTGGGAGAAATATTAAAAGTTATTTGACTTGAATTGCACTAAAGTCTATGAACAGAGGTAAATACTTTGAATAACTAGGGCCTACATCCAGAATTCAAAGATACTTAGAACAAGGATAGGAAAAATCCTTCACATTATTCTCCATTACTTAAGGCTCGTGGTGAATAATTCACACATAACTGATAAGTGTCTGAAGGAATAGAAGTGTCTTTTTGGTTGTGAAGGCAATATAATGTGTGCTTGAATAAATGATGCTTAGCATGATCAAGGTCTTGAGGTCCTTCTGTCTTCAGAGTCTTGCATATGAAGCTTGATCTGACTTGACTTGAGAGATCTAATGCAATGCAATTATCAAGGTCTAACCCAATCAAGTAATCAAGGGACTTATGATCACTTGACTGAACAGGGGAAGTAGATAATAGTTAGGACAAGTCTAAGACAAGGTCCAATATCAAGTGTAACTAATTGATCAAGGAGGAAATTGATCAACTAATCAAAGGGTGAAGATTATGCTAAATACATTTTAAGTATATGGGTTTTATTTAAAGCCTAAAAGCATTAAAAAAAAAGGAATTAACATGAACACCCTAATTTCTAATGAATTTAACTTGAAAACTAATTCTACTAACTAATTCTAATTAATTGCTAATTAATATATAGGTTTAATATCTTTTTTAGTCTTGTATCTTAACCTTGAGGTTCATTTTGGTCCATTAACTTTTAAAAGGTCCATATTGGTCCCTTAACTCTTCAAAATGTTCCATATTAGCCCGTTTTTTCTAATTAGCGACGAAGTTAGCGAATGATTTTTGAATTTTTTTTGGTCGCTAATAGGACCAAAGGACTAATATGGAATGTTTTGAAGAGTTAAGGTACCAATATGAACCATTTTTAATTTAAGGGACCAAAATGAACTCCGAGGTTAAGATACGGGACCAAAAAATATATTAAGCCTAAAATATAATACTAACATGTATTAATTCTTAATAAGTCTTTTTATGTATTTCATGAATTAAAAGTGCATGCAAAAAAATGTGACAAAAGAAATAAAGAAGAAAAAAAAATTAATAAGAAAAAAGCTTAAATCTGCTAGGAGGTGTAATGGACCATGGGAGTGTAGCCAGCAAGTGGTGCTGGGCTTAAACAGATGAGGCCAAATGGGTTTTGTTGTTGATGATTGTGTTTAGTATGGGGATGTCTAAGAAAAATTAAGGTGTGGATAGCAAGGCCATTGGGCCTAGGGCGCATGAGGCCCAACGCAAAGCATAGATGGGAGAGTGGAGAGCATCATATTCAAATTATTTTTCTCTTCAGATTGCTCAGTTCTCTTTCTCCCTCTCAAAAGGCTTTCTCACCAACGTTTGCTCCGTGTCGCTCCCGGGATTTTCATCCAAGTACAAACGCGAAAGTGGCACCAAACAGAGTCGCCAGCAATGTGTATTTATCCCAAGAGAGGGAAAGGAAACATCGCATAAACCTGAAGGAAGGAAAAAAGCATGGTCTTGCGACCAAGAGAAAGGGTAAGGGAGTCGGTTACGCGAGAGGAAGGTATTAGCACCCCCACGCGTCCATCGTACCCGATGGGATCCACGCTTGCTTGCTCGATCAAAGGGTGTAAAGGAAAGAATACTGGAAAAGGAACTGAAAGAAAGAAAGGAGGAAGAATGGAAAAGGAACGAGAAACAAATGTAGGGAAAATAAAAGAAGTGCTCGCATGGGCCCTACCCCACTGCCTACGTATCTCATCGGGAGCATGAGAATCAGAGCGACGTAGTTCCCCTCACTAGGGATGGATTGCTTGTGTTTTTTAGGAACGACTAACGTTCTAGCTCAGGTGTTTGCAGGCTCGCTGGTCCGAGTGTGTTACCATCTTGCAAGAGAACGAGTAGGAGCGCGTTCGTACGCTGAGAGTGAATGGGATGAGAAAAGAATTCCCGAAGGAAAGACGTTATTGTTTGTTTTTGTCTTTTAAAGAGAAGTGTTTTTATTGCTTTGTGTTTGCAACATGTATTGTATTTAAGTCCCTCATGTAAGATCGAATGCCTCGCATATCGACCCAAGACGAGACGTATGCTAAACATTCCAAGAAAGTGTGAGAAGATCCCCCACTTCCTTGTTCCCACATGAAAGACCTAAATACAATATTTGTCATGCCTTTATTAAGTGTTTTGGTTGATTATGAAATGAAGAAATGTTTTATTATTTGTACCCTCAACAAGTATTGCATTTAAGTCCCTCATACAAGATCAAATGTTTAACACATTGACCCAAGATGGGCTACATGCTATACATTCTAAGATTACAAGAGAAGACCCCTTATAATCTTTTCTTTATATGAAAGGCCCAAATGCAATAAATGCCTACCTTTATTAGATATTTTGAATTTTCTTTGAGATGAGAAGATGAGAGACTCAAGAGAGGAAAAAGGTAAAATCTATGTGAACTAAGACTCAATCCTAATTGAAGATTAAAGGGAGAGATCCTAATGGTTTGTGAGGTTTGAGAAACCTAAACTAAAAGAGAAAGAGGGATAGCACTACCTGATGCATATCCTACCTCACTTTAATCAAAGATTAAAGTTGAGCTAGGATCCCAAGGGGTGTGAGAAAATTCTACACAAAGCATTATATCATGCTATTCATAAAAGAGAAAATCAGAAATTAATCAACAATGAGCAATGAAATTAAAGTCAACAATTAATCAACAAAACCCAAGTTAGAATTAAAATGCTAAGTAAAAAACACAATTAAATTCCAACAAGAGAATATTAATCTAAGATTAAAACTAGTTCTAAAATTAATTCTAAAGTTAATTCCAAGTTAAATTCTAAACTAACTCTAAGAAACAATGAATCCTAGTATTAAAACTAATATTAATCCTAAAATTAATTTCAATTAATTTCTAATCAAAAATAAAATTCTAATTAGCCAAATTCTAAAGTTAAATCTAAATGAAAATCTAATTTCTAATTAAAATCTAGTTATAAACTAATCTAACTAAAATTCTAAATTCTAACTAAAATATAATTAAACCCAGATTAGCTTTAACCCAAAGTTAGAACCTAGACTAATCAAACTTTAAACTAATTAAAAGAAGATAAAAAAAAATTTTAATTCTTTGAAACAATTAACAAAACCAAAAAAGAAAATAAAAACTAAAACTAAACAAGGGTGCAGTAGCAGATTTGGGAAGTGTAAGCAGAAATCTGGTGCGAGGCTTTAGGTTATGGCCCAATGATGTTGAGTAGCCACAGGGGGGGTGCGTGCGTTTCTGGAGGTGTGGAAAAAAACAAGGCATGTGGGCTTGTTGGTTAGGTCCAAGGAATTCAATCAGAAAGCTAGAGGGTGGAAAAATGAAACGGACGGTGTGAAAATGAAAGGGAGAGTGGGCATGAGTAAACCCGGTCCACAGTGTAGAGAAGTAAAACCTAAGTCTCCTTCTTAATAACCTCAGCATCATCCTCAATCTCCATTTCCTTCACCATTGCGCCGCCGGTCATCACTATACCACCTTCGTTTCATCATCTCTTCGCCGGAAAACAAAGATCCGTCTCCGTCCCGTATATTCTCAACCAACGCGAGGTGTCCCGCTCTACATCGATCACTCTCGTCCTTACTCCTCGACATTTAACGGAAACGAACTCCGTCGCGCCGTCTTCTCTCCTTCGTCAACCTTCAACAAATCACCATCGTCTTCTTTCTCGGTCAACGTCGTCTCTCTCTCAACAAGATCCTCCGCTGTTGATACGCGACATTCAACTCTCCTCTCCATCGCTCATCTCCGCCATGAACCTCCGTCTCGCACGCACGGAACTCACTGTCACAACCTCTCAACGGACGCGCTCTCACTCTCAGAGGTCATACACCACAAAAAAATAACAGAGCAAAAATCGGAAGTGCACGAATAACAGATCTAGGACCAACAACAATCACGACTCAAAACCGAGCAATTGATACATTACAATGCGAACGGAACAATGGAGAAGACGTAATAGATAGCAACACTTACCTATCGGAGTCGCTCCGATGGCGCTTCAATCCACAAGTTCAGGTATGCGTGCTTTACACCTTCGCTTTCGATTTCACCTTCTTTTCTTTGAATCCGCTGCTGCACCTCGTATCTTCTTTCTCTTCTTTGCGATTTACGAATCGCTTCTGATTGTTGCTGTTGCTTCTTCTGATTTCCAGTTCTGCGGATTTTGTGTGTTTGAAATTTGAAGTAGAATCGATGATGAAAGATTATTGAAGGTGAACCAAAAGTTTATTACAGAATTGATTTGAGATTGGCGTTGAAAAGTTCGCTGCAGGTTTCTGGTTTGAAGATTATTGATGAGTTTTTGATGAAATTTGCAGGTTGGATCAAAATGTGTATGGAAGAGTGAAGGTTGGTGAATTCGTATGAAATTCTAGAAGTTGCAGTGAATTGGAGAAGATGAAGATTTGTGATTGAAGATGGTGATGAATTTGTGTAGAATGAAGAAGAGTGTTCAAGAAGATGATAGAAGCTCTGCACTCTGCCTTTTATATCATGGATTAGAGGGGTAGAATCGGTTATTTGATTGGAAATTCTGTTAGAGTTTGTTAGATTTCTGTTATTACAGTTAGGAAATATTAGAAGAGTGTTAGGGATTGTTATCTCTTTTCTGGTGTGTAATGATATTGAATTGGAAATGGATTTCTCTTTTCATTTTTCTGCTGCTACATAGCTTTTCCAATGAATTTTTTTCTTTCCGCTTGATTTTCCTTGATGTTATATATTGTTGCTGCTAATTCATGAAGCTGAGATATAACTTTGGGGGAATAAGAGTTGTGACAGTTGGTGAATTTCTTTTTTTGTGGAAAATTCTGTTATGTCGTATTTTGGTTATTTTTGCCTGTGGAATTTTAGAAACATGTTCATGTAAGAGCTGACTCGCTAGAGACTGGAAAGAGTTTAACAGATGATCATCCTGAGAAAAAGGTTGAAACCATTTTGTATCATTTGATTCAAACACCATTTTAGTCAAACCAAATCGCTTGGTTAATGCCAGTGCTTAATCTTCTCAGACCTTCACGCAGGATATCAGGTGCAGCCATCAATGCTTTGATGCGCATCACCTTGTTTGAACCAACAAAACCTTCAGCATAAGTGCTTTTTGAATCTCTTGGTACCTTCTGTTGAGTCGTACGGTAACTAGCTTTTGTTTGGACAATAGGGATTGAATTTAAATTGGGCCTTGAATTGAATGGAGTAATGGATGTTTACAAAGTGAATTGAAATGGATTTAAATTAAATGGCTTGAATTTGTCTAGGAGATGGATTTAAAAAGTATGATTTATTTGAAATGGGTTAAGCAAATGGACAATTAAAAGGAATATGGATCACGGGATCAAAATGTAGGTTTTGAACCTAAAGATGGATATGAAATATGGATTGTGATTTATGAAAATGGATTTAGAAATTGGCGTAAAATTTGGATAATGTTTGAATTAGAAATGATATGGATATTTGAAATTAAAAGGATAAAAAGGAAAATGGATTAAAAACAAATGGATATGAAAATTGGATATTGGAAGTGATTTGGATAAAAATAGAAAAATGGATTAAAGAGTGGATAATTGAATAGAAATGAACTAAAATTGGATAAAATGGATTTTTGGATATTTGGATATTTGGATAATTGAAAAATGTAGTAAATGAACATGAGTTAGAAAAAAGGAGTTGTGTCTCGAATTCCAAGCAAGTCACATAAGTACATTCAATCCACATCCCACTTCAGATCCAAAGTGACTAGGAAAACCTCAGATCAGGAAGATTACAGCGAGGAGAATTCAACCTCTTGCTCCAACTTAACCGGGAATAGAAACCGACTGAATCCCTTATGAATAAGGCCAAGAAAATCCTTTGATCCCATGTTTTAGAAGACCAATGCAATGATATGATAATGAATATGGCCTAATGGAATGCAAAATGAAAAGAAACATAAGCCAAAAAAAGTAGGGCAAATTTTGGGGTGCTACAGCTGCCCCTATTCAATCGACTTGGACCTGAAAGGATGATAGCAACTGCTTTCAGACATTCAAGGTACAAGGTGATTGAATACAAAAAGAACCGTAAAATTTGCGCTCTGTAGAGAATAAGGGATATAAACCCAACCAAACGAACTCTGCTTGGATAAAACTCAGATGGAAAGAAAAGCACTGGAGGGATGTCTTTTAGAACAACGCCAGACGACTACTGGCTTGCCACACTACGGGTGGACTTTAATAATGTCTTTTGTACAACGCCAGACGACTACTGGCTTGCCACGCTGCTGGTGGACTTTGCAGCCTTGTGCCACCCGAAGACGGACTTTTGCCAATCCACTGTTGGACTTTTAGAATTTACCACCCTTAGATGGACCTTTCGCCAATCCACTGTTGGACTTTTGCCACCCTTAGATGGACCTTTGCCAATCTACTGTTGGACTTTTGACCAGAGGTTTGTAGAATCAACTGACCTATAAAGATGACTCCGCTGGGGATAAGAGGGTAGACCATCAACTCTGAGGTTGAGGAAAAATGGCATCATCTCTGAGATTGAGAAAATTTGAAGTAAACAATAACACTGAGGTTGAGGAAAAGGTAGACATCAACTCTGAGGTTGAGAAAAAACCATAACTTCAACTCGGATGTCGGAAGAAGGATATATGTCAACTCTGAGATTGGTAAAGGGGCATACATCGATTTTGAAACTAGAGATAAAACCCTTGACCTTAACTCTGAGGTTAGGTGAAGAAAAGCATTTTCATCAACTCTGAGGTCGAGAAAAGGTATACGACAACTTTGAAGTTGGGGAAGAAATGGATATTCATCAACGCTGAGGTCGCGAAAAGATATACAACAACTTTGAAGTTGGGGAAGAAAAGGATATTCATCAACTCTGAGGTCGAGAAAAGGTATACGTCAACTTTGAAGTTGGAGAAAGGCGTCAACTCTGAGGTTGGACAAAACAGGCGTCAACCCTGAGGTTGGGGAAAAAAGGCTTCAACTCTGAGGTTGGGCAAAACAGGCGTCAACTCTGAGGTTGGACAAAAAGGCTTCAACTCTGAGGTTGGGCAAAACAGGCGTCAACTCTGAGGTTGGACAAAACAGGCGTCAACCCTGAGGTTGGGGAAAATAGGCGTCAACTCTGAGGTTGGGAGCAAAAGAAGGTACGACAACTCTGAGGTTGGGGACCACTGCTTTAATTAAGGGTTGGTTTGGCTTTCGCACAAGGTACTAAATCTAGCTTATGCTTCGATGCATGTTTGAATTTTCTTTCTATCGCGTAATGCTCCATACGAAATGGAAATGCTACGCATTTTGAGGATGCAATGCAATGATGATAACTACATTCAAGAATGATAGGACACTCCACCGAGGAATGCGCAGAACAGAACAAGCAAACTTCGCTGAGGAAGGGATCACCAATATCTAACCTCCTGTGGGGAAATAACCAACCGTAATACCAATAATTACTGGTGATGCCAACCCTGTCGAGGAACTGCAAGCTGCATTGCGAACTTTGTTGGGGAGATGCCAATGAAGATTGGACTTTGAACTTCGCTGAAGATTGGACTTTGACTTGCCGGGAAATACCAAACCTGACTGTTGAGGAAAAGAATACTCTGACTTCTCACCATCTTCAAACAACTTGAAAATATTCCACCGTCTTACCCTGCTGAGAATGAGGAATCCACCTACACTGTTGGGGATAAGGAATCCTCATAAAGAACCCTTTTCGATTTGAGGACGACTCTCCGCTTGGGGAAGAATATCAATTCCACCACCTTGCTGGAAAAGATACCTTCTGGCTCTTTGCTGGGGAAGAAACTTAGTACTTCAAGTTTCTACCGACCAACTGCATACTGATTGTCGAGAGGTGAACAACGTTTACTTTACGACTTGCCCCAGACCACATGGTTCATTGGAAGAAATCATCTCAAGAGGATTTTACAGAAGACCGGGGGTTCACCCTGCCCTAGGGTCTTAAAACTCTTAGAGAGATTCGTCGGATCTCGACGTAACTGCCCCAGACTGTATGATATGTGAAGGAATTTGCCCCGAGAGGACTTGTAATGATTTGAAATATTCTGCCTCAGTACTTTAAACCTTGAAGAGGTACCTCTGATTAACCGTCTTCTGGAGAGGATAACTTCTCATGCTCCGGAGGTGACTCGCCTCTATATGAGCTTTGAAGTCACTTTGCCCCTGATCTGAATGAATGCCCCAGAATAACTGAACTTTAGAGAGATTTCTCGACGTAACTGCCCCAGATTGGCTACATCTCATCACAACTTGCTGGGGAGAGCCCACTGTACTGAGTCTTTTGGCAACATGCCCCTTGATATGACTGTCCTTCAGAATTTTCAAGCGTCCCAACTCGGCAGGATCAAGCTTCTCGACTAGCATTCACTGTGTAAGTTTCATTGATGCTTAGGCACATGTATGCAAGCAGAACAAGTTTATTATGAGAATGATAATTCTAATGCAACAAACATGTTAACCTTGAAGTTTATTGAAAATATGTCACCAAACCTGTGAACGAGTCACTAGTTACGACATTGATTTTTGAATGGAAAACAATACGCACATGGAATACCAACAAAAATCTTATTAGCACAACTCATGGGAGTCAGGAACGCTATCCCGTTGAAGTACGCCTTCGGAATAAACCCTGTTTCAATTAGGACTTTTAAGGGTTGTAACGTGGCTGGTTCACGGGTTTTAGAAAAAAGGATTTATGGCTCAAAATTTGTTTGTACCCACCCTTTCTCCTTGATGATCTCCAGTCCTACGTCCAGTTAATTTGGCACAAGCGCTCATCTCCCAAAAGGATCTTTGTGAGGATCGATGGTTAAAGAACCCATGAGGTCTTTGAAATGACAGTCACCCCTTTTATCTTCAGTGTTTCGGTCACACGACTTGTTCCTTATCGAGGATTTTTCTTTTGAGCATTTCTTTTTCATTTTTGCTTTTTTTATTTCCCTGATTTTGCCTGGACTGATTCTTTTTGAATCTTTCGATCTTGAAGTCCAGCGGGAGGCCCTAATTTTTGCCTGAGTCACTTATTTTCAAGCTTTGACTTAGCGGGCTTTCTTTCTTTTTTCTTTCTCTTTTTTCTTTTTTCAGAACAAATCGTGTGACACATGTTTGTCTTGACTTGTAAAGGTTATGACTGTCTTACTCATTGATCATTGATGGATAACCATTGTGGTTTCACATCTCTTGACCTCTTCATGGTAATGGATCCTCAGATGCACACTCCTTTTTGAAATCTGAACGCTTGGTCAAATTACAGACAACTACCCTGCCCCTGGTTAAATGTGAGGGTTTTTTCAAATGAAAAGAAACTCCTACTTCAAGGCTCAAAGGGGTTGACGAGGGTCTATCTCCCTTATATCTCCGGTGTTTAGGGATTTGAAACAATGCCTGTACATCCTCAACAGGGTTTTATCCAAAAGCATACAACCAAAGATTTTGCGTTTTTACCTCATCATCCTCCCTCCAAGAGTTTAAGCAAGAGAGTTGGTATTGCAATGCGCAGAAACAATATATGAATGAATAAAAATGAACTACTTCAAGAAAAACATATTCATTGCATTAAACATCATTCAGAATACAAACAAGTTTTTTAGGCATACAATGCTTTAATGAAAAACTACAAATGAAAATGCAGTAAAGAAACTGAAGATTGCCATCGCTGAGGAGGCTTGATTATGTCTGGACGTCCTTGTAAACTGAGTTCTCACTTGAGACAGGAGGCTTCAATTGATGTACATATCATCTTCAGTGAATGCAATGATCTCTGAGTCCACCAAGTCTTGCACCTTGTGCTTGAACACGTTGGAATTTTCAATGTAATGCCCCGGTGTGTCTGAGTGATACTCGCATCTAGCATCCAGATCATAATCAGGAGGAATGGGGTCAGGGACGGGCTTGGCATCCCTTAGTTCAACTAGAGAACTCTCAAGTAGACGGGCAAGAACATCACTGTGAGGAATAGGAAGTGGATCGAACCTTCTCGCAGGCCTTCGTGATCTTTGTTGTCTCTGTTGCTGAGGAGCATAAGGTCGCTGATACTGAACAGGCTGTTGAACAACAGGAGGAATATACACAGCACTAGTTTCTCCTTCCTTTCCCTTGGAGGACCCAACATAAGGTTTCTTTGCATCTTCAGCAGTAATTCGAATCTTTCCTGTTTTGATGCCATTTTCGACTCTTTCTCCTGCCAATACAAGACCTGAAAATCCAGATGACCCACATCCAACCAATTTCTCATAATAATGCCCCTGAAGCGTATCCATGAACATATCAACAATCTCTCTTTCCAACATCGGAGGTTGAACTTGGGAAGCCAATTCACGCCACCTCTGGGCGTATTCTTTGAAGCTTTCGTTTTGTCTCTGAGAAAGGCTTTGCAATTGCATTCTACTGGGCGCCATGTCCGTGTTGAATTGGTAGTGCTTGATGAAAGCCTCTGCCAAATCTCTCCAGCTTTTAATATGCGTTCTCTCCAGGCTCATATACCAGTCTAAAGATGCCCCAGTTAAGCTGTCCTGAAAGAAATGCATCAGCAACTTCTCATCATCCGTATAGGCAGACATTTTGCTGGAATATGCCATGATGTGAAGCTTAGGACAGGTGGATCCATTGTACTTCTCGAAAGTAGGCGTCTTGAACTTCGGAGGAACCTTCACACCTGGGACCAACCCTAAGTCATACATGTCCATACCCAAATCATTCTGGCCCCTTAAAGCATTTACTCTCTCTTCGAGCATACGAAACTTCTTGTCCACCTCAGTAGGAAAATTCACCTCAGCATCATAAAATTGTTCCTCCTGATTATCCACTTTCTGACGAGGAACATGAATCCTAACAGCACTTCCTCTGGATTGACTCATAGGAGAGGGTGGAGGAAGATCAACACATGGAGGATTCACAACTCCGCCCGGAGTATTACCAACAACATTCCCATTAACAGCCTCTGGGATAACAACAGCAGTCCTTTGAATAATTGCCTCTAGTTCCTCTTGTTGTTGAGCCATGCCCTGCATCATCTCAAAGAACTGAGCCATACGAGTCTGGAATTCCGACAACTCTGCTCGCATCTGATCCATGATCCTTCTCTGATTGCTTCAAGTTGCGTAGTGGTGAGAAGTCAGGTTTGCTGTTCTGGAGACAATACCAAGTCAGAATAAGAATCCCCTTTTGAGAATACCTGTTATGCATATGAGTATTAGAATGCAAAATGTCATACAATGCAAATGTAAAGACATAGGATCAAGGTATCCACAAAGCTCTGGATAAGTGTTGTGCTGATGACTGAATAAGCTCATAGGTCCGCTCTGAAGAGAATACCGGAACAACAGAATATCCGAATAATCATAATACCATAATAGCAGGCTGATACTGATAAGAAATCCAAAGTACCGGGTAGGTAGAAGGTCAAGGTTACCTGCAAACCTGTAAACACCCGCCCATTCTCACATGTGGGTACTAAGATCCTCCGTATCCCGGGCTCTCAGGTCGAGAAATGATGATACGTTTACCATTTCTGGTTTGGCATATCGAGGAGGCCTCAACTGATTCACCAAAATGAAAGGTCCTCAGCTTCTGGCACTGAGGTCGAGAAGCAATAGTACATTTATCCCTCGGGGTACAATACTATCGCCTAAACGAGGAGTGCCTCCACTGATTCTCTTTCAAAAAGGAAATCCTATGCAAGTTCCAAAGTGGGCCCTCGAGTGCGAATGGGTTTGCCACAAAATGTGGTCTGCCACTGTCACCACTAAAGAGGGATGTTTCCACTAAGGTCCTCAGTGATCGGTCACCAGAGTCGACAGCTCTCTAGATCGACATCCTGGAATACGCAAGATGCGCATGCCATGATGGGTCCCAAGATAGCCTCGTCTAGCTGTGAATTTCGTGAATACCCAACGCACTCCAGACGGCACGTAGGTCCCACTACTCTCCACTCTAATCCTAAGTGTATACTCAAGCCTGTGTAATGGGCTTATCTCTCAGAAATCCCATCCCGCCAAACAGAAAACCAGTCCAGCACAACAGTAACAATATGATATGTAATGCTAAAATGCAGTAAATACAGCAAAGTAAATAAACAGCAAAATAAAGCACAACAGTAAACACCCAATGAAATAAAAGCAAACAAGCGCTAGGATTGACTTGCTTAGGATGGACCAGCAATAGGTCGACCGGTCCCCAGCAGAGTCGCCAGCTGTCGCTCCCGGGATTTTCATCCAAGTACAAACGCGAAAGTGGCACCAAACAGAGTCGCCAGCAATGTGTATTTATCCCAAGAGAGGGAAAGGAAACATCGCATAAACCTGAAGGAAGGAAAAAAGCATGGTCTTGCGACCAAGAGAAAGGGTAAGGGAGTCGGTTACGCGAGAGGAAGGTATTAGCACCCCCACGCGTCCATCGTACCCGATGGGATCCACGCTTGCTTGCTCGATCAAAGGGTGTAAAGGAAAGAATACTGGAAAAGGAACTGAAAGAAAGAAAGGAGGAAGAATGGAAAAGGAACGAGAAACAAATGTAGGGAAAATAAAAGAAGTGCTCGCATGGGCCCTACCCCACTGCCTACGTATCTCATCAGGAGCATGAGAATCAGAGCGACGTAGTTCCCCTCACTAGGGATGGATTGCTTGTGTTTTTTAGGAACGACTAACGTTCTAGCTCAGGTGTTTGCAGGCTCGCTGGTCCGAGTGTGTTACCATCTTGCAAGAGAACGAGTAGGAGCGCGTTCGTACGCTGAGAGTGAATGGGATGAGAAAAGAATTCCCGAAGGAAAGACGTTATTGTTTGTTTTTGTCTTTTAAAGAGAAGTGTTTTTATTGCTTTGTGTTTGCAACATGTATTGTATTTAAGTCCCTCATGTAAGATCGAATGCCTCGCATATCGACCCAAGACGAGACGTATGCTAAACATTCCAAGAAAGTGTGAGAAGATCCCCCACTTCCTTGTTCCCACATGAAAGACCTAAATACAATATTTGTCATGCCTTTATTAAGTGTTTTGGTTGATTATGAAATGAAGAAATGTTTTATTATTTGTACCCTCAACAAGTATTGCATTTAAGTCCCTCATACAAGATCAAATGTTTAACACATTGACCCAAGATGGGCTACATGCTATACATTCTAAGATTACAAGAGAAGACCCCTTATAATCTTTTCTTTATATGAAAGGCCCAAATGCAATAAATGCCTACCTTTATTAGATATTTTGAATTTTCTTTGAGATGAGAAGATGAGAGACTCAAGAGAGGAAAAAGGTAAAATCTATGTGAACTAAGACTCAATCCTAATTGAAGATTAAAGGGAGAGATCCTAATGGTTTGTGAGGTTTGAGAAACCTAAACTAAAAGAGAAAGAGGGATAGCACTACCTGATGCATATCCTACCTCACTTTAATCAAAGATTAAAGTTGAGCTAGGATCCCAAGGGGTGTGAGAAAATTCTACACAAAGCATTATATCATGTTATTCATAAAAGAGAAAATCAGAAATTAATCAACAATGAGCAATGAAATTAAAGTCAACAATTAATCAACAAAACCCAAGTTAGAATTAAAATGCTAAGTAAAAAACACAATTAAATTCCAACAAGAGAATATTAATCTAAGATTAAAACTAGTTCTAAAATTAATTCTAAAGTTAATTCCAAGTTAAATTCTAAACTAACTCTAAGAAACAATGAATCCTAGTATTAAAACTAATATTAATCCTAAAATTAATTTCAATTAATTTCTAATCAAAAATAAAATTCTAATTAGCCAAATTCTAAAGTTAAATCTAAATGAAAATCTAATTTCTAATTAAAATCTAGTTATAAACTAATCTAACTAAAATTCTAAATTCTAACTAAAATATAATTAAACCCAGATTAGCTTTAACCCAAAGTTAGAACCTAGACTAATCAAACTTTAAACTAATTAAAAGAAGATAAAAAAAAATTTTAATTCTTTGAAACAATTAACAAAACCAAAAAAGAAAATAAAAACTAAAACTAAACAAGGGTGCAGTAGCAGATTTGGGAAGTGTAAGCAGAAATCTGGTGCGAGGCTTTAGGTTATGGCCCAATGATGTTGAGTAGCCACAGGGGGGGTGCGTGCGTTTCTGGAGGTGTGGAAAAAAACAAGGCATGTGGGCTTGTTGGTTAGGTCCAAGGAATTCAATCAGAAAGCTAGAGGGTGGAAAAATGAAACGGACGGTGTGAAAATGAAAGGGAGAGTGGGCATGAGTAAACCCGGTCCACAGTGTAGAGAAGTAAAACCTAAGTCTCCTTCTTAATAACCTCAGCATCATCCTCAATCTCCATTTCCTTCACCATTGCGCCGCCGGTCATCACTATACCACCTTCGTTTCATCATCTCTTCGCCGGAAAACAAAGATCCGTCTCCGTCCCGTATATTCTCAACCAACGCGAGGTGTCCCGCTCTACATCGATCACTCTCGTCCTTACTCCTCGACATTTAACGGAAACGAACTCCGTCGCGCCGTCTTCTCTCCTTCGTCAACCTTCAACAAATCACCATCGTCTTCTTTCTCGGTCAACGTCGTCTCTCTCTCAACAAGATCCTCCGCTGTTGATACGCGACATTCAACTCTCCTCTCCATCGCTCATCTCCGCCATGAACCTCCGTCTCGCACGCACGGAACTCACTGTCACAACCTCTCAACGGACGCGCTCTCACTCTCAGAGGTCATACACCACAAAAAAATAACAGAGCAAAAATCGGAAGTGCACGAATAACAGATCTAGGACCAACAACAATCACGACTCAAAACCGAGCAATTGATACATTACAATGCGAACGGAACAATGGAGAAGACGTAATAGATAGCAACACTTACCTATCGGAGTCGCTCCGATGGCGCTTCAATCCACAAGTTCAGGTATGCGTGCTTTACACCTTCGCTTTCGATTTCACCTTCTTTTCTTTGAATCCGCTGCTGCACCTCGTATCTTCTTTCTCTTCTTTGCGATTTACGAATCGCTTCTGATTGTTGCTGTTGCTTCTTCTGATTTCCAGTTCTGCGGATTTTGTGTGTTTGAAATTTGAAGTAGAATCGATGATGAAAGATTATTGAAGGTGAACCAAAAGTTTATTACAGAATTGATTTGAGATTGGCGTTGAAAAGTTCGCTGCAGGTTTCTGGTTTGAAGATTATTGATGAGTTTTTGATGAAATTTGCAGGTTGGATCAAAATGTGTATGGAAGAGTGAAGGTTGGTGAATTCGTATGAAATTCTAGAAGTTGCAGTGAATTGGAGAAGATGAAGATTTGTGATTGAAGATGGTGATGAATTTGTGTAGAATGAAGAAGAGTGTTCAAGAAGATGATAGAAGCTCTGCACTCTGCCTTTTATATCATGGATTAGAGGGGTAGAATCGGTTATTTGATTGGAAATTCTGTTAGAGTTTGTTAGATTTCTGTTATTACAGTTAGGAAATATTAGAAGAGTGTTAGGGATTGTTATCTCTTTTCTGGTGTGTAATGATATTGAATTGGAAATGGATTTCTCTTTTCATTTTTCTGCTGCTACATAGCTTTTCCAATGAATTTTTTTCTTTCCGCTTGATTTTCCTTGATGTTATATATTGTTGCTGCTAATTCATGAAGCTGAGATATAACTTTGGGGGAATAAGAGTTGTGACAGTTGGTGAATTTCTTTTTTTGTGGAAAATTCTGTTATGTCGTATTTTGGTTATTTTTGCCTGTGGAATTTTAGAAACATGTTCATGTAAGAGCTGACTCGCTAGAGACTGGAAAGAGTTTAACAGATGATCATCCTGAGAAAAAGGTTGAAACCATTTTGTATCATTTGATTCAAACACCATTTTAGTCAAACCAAATCGCTTGGTTAATGCCAGTGCTTAATCTTCTCAGACCTTCACGCAGGATATCAGGTGCAGCCATCAATGCTTTGATGCGCATCACCTTGTTTGAACCAACAAAACCTTCAGCATAAGTGCTTTTTGAATCTCTTGGTACCTTCTGTTGAGTCGTACGGTAACTAGCTTTTGTTTGGACAATAGGGATTGAATTTAAATTGGGCCTTGAATTGAATGGAGTAATGGATGTTTACAAAGTGAATTGAAATGGATTTAAATTAAATGGCTTGAATTTGTCTAGGAGATGGATTTAAAAAGTATGATTTATTTGAAATGGGTTAAGCAAATGGACAATTAAAAGGAATATGGATCACGGGATCAAAATGTGGGTTTTGAACCTAAAGATGGATATGAAATATGGATTGTGATTTATGAAAATGGATTTAGAAATTGGCGTAAAATTTGGATAATGTTTGAATTAGAAATGATATGGATATTTGAAATTAAAAGGATAAAAAGGAAAATGGATTAAAAACAAATGGATATGAAAATTGGATATTGGAAGTGATTTGGATAAAAATAGAAAAATGGATTAAAGAGTGGATAATTGAATAGAAATGAACTAAAATTGGATAAAATGGATTTTTGGATATTTGGATATTTGGATAATTGAAAAATGTAGTAAATGAACATGAGTTAGAAAAAAGGAGTTGTGTCTCGAATTCCAAGCAAGTCACATAAGTACATTCAATCCACATCCCACTTCAGATCCAAAGTGACTAGGAAAACCTCAGATCAGGAAGATTACAGCGAGGAGAATTCAACCTCTTGCTCCAACTTAACCGGGAATAGAAACCGACTGAATCCCTTATGAATAAGGCCAAGAAAATCCTTTGATCCCATGTTTTAGAAGACCAATGCAATGATATGATAATGAATATGGCCTAATGGAATGCAAAATGAAAAGAAACATAAGCCAAAAAAAGTAGGGCAAATTTTGGGGTGCTACACTCCGTCGTGCTGGAGGTGGCGGAGTTGGTCCAAAACGACCATTAACATCACCTCTCTCTCTCTCTCTCTCTCTCTCTCTCTCTCTCTCTCTCTCTCTCTCTCTCCTCTCTCTCTAGTGTCAGTTCATCCTAAACTCAAACAAAATCTCTCAAATCCGAAAATCATTTCAAGACAAGAAGAAGGAAATGTGGAGACCAACCTTCAAGGAGGAGATTTGCCTTGGAGTTTGTTGAAGACAAAGCTGATAAAGGTAAAGAATAAAAAAAGACCAGAGGTAAGTAGCTTGAACCCTTAACCTTTTTCTCTTGCAATAATTCTCCTTCTTCTTCCTTTTGTACATTAGTCTGCAGGCTGTGAATTTTTATTATTGTTGATGTTATTGATTAGTGGTGTAGGAGTGCAGAGTAGAGTGTAATGGAGCTCTTGTTGTGGCAAGCTTCAAGGTGAAACTTGCTTCAACAATGGAGTAGATGAGATTTACTGTGAGGAAGAGAGATTGGAAAGTGATGAGAGAATAGATTGTGTAGAGAGTGAATTCTGAGAGTGTTCAAAGTTGAAAGAAATTGAAGAGAGCCTGAGATTATATAGAATGATTGATGCAACCGTTTATGGCAGGTTTAGGGTAGTTCGGTTAGAAGTTAGGGCACGATTACACTTAGTTGAGTTCAAGAGGAAAGTTTTTGTGTTGTTAACTCTGTAGGCTTATGTTAGTTTATTAGACGTTGATCTGAATTGCGATTAAAATATTAGTGAATTGGACTTTGTCACAACGCAAAAAAAATAACCGGCGGGAACAGAGTTGCCACCGAACGTTATCTATCCAGACGGGGAAAGGAAACGATTGAAGAAACCTCAAAGAGGGAAAGAACATGGTCTCGCAACCAAATTCCGGGTTCGGGAGTCGATTACGCATTAGGAAGGTATTAGCACCCCTCGTGTCCGTTGTACTCAATGGAATCCACTATTGTTGTTCTAATCAAAGGGTGTGTATATCTAAAGCTTACTTGCTAAGAGAACGCGGAAATGAAAGGGGAGAAAAACCAAAAAGGAGACTTGATAGGATATCGTAATCCTATGCCTACGTATTCCCTCGTGCAATGGGAAAGTTAGAGTTAACATAGTTCGGAGGACTACGAGTGAATTGGTGAGAGGTTGCTCGCCAAGGATTGGGGCCCTTGTGCCTACATATCTTCAATTGGACGAGAATGAAGAAATCAGAGCGTTTGATGCGTTGTATTCGCAAGTGCACGAATCACGTCAGAGTAATATAAAAAGTTATCGTATCCACAGAGACCAAATGTCGATCTAACGATTTTCGTTTGTTAGAGTGCTTATCTAAGGTAGTTCAATTCAGGGTTTACTAATGCAGAGGAAAATAAATAAAAGTAAATGACGAGGTAATAAAATTCAGACAAAACAATAGGCTTGAATGTAATTCTCATAACCGATAATATTTCTATACTCATCAACAGAACTACTTACAGCAATATCTTCTATTTTAAGAAAAGAATTCAATTTAACAAGAACTGTCGCTTTCGCGTAGTCAGAACCAAGTTTACCCTCTAAACTAACCCCTTTATTGTCACTTATAAAAAGGCGCGCATTGCGTTAGAGTCATGGAAAACTTACTTTTAAGAAATGCAAATTCTAAACTAAACAGAAAAGTATTTTGACCTGGAATCTCTAAACTAAAGAGGTTCAAAATGAACCAGATTCTAATCCCACTAACGCGTCCGAAAATAGTTTTAAAATCTCTTTTCTAGAGTGTTAAAAATCCCTACTCAACTGAGCAAAGCGCTTTCGCTGTATTTGATCAGTTGAGAACTAAACAAGTTCACAAATGGTTGGACGGCTTTCGATCTTACCCAACATTGCTTTTAAGTTCAGAAAACTTGTGTTAAAGATTAAAACAGCCCTTAAGTATTTCTATTAACATATAGACGTATTACGGTGATTATGGTCCTTACATTCTTACCTATCTAAAACTTAGCCAGCCATGGTAGTTATAACAGTCATATTAATTCTTATCATGTATGGAATTAAGTCTTTTGAAAAGTAAAGTTTTGAAAAGTAAGGCAAGACAATAAATAAACAAAATAAAGCAAGTGCAAGAAATAAATGAAGGTAAATGCGATTAAAATAAAACCTGCTCCAAAGCGGAGTCTTTAAATCTGGTACAATGCACGGAAAAGAAAATGCTAGCAGGATTACTTCTACCAAAGTGCTCCAACTTGATTACAGACACTCCAAGACTTGATTACAAACTCGATCACACACAGTGCAATAACTCCTTGATGTGAGAAGATTACCGCTTTACAAGAGTGAAATTTATGCCTAGGATGAAGTAAACTAAGATTGGATGATCCTAAAATTCGAGTTCTGAGAGTATTTATAGGCAAAGTTGGCATGGTGCAAAGACAAAAGTGACCTTGGCTTGAAAAATGGGCGGGAACTCATTTTGCCTTATCGCGCCCGCGACAGGCCTACCGCACCCGCGGCATGAAGAAAACGGCGAAGGTGAGTGCTGATCATGGGAACGTGGCAGTTGAGCTGTGGAGATCATGGGACACATCTTCGCCTACCCTGGGGCGCCCGCGACAAGAGAAGCGATAAGAGTAAATTGCTGCCAAACTTGAATTCTTGCTCCTTTTGCATCCTTTTTCATCTGGGACCTCGATTTATTGAAAACCTGAAAACAAAGGAAAACATAACAATAACAAAGCATAAAAAATAAAAAAAAACTAATATGCATGTGAAATCAGAGTCGAAAATACAGTATAATTTAGTGTCATCAAATTCTCCCACACTTAGACCTTTGCTTGTCCTCAAGCAAAACATTTAAAGCTCATAGAAAAATCAGTGTCGATCGATGATTTTTGGGCGAAAAGGGCTTCTAAGTGCGAGTCTGGGTGCAGTGGTCGGTACTAACTGAGTGAACCAAGGGCATCGTGATGACAGTAATCCGCAAATACGGACATAAACTTCGCTCCTATACCAATCAACCCATTATATCCCACAATACTTAGGCCTTCCTTTTCCATCTCTTTTGAGTCCTTTTCATTCAAGCGCAATCACATTAAGCCCGTTTTCCGCACATGCTTCATGGTAGAGTGACCTGTTAGTGATTCTGATCTTTTCATACTGGATTTCTGGCACAAGGAACTGTGTAAAATCCTTTTATTCCTCTTAAGTGCAGTTGTGGGGGATCGGATCGTAATCCGCCCTACCGAGTTCAGCGCCAGATACCTCTGAACCAACTGAAATGAGCAAGCTAAACATTTTATTACTTTTTTTTATTTTTTTTTATTTTTTTTTATTTTTTTTATATGCACTCAGATCAGACACTTATATTCGTCGGTCTCCTACTTAGAACATGTTTAGGCCGGAGCTGATTGCTGAAATAAACTACTAAGGATGATTTTGAAATGAAATTAGGGCCATGGTACATGGGGTTTCAGGTGTGATTCTTATATTTACGAAGTTCATGGTGTAAGGACGATACTGATGTTTTGAAGGTTCTCCCAAGTCATCGCATCCTAACCCGAACCTGTCTTAAAGTCCAGAAATTTTTCAGAACAACACTTTTTTCTAGAAAAATTATTATTATTATTTTTTTTTTGGGGTTAAAATATGTGGGAAAAAATGAAGGTGAACCAAAAAATATACTTATACTAATGACTCTTCAAACACATGCATTTTCTAAAACAGAAACAAAAGTAAATAACTGAAGGGAAATAAAAATAAACTACTAAAACGACGGAAATAAAAACGATAAAATCTCCTCCCACACTTAAATCAAACATTGTCCCCAATGTTTCAAAGTAAGCTAAGGAGAAAGGAACCTGGCAAAACTAGTGAGGACCGCTGGTGCCCTCGTCGCCCTGTGCTGAACGCTCGGAACGACGGGATCTGCTACGGTGATGGTCTCGTAAGATTGGTCTGCTCTCCGCTGCGACTCTTGCATAAAGCTCATCTGGTCCTCCATCTGTTGCTGAATGGAAGAGAGCAGGTCTTCATGCCGTGCTTCTCTAGCCATATAGTCTCGCCACATCTCCTCCGTAATATAAAATCCGGGAGCAGCTCCTGCAAAAGTGTTAGAAGAAGATGGTGCGGTGTGTGATTGTGTAGGACGAGGGGGGGACACACGCTCGCTATGGTCATACTCATCATCTGTGTCGGGACCCTCATTGTTATGGACATTAGGAGGAATTGGACCTAGAAAAGGTGGGGCAGTAAGGTCATAGATCCAGTTCCTCTCGAATCGTACATCTGTACGTCTGCTGCACGGCATAACAATTGATTCGACGGCTACCCCGTGAATCATCAACTCATAACCACCAGCCCTCCTCGATCAGCACAATTTCATGTCTTTCAGAAATTTTAAATTAATTGTGTGAGGGGGCAGTGGTTCCAAAGTAGCTATCTCATCATTCAAATTTAGTGCCCGAGCAATAGACGTAATCAATCCGCCAAAAACTATCGGTCCACCCTTATTTACCGTTAAGCACATGTGGGCGATCATAAATGGAACCGAATTGATTCTTACATTTGTGAGGCATCCTCGCAAGAACAAAAGTTCTTTGCTATTAACTTTGTTTTAATTCTCCCGGCCAAAAATAAAGCATGCCAAAAGATATCTGAAAATTCTTATGGTCGGGTTATGAATGGTCAAGGCGAGTATTCCCTTAAAGGAATCAACAATAGTATCTGACAACCTGCGTCAGAAGGCGAATATCTCGACTGACCATTCAGCATCTGAAGAAGCCTCACAAACAGCACCTTCCCCATAAGGGAATCCCAATAGACCTGCTAGTTCATCGGTACCGAACTGATACTCAACAGCAAACAGTCTAAAATGCACGGTACCGACTGTGCTAGCAGTGTCGGGACGAACGGTATAAACCAATAACTCAAAAACTCAACCGTCATCCTCTCATAGGTGGGTTCTTTTGTGGTGAAAACAGTGCCTAAACCTACAAAGTCTAACATATGGAAAACGCTATGATGAACCCCTAAAGCGTGCAAGCAAGTATCGTCGACATACCTCGTCGAGAGAATTTCTCGATCCTGAAGCTTTTGAAGTTGCCGCCTCTGCCTATTCTCGGATTGTCCTTCCCGAAGAATGACTCCATTAAACTCCATTGATGAAGATGGTGAAGAGGGTGGAAGAAAAGTGGTATGATAAAGGTTGGATTTTTTTTGGGTTTTTGTTGATGGAAATTGAAATGGAAAGTTAAGAGATGATTGGTGAATGCTAGAGATATGAATTTCAATGGGGTTTTATAGGGATTTTTCAGAGGGAAAAATGCTTTGAAAAGGTTGGAGCTTCAAAAATGGTGGAAATGGAGGTTCTGTCCCGATTTTACAAGGACGCTGCCGCGGGCGCGACGAGAGAAAATCCGCTGATGGGCCTCAATTTGTCTTTTTGAATGGGCTTTTTGTCCTTCATTTGGTCTTCGGGGGTCTTTTTAGCATTCCATATGTCCTAAAAATGTAGTTTTGCACAAAATTTTCACATGCATATATATTTTTTTATAAAATTTTTTTTTATATATTTTGTCAAAGAAGAAAAAAATAAAATAAAAGAAAATATTAGCATATAAACATAAAAAACTCAAACCTTAATATAAATCGGAAATATATCAAATACAAATAGTAGGAAATATGTCTGGGTGATACTGGAAGTAAATTAATGCATAAGAAATATAGTAAATAATACGAAAATGGAAATCAAGATGTCTGGTCATCAGTCTGGTCATCTCCACGGAGTCTTGCTATCTCACGACGGAGCTCCGCCATGTCTTCATACAGCACATCGTACTCAGTAGCGTGGGTCAGCTCTGACACTTCCATCCTCAGGCGTAGGTCAGCAAGAGTCTGTCGGAGATCTGCTATCTCTTGGCGCATCATCGCCATCTGGGTCTGCATATCTGGAGTACCTAATGAATGATTATTTGACCATACCGTGGTCCTGTCAGGTGGTGGAGCTGGAACGTACTCTGGCTCTGGGCAGGGTCGTGGTGCGTCCACCGTCTCACCGTGTCCTTCTAAGGCACATGTCCAGTTTGCTGGGTCATGGACACTGGTCAAAATAGGATCTGGCAAAGTGAAATGATGTATGGTCTCACCATCGATCAGGAGTCTGAACTGAGAGGGATTAAAGAAGTTCCTTCTCATCAGCCCCTGATCTAAACAAAAATCAATATCCATGGTGGTATGGCTGCAGTAGGGAGTCAAATGAAATAGCTTTCGGCCAAGGCCTAGAGCAGCAGCAATCTCAGTCACATTACCTCCTACATGTATAGGTCCTCCTGCCCAGGTGGCAACACCACTAAAAAAGTACAGCATAAAATTACCACAAGCTAAACGACGCGACTGATTTGCACAAAACATGAAAAATATGTCCTCCTCAGTAACGTGGTCATCAGCATCTGCTCTCCCAAAGAATGTATGGGCAATGATCATCTGAAAGTATCGGAGAGCTGGGTTATAGATAACCTGTGAAATGTGAGTATCAGGGTCAGGGCCTCCACCTCCAGAGATGTCACTCCAAAATTTCTCCACGTCTCTATTCATGAAGTAACCCATGGGCTCAGGGATAGCGCCAACTCCAGTCTCAAATCCAAGAAGATCACCGAACTCAGTATGGGTGAACGAATACTCTGTGCCAAATAACCTGAAGCTGGTGTGGCCATCTGGTCCCAAGTACGGATCATAGGAGAAAGAGCTGAGGAACTCTAGAATGCGGTTCCTATAGGTGGGATGCAAATCATCAGCGTACTGGTCCCATTTGAGCTGGTGGGTCAAGTATCGGACACTGGGCTCTATGCCCAAAGCTTCCATGCAATCACTGTCTGGGTAGCGAGTGGGTGCCATAGGTCTGAGTGAAAGCATCGCATAACGCTCTCTCTGGGCGTCGTCTCTAAAGGTCACGTGCATGTCATCGATTGGTGGCATCCTGAAAGAAAAGGTTAGGAAAAACAGGCCCTGAAATCAAACACACCAAACAAGTTAGACATATATGTACAAACAAGCAAACAAACGTAAATCAAAATAAATGGAAAGAAAATAAATACGAAAAGCAAAAGAACCATGGGTTGCCTCCCATGCAGCGCTTGCTTAACGTCGTTAGCTCGACGAGTTCAAGTCATGTATCTGGTGCGAGGATAGGTGGGTCTATTAATGTGAACCTGGAGTAGTATGTTGGAATGTCACCTCCTTCATAATGCTTAAGCCTTTGTCCATTTACAACGAACGGACTGCAAGATTTGTTCTTAATTTCCAATGCCCCGGATTTTAGGACTTTGGAAACTTCGAACGGGCCCGTCCATCTAGATCGAAGCTTACCTGGAAAAATTCGTAGTCTTGAATTGTCTAGAAGAACAGGGTCACCTATGTTGAAGTCTTTCTTGACGATCTTCTTGTCATGCCATGCTTTGGTTCTCTCTTTATATATGATGGCATTTTCATAGGCTGATTGTCGGAGCTCTTCTAGCTTATGTATGTCTAAGATGCATTTCTCACCAGCTGCTAGGTAATCAAAATTTAAGGTTCTGATGGCCCAATATGCTTTGTATTCCAATTCAAAGGGTAAGTGACATGATTTTCCGTAAACTAGTTGGTAAGGGGTTGTTCCAATGGGAGTCTTATAGGCTGTCCTGTAGGCCCACAGTGCTTCTGAAAGCTTCTGTGACCAATCCTTTCTGGATATCGAGACAGTTTTTTCTAAGATATGCTTAATCTCTCTATTGGATACTTCCACTTGCCCACTGGTTTGCGGGTGGTAAGGTGTGGCTACTCTATGTTTAACTCCATACTTCCTCAACAGTTTGTCAAAAATCCTAGATATAAAATGTGATCCTCCATCACTTATGACTAGTCTGGGAACTCCGAATCTAGGGAATATATTCTGCTTGAACATCTTAATCACTACTCGGGTGTCGTTTGTGGGTGCAGCTATAGCTTCAATCCATTTGGACACGTAATCGACAGTGACTAAAATATATTTGTTTCCTAAGGATGATGGAAAAGGTCCCATAAAGTCGATTCCCCAAACATCAAAAAGTTTTACTTCTTGAATGTTTCTTAATGGCATTTCATTTCTCCTCGAGATGTTTCCGGAGCGTTGACACGGGTCACACTTGGTTATATATGTATGAACATCATGCCATATAGTTGGCCAATAAAGACCAGCTTGTAAGATTTTAGCGTGAGTCTTAGATGTGCTTGCGTGTCCTCCGTAGGGTGCTGAGTGACAATGTTCTATGATATGGTGCACTTCTTCTTCTAGAACACACCGGCGAAAGATTCCGTCAGTGCGTCTCTTAAAAAGGAGTGGTTCATCCCAATAGAAATGTTTAACGTCATTGAAGAACTTCTTTTTCTGCTGATAGCTGAGGTCCGGAGGTATTATATCCGCAGCAAGATAGTTGACAAAATCTGCATACCAAGGTACATTAGTTACCGCTAAGGATTTTTCAGAATCTTCTAGGGTATCTAAACTTACATCTCCAATGGCATCTAGCTTAGCGATTAACCTGTCATAAGCAAAGTCATCATTTATGGGTACTACATCAGGTTTCAAGAACTCAAGCCTGGAAAGGTGATCGGCAACTACATTCTCGGTGCCTTTCTTATCTCTGATATCAAGGTCAAATTCTTGCAATAAAAGTATCCACCGGAGTAACCTAGGTTTAGCATCCTTTTTATTCAAAAGGTATCGGATGGCGGCATGATCAGTTCAAACAATTATTTTGGCTCCCACCAAATAGGATCTAAATTTGTCTATGGAGAAAACTACGGCTAGGAGTTCTTTTTCTGTGGTTGTATAGTTTAGCTGAGCAGCATCTAGAGTTCTACTGGCGTAGTAAATCACATGTAACTTCTTATCAGATCTTTGCCCTAGAACTGCTCCTACAGCGTAATCACTAGCATCACACATGATTTCAAAAGGTTTTGTCCAATCTGGTGGTTGCATAATGGGTGCTGAGATTAAAGCTTGTTTTAAAAGGTTGAATGCTTCGTTGCATTTTTCATCAAAAATGAACTCGGCATCTTTCATCAGAAGACCTGTCAAAGGTTTAGTGATCTTAGAGAAATTTTTAATGAAACGCCGGTAAAATCCAGCATGTCCAAGAAAACTTCGAACTTCTCTAATTGTTTTGGGTGGTTTAAGATTCTCTATCACCTCGATCTTAGCTTTATCAACTTCAATGCCTTTTTCAGAAACGATATGTCCTAGAACTATACCTTCAGTGACCATGAAGTGACATTTCTCCCAATTTAATACCAGGTTTACTTCGACACATCTCTTCAAGATCTTTTCAAGGTTGACTAGACAGTTATTGAAATCAAATCCGCAGACTGAGAAATCGTCCATGAATACTTCCATAATTCCATCAAGATAATCAGCGAAGATTGACATCATGCAACGCTGAAAAGTTGTTGGGGCATTACAGAGTCCGAAAGGCATACGTCTATAGGCAAAAGTTCCATATGGGCACGTGAAGGTTGTTTTCTCTTGGTCATCAGGGTGTATAGGAATTTGGAAAAAACCTGAATATCCGTCGAGGTAACAGAAGTAGGAATGTCTAGCTAGACGTTCCAACATCTGATCTATAAAAGGTAATGGGAAATGGTCCTTCCTAGTGGCTTTGTTTAATTTTCTGTAATCTATGCACATACGCCAACCTCCTTCTATCTGTTTTGTAACATGCTCACCTTTTTCGTTTTGAACCACGGTGATGCCTCCCTTTTTAGGTACTACATGCACAGGGCTTAGCCATTTACTGTCCGAGATCTGATATATTATCCCTGCTTCCAACAACTTAAGAACTTCCTTCTTAACTACCTCACTCATTATAGGGTTAATCCTTCTTTGGTGTTCTCTCGTAGGTTTAGCATCTTCTTCAAGTGAAATCCGGTGCATGCACATGGATGGACTTATTCCTTTAAGATCTGAGATGTTGTACCCTAGTGCTGAGGGATATCTTCGCAAGACATCTAAGAGTTGGTTTGTTTCATTTTGGTTCAGAACGGCACTGACTATAACTGGTCTGTCCATTTCTTTGTCTAAAAACTCATATCTTAGATTCTTGGGTAATTCTTTTAATTCTAAGGTTGGTTTGCTGGGGCTTTGTATAGGATCTGGAGTTAAGGATAGACATTCAAAAAGGCTATCATCTATGTAGGGTTCCATACTGTCATCATCTTTCTCAATGGGCGTTGAAGGTAGTTTTATTCTTTCTATTGGCTCTTCTTGGTTAAGTTCACGGACACATTCATCAATGACATCAACTGCATAACATGGATCTCCTATTACTGGTGCCGTGAGAAACTTTGCTAGGACAAACTCTATTTTTTCGTTACCTACCTCAAAAGTCAATTTTCCTTTCTTGACATCGATTATGGCTCCTGCAGTTGATAGGAAGGGTCTACCTAGGAGGATTGGGATATCTTTATCTTCTTTGATGTCCATTACGACGAAGTCGGTGGGAATGAACAACTTGCCTATTCTAACTGGGATGTCTTCTAATACGCCTACAGGGTATTTTATAGATCTGTCAGCTAATTGGAGAGACATCTTAGTAGGTTGCAAATCTCCTAGTTTCAATCGTTCACAAACTGCAAGGGGCATTAGGCTTACACTGGCTCCTAAGTCCAGAAAGGCTTTATCTATGACATGATTCCCCAAAATACAAGGTATGGAGAAATTCCCCGGATCTTTGTCTTTTTTGGCAAGCCTGTTCTCGGAAATGGAATTACACTCCACTGGTTTTGGATCGTCAAGTCTACATTTATTGGTGAGGATGTCCTTCAGGAATTTAGTATAAGATGGTAATTGGGTAATGGCTTCTGTAAAAGGAATCTCTACATGGAGTTTTTCTATAACTTTAACAAACTTCTGGAATTGGTCATTGATCTTAGTTTGTTTAAGTCTTTGTGGATAGGGAATTGGTGGTTTGTATGGCTGAGGGAGGGTTGAAGCTTCGTCCGTAACTTCTCCTTTATCTTTGTCTTTTGGTTTCTCAATTTCTACGGGTTCCTCACCTTCGGGGGTAGCATCCTTTTTGGAAATTTCGGAGTCACTCAATGTCGGGTTTTTAGGCCCTTCATAAGTGGTTCCACTGCGTAAGGTAACAGTGTTAGCTTGCTCTCGAGGGTTTTGTTGAGGTTGTCCAGGAAATTATCCTCCAGGAGTAGTTTGGGGTGCTTGCTTTAAGGCTACCTGAGAGATCTGGGTTTCAAGCATCTTGCTGTGGGTGGCCATTTGATCCATTTTGGTTCCTAGTTGGGTAAGCAGCTCATTCACATGAATATTCTGATTTGGGAATTCTTTGTTTTGCTGGGCTTGTGCTGTCATAAAATCATTTAGCACTTTCTCAATATTTGGCTTAGGTGGCACTGCTTGCATAGGTTGGTTTTGTCTAGGTGCTTGATTGTTGGTTGATCTCAGAGGTGCTTGGTTTTGGATAGGGTTATTGTTTTTGTAGGAAAAATTAGGGTGATTCCTCCATCCAGGGTTGTAAGTATTTGAGAACGGGTTCCCTTGGGCATAGTTGACTGGGTCTGGGTTAGTCTCGTTTAACAGATGGCAGTCAGCTGATTGATGACCTTTAGTACCACAAAGTTCGCAATCCGACACTACTGCTGCTGCAGCGGTTGGTTGTGCGTACATTTGATCGATCTTGAGGGCCATAGCATCCATTTTGGCTTGCATCATGTCTATAGAGCTTACCTCATGTTTACCTCCTTGGGCTTCTTTCTTTTCCACTGTTGCTCTTTCGTTTCCCCATTGATGATGGTTTTGAGCCATATCTTCAATGAGACCACAAGCGTCAGGATAGGGTTTGTTCATCAGGGCACCGCCAGCGGCAGCGTCGATGGACATCTTTGTGTTATAATGAAGTCCGTGGTAAAAGGTATGTATAATCAACCATTGCTCCAAACCTTGGTGTGGACAAGCCCTTGGAAGGTCTTTATACCTCTCCCAAGCTTCAAATAGCGATTCTCCTTGGTTTTGGGAAAATCTTGTTATTTGGTTTCGGAGAACGGTTGTTTTGCTTGGGGGAAAGTATCTAGCAAGGAATGTTCTCCTAAGGTCTTCCCATGTTGTTATAGAATTGGCTGGAAGGGAATCTAACCAAGTTAGGGCTTTGTCTCTAAGGGAAAAGGGAAATAGTCTTAAACGAATCGCCTCAGGACTAGCACCATTGGTCTTAAAGGTGTTTGACAACTGGATAAAGACTTTTAGATGTTGGTTTGGGTTTTCAGATGGTAGTCCTGCGAATTGGTTTTGTTGAACTAGTTGTAATAGGGACGGTTTTAGTTCAAAATTAATGGCATGTATGGTAGGGTTAACTATACTAGAGCTCGGTTCTTCGTCAGCAGGCTGAGCGAATTCCTTAAGGGGTCTTTGGTTACTTCGGCCATAGCTTGCTTAATTCGATGAAGCCAAAGTCGTGCGCGAGCGTAACGTTCTGGTTCCACTAAAGGATCTATTACAGTACTGGAGCTGCGAGATCTTCGCATCGACCAGTTCATGCGGCCCTGGTCTAAACGGTGATAACAAACGAAATTCGAAATTCGGCGAAATTGGTCCCCGGCAACGGCGCCAAAAACTTGATGCGTTGTATTCGCAAGTGCACGAATCGCGTCAGAGTAATATAAAAAGTTATCGTATCCACAGAGACCAAATGTCGATCTAACGATTTCCGTTTGTTACAGTGCTTATCTAAGGCAGTTCAATTCAGGGTTTACTAATGCAGAGGAAAATGAATAAAAGTAAATGACGAGGTAATAAAATTCAGACAAAACAATAGGCTTGAATGTAATTCTCATAACCGATAATATTTCTATACTCATCAACAGAACTACTTACGGGCAATATCTTCTATTTTAAGAAAAGAATTCAATTTAACAGGAACTGTCACTTTCGCGTAGTCAGAACCAAGTTTACCCTCTAAACTAACCCCTTTATTGTCACTTATAAAAAGGCGCGCATTGAGTTAGAGTCATGGAAAACTTACTTTTAAGAAATGCAAATTCTAAACTAAACAGAAAAGTATTTTGACCTGGAATCTCTAAACTAAAGAGGTTCAAAATGAACCAGATTCTAATCCCACTAACGCGACCGAAAATAGTTTTAAAATCTCTTTTCTAGAGTGTTAAAAATCCCTACTCAACTGAGCAAAGCGCTTGCGCTGTATTTGATCAGTTGAGAACTAAACAAGTTCACAAATGGTTGGACGGCTTTCGATCTTACCCAACATTGCTTTTAAGTTCAAAAAACTTGTGTTAAAGATTAAAACAGCCCTTAAGTATTTCTATTAACATATAGACGTATTACGGTGATTATGGTCCTTACATTCTTACCTATCTAAAACTTAGCCAGCCATGGTAGTTATAACAGTCATATTAATTCTTATCATGTATGGAATTAAGTCTTTTGAAAAGTAAAGTTTTGAAAAGTAAGGTAAGACAATAAATAAACAAAATAAAGCAAGTACAAGAAATAAATGAAGGTAAATGCGATTAAAATAAAACCTGCTCCAAAGCGGAGTCTTTAAATCTGGTACAATGCACGGAAAAGAAAATGTTTGCAGGATTACTTCTACCAAAGTGCTCCAACTTGATTACAGACACTCCAAGACTTGATTACAAACTCGATGACACACAGCTCAATAACTCCTCGATGTGAGAAGATTACCGCTTTACAAGAGTGAAATTTATGCCTAGGATGAAGTAAACTAAGATTAGATGATCCTAAAATTCGAGTTCTGAGAGTATTTATAGGCAAAGTTGGCATGGTGCAAAGACAAAAGTGACCTTGGCTTGAAAAATGGGCGGGAACTCATTTTGCCTTGTCGCGCCCGCGACAGGCCTACCGCGCCCGCGACATGAAGAAAACGGCGAAGGTGAGTGCTGATCGTGGGAACGTGGCAGTTGAGCTGTGGAGATCATGGGACACGTCGTCGCTTACCCTGGGGCGCCCGCGACAAGAGTAAATTGCTGCCAAACTTGAATTCTTGCTCCTTTTGCATCCTTTTTCGTCTGGGACCTCGATTTATTGAAAACCTGAAAACAAAGGAAAACATAACAATAACAAAGCATAAAAAATAAAAAATAAACTAATATGCATGTGAAATCAGAGTCGAAAATACAGTATAATTTAGTGTCATCAGCGTTCGTAGTTCGTGGGACCATGAGTTACTTAGGTGATTTTTATGAGCGATGTTAACGTTCGTGCTCTAGCAGTTTAGGTGTTTGCCACTCGTTGTGTGGAGCCTTACGCGTTACCTATTTACAGTATAACAAAAATAACATTCCCTCTTCTGGAAAAGAAAGGAGAGAATCCCAAAGGAAAATGATTTGAATTTTTTCAAGTGTTTTAAAGAAGTGAATTGATTTTGTTGGAGATATGTATCGTACTAAAGTCCTTGACATAAGAGCGAATACTTTGCAAGATCGACCCAAGATGGGACATATACAAAGCACTCTAGACAAGGTAAGGAGAGACTCCCGCTTATCATTTCCCATGTACTTAAGGCTCGTGACGTACTATACTCATCGTATTTATTACATATTTTAATTTGATTTAAGAGAGAGAAGAGAGAGACTCAAAGGGAAAAAGAAAAATCTAAGGGAACTTACACCTAGATGTTGTCATGCCAAATGGTCCTATAGATGAGGATTGAAAGGGGAAGGTCTACCCTAATGTTGTCATACAAGATGGACCTAGAGTTGGGATTGAAAGGGAGCTACCCTAATGTTGTCATGCAAAGGATTGAGAGCCTAATGTCTATCCTACTCCAAACTTAATAAAAAATTAAGTTGGACTAGGAGCCCTAAGGGAACATGTGAGCACAAAGCATACCACAAGTAAACATAAAACAACTAAATCACTAGCAAGATCAAACATAAACACACTCAAGTGTAAGCAAAAGACTCAAAGTCAAACTCAAACACCATTAACAAGTAGAGAAAACAACTAGTGCACAAGGAAACAAGTGTTCAATCACCAACATGTTCTCAAACTTAACACAAAAGAGAGTTTCAAAGCATAAGAGGTATGTATCATGACATGGCATCCAGACAACCAAGAGGTTTAATCCAAACATATCTCAAAGCAAAGATAAGTTTCAAGTGTATACATTAGGGTTTTGAAGCTTAAGCAAAGACAAATAACTAGTGCACACTCAAACATGCATTTAGGTATTGAACAAACATCACTACTTAGCACACAAAGACAAATTGAATCAAGTAATATGGGAATCAAAACAAGTCATTAGCTACATTATAACATGCTCAACACATTTCAAATATTGAGAAAGAAACACAAAAGGGTCAAACATGAGCTACATCAATAGCCAAACAATTGTCAATAACTAGCTTCTAGAAATAAGCAACAAATTATCAAGGCAATGAGATTAAGCATGTCAACATGATGAGGCAGTAGCATAAGTAAGAATATCAATTCAAAACCAATCACATGATTGCAAGAAGTTTCAACAAACATCATACTCAAAACATGATCAAGCAACTAGGCATTCATTAATCAAAATCATCCTTAAAAGGAAACAACTATTCAATAAAAGAGCAAGTGATCATGCAATTGAACATTGAGACATGGAAAGGCAGTAGCTTAGACAAGGCACTCACATCATACAAGATTCATGAACCTCAAGAAGTTTCAACACAAAGCATGCTCAAAGATTAGGTCACAAGTTAGGCAATTATTATGTCAAAGATAGCATCAAATTGAAGCACCAACTTAAAGCACTTAAATGACCAAAGAATTATGAAATCAAGGCTCTACCTCATGGAAAAACACTCAAGTACACGTGAGACAAGATCCCTAAATAATATTGCACAAGTACATTCTCAAAACAATTCATCAACACAAGTATACTTCATTGACTAGGCATGCATCTAGGCTCAACAAAAATCACATAGAAAATGATTAAATATTCAACATAAACACACCAAAACATGATGAAAACCCTAAGAATTTAGGTGTCTAAGAAGGTCTAAGAAATTGGCTCAAGAAGTGTATCACAAAGGCATCAATTGCAAGCCTTAATCAAAGGACAATCATCTAAAACACCTTCACAAAATAATTCCAAATAAAAATGAAAAATAAAATGGAAAAATAAAATAAAAAATATGAAAAATATCTCAAGACATCAAATAAGCTAAAACATATTTTTAATAATTTTTTAGGTGGAAGAAAGATCAAGAAATAAAATCAAACTGAAAAATAACAAAAATTAAACAAATAGAATCATGGAGGTGTGAAACTGAATTTTAGAATGAACTAAATCATGTTGTAATGCACGCATGGGCCAAAAATAAGGGGTGTGAATAGCAGCGAATCACCAAGCCCAAACCAAATCAACAAGCCACATCAACTTCATTAAACCAGTCAGCATACCAAACACACGCGGACCAGACATGAAGCACCATCTCATTACATTTGAATTTGAAATGTGGCGCCAAGGCCACCTCAGCAAGTCAACAACACAGAGACGCCGGAGCCCTAGCTTCGGTCATCTTTTCTGTTCACATCACCACCGGAGCAACATCAACAACACCAAAAATGAAAAACAAAGGCACTATCTTGCACAAAATTTCATGTAGATCATGATTCTTGCATTAGTTTTTGTTTTCATTCACTCTATCATGATGAAAGATGAGCACAAAATTTTCCCTAACAAATTGAAAAATCCACAAATTAAAATAACCAGATGCGCAAACATTGCCTACATGTTGTAGGACTTCAGATGTACACAGTATGCTCCTAATATGGCATGGATCTAGCATGAAAAATTTGAGGGGTTTACCTAGTGGAGTAAAGCCTATTGCACCTTGAATCCTATGCTAAAGCTCAAGGAAAACTCTACTGCATGCTTCAGAGATCTTCAGAAATGATGAATGAAGTAAGAGAATAAAGAAATCCTGAGAGAAATGAGCAATTCAAAGATAAAAAGTTTTTGGAGAAATTTGGAGTTCAGGTCTGAAATTGGTGAAGAATGGTTCAGGTTTGGAGTTGATGAGCTTAAATAGAACGTGTTTTGGGTTGGATGAAGGCTAGGAAACGAAGCAAGAGGTTATGGGTTAGTTACTTTGGCTTGGAATTCAAAAAAAAGAGAAAATGCATGTGTGGTGGTGTTGGCTCGGGAAAGGCTTAGTTTGGCTTCATTTTCTTCGGCTTTTGGCATGGAATGAGGTATTCATGCGTGTGGTAATGGGCTAGTATTGATGTACAAATTTCTAAATTGGTTTTGATCCATTTTGCATTTTCCAATTTTGGATACCTTTGGCAATTCTCTCTCTCTCTCATGTAGCAGGTCATGTGTTGGTCCTCTTTGGCAAAGTTTTGAAACATTTTGGAGTGATTTGATCATATGGGGCCACAAGAGAATGAGGTAGTACAACATCTGAAGTGCACAACAAGCTTGGTTACGATTTTTGCACACTTTGAACATGTATGTCAAGAATTTCATAACTTCCATGGAGGCTACTTCAAAGAATCGTAACATGGTGCATTTTGATCAAATTGATTGAAACTTGGGTTCAAATGAAAGTATGGAGGATAATGAACAACTTTGATGTTTAAAGAAAGATGAGACAAGGCTTGGATCCATGTGAATTTTTTCCTCAAAGTTAGATCCATGAAACTGTCCAATGACTTAGAGAAATTCTATGTATTGATCAAATTGAACCTCTTGAATGCCTTGAATTTGAAGCAACATAACTTGAGATGTATAGAACCAAATGATTAGTTCTTGTTATCAAAAGAAAGCTAGGAGAAAGTACAACAAATTTCATATTGAGAGAAAATTGAATTGAAGCTTGGATCATCAAGAAATTACCCTTGGAAGTCATGCCCTTCAAACTAATTTTAACACTTAGAAAAATTCTAAGTGTTTATCAATTTGAAAACCAAAGAATCCTCCACTTTATGACCTCATATCTTTTTATCCATGTACTTTTTGAAGTTCATTCCTTCTACAAACTTGTAGTACGTGACATTATCTTCAGTCCTAGCCATTGATTGTACAATTTGGCTCATTGATGAGGGAGATATGAATCTTGCAATATGGCCACATGAACATGATTTTTCCATACTTAGAGAAATTTAGAAAACCCTAATTAAGCAACTTTTGGGAATTTCTTGATTTCCCTTGATCAAACCTCTTGATAACATGCATGATGACTTGAAATACTCCGATTTGACCAAAAATCCCATAGGTTGACTTTTAACTTTGACTGATGGTTGACTTTTCCTCAATGTAGTAAAAACTTCTTATTCTATTAATTTGAATTTTCTAAAATGGTTTGGGATGATAAATAAGGAACACATGGATACCTTGAAGTGTATATTAGTCCACGAATCTTGCTTTGCTAAAAAAAGTCAGTCACATGTTGCCTTTGACCAAAACTCTAGCTCACGGCCAATAGATAGGAGAATATGATCAACTTCCAGTCACTTGAAAACCCTAATCACCAAATGGTTGTGTGAGATTGTTGAGATACTTTGGAGGGTATAAAGCCCTTGTAGCTTAAGAATACCATGATGTTGAGGACATCTTCTCTCTTAGAACAACAATCCCAAGAAAACCCTAATCACCTTTCTCTTTGACTGATGAAAAACAACAATCACAAGATACCTTGATCCCATGTCTTAGAACCAATGCAATGTATGAATGATTGTTATAACCTAATGATAATGTAAATGTATGCAAAGCATAAGCCACTTAAGGTTAGAAAAACAAGAGGGAAAATTTTTTGGTGCAACAGACTTGAAGTTATTTAGAGTGTTAGGAACTATTAATGAAAAGTTAGTTAGTGGTGAGTTAGATATGTTATCATAGTTGTTAGTTAAATTGGTTGGTGTTGAGAGATGGATGTTAGTTAATTGTACTAGGGAAAGGAGTTGGTTAAATTCTCAATTAATTGAATCAAAAGGTTATGGTAGTAAGACAGTTAGGAAGTTACAAGTTGGTGTTGAGAATTGGAGAAGTTGATTAAATGTTAATGAAGTGGTCATGTTGGTTAAGCTCGAGTTAGTTTAGTTAGGATTATTAGTCAATTATGTTTGATTGTTAGGTGTTGGTGTTTTTGAATTAACAATTGAAGTGTTAGCTGTATTCAAAAATTAAAGGTTGATATTGGTTATAATTTATAGATTTTAGTGTGCTAAGAATGTTTGGATTATAATGATTGATTATTTTGAGTTTTTGCTTAGATGGTTTATGAATTGTTAGGGTACTTGGTGAGGATTCTAATTGATTTGCTAATGACATTGAACTATTAATTGATTATGAAATTGGTAGAAATTAAAGGGATTTTTTTATAACACTTGTTGCACATTGAGTTGTTGTATTAATTGGTATGTTAGTGTTTGTTAATGCTTGAAATGGACTACTATGAAGTGCTAGTGTATCAGTATAATTATTTAGCTGGACTTTGAATTGTTGCAAATGGAATGCATAATGTAAGTCTTAGATAGGTATGTTAGAGTTTTGGAATGTATATGCAGAGTTGGTTCCCTTGACATTGTGTAATGTTTGGCTTAGGATTGCATTAAGTTTTGATTAAGCTTGCACGTATCTTGAAGTGTCTTATGAATAGCCCTATGGACTTGTATGTTTGGTCTGTTGTGTTTTGTTGCATGAGCATATAGGCATTTGTCTAGCAATATGATGATTGGCAACTTGGGCAATGTAGTATGGTAAACCTCGCATGTAATTGTTTATGCTTTTGCATTGTGTTTTGGAATCCTTCTTATGTGTTACTGCAGTATGCATAGTGATAATAGTCTGCGTGTGTTTTCCATGGTTATAGTGACATGGTTTTGGTCTTGTTGCAAGTTTTTATGCAGGTTTTGCAAGCAGTACAAGCATAGCATGGTGATGCCAAATGAACATGTTTGGCATGAAACTTGACATGGGGTGCATTTGGAAATTTGGAGATCATGGAGATGATTATAATGAAGATTGGTGAATATGAATAGGAGTGGCTCTAGGGCAGTTAGTTGACTTTGGTCAATTGTTTGACCAAAAAGTCAATAGTTGACGAAAAGTCAACTCTATGTCAAAGTAGTATTTTTTGTATAGAATTTTGTAACTTGCCTTTGTGTAATGAAATGGGATTCTTTTGAAATGAAAATTGGTCTTTTGAATTGAGTTGTGTAACTTGTGCTTCAAGAAAATATGGCTTCCGTCCAAATTCCAATTTTGAATATTTGAATTTGCCTTGAATATAAACTTGAATGAATCTTGAATTTGAATCTTGAATTTGAATACTCATGAGTACTTGAATGAAGTACCATGCCATGAATCAAACAAAACCAAAGCCCAAGATAATCATTTAGTAACCTCAAAATCCAATGCCATGATGTAGCCAACATAACCAAAAACATATACCAAAGATTAAGGTTCAATAAAACTTTATCCATAAAGAATGAACCAACCAACATTATTGTGCCAAAATAGTCAAGACACGACATAATGAGATCCACAAGCTTGATCCAAATATTTTTATCATAAATAGAAAAACCCTTGAATCAATTATGCTTATTTAAAAAATACAATTAAGAATGATCTAGATGACTAGGAGTATACAGATGAATCATATACCAAACGTCATATGAAAAGTGAAAAGGGTAGAACAAATTTTGGGGTATGACAATAACCAACTCAAAATTTCATATTGGTGCAAAATCTCTGTTTGGGGTGAAGAGTAATTGTTTCAAGTCGTGTTCATCGTTTAGTTAGAAATTAGCCTAAAACTTCATTTTCTTGTATAAGGGAGTTATAGGCATACCTTTATAAAAATTTTCAATCATAGTGGATGCTCTCAAGATCAATTATTAAGGATATGATTAGGTCTTCTTGGTCTTAGTTATATAATTCTCCAGTGTTATTTCTCTTCCTTTATCTCTTTATTTTTCAGTTATTTACTTTGAATTTCCGCTGCATTTTCAATTGTTTTCATAAAATGGTTTTAAACTCTGATTTGTAAAATGATTTGTTTTTAAATCAATGGTTTTCAAATATCCACAATTCACACACTTTTTTGTATATAGAGTCACATGCCCAATAAGTGGTATCAGAGCCTAACTCTTATTTAAAAACTAATCGTCTCAAGAGGAAGATGACTTACTACACTTCTTTTAATGATAAGACTTTTCTAAACACACCTCCACCATTTAAAGGTTATATGTTTGAAATGTGGAAAGCTAGAACTAAAATATTCATTCAAAGTTTTGATCTTGAATTGTGGGAAATAATAATCAACTATCTTTTTATCCCTACTCATTGTATTAATGGTGAAGTATTAGATAAATCAGATTTTCTTTGGACCGAAGAGGAAAAGAGAAAACTTGAAATTAATTTTAAAACTAAAAACCTTTCAGTTATGTCTTTAAATGAAAATGAATTTCTTTATGTTCTAAATTGTGACTTGTCAAGGAAATGTGGGACACTCTTGAAATGATATATGAAGTTTCTCCAAGTATCTAACAAGAGGAAATGAAAACATGAGGCAAAAAAGATGAATATGAACGCTAATCACACATGTTTTTCAACCTTTATAAATCTTGGGAACAATGTTATAACTTTCGTTACTGACAAATATCTAAGAATTAAAATTCAAATAAGAAACCTGATCCAATCCTTAAATTGAGAGATATGAGTGTTTACTGTAACTCCCTAAAACCCCGAATCTTTATTTATAAAATAATTTCATTAAATTTCATAAATATGAAATTACACATTCATCACCAAACATCTTACTCAACAAAATATAACATTTATTAAGGCGGAGGAATACATACATCATTTAATCATAAAGAGTCTCCACACCGAAAAGTTGATAAAAATATTCTAAAACATATCTGAGAAACATAACATGTAATAAACAACATGTCCTTAGTGTTACACATCAGAGCGACTCCAAAATTAAAAGACTCGAAACTACTAAGATAAACGTGTAAGCTCCTATGGTTTGACGAAATTTTGGTAAAACATGAATATGATAAAGATGAAGGAATCTGCTCAAGATTAAAGATGTCAACAAAGATGTTCTAACATCTTACTAATACAGCAGGTTTAATTAACAAAGATGCCAAAAGATTTGTTGGTGCAAATTTGCAGAGTGGATAAAGGAGAAAAGATTGAAGGCCCAAGACAACAGAAGACTATATAAGGAGACTTAGACTTAGGGTTTAAAGACTGTACATTTTGTATCGCTTGTAACTTTGTAACCTAGTTCCTTTGTGTTGAATAAGGGTTTAGGGTTTGAGAGTCATTGACTCTCTTAGGAGTTGTAAGTCTCCACTCTGTATTATGGGATGCAGGGTGGAAGGCATAGGTACAGAGACACAACTAGAAACCTGTGGGTAATGGTTGTTGTATTGTTCTTGGACGAAGCTTTGAAGCAAGTCCAAGATAACTTGAAGGTCAAGAAACCGCGACAGTTCTAAATTGGTAGAAGACAAAGATTTCACAGGTTGTGATTAGGATGTGAGTGGTGTATCTCATATCAAGGTTGTAAATCATGGAGTTTAGCCTTGGTAAAAATGTTCATGGGGTAGATGTTAGGTATAAAGTTGTAAACGGGGGAGTTTAGCTTTGTAACAGTTCTACAGATAGTGAAGTATTCATCCTGGATTGATATCCCCCAGATGTAGGTGAATTGCACCAAACTGGGTTATCAATTAATGTCTTATTTAACATTCTGCAATTTACAGTTTTGTTAATGTTCTTGACTGACATGTTGGATCAGATGTCGTGACATCTGAGAGTGAGCACTTCTGATATTCAAGGTATCAGTCTGCCGTTGCGCGTCTGAGTTTAAAAGATTATGTAGCACAATGTCTTGACATGTGTTAGGACATCTGCTATCTACATAGGCCAAAGTTTCAATTGGTATCAGAGCTGGCATCCTGTCTAGTTCTGGATGAGGTCTTTGGGAGATACTTTCTGGAGTTTAAACAAGGAGGAGTTTTGGAGATCAGATCAATCAACTCAAATATACCCAAGGGTATTAATGGATGAGATGGATGTTCTGGATCGAAGGGAGAAACCCAGAGGTTGTTCATATTGCTGAGGAGATTCTACAACAACTACATGAGAAGTGGCTAGTTCTCTTGTTTGTGTGTCTTATAAGATGTTATGACATCTTATTAGGGCAAGTAGGATCTGTTCCTTGGTGGTTTCGCTGCATGTGTTTTTGATGGAAGAGCTCTAGAATTATGGGATTCTGGAGTTGTTACTGAAGACAGTTGGTGGAAGGTCTCAATCGTCGGCCTCTATAATTTTAAAGGTATTTATGTTCTTTTATTCCAGATTCGGGAGCGATGTATTGAAGGAAGTTATGGTCAGATATCTAGTATGATGACTTGGTACTTGGAAGCTTGTTTCCTGGTACAGTTTGAAGTCAGTTGAAGAGGAGATATGTTGAGGTGTAAAGTTTATCAGGTTCTTGCTCTAGGAGTTTGATAAATGTTTGGATGGCTAGGTTGTCAAAGATACTTGAGAACTCTCTCAAGTCCACTCATAAAGACATCTATGTTGTGTATCTGAAGTCTTCTAGTTCTCTTCTGACTAGGTGTTTCCTTGAGACACAAAGTGAAGACCGTGGAGGTGATTTATTTTCACCATTCACAAAAATTTGCAAGGAAGAACTCATACTTTTAACCCAAAGAATGAGTTCACACAGTTGAGGCAATTAGGATTCGTTCAGAGAGAATCTTAAGAGCTTGAGTCAAGGGGACAGCCTTGATATCTTAAAAACTTGCACAAACTAGAGAATACAGCATGATGAGGAATATCTTGGGATATTCAGAATATGCTGGATTTGGATAAGGGTTATTGCACAAGGATTTAAGATCAATTGCTATTTGTGGAATCCACAAGTATTTAATTGATTATCCTTGAAAGTCAAGATTGAGCATGTTCTGTCAGATGTTCTAACATCTTTTCATCAGAGGTTTGAAGAATCATGGGAGGGGTTCTGCATTCGCTCAAAAGTCTCCTAGGTGTTGACCTAGGATTATTGGCTTAGCATCTGTTTCCTGGAAAGTATTGTGAATGACTTGTCCAGATGGTGATGTTTTTGAAGATGGAGATGGAAGACTATGAAGACATCATAATCTTGATGGTTACAGCTTGGGTCAGTTTATTTCTGATCTAGGTGCTTTGGAGCATAGTGTTTGCTCTGGTTGTGAAGGTCGAGGATAAGTGGTAGTTATCTCTGGCTTTCTTTTGACGGCTCTACTAAGGGAAGTGGCATTCTTTGGTATTGCTATGGGGTAGTCGTGGACTACTTATGTTCTGAAGATTCAGATGTGGTAGGTTTGAAGTCTTTGGAGTTTTAAAGCAGAATGGAGGTTGTCTACTCAAAACTTGGTTGTTTGAATCAAGTCTGTGAGAGCATGGAAATCTGTTTCTGCAAAGTGAGGAGGTTCTTCTAAGTGGCAGAAGGAAAAGCTGAATTCAACAGTTGGATGTCATAATGTTTTGACATCTAGCTTAACATCAGAAGTCTCAGTTGGTGATGTGGCACATCAGCTTAAGATAAGGTGATCTACAGGAGAATGGGAGTGATGGATTCTTCAAAAAGGTCTATCTCATGCAGTTTGCGGGAGCTGTGGATGAGAAGATGTTACATGACTAAGAGGCTTGGTGGATCCAAGATGTCTTGCTGTGGGGGAAGTAGTTCGTGTGACTTGAAGATTTGGTTTCATTAGTAGATCAGGGTATCTTGTGGGAGTTCTGAAGATGAGTGAGGTCAATCAAAAGGTGGAATTTGATTGGTTTCACAATGTGCGTTCAAGCAGGATGCTTGTAACTGATTGCTCTTTTGTAAAAGCGTAGTTAGTTGAAATTATTGAAGGTTCTGGTTCTCTGGGAGCTTGTGGCAGAAGTTCTGGGTTGAGGATGGAAGCATACCTTCTTGGTGGTTGAGAGTTTATTTCTCTCTGGGTTCCTGAAGACTTCTTTGTTCAAGCTGGTGGGTCAGTGTTGTGTGAAGATCTTCAGTGTGGATTACTCTGCTGATAGTAAGTCCAGTAGTGGAGCATATCAAGAACCATGGTGTGTGGTGTCTGTGATGTGTGGAGGATGTCCTAACTAATGTTAGAACATCTTTGGGTTAGTTATCCTTGGTGAAGGATTTCAGGTTCTGTGATGAACTAGTTACTTGCATCATGTCCAAGAAGTATCTACATGATCATCCAGGAGATTGATGAAGTAGAAGGGTCCCTTGGAAGGAGGATGTAAGTATTTGTGAAGACTGAAGTGGATCATGTGTTGATTGCATGGAAGTCTGTTTCCTGAATGCGTTCAGAAGTGGAGATTTACCATAAATCAGAAGTATTCCAGGTTATCATACGGGAGAATGATAGGAATGACTGTCTTGGATTGCAGGGTTTATCTCTATTGCTGGCTGGGTGAGGTCAGTGGAAAATCTTGCATACGACATTGGAGCCCTTGGAGCAAGTCATGCTAGTAGTGGATCATTTTAGTAGCTGTGAAGTTCTGGAGCATGCATACGATAGCTGACATCGTGGTAACAAACTAAGGGGCCCTGTGCGTCTCTTTGAGGAATGTGAAGCATTCTAATTCAATTGGTTTGTGCCTCAAGCAACGAAATATCTATACATGAGAATTCAAGAGGATTTCGTATGGTGTATAAGATGGTTATGTAATGAGGGGGATCAATGGGACTTTGATCTCAAGCCAAGAGTTTGTTATGGTTGGTATACACGTACTCATGGGATGCATGACTTTGATCATGTGTGAGTAATTATTGTTTCTTGTCAGAGGGAACAATAATGAGTTAATGGTTGCGTTTAGCAGGTGTGTTGAACAGAGGGTGCGCTCTTGAAGACATGAAGATGCGTCTTATGTTTTCCAGTCATTAGCTTGGGTGTTCAGTGGAGGAGCACCAGTTACCTCAGTCAGGGGGAGAGGCCTCTTGATCTGAGATGAAGTTCCAGTTTGCATTTGTGCGTCAAGCAAACTGAGATGTCAAGGAGGATGTCTTGACATTAGAGTATTGTTGCAAGTTGTGGGAAACTTGGCAATGCATACTTAAATGGTTCTTGTTGGATGTATAAAAATCATTGACTGAGTATGGGAGAATTTATTTTTCTCTTGCAGAATCACATAGTTGTGAAGAAATCTCTGGAAGACCAAAGCAGAATAGTGCCTATGAAGAATAGACAATGTCTGACATGATGTCAAGACATTGTTGTTGAACATGTTGCATGTAATAGGTTTGTTGATAGGTGTTCTTAAAAGGAGAAACAGTCAACAGTCTTGGCCGGTGTGCTTTTAGTGGAATGATTTCTTTGGTTAATGGATCTTTGAATTTGACCAGAATTATATTCTAAGGTTCGTTACTTCCTATGAAAATTGATTGGCTATAAATAAGACTGTATCAGCTCTTCTTAGTCTCATCCTCCCTGTTTAGTGATTGATGGTATAATCTGGGTAAGTTGTATTTTGATTTGGAGTTACCTTGATCACTTTTGCCAAGTTTTGGCTAAAAAGGGGGAGAAGTGTTGTGTTTGTTTGTTTTGGGTTCATTCGAGCAGTGGCAGTGCAAGAATGTTGGAGGAAGATGTTCTATCATCTTAAACTTCAAATTTTGTTTGTTTGTTTGTTTTGTGTCTTGTGATCTGAGTTGAAGAACAGGTTGTGACTTGTGATCTGAGTTACATATTTTATGAACTCCTTGTCACGACTGTTTAAGCTCTTTCAGGAATTCAGAAAGAATATATCAGAAGGGAAACTCTCAAGATGAATAAACTCAAACCCTTTTATCAATTTCACTCATTTGTCAAAAGGGGGAGATTGTAAGCTCCTGTGGTTTGACGAAATTTTGGTAAAACATGAATATGATAAAGATGAAGGAATCTGCTCAAGATTAAAGATGTCAACAAAGATGTTCTAACATCTTACTAATACAGCAGGTTTAATTAACAAAGATGCCAAAAGATTTGTTGGTGCAAATTTGCAGAGTGGATAAAGGAGAAACGATTGAAGGCCCAAGACAACAGAAGACTATATAAGGAGACTTAGACCTAGGGTTTAAAGACTGTACGTTTTGTATCGCTTGTAAATTTGTAACCTAGTTCCTTTGTGTTGAATAAAGGTTTAGGGTTTGAGAGTCGTTGGCTCTCTTAGGAGTTGTAAGTCTCCACTCTATATTATGGGATACAGGGTGGAAGGCATAGGTACAGAGACACAACCAGAAACCTGTAGGAAATGGTTGTTGTATTGTTCTTGGACGAAGCTTAGAAGCAAGTCCAAGATAACTTGAAGGTCAAGAAACTGCGACAATTCTGAATTGGCAGAAGACAGAGATTTCACAGGTTGTGATTAGGATGTGAGTGGTGTATCTCATATCAAGGTTGTAAATCATGGAGTTTAGCCTTGGTAAAGATGTTCATGGGGTAGATGTTAGGTATAAAGTTGTAAACGGGGGAGTTTAGCTTTGTAACAGTTCTACAGATAGTGAAGTCTTCATCCTTGATTGGTATCCCCCAGATGTAGGTGAATTGCACCGAACTGTGTTAACAATTACTGTCTTATTTAACATTATGCAATTTACAGTTTTGTTAATGTTCTTGATTGACATGTTGGATCAGATGTCATGACATCTGAGAGTGAGCAGTTCTGATATTCAAGGTATCAGTCTGCTATTGCGCCTCTGAGTTTAAAAGATTATGTAGCACAATATCTTGACATGTGTTAGGACATCTGTTGTCTGCATAGGCTGGAATTTCAAAACGAAAAGGACTCAATGCCGTCCTCCAGCTCAAACAACAATGACTCATCTACCTGATTATTTGTACCCAAAAGAAAACCAGAACGCTACAACAAAACAAGCAGGGGTGAGTTAAATGTAGATCCACTTGCTAACGCAGGTCCACTTGTTTTTATGAAGGTCTATTTTAGCAAATTTTAACTAAAAAATTGTTAAATGTACCTTAAGTTGCATGTTACTAAAACACACCTTCATAAAAACAATTGGGTGTATTATAGCAAACTCCATAGGGATTTGCTATAATACACCCACTTGTTTTTATGAAGGTGTATTTTAGCATGCTTTAACTAAAAAATGGTTAAATGCACCCTAAGGTGCATGTTGATAAAATAGACCTTCATAAAAACAAGCGGGACTATGTTAGCAAACCCCATATATATATATATATATACACATCACCGATAATTAATTTCATCACAACAAATCCGACTTGACTCAACAAACTCACCAAATAGTAGCAAACAATATTAAACAGTCACCTCCATCGGAAACAGCTCAAAAATTGAGTCGACAAACCAAAATTGGTCAATAAAGGGGTTGATAGTCAGCCCGCCCATCCTGACAGTTGTCATGACTGGATCGTTACCTTTTCCCCCACCAAACTGTCACCTTATGATGCCTAGGCCAAGAACCCGTCTTTGAAGACCATGACAGTCTCCCTGTCATCCCAATGACGGTCACCACCCCACCTGGATGTAGTAACGGACGGTCCATCACCACGTTGACACACGTCAGCTTTCCCTTATGCAGTGACGGGGAGCTTATCATCGTTGTCCAGCAAGAAAAACTTATGTTTTCACCATTGATACACTTCCAAAGCTCCAATTTCAACCCTAACCACCCTAATCGAACAAAAATGCATCACCTATGTTATATTAAATAGAAACCTCACCAAATCAGTACCAATTACACATCAACACCAATTTATCATACAAATTTAACTATATATTCATCATCACCAAAGCATAAAGCATAAACAACACAATCCAATTTTTCTCATATATTTGCATATGAATTTCAACATGTAATTACATCATAAAGAGGAATCAAAGCATGATAATCCAAAGAGGTATGCACAACCATCCCATGGATTCAAATCCTCAACAATATAGGAAGAGGGTTAGGATCCCTCCCTACCCTTTAATAAAAAATACACGCATTGAAGATTAATCCCCCTTACCTGAATACTGCAGAAATAGTTTTGAATCTTCTCTTTGGAATCCTAGGTTTGCACTTACTTTTCCAAAACCTACTTTCATAACGTTCACGTTATGTTCCAAAAACTCCTCTCCTTTTCCCTATTTTTCTATTAAAAATAAAACCAAATTTATCTTTTATTAATTCTAAATCTCCCCCTATCTTTTAGTTTCTCTCACCTTGTCCCACCACTTATCTCATTATACCACTTTCTACCCCATAACTCATATTTCTTATTTTTCTCTATATTCTTCTATCATTTCTATATTATTTTAACTAACCAAAAATAGTAAATAATAGTATAAATTCTATCACACCTCAAACAATCCCACAAAAATACACATAACACGCCAATAAATTATATAAGTATATATTGACTCAATAAAATAAAATAAATTCAAAAACTGGGGTGTTACAACTCTCCCCCACTTAAAAGATTTTTACCCTAAAAAATTAACTGAAATAAACAGCTCCGAATACGACTATCGCATCTGAATTTCCAACTCTCGCGCCACACTTCCTCCAGCAGGTCCTCTTCCGTACTACATTTACATAAATAGTTTCTTTACCTCTTCAAGAAAATTAAATTAGTGCATTAATGGAGAACACGCGAAAATATTCAAAATCATAATTACCTAATTGATTAGGGCATACAAATATTTTAGGCAAAAATATACCCTGGGTCCTTTAAGTTATTTTACTATAACAAGTCAATCCTTTATGTTTTTTGCTACAATTTAGTCCTTTATGTTAACTAACGTGTTCACCTTGACCTTTTTCACAAAATTCGTTTCAAAAATGCTTATGTGGCATAAACGGCGCTGATGTGTCATTTAACAGCGCTAATGTGTCATCTAACCTTGCTAAATAGGCATTTCTTTTATTCTTTATGATATTTATAGAGATCAAAGAGATGATAACCCTAAATTCCCAAATCACATACGTTGGAACCCTAAATCTCATCACTCCATCAATGACCTCATACGGTAGCAATGGACCAAATTGAAGATGTCAGAACTCTAATACCTTCATTTCGAGTGCATCCCAAACTGGAATCGAACCGACATGTCTGTGTGGAGGCAACGCAGTGTTAAGAATAGTTAAGAAAAAAGGAAGAAACTTAGGGAAGCTATTTTGGGGATGTAGATACTATGTGTTATGTGTGTTGTGCATATTTTTGGTTTTGGTTTATGCAGATATATTTTTCTGTCTCTGGGATGGTTTGGCATATTTGTTGTTTTGGTTTATGTTATTGTTAACAGAGTGAAGCTGATAATGTGGGTTGCAATTTTTTGAGTGGTATGAAAACCATTACACTGATAAAGTCAAACTTGAGATAGAACCCTCAGTAATTTCAAAATGTTCCAAATGTGATGAAAAGGATGTTGAAATCAACATGCTTAGGAGGGGCATTGATAAGGATGATAAATACACTAAGGTGATCATGAAGAGCTTGTTGAAGATGTTGAAGATGCTAGTCTATGTCATAATGTTGTTAGTTTTGATTTTTGTAGTGTTATGTGTATTTTGGTTTAGAAGTGGTGATCATTGTTAATTTTGATACTTTAATTGTAAGTTATGACCTTTGGTACTTTTATGTACCATTTCTTGACAATGGTTAATTCAACAATTCTACCTATTTTGTGCCGCAATTCTATTCCAGTTTTGTTACAGTAAGGTCGTAATATGTATAACATGCAAAACTTGAAGGACCTAGTTGTTACAATTTAAAAACAATTAGGACCTATTTGTTACAATTAAAACATAACTGATATGTACAACAAACATGGGTTTGGTACATTGATGTAACACTTGTTGACAATGGTTAATTTCTTCAATTGCCCATATTTTGTGCTCATAAATTCTATACCATTTTTGTTACAGATATGTATTAATTTGTACAACAGACAAAACTTAAAGGACCTGGTTGTAAACAATTAAAAATAAATGGGACATGTTTGTTACAATTTAAAACATTATCTGTTTGTTACAATTTAAAACATTTTTGTTACTGATATGTTTTGTTACACTATTTTGGACTTTAAACAATTGCAAAATAGCATACAAAACATTATATAATCATAACGTAAACCGTTGAATTTTTATAGAATTCAAATAAGATTCCAAAACAGAAATCTCAAAACATTGTTATAGACCAAAACAAACTTCTCAAAAATATTGTTATATACCAAAACATGGATAACCATAAACCAAAACATTGTTATAGAATTCAAAACAAAATTCTCAAAACATAAGATCCCAAAACACATTGAAAACAATCTATTTGCTCTTTCTCCTTATGGACAACTTTGGTCTCATGCTTGTTGGTAGCTGGAATACCGTTGTAGGTCCCTGTCTTCCCCTTCTCATGGCAACTAACTAGGCAACTGAGATGGATTGTCGTGTTTGGATTCTAGAAGTTGATGTCGATTGTCTAGTGTGAACTCTTTGGGTTGGTTGTGATTTGACAGTTGGGACTGGAGGGGTTGTTTGGGATTGTCTAGTTTGAACTCTTTGGGTTAGTTGGGGTTAAACAATTTGAACTTGAGGGGTTGTTTGGGATTATGTTGTTTGAACTCTTTTGGTTGTTTGGGATTGGATAGTGGTGGCAGTTTGTGATTGGTCGGTGGTGGCAGTTTGGGATTGGACAGTGGTAGCATTTTGGGCTTGGCTAGGTTTTGTTAGACATGATTATTTTGTGGCCAAAAATACCACATATTTGACATATATTTGGCAGCTCCTTTCTTGAAACAGTTGTTGAATCCTTTCTCTTTTCATCAGCATATTTGTTTCTTCTTCTTTTTGGCCTCCCTGGTGCTCTTCTGGAAGGTGGTAGAAGTTTGTCAGGATATTGTGTCAGTTCCCATAAGTTTTCTCCATTTGTTGGATATATGAATGGTTGGTAGCAAGCCTGGAAAGTATCCTTCCTATAACATGGAGGAATGTACTCAGCTGAGTCTTGAGATCTACTTTAGATTCAAGTAATTGCATGGTAGCATGGAATGCAGTGAGCATCCAACTCCTACAAGAGCACTCCAACCTCTTGAGATCAACTGTGAATTTTTCTCTAGTCAAACTTCTATGCCTTACTTCATAAATCATGTCACCTGATAACCTTTGAAACAAATGAAATCCATTGAGTTAGTGTTAATAATCTTAAAAGATTTGTGTATTGTAAAATTAATTATTGAATTACCTTGCTATAAAAAACCATGACTTATCTCTCCTTCTTTCAAGAACTTCTTTAATTCTTGGAAGAACATAGTCACTATAATCTTCAATCTTGGCTCTATTAGTTGCCCATCTATCCATGAGGTACTCTCTAATCTTCTCTAACATTGTTACTATTGGCTTTTGTCTTGGTCCAATTATAACACTATTAAAAGTTTCAGACATATTGTTCACCAGCACATCACTTTTTGTATTGTAGTTGAACATAGACGTACTCCAATATCTAGGGGGATTCTTCAATAAATGTTTGTATGCCTCATCATTAACCTTCCTCATTTCCTTCATTTCCCATTCCCATGCTTGAGGATATGTTGCCTTGGCTGCCCTCCACATTAATTCCTTCAAATGCCTGCCTGGAAACCTTTTTCTAAAGTTGCTATACAGGTGTCTAACAAAAATCTCTGGTTAACTCCAGGTAACAACTCATCTATTATAGGTAACAACCCCTAATCATAAAATAAACTCACTGTGTTACAATTTAAAATCATGAAGGTGTAATACCCCAAAATTTGCCCTCTCATCTTTCATATCATTTAGCATGTGCTTTCATTGCATTACATTGCATTCAAGTCATAGAAAAATAAAACATTCAGCATTGGTTCATGCATAGGGCATGTGATTAGTTGATTTCAGAGTATTGAGTATCCAGAGCAAGAGAGCAAGAGCCAAGGGTCTCCCAACAAGCCTCAAGGGTCTCTTGTATCATATTTCACCCCATTTGATCCCACAAGTCATTGGAAGATGGGAATTCATCAAGAAGTGGGACAGTTCATCATCTCCTGAGCAAAAGCAGTCAAAATTAGGGTTTTGGATTCAAGCAGTCTCCTGATGAAATTTTGGTTCAAAATTGATCTCAATGTTTTCTACATGATTTCAAGTATCTAAGTATGGAAGATTGCCCATTGGTTCATTTCAGAAGAGGTTCAATTGGTCAGTTGCTTGAGAATCAAGAAATTTGGGGAAAAGTCAACTGTGCAGTGAAAAAAGTCAACTCCTGACTTTTTAAGGTCAAATTCATGAAATTCAAGTCACATATGTTCATTGGGCAATATTTGATCAAGAAATGATGGAGGAATCATCAAAAATCAAGAATTGTACAAAGTTTCCATTTTTAGAAACTTAGGGTTTCCAAAAAAGGCGAGTTTGGACCCTTTTTGCACTCTACTTCAAGGCATGCTTTCTTCAAGATAAAAGCTTCAAACTTCAGGCCCAATTTGAGCTAATTAAATATCACATCCTAAGCTTCAAATCCATACCAAGAACTCTTCCATTGGATCAAAATTGAGGGAGTTATGATCAATCAAAGTAAGGCAAAATCAAGGCAAATTTCAAGTCATGGCAAGGCAAGTTCAGGCCTCCAGACCATGATTTTTTTCAAACAGATGGTGTACCAAATGTCAAGACAATTTTCTCAAATAATTAGACTTCAAATGAAAAAATGTTGAACACCAAAGTTGTTCCTCTCCATGCCCTCTACAATGTTCATGTTTATCACTTTTTCATTTGAGCAATGTAGGAAGAGTTATGAGGGTTCAAAGGGAGAGGTTTCACACTGAATCCCCATAGGCCATGTTGCCATGCATGTCACAGCTTGCCCACGGCCATGGTTCAGTTTTGCACACATGATTTCTAAGTCATTTTTGATCATCTTCCAAGCCTCCATTCAATCTAATTTCAACACCAAACATGTTCTATTATGTACTCTCTTTCCACAGTCACCAAAATCTCATCAAACCATTCATCATACATAGGGAACTTCATCTACAAACTTCCATATTTCCATTGTTTTGTGCTGCCAAGAATGAAGTGTTTTGCATTGTTGTTGTTTGGTTTACATCGGTTCACACGCATGCCTTCAAACACCAACCATCCTTTGCCTCATTTAGACACACATTATCTTACACATACATGCACACATACCTTCACCATACACCAAAGAAGAAACATTTCTAAAATAACAAACTTATGGTACAAGCAAGTATGCTGGAGCATGTTACATACCATCACCATCATCATTCCATGTTCTCAACAATCATCATCCATCAACAACAACAATACACGAGTTTGCTCTCCCTCTCATTATTCAAAATTGCTCACTCCACCTCATCCTTTGCTTCTAACACCACAATTAACCTAACCCAGGTTTTAACCATCAACTGAGTTGGTTAAATCTTAACTACATCTATATAAGAGGTTTCTAAGAGAATTTCAAAAAAGGACTCTCATTTCTCACATTTCACAAACCTCACTCTCTGAAAACTCTCTCTGAATTCTCTCTCTCTCTGTGCACGATTTCATCATCATCTTCATCCATTGTTTCACATTGTAACTCTCTGATCAAGAACAAGGAAGAATCAAGATCAATTTCCTCAATTGTAGCTTCATTGCAGTTGGAATTTCATTCTGTTTTCATCAAGATTCAAAGCTCCATAGTGTAACGACCCAGTTTTTGTGTGAGTTTTATTTAATCGAGTCGTTTGATTATTTTATAATTATTTTATTTTATTTTCAACTTTTATCTGATAATATGTTATTTTTCAATGTTGTGATATTTTATCGGGTTTTGGGATCGTTTGCGAGATATTTGAGTGTGGGGGTATTTTGGTCATTTTAGGATATTTTTGATTAAGTAAGAAAAATAGAAAATAGAAGAGAGAAAAATAGAAAGAAAGAAAGGGAGAAGAAAGAAAAAGGAGAGAAAAGAGAAGAAGAAGAGAAAAGTGAGAAATGTTTAGGAAATCAAGAAAAATCAACTCCTATAATCGGTTTAATCGGGTAAGGGTGCGAAACTCAATTATTGTATGGTTGTGTATGATTATGTATGTGTATTTGTGATGTTTGTTGGATTGAAATGAAACTATTTAGTAAAACCCATTTTTGGTAAAATTGTTTAGAAATCGATTAAATGTGTTAGAAATCATGTTTTTAGTGTTCATTTTTGTTGGTACATGATAGATACTTGTTATTGGATATTGTATTGGCAATTTTCTGGTGTATAGGTGAGATTTGGGGTGTTTTGGATTGGAACCCATAAGAACAATTATGCAGAAGAAATTTTTCTGGTTTTTCCAGGTCATACACGTATGGGGCATGTTCATACGCGTATGGTGGGCGAGTCATGGGCCAATACGCGTATGGAATGTTATTTTGCTCGGCCATCTGCCCATTTGCGTATGATACGCGTAGCATTTTAGGGCAGAACGCGTACGGAGTTGGGCATTACGCGTACGGACGTTTACATGTGAACTTTGGGAAAAATGAGTCTCTGCTCATACGCGTATGGCTCAGGGCAATACGCGTATGGACAGGACAATTGTAAAATGGGACTTTTCAAAATATCATTTTTCGTTTTCCTTCGTAACTTGAGTTTCGTTTATCCAATTTTTACATTCTTGGTATCATTGTGTAGCTATTGAACTATACTTTCTTATTATGATGAGTTTGAAATTGTTAGCCGATTTAATTATGTCGGAAAATCAGGAATAGTGTCGATTGTCGACTTTTGTCGTTATACTTGTACGTATTTGATGTGTATCGTGCAAAGTGCTGTTGTATGATGTAAATGTATGTGTTTAGATGGTGTTGTGATGATTTGTGGCCGTATGGAAATTAAATGCATTGTTTTGGGCATAAGTGCAAAGTGTGATTTTGTCAATGTAGATGAATGTATTCATGTGTGCATATTAAATGTCATGAGTCATTATATGCCAAACATCATGATATGCATTGTTGAAACGTCCTGAGTGACGGTTTGGATTCCAGAGGGAATTCGCTATAACGTCGTGTGCCTTATACAAAGAGGTGTGAGCGATGATTATAGACGACCGTGTGCCCATGTGGGGTGTGAGCGATCGGGTCGTGTGCCTTATACAAAGAGGTGTGAGCGATCCATAAACGTCGTGTGCCTTATACAAAGAGGTGTGAGCGATGGGGAACATCGTATGCCTGACGGGGAGTTATAGTGATATAACGAGCGATGATTCCAGCAGAGTTCTTGAGTGAACCAGTGATGAGAAACAATGGAAGTCGGTACCGCATGTGCATATGTATAGAGTCGTTGGGTCGGTCTCTTGCATTGCATAAATCATTATGGTTGCTTTATGTGTGGAATTGTGGATAAATTGGTATATGAATTATGCCTTGTGTTTGAATTATGGCGTGAGTTGTGGTGAGAATCGTATATATGTGTATTTTTGTGTTATATATAATTGTATGCAATTATATTATGGTTGTTTTTCTCACCCTTCTGCTGTTTTATAATGCTCTATGAGGCATTGCAGATTAGAGTTGCTGGAGGTATTTTTTGTGGAGCTTTGCGTCTTCATTCTTTTGTCGGTCGGCTTTGATATGTGACACCGGGTAGTTAGGGAGGCCGTTAGTGATTATTGTGTATTCTGTATATATATCTTTTGGCTTGTGCATGTATAACCTGATGTATGACAAACCTTTCATGTGATATATATATATATATATATGTTATTCAGTTTTAGATTTTCCGCTTTTATTCTAAATCTGAAAATGTGGGTGTAAGGAACTGAGTTCCTCTGTTGATTGCTACCCCACTGTTGCATGTCTTTATGAGCAGGTGTTGTATGTTTGTTCCAATTTGATGTGACCCCTCGGTCTATGCCATGATAATTTAAATATACTCTGACGAAATTTTGAATTTTCTTTTACTGCTTTATTTAATTGGGGGTATAGATTGGGGGTGTTACACATAGCATTTATTTTGCTCCTTGGAAGCTCAAGAACAAGTTCTCACCTCTGGTTTTCTGGAGATTCAAGTTCTCCACAGTTTCAGGTTCAAATTTCTTCAACTTTTATTGTATCATATTTCTTTGTTTAAGCCTGTTTTTGCTGTTTATGGAGCTTACTAGAAGCTATGGATGATCCGGCTAGCTAATAGGCTCTCTAAGAGCATAGTTGCAGAACCTAGGGCAAAATGTTTGTTGTCGTTTCTCTCTGTATGTGCATGTTTTTTGATTGCTATTGGTGGATCTATAACCTACTAAGCATTCTGAACATTTTGATATGCATTTCATAAATTCTGGATAGTTTGAAGGTTGCAGGTGGTGGTGCTTCGCCGGAGAAGATGACCGGAGGTCCTTCTCCGGCCGGTGAGTTTTAGTTAGGGTTTTAGAACCAGGTTATATTACGTCCGTCCGATCATCATCATCCTAAGGCCATTAGCACACCAGCGCATAAATGAGTACCCTCCCTGTCACGTGCCATTTTGTTCGACTCTGAGTGCTTACATTTGTGTGCGTGCATGATAATTATGGTGTTCGTGCATTGTGATCCATTGGATGTGCTTACTTTTGATAAATGATTTATTTGACCTGATCTAATGGTTGTGAGTGAGTCAACTATTGACTGAGTATCCACCATAACTCTGTGTTCCATGCGCCTTTGGACCTGGATCATTCATTGCTTTCTGCACCCCACCTCTTGAAGCCCAATCATTTTTAAACTGCGCTTTTACTAATGTGACACCCCTGCATTATTTCCTTTTGCATTTTATTTTTATTTTCATACATATTTCATTTGCTTTTATTAAAAATACTAAATAAATTCTAAAAACTCCAAATAAATTCACCAAGCATCAAGATACATTTAAATAATTTTTCATATTTTTTAATTCTGATTTTAATTGATTTTGTTGATATTTTCTTATTTTCCTTTTAATTCCTTTTTAATTGGTCTTCATTACAATACATGCCTCTTCGCCATTTTATTGGACTTAGTTCCTAATTTAATTTTATCCTAATAAATGGACCACACTTTTTTGACACTTTAGGGATCCTTGTTGATTTTTCATGGCATTTTAAGATCATTTTATCATGTGCATCCATAAGCATCTTTGAGCACTAGCATTGTGTGACCTTATTAGACTTGTGAGTGACTTTTAAGTGTGATTTCCATGGAATTTTGGCATGATTTTTTGGGTATTGATTTCATACTGGTTCGATATCATATAGTTGGATTGGTGTAATTTTATCACATCTTTTACTTTACTTTATGAATTGATTGATTACATGTGCATTTATGTGCTTCATTGTATGCATATGCTAGGGTTTTGTGTAATATTGCCTATGATCTCTTGAGATGATTGATGTTAACTTTTGACACATGTTTACTTGAATATTATAGGTCATGTATGTCAAATTATAGGTCTTCCATATTTCATTTTGACATGTTTTGTAATTGATGTTCATCTTGCATTCATACTTAATTGTGCATCTATCACTTGTTCTTCTTCCACATAGCTTGTGTGTATCTCATATTGGTATGCCATTCACATTCATTCTTATATATCCCTCTACTGTATATAAACCATTTCATCTATTTTTATTGACTCATAATGTCATATAATATGCATTACAATTACATGAACATTTGAGGCATGTTTCATTTTGTATGAACTTCAACTTGTGTTCTCTTCTTCTTAATCTCTAACGTGACTTGTGTATGAACCAAACTTGTTCATTTGTGCATTCTCATGTCATCTTATAACATGTATGCTACTGATCCATGTTCATTTGCATTCATAATTTCATTTCCCTCTCCTTTGTGACTTGTTTTGTAAGTAAACAACATTGTGAATTCTTGTGTGACATTGTTCTACTTCTTCCCACTTCTTCTTCTTGAGTTTTATTCTCATATTATGGATGATAATTCATGGATACTTAATGACATTTATGAAGTGGTTTCCTACTGGTCGAGGTGTTTCATATTGCATCATTGCATGTTTTACATCTCTTAAATGTTCATGATGCACCTTTAGGGCATATCATTGCATTCCTTTGATGTTTGGTAGATTGTTTAGGCATAGATTGATATTGTAAGCCTTTGTAACCATTTGTGGATGTAAATAGGCTTTGCTACTGCCCTAGGCCAGTACCACCCTTTAGTGATCTATTCTTTTTTAGGTTTAGCCATTGAGAAGCTTCCTAGACTTTCCTTTAGAACACTAGGATTTATTTGCTTACATCCTACACTTGTACTTCAATATTTGAATTGTTTTGGTACTAACCATTTTGTGTAGGGGCTAATGGTAAGTTGAGTTTGTGGATATGCTTCAACACATACTTTATTCCCTCATCTTTTTAATTCTTTCTCTTTTGTGTTTGTGCAAAGCATTTCAATGCTTTCTTTGTTCAATTTCTTTCTTCTCCCTCTTGGTTTATAACTCATCTTCTATCTAAGAAGTGAGTTATGTTACCTCTTGCTCTCTTCTTCTCTCTTCTTTTAGCTTAGGGTTCTCATACCACACTTAACTCTTAGGATCTCCAAGCATGACAACATTAGGGTGAGTCTAAGTCCCCTTTAGTTTTCACCTTTTCTTCTCTTTGAGTCTCTCCTTTCTCATCTCAAAACAACTTCAAAACACCTAATAAAGGTTGAAACATCTTCATGTGCCATGAGCCTTATTCCATGGGGGGGCTTGCATACATTCCATCTTGGAATATGTTGTAGGTTTTCTAGCATGATGTACAAGTATTTAACATGAAGTAATTTCACAAACAAAACCAAAAACACTTCTTCATTTAAAAACAACAAAAACATTTAATAAAGGGAATAGGCTAGTGTACTTAAGCCTTTAACTTTGGAAGTAAGTTTGAGGATCTTCCTCATACTTAGTGTATTTCATCATCATTTCATTTTGGAATGATGCATGAGATTCACATTCCATTGAAAAAGACTTAGGTACACTCTCTTATGCAAAACACTTCAAATAAAAAAACTTCGAAAACACTTCAAAAAAACAATAACGTCTTTCCTTCGAGAATTCTCTTCTCATCTCATTCACTCTCAATGTGCGAACGTGCTTCTCCTCGTTCTCTTGCAATACGGTAACGCACTCGATTCAGCAAGCCTACAACACCTGAGCTAGAACATTACCCGTTCCCTAAAAAAACACAAACAGTTTTCCCTTAGTCAGGAGAATTACGTCGATCTGATTCTCATGTTCCCGATGAGATACGTAGGCAGTGGGGTAGGGCCCATTCGAGCACTTCTTTTATTTTCCCTACATTTGTTTCTCGTTCTCTTTCCATTCCTTTTCCAGCATCTTTTCTATCACCCTTTGAGCAATACTTCAAGCGTGGATCCCTTCGAGTACGACAGACGTGAAGGGGTGCGATAACCTTCACTTCACGCAACCGACTCCCTTACCCTTTCTCTTTGGTTCGCGAGACCTCGTTCTTTCCTTTCTCTCGGGTTTGTGCAGCATTACCCTTCCCTTTCTTTGGGATAAAAATGCCTGGCTGGCGACTCTCTTTCTTTCTTCCGTGCCACTTTCGCGTTTGTACCTGGATGAAAATCCTGGGAGCGACATAAGGACTTGTATGTTACAGATTTATCACATTGTGTAGCAATTCATGAAGGACGTATATGTTACAATTTAAAATCATGAAGGAGATACATGTTGCAATTTAAAATCATGAAGGACATGTTTGTTATAGATATATCACATTGTGTATCAACTCATGAAGGACAACTATGTTACAATTTAAAATCATGAAGGACATATATGTTACAAATTAAAATCATGAAGGATTTGTTTGTTACTTTCTGCTGATCTAAAATGAAAGTAATATGTTTACAAACTTATGGCTCTCCCAAGTCACGAACTAGCATATCAAAGAACCATGCCCAAGATTCTTTAGTCTCTGCTTCAACTACATCCAAGGCAATGGGCAACATTTGATCATTAAGGTCTCTTCCTACTGCTACAAGGATTCGACCTCCATAATTTCCTTTGAGAAAACATCCATCAACTCCAATTATTGGTATGCAAACTGCAAAACTTCTCTTGCAAGCATCAAGGAAAATATACATTCTATGAAAACTTGGTAGTAATGGTCTACTAACATATCTTCAGGTTTTTGTTCAAGTTCAACCAGTTGTTGTTCAGTTGCTTGGACATTTAAGTTGATGGTGTTGTTTAGATTTGACCTCAATAGCTCATGTGTATTCAGTGTTATCTTCAGTGCCCTGTAAGCTTTCATCATATTCATACCAGCATTCCATTTCTCTTGTACTTTTTCACATATAGCAGTGAGTTTCACATTAGGGTTGATTTTAACTATTTTTTATAATTTCTTCCCAAGCCAATTAGAATTTGAAGGTGATAAAAATACACAAGAAGGGGGGGGGGTTAAATTGGGTTATCCGTTTTCTTTACTTTGCTTCTGAACAGAGTTCTGATTCTAAACCACTATTCAGATTCTAATAATTAATTATAGCAAAATAATATCAGAAGCAAATAAATAACAACAGAACACACAGATATTTATATTGGTTCCTCCCAAACTGGGAGTAGTCCAGTCCCCTTGCAACACAAGATATTTTCCACTATAATCAAAACATGATTACAATCACTTATGCACTTAAGCGTAAGACTTTTCTGCTCAGACCTTCAGCCCGAGACTTCTTGCTTAGACCCTCAGCCTAAGACTTCCTGCTTTGATTCCAGGAACCTAAGACTTCCTTGCTTAAACCCCTCAGGTTCAAGACTTCTACTCAGACCCTCGGTTAAAGACTTCATTTCTCATATTCCACAAATCCAATACTTCTGCTTAGACCTGCAGTCCAAGACTTCTGCTTAAATCCCACGGATTCAAGACTTCCTTGCTCAAGCCCTTCAGGCTCAAGACTTCTACTTAGACCCACAATCCAAGACTTTCTTGCTCAATCAATAACTGATTAAGACTTCAATTCTATAGCACATAGCAGAAGACTTACTTGGCTCAAGCTTCACAACAAGTGACTTTGATGCTTAAGCACATAGCAAGAGACTTTATCTAAACTACTAAACAACTTGTTTAGCAGAATAGAGAATAAGGTGTATGTAGCGAGCGATTTTGGACGCGGTTCTTAAGCGTTGGTCGCTCTCTGCGGTTTGAGCTTAAAACTACAGGTCGATTCATTTTTTATCCTATTGTGAGCTGAATAAGGAAGGGAAATAGATGTCTCCAATTAACCCTGCTTGCATACTGAGTTTAAACAGCGGTCTATTAGGTTACAGATGCTATCAATGTGGGGGGGCCTTTGTACTGGTTATTCGTATTTCGCCAATACAGGTTCTTTCTTTCTAGGGCTTGGGCAAAAGGTTTCTGGAGGGGAACAGGGATTAGGATGTTAGGACTGGTGCTTTTGAATTACTGCTTTTGATTGACAGAGATATGGGATTTGGGTTTTTTGTTGATTGCGCTCGCTAAGATCTTTTCTTTCGATCTTATGCCTACGTATTCCCGTTTACCGAAACAGGGAAATCAGAGCGTTCGTAGTTCCTCCTATTCTACGGGAGGAAATGGGTGTTTGGTGTCTTGTTCAAAGCCCAAGACGTGAAGCAAAAGGTGATTTGTATCTTGTTCGAAGCCCAAGATGTGAAGCTAAAAGGTCTATTTGTGTCTTGTTCAAAGCCCAAGACGTGAAGCTGAAAGACCTCGGCTTTAGAGAGAATTTGTCATCTCTAAAGAGGGGAGAAGGAGAATTACTTTAACTGGGATACGCGGATCCGAGTAATGCCATAATTTCCGAAGAAAGGGTTTTAACCTGAAGGAGAAGACTTTAACTCAGTGTAGAGAAATGCCATCTTGCCTTAGGAATTTCTCATGCTAAAAGAGGGACAGTGGCATGGATGTAGATGATCCAGAGGCTTGCCGCTTACAGCGATTAGATGAAGGGAAAGGAGTTGTTGATGTTTGTGTATTGCGAACGAGGCACAACTTTGATGCTAAAAGGTCGATTGGATCAACCAGTGGTTTTCTTATACAAAGCCTAAGAGGAGGCTAATTTCCGCTAGGAAAATCATTATACAAAGCCTAAGAGGAGGCTATTTTGTGTCTCGTACAAAGCCCGAGAGAGAGGCTAAAAGTTTTTGACCCAGTGGGGCATATCGTTATACAAAGCCTAAGAGGAGGCTAGCAAAGAGTTGACTCAGTTGGAGAATCTTTTATACTCAGTAAGAGAGTGTTTTTGTATCTCGTACAAAGCCCGAGAGAGAGGCGAAAAGGTTGTTTTGACTCCACTGGGGAGAATTTCGGTATCTCGTATGAAGCCCGAGATGGAGGCTATTGTAACTGTTTCAGTTGAGTGACAGATCCAATATACTGATTTAAAAGAGAAAATCAGTTCTTATATGAGTAACACTGTACTCAGGGATTTAATTTGAGGATCAGGGATATTTCCTTCTCTTTGAGGAAATGGGAAATCCAAAGGGTATCGAGACTGTCCGATCTGCGGGTTTCCTTCCTATTTAACGAAGGGTGCTTGAGAATGTCTTTGAGACTCAAGGAGGTTAGACTGTCCGTGTCTAGAGTTTTATCTTTTGTACTATGCTTCGAGAAACAGTAGTAGACTCTATGAAAGGACTGTTCTATGAGGATGACTAAGTTCTGTTCCTATACCTCTAGGAGGTCGTCTGGACAATTTGTACGAAGCCCAAGAGGAGGCTGGAAACTTTTAAGAAGCCGACGGGTCCTTGTACGAAGCCCAAGAGGAGGCTATCATTCCCGGAGGAAGAGATCATTATACGAAGCCTAAGAGGAGGCTGTGAATACTTCTAAGAAGCCATAGGGTCCTTGAATAATGCCCAAGAGGAGGCCGATGCTTTTAAGAAGCCCGTGGGTCTTATCATCTCCTTTCCATTAGGAGAGATAACTCTTTTAAAGATAAAAACCACTGGTAAACGTGCGAGGTTTACTATCCAGCGACTTTTAACTTTTAAAGAGGGTTCCTTAGTTAAGGTCCAAGATTATGACCGTAGTGGGTACCCAAACCCCGAGACATTCAAGGCAAGCTACCCACAAGGAATAGATCAAGTCAGGAAAGTTCGAGAATTGGGAAGAAACTCAAAGATGCCATTCACGGAGAATACATTCATCTTGGGGAGTAGAGTTTCTTGATGATTCCTAAGGAGGACAGCCGAAGAGAAGACTGTATCTGGTGCTCCTATTGGGGATCTAGGCGTCTATTTCTACGAATAAGTGAAACGGCGTCACCTAGTTCTAGACGTAGTTGCCGGGGAAACTCGAAATATCTATACTATTATTACACAGTAGATATGAGTTTATGAAAGGAGACTTACAGTGAGCAGCCCCACAATACAGTTTATAATATGAAAGCAGTAAATGAAAGCGATAACCAATTACTCGGTTGTGGTGCTTCCATGTTGTTTGGTTAGTTGTTCAACAAAGAAAGATTGAAAACAACAATATATTCAAAATCAAAGGAGAAAGTGCTTTGAAAAAGAAAGATTTGGGGCTTACAGCTCAAGGAGAGGCCCAGGGTTTTATCAGTGAGCGCACTGTTTGAATTTGTACAAAGGGACTTATACAAGTGACTGGGGCCCAAAATGGTTTTCTGTACAAAGGGATGGGTCTTACACTCTCTCAAGAGGCCCAAAAAGGTTTAAAGAAAAGAGAAATGGGTCTTACTACTCGAGGGTAGGCCCAGATGGTTTTTATTTTTAAACGGGCGACGATCGCGTCGTTTACTTGTACAGAGGGACTTATACAATGAGTGAGGCCCAAAAAGTTTTTGTACAAGGGGGGATGGGTCTTACACTCTCTCAAGAGGCCCAAAGAGTTTTGAGAAAAATAAATGGGTCTTACTACTCGAGGGTAGGCCCAGATGATTTTTGAAAAGGCGACGATCGCGCCGTTTGTTTTTTGACGGTATCGGGACTTATACAATAAGTGAGGCCCAAAATGATTTGGTCAAAAAAAAAAGGATTGGGTCTTACACTCTATTAGAGGCCCAAAGTGTTTTGAAAATGATTTATGAGGGTTGAATTAATCCAAAACCCTAATTTGTTTTCAAAAATGTATTTAATTGAATAAAAATTCAATTAAAATGATCAAAAACTGTTTAACACATGGAAAACAAATTGTGATCTTGGATTAATGCTTCAAAAATTAAGTATTGACCTACAAAATAATTAGAAAGCATTAAAAGTTGCAAAATCAATGTAGAAAAAATATTTAAAATGCCAAAAACAATCAAAATATTAATTCTTTACAAAAATATCAATTATATGAAATAAATAATATTTTTTGGATTTTTTGATAAAATAAAATATTTTAACATTTTTGTGAATTATTAAAAAAAGAATCAACTCAAAATCATTAAAACTCAGAGAGAAATTAATTTTTGAATCAATTAAACAAAATCACAAAATTCAAATATTCAAATATATGAAAATGGCGCCAAGAACAACACCAAGAACACGCGCGTTTTTCAGTTTGCCTAGATTTGCATTTTCCATCTAATCTCACTGAATACGTAATTATAACATGCAATCCACATATCATTATGCTCGCATCAACCTCACGATCATGTCTATGTACTTTAATTTCATTTAAATTAAACATACAACAAGAAATCACGAAGAGACCTCAAGAACCCTAATTTCTGCATGAAGGCTAGGATTTTTTATACACGATTCAAACAATGCAATTAATTGAGGGAAAACATTCCATGCATGATTATGAACATATGGCCAAATTATTGTGCGAGGAAATATGCATAGATTGAGAGATGACCAAGTATGTGCTTACCTCCAAGTCGTGACAGCAAGAGCAGATGTGATTTTGAGTTGGAGGTGTTACAGATGAGTTGTGATGATCTGAACAGCTTCCCTACACCATATGGAGTGTGTTTGAACACTTGGATTGAATTGAAATAGACTGGATCAGTTTATGGCATCTCAACTGCACCTTGTTTGAAATTTTGAGCAACCAGCTGGTGATTTCATGAAATTGATGTTTCAGAAGTTATGTGTGTGTTTGATCAGTTCATATGTGATGTATGTGAGGTGTGTGAGTGATTGGTTTGTGCAGAATTGCTCTCAAACTCAAAACCCGATAGCTACCTTGCTAAGAAAGGTATTTTTACCAAGAGAAAGAGATTTTGAGGAAAGCATCTGTTAGATGGCTTTGGTGTACTTAAACTGACCACAATTGAGCTCTATTTATAGTAGAGCAAGTTTGTTTTGCAAGGAATAGTGCATGGCAGCTGGTAAGTAGGTTTCCTCAATGTTGGCCAATGGAAATGAAAGTCTCCTCTAGCCATTGACTAGAGGTTAGGGCACAGAGCTTTGGTCCCCTTGGTCTTGGATAAGTCTTGACCGATTTCAGATGAGAATGGCTCAGTCCATGCCACCTTGATGGTTCCATTGAATGCCTCATTCCAAATTTGAAGTCTTGTCCCTATTTTGGCCATTCTAGGTTCAACATGCTATTCTTTGTTCCTTGGACCTTGGAGGCTTGGCTCAGTGATTGTCCCCTTTGGATTCAATCCTCTGAGGTGTCCAAGTGGATTGGAGCAATTGTAATTGGCTGATTTTGGCAAATCGAGCCAAAATGCAAATTCTGCCTTGCCTTGACAGATTTCAGCAAGGCAACTTGCCAATGTTGTATCTCATGATGTAGGTTGAATTTGGCAATGTTCTTGGCCATTTTGGAAAGCCCTAACATGATACAACAACTGTTTGAACAAGTTTGGTTTTGATCTCTTTTGATTCCAAGTGAAAAATCCCCCTACATTTGGCAAAAAGTGAAGGCAAATCTGACTTAGTGAAAATTTCACTAAGTGTTGGAAAAAGTGACATTTTCACTTTTCAGCCACTTTGATCACTCCATAACTCAAAATCCTTAATGAATTGGAATGACTTGTAGTTGAAGTTTTTGTAGTTGATAATGAGGGCTACAAATCCATCTTTGGATGAGAAAAAATGGCCTTGTGGTTTAGGAGTTATGGTCCTCCAAAGTTGGTACCTTTGCCACTTTATTTTTAACTTAGAAAAATTTCTAAGTTTTATGGTTACCCCTTTTACAAGTTATCTCACTTTTCTTGATTTTTCTTGATGAATGATGATTCAAATCATACATTAACATCATTTTAGGCTTAAAAATCCATTTTGGTGAAAAATCTCAAAAAGTCAAAGTTGACTTTTGTGCACAGTTGACTTTTTATCAGATGAATTCCAAACTGTGCAATTCTTCAGGAAATCATGTCCTTGACCTAAATCAAACTTGATGGACATGTTCCATGGGTGTCATAGGGTATATTCAATCATGTATTAGGGTTTGGGAGCATGTCCTGGTCAAAAGTCAAAGTTACAGTTGACTTTTCCCTTAAAACCCTAATTGTGGTGCAGATGAAATTGAGTCCTGTTGCTCAAACTTCTTGGATCAATCCATTGTTCCAAATGGATCAATATGGTATATTAGAGACCCTCGAATCATCTCTTGAGGTCTTGGCTCATGGTTTGTCCCAAAAGTCAACTTAGGGGTGAATTAGGTTAAGAAACCCTAATTCCTGATTTTTGATGAATGCATCCCCTGAGGCAAAATTGACTTGATGCATGGGTTCATGAGGTTCCATGAAGTATATTAGGTTATGTTTTGGATCATTGCCTTATGCCCAGATGAAAATTTCCATCCTGGTCGACCAAAACCCTAATTTGGTGACACTGTCGATCTTGAGACTTGATCCACCTAGAAGGGAGCAGCCTTGTGCTTAATCCTTGAAGTGGGAGTCCTTTTTGATCCATTGTGAATGTTTAAGAGATTAGACAAGTTGAAGATCATGTCATTTCTTGATTGATCCTTTGTCTAAGCACTCAGAGAGGGCTTGAAACCCTAATTTTGATTGTATTGGATGCTCACCCATCTTTGGGGAGACTAATGAAGCATAAAGGTACATCCATATTGTGATGATGATTTTCACAATGATGAGAAATCTAAGTGGTCAAAATTTGGGGTATTACAGATGCCCCTATTTAATCTTCTTGGACCCGAAGGTATGAATGACGAAGGGATTCGGGCATTCGGGGTGCAAGAGGATTAAATATCGGAATATCCGAAATTTTGATGGTGGTTATGAATGGTAGCTTATGCATTCATCTTCTTTAGCTAAGCGATGATGCTTAGAAAAGGTAAACTTCCCCTCGATCCTGGTCTTCAGCCAAGGAACTGGTCTCAGTTTTCTTTTGTCAACTTCCCCTCGTTCTTGGTTTCCTACCAAGGAACTAGTCTTAGTTTCTGATTTAAACTTCCCCTCGATCCTGGTTTCCTACCAAGGAACTGGTCTTAGTTTCTGATTTAAACTTCCCCTCGATCCTGGTTTCCTACCAAGGAACTGGTCTTAGTTTCTTAAATAAACTTCCCCTCGATCCTGGTTTCCTACCAAGGAACTGGTCTTAGTTTCTTTTGTCAATAAACTTTATTGACAAGGGACGCTATGAGTAGCGGTTTTCCTTCAAACTTCTCGCCGAATTTTCCTGGGGAGATGCCATTTGAGTGGAAAAAGTTTTGATGTCAGACTTGCTGGGGAACCCAGTCGTCTGAGTTGTAGAGTTGTACAAACTTCTCTGTTGGAGACGCCATTTGTTTCTACTGGGGAAAGCGAGTCTCTTGAGAGACTGTTTTCGTTTGGGGTTACATCATACTTTTCTCGGGATCTTCCCGGAGAAACGCCATATGATGGGGTCCAATTTTGAGGTGTCGATGACCTTTTCATCAGCGACTTTTCGGAGAAAAACTGGTGTGCTGCCGAATCTCTGATCACGAGGCTTTCTCTGTGGATTTTCCTTAATCCGGGAAAACAAGGATATCATCTTCAATGGCGAAGAGTGATGTTTATTGAGAGTTTTCTCTGGATTTTCAGAGGTTCAAGTTATCAAAGTGGCCAAGTGTCGGCTCTGATCTAAAGATACACTGGTGGCGAGATTGTGCAGACGCAACACTTCCTGACGAGGAAAGAACTGACAAACTCGATTGAGAAAACTGTTTATCACTAGGAGACAAGACCGACTCAAGTGATAGTGATGCAATATGAAATGTAAATGCAAATCAAATGCATGAAGTATGTATGTATATGCTGACAAAACAGACGCGACATACAGACTAATGAATGAACACAATTGGATACTCGGCCATCGCGGGGCGAAGAAGTACCGTTGATTCAAAATAGCAATTCCACCTTGCTTAGGAGAGATAGTCCCGTTGGGAGCTATGTTGATCGGGCTTAGGAGATAAGAACTCGGCCGAAGATGTCAGACGAAACAAGGTCTCTGACACAGTTGATCCCTTCATTCAGGCATACTGGCTTAGAAGGAGTACTTTGATTCTGCACTTTGAAGTTCGCTTACTTTAGGAGAAGCGATCGATGTCCTTCTGATGTTCAACAGTCAAAAGAAATTGCCATCTTTATTTTAAAAGCAGAAAAAGTTTTAACAAGTAAATTCATTTTTGTTTTATTTCAAGAATCGCTGATTAAGTTTAAACAACGTCGTTCTGTAAAGCTAAAACAAGCAAGAATTACAAACAAAAGCACAAGGGCTCAAATTTTATTGATAAGATGGAGATCAGCCAAACGCGTGATTCCAAAGAGTATATACAAAGTTAGAAAACGGTAATTTACAGGGAAAAGGGCTACGTTGAAACATAACGACCACTATCCTTCTACCAACTTTGAATTCGGGACATCCTGAGCTTCTGTCGAAGATGACCTTTGACTGGAGATTTCCTCCGATAGATGATGCCGTAACTGTTGCTGAGGGACTTGCCTCTGTTGAACATAGTTACTTGCCATTATCCCTAACTTTTGCCTGGATTGTACTATGAGATTTCCAATTCATCGGGATGATTCTTTTTTTTTTCATGTCTCTAACTTTTGCCTGGACCGCCCTTTCGGGTTTTCAATCCACCGAGACGTTTTTTTTTTGTTTTAGGCGAAGTATTTCTTGACTACATCAACATTCGTGGGGTAGGCAAATTCCTCTCCGTCCATGGTTGCAAGTCTCAAGGCGCCGCCTGAGAAAGCTTTCGTGACCACATAGGGGCCATCATAATTTGGGGTCCATTTGCCCCGAGAGTCAGTGAGAAATGATTGTATCTTCTTGAGCACGAGGTCTCCTTTTATGAAAATACGAGGTCGGACCTTTTTGTCGAACGCCCTTTTCATTCTCTGTTGATATAACTGACCGTGGCATAGTGTCGTGATTCTCTTTTCTTCGATCAGGTTCAGTTCGTCGTGTCGACTTTGACACCATTCAGCTTCGGTGAGGTGAGCTTCCATCAATACCCTGATTGACGGGATCTCTACTTCTATGGGAAGCACTGCCTCCATGCCATATACTAGAGAGAAAGGGGTTGCCTCTGTTGAAGTGCGGACAGATGTTCGATAACCGTGAAGAGCAAAGGGTAGCATCTCGTGCCAATCTTTATAGGTTACAACCATTTTTTGAACGATCTTCTTGATGTTCTTGTTAGCCGCTTCTACCGCTCCGTTCATCTTGGGTCGGTAGGGAGATGAGTTATGGTGTTCGATCCTGAACTCTGCACACAACTCTTTCATCATCTTATTGTTCAAGTTAGATCCATTATCAGTAATGATCTCGCTTGGAACACCATAACGGCAGATGATATTGTTTTTGATAAATCGGACCACCACTTGTCGGGTTACATTGGCGAATGACGCTGCTTCGACCCACTTGGTGAAATAATCAATGGCTACCAGAATGAACCGATGTCCGTTTGAAGCCTTGGGCTCAATCATACCAATCATATCGATTCCCCATATGGAAAATGGCCACGGGGAAGAAAGAACTTTGAAATGTGATGGCGGTACATGAATTTTGTCGGAGTATATCTGACACTTGTGACACCTCCTCATGTACTTGCAGCATTCGGATTCCATTGTCAACCAATAGTACCCGGCCCTGAGAATTTTTCTCGCCATTGTGTGTCCATTGGCATGAGTGCCAAAGGAACCTTCGTGAATTTCTTTTATGAGCATGTCTGCTTCTAGTCTGTCGACACATCAGAGCAAGACCATGTCAAAATTTCTCTTATAAAGAGTGTCACCGCTCAGAAAGAAGTTTCCAGCCAATCTTCTGAGGGTTTTCCTGTCTTTTCTGAGTGCCCCAGATGGGTACTCTTGTTTTTTAAGGAAGCATTTGATATCGTGATACCAAGGTTTGTAGTCTATGACTGCTTCAATCGCGAAGACGTAAGCGGGCCGTTCAAGGCGCATGATGTCGATCTTAGGTATGTCATTCCATCGACCTACACTAATCATGGAAGAAAGAGTGGCTAATGCATCAGCCATTTGATTCTCATCACGAGGGATGTGATGAAAGTCGACTCTGTTGAAGAAGGGCAACAACCTTCTTGCATAGTCTTTGTAAGGAATCAATCCTGATTGGTATGTGTTCCAATCTCCTTTTATCTGGTTAATAACTAGGGCTGAATCGCCGTATACGTCCAAGTTTTTGATCCTTAAATCAATTACTTCTTCGAGACCCATGATACATGCTTCGTATTCGGCCTTGTTGTTCGTACATTTGAACGTAAGTCTAGCAGTGAAAGGAATGTGGGAACCCTGAGGGGTAACAATGATTGCCCCAATTCTGTTTCCATAATGATTGACTGCTCCGTCAAAGATAAGTCCCCACCGGGAACCTGGTTCTGGCCCTTCACTGGGTAGCGGTTCATCGCAATCTTTCATCTTTAGATACATGACATCGTCGTCTGGGAAGTCAAACCCGATTGATTCTTGATCGTCAATCGGTTGATGAGCCAAATGATCGGCTAAAATACTTCCTTTAACGGCTTTCTGAGCGTGGTACTCTATGTCATATTCTGATAGTAACATCTGCCAACGGGCAATCCTTCCCGTGAGAGCAGGTTTTTCGAAAACGTACTTGATTGGATCCATTTCGGAGACCAACCAAGTAGTATGACGAATCATGTACTGGCGAAGATATTTGGCTGCCCAAGCCAAAGCGCAACAAGTTTTCTCAAGCATTGTGTACCGAGTCTCGCAGTCGGTGAATTTCTTGCTTAGATGGTAAATGGCAGACTCTTTCCTTTTAGTTTCGTCTTGTTGGCCAAGTACACATCCCATTGAGTCCTCTAGGACTGTGAGGTAAATGATTAGTGGTCTTCCTTCCACTGGAGGTGATAGAATCGGCGGATTCAACAGATATTCCTTGATACTGTCGAAGGCAGTTTGGCAGTCTTCTGACCAAATGCAATCCTGGTTCTTTTTGAGTAATTTGAAAATCGGCGCACAAGTGGCGGTCATAAGGAATATGAATCTGGAGATGTAGTTCAAATGTCCCAGGAATCCTCTGACTTGTTTTTCAGTTTTCGGAGAAGGCATTTCTTGAATGGCCTTGACCTTGTCAGGATCAACTTCAATTCCTTTCTGGCTGACGATGAACCCTAGTAGTTTCCCCGAACGGACACCGAAGGTGCACTTGTTAGGATTCAAGCGGAGCTTGAATTTTCTTAGACGTTCGAACAATTTTGACAGATGTTCAACGTGCTCATCCTCTGTTCTCGATTTTGCAATCAAATCATCGACATATAACTCGATTTCCTTATGTATCATGTCATGAAACAGAGTAGTCATGGCCCTTTGATAGGTTGCCCCGGCATTCTTCAAACCGAACGGCATTACTTTATAACAAAAGGTACCCCATGGGGTAATGAACGAAGTTTTCTCCATGTCTTTCGGCGCCATTTTGATCTGGTTATAGCCTGAGAATCCATCCATGAAGGAGAATATTTTGAACCTTGTTGTGCTGTCAACCAGAATGTCAATGTGTGGTAAAGGAAAGTCGTCCTTTGGACTTGCCTTGTTTAGATCTCTGTAATCAACACACATTCTGACCCTTCCGTCCTTTTTGGGAACGGGTACGATGTTGGCTAACCATTGAGGATATTCAGATGTAGCGAGGAAACCCGCGTCGATCTATTTTTGTACCTCCTCTTTGATTTTGATGGCCATGTCCGGGTGAGTGCGTCTCAACCTTTGCTTTACTGGCAGACATTCCAATCTTAGTGGTAAATGATGTTCCACGATGCTGGTATCCAACCCTGGCATATCCTGATAGGACCAAGCGAACACATCGGGGAATTCTTTGAGAAGCTTTATCAAACTTTCTTTGACAGTTGGACTGAGCAGTGCTCTGATCCTGATTTCTTTTCTCTCTTTTTCTGAACCCAAGTTTACCGTTTCCAACGGCTCTTTGTGAGGTTCAATGGACCTTTCCTCTTGTCTGAGTAGTCGGGAGATCTCTTCTGGAATTTCGTTGTCAACTTCTTCTTCAGCCTCGAATACCGAGAACTCAAAGTTGGGAGAAGGCATCGGATCGTATGTTTCAACGGGGTATAAAACAAGCAATCTGCATGACGTGATGATTCGTGTTTAGAAGAGATAGAGAAAATGCAAGTGTGTGCAGTGTTTTGATTTTACTGCTTGTTTTTATTTTTGAATTGTTTTTTAGGATTACCATTTTCTGAAAAAGTAAAAAGAGAAAACAACAATTAATGCGGAAATTACAGAACGACGTTATTTTATTAATGAACAAGTCGACTCTTGAAACTACAGCCCTATAAAACAAAACTCTGTCGCTTTGGGCAAAGCGAAGAGGGAAATTTACAGAAAACGAGCCCTATCAAAACATCCGTTTCACCTGGGCAGGGTGAAAGGTTAAAGATGGCAATTACTTTGACTGATGAACGACCTTCGGAACCTCGACGGCAACCCATTGGCGGCGAACTCCTCGGTGAATCACAAAGTCTGGCACCTTCCTTGATTTGTCTTCAGAAATGACGCTGATTTCTGGTGGAGCAGGATCATTGGAATCTGTCTCCCAAGCAGAATTGTTGTAGGAGGATTCCTCTGTTGCATTTTGCATAGCATTGGTGCTCTCAGCTGTATCTCCCCATCCAGTTGACTGGATATCTTCGAGCCTGATACGAGAGCTTTCGGGAGCAGTGTACTTGACCATATAGTCGTATTTTCCACTTGGTTGTCCCAGGGTGTCCCACACTTCTGTGGAATAGGAGAAGTCATCCCTCTCGATGACGTTGACCTCAGGAAAAGCATAGTTGATGAATTCTAGTCCTGCAAACGTTGCGAATTCATCTTCATGTTGAGTAGTTTCCGAATGACCTGAGTGTTGATCCCATGACATGGCGGGGACACAGGTATTCTGTTCAATGACGCTCAGCTGAGTTTCATTACTCGGTTGACTTTCTTGCCCCAAGTTTCCTGGGTAAGGCTGCCACATTGGCAGACCATCCATTGGGCCATAGTAATTGTGATCAAAGTTTTCTTTCATCAGAGTGTCTTCCTCTAATGAATTTGGCGGAGCACGGCATCCCTCCGGATCACAATCTCCGTAGATCATTTCGACATCTGATTTTGGTATAAATCTCGGACTTTCTGTAGGAAAGCAAAAAGGCATAGGCACCTCTTCCTGAGACATATAGCCGTCCTTGTTAAGGTAGGACTTCCATTCTTCATCTGTGTCAGAGGGATCTTCCTCATTGATAGCATGAACTGTCTGAGACATTGGGTGAAGAAAACCTCCACTGTGGAAGAGGTTTTGAAGGGGATGAAGACTTTCATCGTTGGTGGCTGTCTGGGTACAGGTCGCAGAAAAACCAAGACCCTTCTTTGTTTTATTGTCAATGGGAATGACAAGCCGTCCCCATCCTGTCGTATCGGTACTCTCGACCGCTTTGATAGCATCTTTGTATGAAGAAATTGAAGTTCCTTCTTTGAACTGATTATCCTTGCTCACCGATAGTGCTTGGAACTGAGTTCCAATAACCTCCTCGGGTTCTATACCAGTAGATGATGATAAGTTGCTCACAAGCAAGGCTTGTTCCCCACAAACCGTGACAAGTTGATTGTTCTTGACGTACTTTAGCTTTTAGTGGAGGGTCGAAGTAACCGCTCCAGCCTGATGTATCCAAGGTCTTCCTAATAAACAACTGTATGTTGCCCGGATATCCATGACCTGGAAAGTGATTTGGAAAGTGTGAGGACCAATAGTTACGGGAAGATCCACTTCGCCGATAACTGTTTTTCTGGATCCGTCGAATGCTTTGACGACGACCTCGCTGACTCTCATCGGAGGGCCCTTAAATGATAATTGCATCAAAGTGGACTTCGGCATAACATTCAGGGCTGACCCTGTGTCTACCAGTACGTTGACTAAAGCATCGCCCTGGCAGTTAACTGTGATATTGAGCGCCATGTTATGACGGCGACCCTCTTCAGGTAATTCCTCATCACTAAATCCCAAATTATTGCAGGAAGTGATGTTAGAGACAATGCTATCGAATTGTCTGATTGTTACATCCTGTTCCACAAAGACTTGCTCCAAGACTTTCTGTAGAGCCTCTCTGTGTGCTTCTGAACTGAGTAACAGCGATAATACTGAGATCTTTGAAGGAGTCTATAACAGTTGATCAACAATGTTATATTCACTCCTTTGGATGAGCTTTAGCATCTCATCTTTGTCTTTTGAAAAGTCGGGATTACCAGATTGACTGACTGGTGGATCAGGAATTTCCACCTGAAGTTCCTTTTCTTTGTTGGATTCTCCAACCCCTCGGTTGAAGATTCGACCGCTCCGTGTTACACGACTGATGTCTGCAATATTCACGACGGAAGGTAATGAAATTTCCTTTCCATTTTCAATTGTCGTTGCACCGTATTTGTAAGGGATCGCCTTAGCTGATTCATACAGTAGTGGTCCCGGTAGATAGATGACTATGGGAACCTTCTGATTTTTCTGACCATCATAAGTAATCTCGACCCGTTCCTGGTTGGGAACTCTAGATTCATCAAATAGAGGGATGATGGCAAAAACATCCCTGATCTGGTGATGACCAGAGATGGTGACAGCATCCTCAACTTAATCAGCAAGGTAGTTCGGCGACCAAATGATGGGTCCTGAACCTGGATATGGATGAATTTCTCCATGATCGATCGGACCCTGAAGAGCTGCTCTCACAAGGTAACACCCTTGGTTACTTTCCGAACAGACGCTACAACTGTCATAGTTGTGTGGTGGCACCTGGCCACGCCCACTTTGAATGCAATGTAACCTCACTAGGTTACCTTCCATTGATCGGACATCCTGACTTTGACGACGAGTAGGATTCCTGTTATTGATACTAATTTGCTGAGTATCTTCATCCATGTAGATTGGCATTCACCAGTGATTTAACAAGTGCTGAAGTGCCTCCTGGACAAGGGTACAACCTCGATCGTTTTCGCAACCTGCTTTACAGTTTTGATAATCGTGTGATATTAAGAATTCGAGTCGGACCTGCTCAGCATGTAACTCTACTAGGTTGGTATTCATCACGCGAATGTCGAAGATCTGAACCATGTTGATTTGATAGGAGTTCCTATCATGGTAGTCTTGGATCCATCCAAGATCCATCTGACGCTGGAGGGCCTCTTGTATGAAAGAGCATCCCTGTTTATTTACCGAGCAAATCAGACAGGAACTGTAATCGTGCCACGGCAGATTATGATACTGGCTTTGCCTTGAGTGCATCGCCACCAAGTTGACATTCATCGCACGGATGTCGTGGTTTTGAATGACGTTAGAATTCGTAGAGACCATGTTAACTCCACGAACTCGGTGCTCTTGGATCCATCCAAGATCCATTTGTTCCTGTAGAGCTGATTGCACTACAGAACACCCCTGGTTGTCTTTAGAGCAGATGTCACACTGGTGATAATTATGAGGTGGCACATGGCCATATCCACTCTGTCTACAATGCATCTTGACCAGATTGGTCCCCAATAAGAGTACATCGTGAATTTGATAGACATTATTAGTCTCTTTCTCAATCAGATTGACTGCAGCTTTCTCGTGTTGAGGCAGCGGGTTCGTGAGAACATTAGGATTCGTATCTTTGAAAGATAAGAGCCCGCTCCTAACAAGCTTTTGCACGTCGGATTTGAAATTGAGACAAGTCTCAATGTTATGCCCTGAACCTCCTTGATGATAAGGGCATGTTTGATCCACCTTAAACCAGAAAGGCGGATTTTCCGGAACTGAAAGGGGAGACTTAGTCTGGATGTGCCCCTTAGCCAGCAGTAACGGAAATAATTCTGCGTACAACATGGGTATAGGATCAAACCCTGATGGTCGTGTTGCACGGTTGTTTTTATATGGGGGACGAGCCTGCTGAAGAGGTTGTTGTGTCCTTTGCTGGTCAGGTTGGCTCTGCGCAACCTGAGGTTGATACGTAGGAACAGGCGCGGGGCCGATAGCAGGAGTAACAGCTGCTACTGGCTGATAACGACGCCTTTGCCTTCCGAGAGAGATATTCCCAATATCTTGCTCTTTTTTCTTAGGGAGAGCACTACCGTATTTTTTAGTACCGCTCGTTGATCCAGTGTCTTTTACCAAACGTCCTTCTCGGACGGCTTCCTCAAGACGTACACCCATGCCGACCATTTCGGTGAAATCACTGGGCGCACTGGCAACCATTCGGTCATAGTAAAATGAGCTTAAGGTCTTTAAGAATATTTTTGTCATCTCTTTTTCCTCAAGAGGTGGACAAATTTGAGCGGCAATTTCACGCCACCTTTGAGCATACTCCTTAAAGGTTTCCTTGTCCTTTTGCGACATTGATCTGAGTTGATCTTTGTCGGGTGCCATGTCCAAATTGTACTTGTATTGTTGGACGAAGGCAGTACCAAGATCTCTGAATGTACTGATCGTAGTACGGTTTAAACCCATGTACCATTTGAGTGCGGCACCGGTTAAACTATCCTGGAAGTAGTGAATCAGCAGGTCCTGATTCTCCGTATGAGCTGACATCCGCTGAGCGTACATCACTAGATGGCTTTGAGGGCAAGAGTTACCCTTGTATTTTTCAAAGTCGGGCACTTGGAACTTGTGCGGGACTTTCACATTTGGGACCAAGCAGAGGTCTGCGACGTCCTTTCCAAATAGATCCTGACCGCGAATGGCTTGCAGCTCTTTCTGCATTTCCAGGAACTGCTCCTGGAATTCATCCATTCTGTCAAACATAGTTTCCTTCTTATCAGAAGATGTCTGTGGAATCTGTCCTTCCGGGACAGTGTGCACCACAGGGGGTGGTACCGTGACTACGGCAGTAAGTCTTGGCGCCTCCCGAAGTTTGTAACCTTCAGGAGTCTTGAGTATGCCCCTGGAATCTTCGCTTTCCCGAAGTTTGTAACCTTCAGGCCCAGCGGCTTCTGTTGCGATTCCCTGATCTTCAATGATTGGCGGAACATATCCTTCTGGGATATAGTTAACAGGCATGCCCCAAGGACGATCTTTTGGCATCTGATACCTAGGATCATACTTTTCTATGATGGGCGTTGAGGTGATCTCTGAGATCACAGTTCTTTGTAGCTGAGCTTCTGCCATGGCTTGCATGTCGTTACGAAGCTTTCTCATATCCTCTCTCAGAGTGTCGATCTCTTCTTTCAACTCTCTGTTTTCTTCCTCAAGATCATCCATCTTTTTCTGACGATTGGCCCGAGTATTATACGAATGAGACAGTTTGACTCTAGAATCGAGATACAAACGTGAGATTCCTAGGGAAGAAGAATACGCGATGTGAGAATGATGAATGCAATGATTATATTAATTGTTGTTTGGTTTAATCAAAATAAACTTCGACAATCAGATTGCAAATATCAAACAGTGGGGAAACCCCTTTTTATTGAAATTCAAAGGCTTACAGAAATGGAAATACAGTAGATTACAAAGTGCAGAAACAGAAACCTAAACTAATGGGTCCCGAGTCCTCTCTGTAGAGAAATCAGGTGCTGATTCTGGTATCTTCCTTTTCTTTGACTGGGGCGCTTGGGCCGTTGTCGGGTTGTCATTCCTTTGCCAAGTGAAAGGAGCGAGCAAATTCCTTTGGTCATCTTGATTCTCTACAGCATGCTGCTCCAAAATTTCAATCAGAGCATCTTTCTCTTTCAGTAGTTGCTGTATTTGGATACACTCTACGTCGAGGGTGCGGTACTTGTTCTTCCAAGATCTTCTTTCCTTTTGAACTTTGTTGAGAGTAACCTGAAGCCTTTCAGTTTCCGTCATGAAGTACATGACAATTTCCCTCGGCGGAAGAATTCCGTAATGAGGATAAGGCATCTTTAGCTTGAGAGCTCTAGTTTGTACCCAATGGAGATAAGGCTCCACCGAGACACAGTCCGGTTTTCCCAGAGACTCTCGTCCTTTCTTATGAACCTGTTTCCAAGCATGCACTATTTCCATCTTTAGTGCTCTGTCACTTTCTCCTTCTTTGAAGAAAAGACCTTCCAGATGAACACCCAGTGGGATGTGTCTCATCGGGTATCCAAATTGACGAAGAACTAATATCGGATGATAGTTGATTCCTCCTTTAGTTCCTATGAGGGGTACGCTGGGGAAGTTTCCACAACGGTCAATGATTCTGATTCCCTCATAAATCCTATTACACCAATCTATATCAGAGTTGGTGAGAGACATGATCTTCTGCGACCAACATAAGACACTCTTGCAATCCCAAAAAGCAGCAGACTTGGGCAAGTGAGAGATAAACCATTTGTAGATCAAAGGTACACAACATGTGATCTCCCCTCCGCTGTACAAATTTCCCAAGTGTACAGAATGATACGCATCTGCGAGCAAAGTCGGCACAGGGTTTCCAATGAGAAAAACCTTAATAGTGTTGATATCGACGAAGTAATTGATGTTGGGAAACAAAAATAACCCGTAGGTGAGCAAGACAAAGATGCTTTCAAAAGCAGTCCCGTTCCCTATACTAGCAAAGTACAGAGCTTTGTTTGTCAAGAACTGGGCTGGCAAACCTTGGATGCCACCCTTAGTGATCATGTGAGTCTTGACCTCAGACTCGTCCAAATGAATTACTCTTGTAATAGTCTGATTCTTTGGAATTTCTTCCAGTCCAGAAAATGGAGCTCGATCAGTGATATGTAAATCAGTCAGATGAGAATACTCCTCCAGCGTTGGTGCTAGCTGGTAATCCGGGAATGTGAAACAATGATAAATCGGATCGTAGAATTGAATGAGCGCGTCCATGATTCCCTTAATCACATGGACTCTTAACAGTGGTAGCAAACCACCGTGCTTGGCTCTGAAAGCCTCTGGGTTAACGATCATCCTCGCTAACTTTCTCAAATCCCCTAGTTTTGGAACCTTGAAGGTATACTGGTGAGTTCTCCTTCTACCGAAATCCATTAATGCAATCTTTTTTCTCTGATATTTGCAATCACAGTCTTAGTTTAATTTGAAAAACAGAGAGACTAGAAGAGAAGTTTTTTGAATGTTTTAATGTTTTATTAAATGGATTCATGAATGCAGCACACAAAAACATAGAAAAAACATGGGGTCAAAGGGTCGTTGTCATGAAGTCAAGGCTCTACCCATCCCCCAAAGGTTTACACTAAGGTGATTTTTGTACCTGTACTCATTATCATCAGCTCCTCCCAGGAAGGCAGACAACAAGCGGATCTCCAGCGAGTTGTGTGCAATCTTAGAGTAAGTGCTATTCACCGAGAATAGATCACCAGCCTCAAATGAGGGTAGTATCGCGTAACAGCTATTTCCGATAGCTTCCGCACTACGAAAGGGTTGGCTTTTCTTAAGTGTATACTCAATCTCACCACATGCGGCATCACACGCATTCCTAGTAGCAGAAAAATAAACACGTATAGCAATTAGGAAAAGCAGTATATATATTTGTCCTAATCATCCTAGACTTATAAAGCTACGATTCTTAAGTTCCTGACAGAAATGGGTTCCCCGGCGGAAGCCCCAATCTGTGGTTCCCTGCCTAAGAGATGGACCAGCATAGGTCAATCTTTCTCTTCGGTAGAGTTCCCATTTTCCGTGGAAAACGGGGATGATGCCCTAAGGCAGAAAAGGAGACTCCCCAGCAGAGTCGCCATTTGTGTAATTTTTCACACAAGAGAAGTAGAAAGAAAGGAACGTAGCCCCACGGTGGGCGCCACTTTTCTGTGAAAAATGGGGACGACCGTGCCTAGATCTAACTTTGAACGACCCCACGGTGGGCGCCACTTTTCTGTAGCGAGCGATTTTGGACGCGGTTCTTAAGCGTTGGTCGCTCTCTACGGTTTGAGCTTAAAACTACAGGTCGATTCATTTTTTATCCTATTGTGAGCTGAATAAGGAAGGGAAATAGATGTCTCCAATTAACCCTGCTTGCATACTGAGTTTAAACAGCGGTCTGTTAGGTTACGGATGCTATCAATGTGGGGGGGCCTTTGTACTGGTTATTCGTATTTCGCCAATACAGGTTCTTTCTTTCTAGGGCTTGGGCAAAAGGTTTCTGGTGGGGAACAGGGATTAGGATGTTAGGACTGGTGCTTTTGAATTACTGCTTTTGATTAACGGAGATATGGGATTTGGGTTTTTTGTTGATTGCGCTCGCTAAGATCTTTTCTTTCGATCTTATGCCTACGTATTCCCGTTTACCGAAACAGGGAAATCAGAGCGTTCGTAGTTCCTCCTATTCTACGGGAGGAAATGGGTGTTTGGTGTCTTGTTCAAAGCCCAAGACGTGAAGCGAAAGGTGATTTGTATCTTGTTCGAAGCCCAAGATGTGAAGCTAAAAGGTCTATTTGTGTCTTGTTCAAAGCCCAAGACGTGAAGCTGAAAGACCTCGGCTTTAGAGAGAATTTGTCATCTCTAAAGAGGGGAGAAGGAGAATTACTTTAACTGGGATACGCGGATCCGAGTAATGCCATAATTTCCGAAGAAAGGGTTTTAACCTGAAGGAGAAGACTTTAACTCAGTGTAGAGCAATGCCATCTTTCCTTAGGAATTTCTCATGCTAAAAGAGGGACAGTGGCATGGATGTAGATGATCCAGAGGCTTGCCGCTTACAGCGATTAGATGAAGGGAAAGGAGTTGTTGATGTTTGTGTACTGCGAACGAGGCACAACTTTGATGCTAAAAGGTCGATTGGATCAACCAGTGGTTTTCTTATACAAAGCCTAAGAGGAGGCTAATTTCCGCTAGGAAAATCATTATACAAAGCCTAAGAGGAGGCTATTTTGTGTCTCGTACAAAGCCCGAGAGAGAGGCTGAAAGTTTTTGACCCAGTGGGGCATATCGTTATACAAAGCCTAAGAGGAGGCTAGCAAAGAGTTGACTCAGTTGGAGAATCTTTTATACTCAGTAAGAGAGTGTTTTTGTATCTCGTACAAACCCCGAGAGAGAGGCGAAAAGGTTGTTTTGACTCCACTGGGGAGAATTTTGGTATCTCGTATGAAGCCCGAGATGGAGGCTATTGTAACTGTTTCAGTTGAGTGACAGATCCAATATACTGATTTAAAAGAGAAAATCAGTTCTTATATGAGTAACACTGTACTCAGGGATTTAATTTGAGGATCAGGGATATTTCCTTCTCTTTGAGGAAATGGGAAATCCAAAGGGTATCGAGACTGTCCGAGTCTGCGGGTTTCCTTCCTATTTAACGAAGGGTGCTTGAGAATGTCTTTGAGACTCAAGGAGGTTAGACTGTCCGTGTCTAGAGTTTTATCTTTTGTACTATGCTTCGAGAAATAGTAGTAGACTCTATGAAAGGACTGTTCTATGAGGATGACTAAGTTCTGTTCCTATACCTCTAGGAGGTCGTCGGGACAATTTGTACGAAGCCCAAGAGGAGGCTGGAAACTTTTAAGAAGCCGACGGGTCCTTGTACGAAGCCCAAGAGGAGGCTATCATTCCCGGAGGAAGAGATCATTATACGAAGCCTAAGAGGAGGCTGTGAATACTTCTAAGAAGCCGTAGGGTCCTTGAATAATGGCCAAGAGGAGGCCGATGCTTTTAAGAAGCCCGTGGGTCTTATCATCTCCTTTCCATTAGGAGAGATAACTCTTTTAAAGATAAAAACCACTGGTAAACGTGCGAGGTTTACTATCCAGTGACTTTTAACTTTTAAAGAGGGTTCCTTAGTTAAGGTCCAAGATTATGACCGTAGTGGGTACCCAAACCCCGAGACATTCAAGGCAAGCTATCCACAAGGAATAGATCAAGTCAGGAAAGTTAGAGAATTGGGAAGAAACTCAAAGATGCCATTCACGGAGAATACATTCATCTTGGGGAGTAGAGTTTCTTGACGATTCCTAAGGAGGACAGCCGAAGAGAAGACTGTATCTGGTGCTCCTATTGGGGATTTAGGCGTCTATTTCTACGAATAAGTGAAACGGCGTCACCTAGTTCTAGACGTAGTTGCCGGGGAAACTCGAAATATCTATACTATTATTACACAGTAGATATGAGTTTATGAAAGGAGACTTACAGTGAGCAGCCCCACAATACAGTTTATAATATGAAAGCAGTAAATGAAAGCGATAACCACTTACTCGGTTGTAGTGCTTCCATGCTGTTTGGTTAGTTGTTCAACAAAGAAAGATTGAAAACAACAATATATTCAAAATCAAAGGAGAAAGTGCTTTGAAAAAGAAAGATTTGGGGCTTACAGCTCAAGGAGAGGCCCAGGGTTTTATCAGTGAGCGCACTGTTTGAATTTGTACAGAGGGACTTATACAAGTGACTGGGGCCCAAAATGGTTTTCTGTATAAAGGGATGGGTCTTACACTCTCTCAAGAGGCCCAAAAAGGTTTAAAGAAAAGAGAAATGGGTCTTACTACTCGAGGGTAGGCCCAGATGGTTTTTATTTTTAAACGGGCGACGATCGCGTCGTTTACTTGTACAGAGGGACTTATACAATGAGTGAGGCCCAAAAAGTTTTTGTACAAGGGGGGATGGGTCTTACACTCTCTCAAGAGGCCCAAAGAGTTTTGAGAAAAATAAATGGGTCTTACTACTCGAGGGTAGGCCCAGATGATTTTTGAAAAGGCGACGATCGCGCCGTTTTTTTTTTTACGGTATCGGAACTTATACAATAAGTGAGGCCCAAAATGATTTGGTCAAAAAAAAAAAAGGATTGGGTCTTACACTCTATTAGAGGCCCAAAGTGTTTTGAAAATGATTTATGAGGGTTGAATTAATCCAAAACCCTAATTTGTTTTCAAAAATGTATTTAATTGAATAAAAATTCAATTAAAATGATCAAAAATTGTTTAACACATGGAAAACAAATTGTGATCTTGGATTAATGCTTCAAAAATTAAGTATTGACCTACAAAATAATTAGAAAGCATTAAAAGTTGCAAAATCAATGTAGAAAAAATATTTAAAATGCCAAAAACAATCAAAATATTAATTCTTTACAAAAATATCAATTATATGAAATAAATAATATTTTTGGGATTTTTTGATAAAATAAAATATTTTAACATTTTTGTGAATTATTAAAAAAAGAATCAACTCAAAATCATTAAAACTCAGAGAGAAATTAATTTTTGAATCAATTAAACAAAATCACAAAATTCAAATATTCAAATATATGAAAATGGCGCCAAGAACAACACCAAGAACACGCGCGTTTTTCAGTTTGCCCAGATTTGCATTTTCCATCCAATCTCACTGAATACGTAATTATAACATGCAATCCACGTATCATTATGCTCGCCTCAACCTCACGATCATGTCTATGTACTTTAATTTCATTTAAATTAAACATACAACAAGAAATCACGAAGAGACCTCAAGAACCCTAATTTCTGCATGAAGGCTAGGATTTTTGATACACGATTCAAACAATGCAATTAATTGAGGGAAAACATTCCATGCATGATTATGAACATATGGCCAAATTATTGTGCGAGAAAATATGCATAGATTGAGAGATGACCAAGTATGTGCTTACCTCCAAGTCGTGACAGCAAGAGCAGATGTGATTTTGAGTTAGAGGTGTTACAGATGAGTTGTGATGATCTGGACAGCTTCCCTACACCATATGGAGTGTGTTTGAACACTTGGATTGAATTGAAATGGACTGGATCAGTTTATGGCATCTCAACTGCACCTTGTTTGAAATTTTGAGAAACCAGCTGGTGATTTCATGAAATTGATGTTTTAGAAGTTATGTGAGTGTTTGATCAGTTCATATGTGATGTATATGAGGTGTGTGAGTGATTGGTTTGTGCAGAATTGCTCTCAAACTCAAAACCCGATAGCTACCTTGCTAAGAAAGGCATTTTTGCCAAGAGAAAGAGATTTTGAGGAAATCATCTGTTAGATGGCTTTGGTGTACTTAAACTGACCACAATTGAGCTCTATTTATAGTAGAGCAAGTTTTTTTTGCAAGGAATAGTGCATGGCAGCTGGTAAGTAGGTTTCCTCAATGTTGGCCAATGGAAATGAAAGTCTCCTCTAGCCATTGACTAGAGGTTAGGGCACAGAGCTTTGGTCCCCTTGGTCTTGGATAAGTCTTGACCGATTTCAGATGAGAATGGCTCAGTCCATGCCACCTTGATGGTTCCATTGAATGCCTCATTCCAAATTTGAAGTCTTGTCCCTATTTTGGCCATTCTAGGTTCAACATGCTATTCTTTGTTCCTTGGACCTTGGAGGCTTGGCTCAGTGATTGTCCCCTTTGGATTCAATCCTCTGAGGTGCCCAAGTGGATTGGACCAATTGTAATTGGCTGATTTTGGCAAATCGAGCCAAAATGCAAATTCTGCCTTGCCTTGACAGATTTCAGCAAGGCAACTTGCCAATGTTGTATCTCATGATGTAGGTTGAATTTGGCAATGTTCTTGGCCATTTTGGAAAGCCCTAACATGATACAACAACTGTTTGAACAAGTTTGGTTTTGATCTCTTTTGATTCCAAGTGAAAAATCCCCCTACATTTGGCAAAAAGTGAAGGCAAATCTGACTTAGTGAAAATTTCACTAAGTGTTGGAAAAAGTGACATTTTCACTTTTCAGCCACTTTGATCACTCCATAACTCAAAATCCTTAATGAATTGGAATGACTTGTAGTTGAAGTTTTTGTAGGTGATAATGAGGGCTACAAATCCATCTTTGGATGAGAAAAAATGGCCTTGTGGTTTAGGAGTTATGGTCCTCCAAAGTTGGTACCTTTGCCACTTTATTTTTAACTTAGAAAAATTTCTAAGTTTTATGGTTACCCCTTTTACAAGTTATCTCACTTTTCTTGATTTTTCTTGATGAATGATGATTCAAATCATACATTAACATCATTTTAGGGTTAAAAATCCATTTTGGTGAAAAATCTCAAAAAGTCAAAGTTGACTTTTGTGCACAGTTGACTTTTTATCAGATGAATTCCAAACTGTGCAATTCTTCAGGAAATCATGTCCTTGACCTAAATCAAACTTGATGGACATGTTCCATGGGTGTCATAGGGTATATTCAATCATGTATTATGGTTTGGGAGCATGTCCTGGTCAAAAGTCAAAGTTACAGTTGGCTTTTCCCTTAAAACCCTAATTGTGGTGCAGATGAAATTGAGACTTGTTGCTCAAACTTCTTGGATCAATCCATTGTTCCAAATGGATCAATATGGTATATTAGAGACCCTCAAATCATATCTTGAGGTCTTGGCTCATGGTTTGTCCCAAAAGTCAACTTAGGGGTGAATTAGGTCAAGAAACCCTAATTCCTGATTTTTGATGAATGCATCCCCTGAGGCAAAATTGACTTGATGCATGGGTTCATGAGGTTCCATGAAGTATATTAGGTTATGTTTTGGATCATTGCCTTATGCCCAGATGAAAATTTCCATCTGGAGGCCCTGGTCGACCAAAACCCTAATTTGGTGACACTGTCGATCTTGAGACTTGATCCACCTAGAAGGGAGCAGCCTTGTGCTTAATCCTTGAAGAGGGAGTCCTTTTTGATCCATTGTGGATGTTTAAGAGATTAGACAAGTTGAAGATCATGTCATTTCTTGATTGATCCTTTGTCTAAGCACTCAGAGAGGGCTTGAAACCCTAATTTTGATTGTATTGGATGCTCACCCATCTTTGGGGAGACTAATGAAGCATAATGGTACATCCATATTGTGATGATGATTTTCACAATGATGGGAAATCTAAGTGGTCAAAATTTAGGGTATTACAGTGTACTTGATACATAATCAGAGGTACAGGGCAATAACCATAGCAAAGATCACAACACTTAAGAATTCTAAGATATTCAATGTTTAAGAAATCTTAAGGCTTTGTACAACTTAGAACATATAACAGAAATTATGCATACTCAATTGTATTGCTATTGTTGATCTTGTTATTCTTCCATTCTGATATAAGCTAGGAACGCTTCTATCCTTCTTGGATCATCTTCTTTATTCTCCTTGTTCCTTGTTGAAAATCCATCTTGAATCTTCAACTACTTATATAGCAGTTTCAGAGGAATAGTCGCTGGAAGAGATAACTTGTACAAGTGTCTTTGTTACTCCATAGTACAAGAGACGTTGAAGATAGATACACCAAAAGATCTTGATCCATTGTGTAACTTGTTTAACAATTGTGTCTTTCTTGTGATCATGTACTATAAATCCGTTGAGAGTAGATATCCATAAAGCATGCCAACTCTTCTTGAGCCTTGTGAACACGGACCTAGCTGATAAGCTGATTTGATAATGTAGCTTGCTTTGTGCAGTACAAATAGCTTAGCTTTGTCATTGGTTCTGAATGATCACCAGAAGTTGATACATTCAATAAGTTTAGAGACAATATATTGCTCTTCTGATGCTGAGGTCTTCAGCTTCAGAGTCTATGCAAACCTATATTATCAGTCTACACTTAAAGAATGTTCTTCAGATTCTGAACCACCAGAAGCCAATAACTTAGCTTCTCTCAAGTGCATCCTTATATCAGATTCTGGATATATTATTCTTTAATCTTTAGAACATGCACACTTAGAACACACATTAGATAACACTATTGTTCTTTCAATACTTTGTTATCATCAAAATCCAAAGGATACATGTCATGAACAAATCTTGTTCTAACAGAATTAAACATCGTAACATTGAACTCTCTATTACAAGTGTGATTGTCATTCAGTGTTCTAAATTGCCATGTATTCTCATTAGGAAATTTGGAACATAGGGCCACCCATCCACACCCTTCCTTGCAGCCAACTCTAACCCTAGCCTTGTCATTCTTTAGATACCTTAAATCCCTACCATAATGAACAATATCACTTGCAATAGCTTCCTTGAACTCCTCTTTTTTTGAGAGCAAGCTTCCCAATACCCACTTATAATCATTAAACTTCTTAGGCATGACAAATGATGGGTATTTAACATTCATATCCTCATATGAATGTACACTACTCATGTCATCCTCACTTTCTAACTCTTCAGTTGCATAGTCTGAATCTGACAAACCCCGACATACCTTCTTACATGTATTTCTTTCCTTAATTCCAAATCAAGGACATCTTCATCACTTGATTCTACATCACTTCTAAGGGGAACTGAAATTCCTTCATCCACACCTTTTTTCTTAGGTCTTCCCTTGTGCTTTTTAGAACTGCCTATTGCCTTCTTTTTTTTATGGTTTCCCTCTCTTCCTCTTTCTATTTTAAGGTGTTTCATCTGCTAGTATATCATCATTAGGTAGATCACTTTGGCCAACAACAAAACCTCCTTCTCCTACCAAGACTTCATCAAATCCATCATTTAAAACCTCATCATCTGAGTCATCAAACCTGTGCCTTAATGCACTGTCATCACTGTCATTTTGGGTCACAGTTTGGTCATCAGGTTGGGCATTATAAGCATCCTCGGGTTGGTCATTAGAAACAACATCAGGTTGGGCCTTACAAACATCCTCAGGTTGAGAATTACAAACATCCTCAGGTTAATCATCAGGATGGTCATTATAAACATCCTCAAGTTGGTTATTAGAAACATTCACAGGTTGGGCATCAGGTTGGCCATTAGAAACATCCTCAGGTTAGGCATCAGGTTGGTCATTTGAAACATCCTCAGGTTGGGTATCACATAGGGCAGCTACTAAATCAGGTTGTTTAATAGGGTGGACTGTGTATATGTCAACCTTTCCCTTAGTCTTGGACCAGTTCAGTGCTTCTATTGTACCCAAGTCATCTTCCAGCACCTTCAATATTCCAGCAAAGTCATACCAAATTTTAAGAACTCCTGGATACTTTATCTCTTTAACACCCCCAAAATTTCAAAGTAACTCCATTTTTCACCATCACACTTCTAGTTTGACACTTCACCTCCTACATATTTGTCATCAACGAAATATCCCCCATGATGAAAGTCAACATAAAATTCATCCATAACAATTATGTTCCTATTTACATCAACGACATACATTCCCAACAAGCACATAAGCAACAAGCCCTAAAATGAACACTACCATTATTGATATCAATAAGAGACCCACAATTACATCAGCCTAAAATCTAACATGCAAGATTGATGAATAGTTTCGTTTTCATAAACTAATCAAAAAAGGAGAACCACACATAATGAGTTGAGATACAACGAAACATAACTAAGCTTCACGGTTTCTTCACCTTCAATGTAGCTTCACAAAGGGGGAGAAGTAGCTTCACGAAATGCACCTCAACTCTGCGTACCACAGTTACCTAAATTAGGGTTGTGTAATCTAATTTGGGGACTATACAGTTTTAAGCTTTCTAGAATAAAACAAATACTTATTCGGCAAGGTTAATTGACACATCAGCGTCGTTTGTGCCACATAAGTGTTTTTGGAACGAAGTTTGTGAAAAAGGTCAATGGTGAACACGTTAGTTAACATAAAGGACCAAATTGTAGCAAAAAAACATAAAAGACTTACTTGTTACAATAAAATAACTTAAAGGATCCAAGGTATATTTTTGCCAATATTTTGTTAGATGGATTTTTTTAGAAAGATTTGGTTCTAATATTTTCTAGGCCAAATCTTCAAGGATTTTGTAGAGCTTTTGTACGCCCAAACCGTCATATGGAACACTTAAATAGGTAATCATATTCCCTTCTTTTTCATCTTTATTATCTATATTCTTCTTGTATTTTGTGTGACTTTTTACTCTGCTCCATAAGTATCATCATCTATAGCCCCAACAAGAAGCCTTTACTCTAGAAAGTCTTCATCAAAGAGATTATTCATGGAAAGGTCAACCTCAAGGAGTCAAGAAGGGATTTTAATGTCCAACTATAAGGTAATATGGCCTATTTATCGTACCCTAATTTTATCTGGCTAAATTTCTCTGTTCGTTTTTAATCCATTTGCATTGCATGCATTGCATTTTTTAGGGATGGTTCATCAGAGCCAAAGCAGAGGTCAATAGTAAGGACATGTGCAAGGTCTACTTGATCATTTTCATTGCATTTTTGTATTCTTAGACTTTTAAGGTCGTGTTTAAAAAAAGACAAGTCCTTTTGTTTGTCTCAATCTTTATTAATATCAATTTCCATGCCACTTTTGCATCATAAGATCCCAATTAGCTAGTTAATTATTATCCTTATTCAATTACCTTTACTCAGTCATTTTATCATTATTTTGAAATTAAAAAAAAAAACAATGTTCCATTTTTCAAATTGCATTTTGCATTATTATTCAATATGACATTTTTCCTTATCATTTATCGTTTGTTTTTTTTACACTATCACCACATCCCATAATATTAAAATAAATATTAGATTTGGAATGGAAGTGAATGGAAATTCATTTTTAAATAAGAGTTCTATTTCTTTTTTTTTTTGAATTACATGGTTCATTATATGGAAACATCGACATTCCATACATTACCATGACATAGAAAGAAATATTGAAGGCAACATAAGACAAATTTAATTAGATTTAATATTTGTTTTGATACATGAGTAATGTGAGTCACATAACATCATCTTCCATTCACCACATACATAATATTTCAGCATGGTCATGAAAAACAAATAGAGTTTTGAAGTGAAAAAGAGAAAAAAACAATAGTATGTCCATTCATCATCCATCCTCGCCATGCTCATCCCTTCATTACAAAAAAAGCGTGAAAGTTAAATTTGATTAATATTGGTTTACTGAATAAATGCACACGAATTATATGAACAATTAGCATCATATCTCCACACCATTCATCATCGTCAGCATAAAAAACTAAAAGGACATTAAAATGAAAATTTAGATTGAATAATGTGAATTCATTTTATTATAATACAACATGAAACACCAAGGGAAACACTTGAAACATGATGCACATTAATGACCATCATCCTCCATGCCATGCCATTACAAACATCTTTGCGCCATCATCTATGGCCGTCAGAGATCACGATTTTGCACTCTCAATCACACGAGTTATCACCTCACTCCATTCCCTCCAAAATTCCTTCTCGTATTCACAAAACTTCCTCCAATTCACCTCACGAGCTCCTCACTCAGTCTCTCAAGCTATCCTATTTAAGGAGCCCTTCATTTACTCTAAAAGACTTAAAAATCCCCATACAAAAAAAAATCTGCAGAAGTGCTTCCCCAAACCACCATAACTCTAGATCTACAACCTTGCATCTGTAGCGCGAGTTTTATGTATGGTTGCGAAGCACTATCGCTTTGGGGTACTATAACTCGATTCATTTTTTATCCTATTGAAGCTGATGAAGGAAGGGAAATAGATGTCTCCAATTAACCCTGCTTGCATACTGAGTTTAAACAGATGACTGTTGGTTTACAGATGCTACAAAGATTGTGGGTCTTTCTTAGCTTATTTTGTTAAAATCGGTGCCTAGGCTATTGGTAGGATGTTTAAGACTGATGCTTTTCGATTGATGTATGAAGGTACGGGATTTTGGGTTTTTGATTAGTGTGCTCGCTAAGATTTTTCAATCTTATGCCTACGTATTCCCATTTAAAGAAATAGGGAAATCAGAGCGATCGTAGTTCCTCCTATTCTATGGGAAGAAAAAGGTGTTTTGGTGTCTTGTTCAAAGCCCAAGACGTGAAGCTAAAGGTGGTTTGTATCTTATTCAAAGCCCAGGATGAGAAGCTGAAGGGTCTATTTATATCTTGTTCGAAGCCCAAGATGTGAAGCTAAAGGGTTTTGACTTTAGAGAGAATTTGTCATCTCTAAACGGGGATCTATTTGCCACAACTGTTGGGTGACTAGTTATAAAGGAGAATTACTTTAACTGGGATATGTGAATCCAGCAATGCCATAATTTCCTTTATAGGGGGTTTTTAACCTGAAGGAGAAGACTTTAACACAGTGTAGAGCAATGCTATATTTCCTTAGGAATTTCTCATGCTAAAAGAGGGACAGTGGCGTGGATGTAAATAATCCAGAGGCTTGCCGCTTACAGCAATTAGATGAGAGAAAAGGAGTTGTTAATGTTTGTATGCTATGAACAAGACACAACTTTAATGCTAAAAGGCTGATTGACTCAAGCAGGGTTTTCTTATACAAAGCCTAAGAGGAGGCTAATGACCCAACAAGAGGGTGCTTTTATGTGTCTCGTACGAAGCCCGAGAGAGAGGCTAAAAGGGTTTGACCAACAAGAGAGTCTTTTATACTCAACAAGAGAGTGTTTTTTGTATCTCGTACAAAGCCCGAGGTGGAGGCTAAAAGTGTTTGACTCAACAAGAGAGTCTTTTATACTCAACAAGAGAGTGATTTTGTATCTCGTACGAAGCCCGAGATGGAGGCTAAAAGTGTTTGACTCAACAAGAGAGTCTTTTATACTCAACAAGAGAGTGATTTTGTATCTCGTACGAAGCCCGAGATGGAGGCTAAAAGTGTTTGACTCAACAAGAGAGTCTTTTATACTCAACAAGAGAGTGATTTTGTATCTCGTACAAAGCCCGAGATGGAGGCTAAAAACGGGTTGACTCAACAAGAGAGTATTTTTTACTCACCAAGAGAGTGAAAAGGTTAGCTCCGCTGGGGAGAATCATTGTACCAAGCCCAAGAGGTGGCTATTGTAACTGGTTCAGTTTAGTGACAGGCCCAATATATTGGATAAAGAGAAAATCAGTTCTTATATGGGTAATGTTGTGCTTTAGGGATTGATCCGAGGATCAGGTTTATTTCCTGTTCTTTAAGGAAATGTGTAATCCAAAGGGTATTGAGACTGTCCAAGTCTACCGGTGTTTGTGAGAAATCGATTCTCAGATAGTGAATGATCTTTGTATGATGCCCAAGAGAAGACTGGTTTGTCAAGGGATGAAGGTCAACCCATTGGCTGGTATGACCCTTGACTCAGAAAGACAGCTCTAGCAAATTGATGACTAGGTTCTGTTCCTATACCTGTAGAGGTCTCTGGGTCCTTGTACTAAGCCTAAGAGAAGGCATGAGAGCTTTTAAGAAGCTGAAGGGTCCTTGTACAACGCCCAAGAGGAGGCGGGGATGCTTTTAAGAAGCCTGTGGGTCCCTAAACCCCGAGAAGTTCAAGACATGCCATTCACCGAGAATAGATCAAGCCAGGAAAGTCCAAGAATTTGGAAGAAACTCAAGAGATGCCATTCACGGAGAAAAGATCATCTATGGGGAGTAGAGTCTCTTTGACAATTTCTAAGGGTGACAGTCTGAGAAAGGGTTCACTGAGAATGCTTCCTTTCACGTCTCCATATTGTTTAACCCCAAGAGGAGGGAAGGCTGTGTCTGGTAATCCTTTAGGGATCTAGTTTTGTTTGTATTTAAGAGTGACCAACAAGGCTTTACCTAGTTCTAGACGTAGTTGTCGGGGAAAACTCTAAATAACTATACTAGTATTACACAGTTAATATTTGACGAGTATATAAGAGTTTGTGAAAGAAGACTTACAGTGAACAGCCCCACAATATAGTTATATATATATATATATATATATATATATATATGAAAGTGGATGAAGAAAGCGGGTAAACACTTACTCGGCTGTAGAGCTTCCATGTTGTTTGGTTAGTTATTCAACAAAGAAAGCTTTGATAATAATATTATATTCAAAATCAAAGAAGAAAGTGCTTTGAAAAGGTTGTTGGGGCTTACAACTCAAGGAGAGGCGCAAGGTTTTATCAGTGATTGCACTGTTGTTTTGAAATTGTACAGGGACTTATACAAGTGACTGAGGCCCAAAAAGGTTTTTTGTACAAAGGGATAGGTCTTACACTCTCTCAAGAGGCCCAAAGGTGTTTAAAGAAAATGAATTAGGCTTATAACACGAGGGTAGGCCCAGATGATTTGTTTTTGAACTGGCGATCACGCCGAGATTTTCTTTTTACGCAGAGGGACTTATACAATATCTGAGGCCCAAAAAGGTTTTGGTTAAAAGGGGATTGGGTCTTACACTCTATTAGAGGCCCAAATCATTTATTTTTGTACAAGTGGTGGGGCTTACAGCTCAAGGAGAGGCCCAAAAAGGTTTTCTTTTAAACTGGCGACGATCGCGCCGAACTTTTGAAATACAACGGGACTTATACAATATTTGAGGCCCAAAATGTTTTTCTACAAAGGGTTGGGTCTTACACTCTGCCAAGAGGCCCAAAAGTGTTTGAAAAAGTTTGATGAGGGTTGAATTAATCAAAAACCCTAATTTGTTTCCAAAATGTATTTTAATTGAATAAAAATTCAATTAAAATGATCAAAATTGTTAAACATGTGGAAAAAAAATTGTGATCTTGGATTAATGTTTCAAAAATCAGGTTTTGATCCACAAAATGATTGGAAATCACTAAAATTTGAAAAATCAAGAAAGAGAAAATATTTTAAATGTCAAAAAACAATTAAAATATTAATTCTTTACAAAAATATCAAGTATATGAAATAAATAATATTTTTGGGATTATTTTGGAAAATAAAATATTTTAACATTTTTGTGAATTATTAAAAAAAAGAATCAACTCAAAATCATTAAAACTCAGAGAGAAATTAATTTTTGAATCAATTAAATAAAATAACAAAATTCAAATATTCAAATTTCCAAAAAAGGGCGCCAAGAACAAGGGCAACAACACGCGCCACCCTCTGTTTCTGCAGATTTGCGTTTTCTATCCAATCTCACTGAATACTTGATTATATCATGCAATCTACATATCAATTTACTCGTTTTAACCTCACGATCATGTCTATGGTCTTTAATTTCATTTATTTTAAACATGGAATAAGAAATCAAAGAGATACCTCAAGAACGCTAAAATTTGCATGAAGGTTCAGAAATTCCATACACGATTCAAACAATGCAATTGATTGAGGGAAAACACTCCATGCATGATTATGAACATATGGCCAAATTATTGTGCAGCAAAAAATGCATGGATCATAGAGTTAGAAGAGCTCATGCTTACCTCTTGCACCTGGTGATCGTGTTTTGTGTTAGAGGTGTTACAGCTTGGTTCCAAGGATATGGATAACTTCCCTAGGTGTTATGGAGTGTGTCTAGATGCTTGGAGTGGATTGAATTGAGTTGGAACTTGATTTGGCACCTCAACTGCAAATCTGTCAAAGGCTTGAGCAGTTGGCTAGTGATTTTGTGATTTTGGTGTTCCAGATGTTATGTGAGTGTTTGGATCACCTCTATATGATGTTTATGAGGTGTGTGTGTGTGATTGGTTTGGTTGGAATAGCTCTCAAACTCAAAACTCAATAGTGACTTGCTTTGGAAGGCAATTTTGGAGTGAAAGAAGAGATTTTAAGGAAGCATATGTTTGATGGCTTTGGTGTACTCAAACTGATCACAAATGAGCTCTATTTATAGTAGAGTAAGTTTGTTTTGCAAGGAATAGTGAATGGCAACTGCTGTATAGGTTTGGCCAATGTTGAGCAATGAGAATCCAAGTCTCCTCTAGCCATTGACTAGAGGTTAGGGCACAGGCTGCTGGTTCCCTTGGTCTTGGATAAGTCTTGACTGAATTCAATTGGAAATGGCTCAGTAAATGCCACCTTGGTGTATGCATTGAATGCTCTAATCCAAAATTGGAGTCTTGTCCCTCTTTTAGAGATTTCTAGGTTTGGCATGCTACTTTTGGTTCCAAAGACTTGGGAGACTTAGGATCAGAGTTGGTTCCTCCTTGGTCCCCCCTTGAGGTGTTCAGATGGAAATAGTTGCTTGCCCTTTGCAAAATTTGAGCAAATCTAGCAAAACTCCAAAATCTGCCTTGCCATGACAGTTTGCAGCAAGGCATATTGGCATTGTCATATCTCATGGCTCAAGTGGAATTTGATGGAGTTCTTGGCCATTTTGGATAGCCCTCATATGATACAACAACTGTTTGATCATAGTTGGTTTTGATACTTTTTGGATCCAAGTGAAATATCCCCCTACATTTGGAAAAAAGTGAAGGCAGATTCTGAATTAGTGAAAATTTCACTAAATGTTGGAAAAAGTGGCATTTCATGTTTTCAGCCATTTTGATCATTCCATAACTCAAAATCCATGATGAATTGGAATGAGGTGTAGTTGAATCTTTTGTAGAGGGCCATGAGGGCTACAAATCCAGCTTTGGATGGGGAAAAATGGCCTTGTGGTTTAGGAGTTATGATCCTCCAAAGTTGGTACCTTAGCCACTTTGTTTCATAACTTAGAAAATTTTCTAAGTTTTTAGGGTTTCCCCTTTTACAAGTTATCCAACTTTTCTTGATTTTTCTTGATGAATGTTGATTCAAATCACACATTAACATCATTTTAGGGTTAAAGAACCATAATTGTGAAAAATCTCAAAAAGTCAAAGTTGACTTTTGTTCACAGTTGACTTTTTGTCAGATGAATTCCAAATTGTGCGATCCTCTATGAAATCAAGTCCTTGACGTAACTAAAACTTGATGGATTGATTTCATAGGTGTTATAGGATGTATTGAATCATGTCCTAGGGTTTGGGAGCATGTCTTGGTCAAAAGTCAAAGGTACAGTTGACTTCTCTTGCGAAACCCTAATTGTGGTTCAGATGAAATTGAAACTTGTTGCTCAAGCTTCTTGGATCAATCCATTGTTGGAAATGGATCAATGTGGTTTATTAGAGACCCTCAAATCCTCTCTTGAGGTATTGGCTCATGATTTGTCCCAAAAGTCAACTTAGGGGTAAATTAGGTCAAGAAACCCTAATTCCAGATTTTTTTATGAATGCATCCCCTGATGCTAAATTGACTTGATGGTTGGGTTCATGAGGTTCCATAGAGCATATTAGGTTATTATTAGAAACATTGGCTCATGCCTAGAGGAAAATTTCCATCTGGAGGCCCTGGTCGACCAAAACCCTAATTTGGTGACACTGGCGATCTTGAGGCTTGATCCACCTAGAAGGAAGCAGCCTTGTGCTTAATCCTTGAAGTGGGAGTCCTCTTGATCCTTTGTGGATGTTTGAGAGGTTAGAAAAATTGAAGATCATGTCATTCCTTGGTTGATCCTTTGTCTAAAAACTCTGAGAGGGCCTGAAACCCTAAATTTGATTGTAGTGGATGCTCGCCCATCTTTGGGGAGACTGATGAGGCATGAAGGTTCCTCCATATTGTGATGATGATTTGCACAATGATGGTAAATCTTAGTGGTCAAAATTTGGGGTATGACAGATGCCCCTATTTAATCTTCTTGGACCCGAAGATGTGAATGGCGAAGGTATTCGAACATTCGGGGTGCAAGAGGATTAAATATCGGAATACCCAAAATTTTGATGGTGGTTATGAATGGAAGTTTGTGCATTCATCTTATTTTGCTAAGCAATGATGCCTAGAAAAGGTAAACTTCCCCTCGATCCTGGTTTCCTGCCAAGGAACTGGTCTCAATTTCTGAAATAAGTTTCCCCTCGATTCTGGTTTCCTACCAAGGAACTGGTCTCAGTTTCTGATTAAAACTTCCCCTCGATCCTGGTTTCCTACCAAGGAACTGGTCTCAGTTTCTAAAATAAACTTCCCCTCGATCCTGGTTTCCTACCAAGGAACTGGTCTCAATTTCTGATTTAAACTTCCCCTCGGTCCTGGTTTCCTACCAAGGAACTGGTCTCAGTTTCTGATTTAAACTTCCCCTCGATCCTGGTTTCCTACCAAAGAACTGGTCTCAGTTTCTGAAATAAACTTCCCCTCGATCCTGGTTTCCTACTAAGGAACTGGTCTCAATTTCTGATATAAACTTCCCCTCGATCCTGGTTTCCTACCAAGGAACGGGTCTAAGTTTCTTTTGTCAATAACCTTTATTGACAAGGGACACTATGCGTATCGATTTTCCTCAAACTTCTCGCCGAATTTTCCTTGGGAGATGCCATTTGATAGAAAAACTTTGATGTCAGAGTTGCTAGGAAACCCAGTCGTTTGAGTTGTAGAGGTGCACAAACTTCTCTGTTGGAGACGCCATTTGTTGATTCTCTTGGGGAAAACGAGTCTCTTGAGAGTCTGCTTCCGCTTGGGTATTACATCATACTTTTCTCGGGACCTTCCCGGAGAAATGCCATATGATGTGATCCAATATTGAGGTGCTGATGACCTTTTCGTCAGCAGATTTTTCGGAGAAAAACTGTTGCATTGCCGAATCTCTACTTAAGAGGCTTCCTCTAGGGATTTTCCTTAATCCGGGAAAGCGAAAATATCATCTTCAATGGCGAAGAGTGACATTCGTCGAAGATTCTCTGATCAAAGTGGTCAAGGGCCAACTCTAATCCATAAATAAATTGGAGGAGAGAGATTGTTCAAACGCAACATTTCCTGACGAGGAAAGCACTGACAACTCGATTGAGGGGACTGTTATCACTAGGGGATAAGACCGACTAGAGTGATAGTGATGCAATATGAATATGAATGTAAATCAATAATGCATGATGTATGTATGTTTATGCTGACATAACTGACACGACATACAGACTAATGGATGAACACGACTAGATACTCAGCCACTGCTGGGGACGAAGAAGTACCGCTGGTTCAAGATAGCAATTCTGCCTTGCTTAGGAGAAATAGTCCCTGCGGGGAAAACCGTTGGTCGGGCTTAGAAGGTAAGAACTTTGCCGAGGGTATCAAATAGGAAAGCCGCATTTGATACAGCTGATCCTTCATTCAGGCACACTAGCTTAGAAGGAGTACTCTGATTCTGCACTTTGAAGCTCGCTTATTTCTGGAGAAGCGAGCGATGTTCTTTCGATGTTCAACAGTCAAAAGAATTGCCGTCTTTATTTTAGAAGCAGAAAAGTTTTATAAGTAAATTCATTTTTGTTTTATTTCAAGAATCGTTAATCATATTAAAATGCCGTTCTGTAAAGCTAAAACAAATAAGAATTGCAAACAAAAGCACAAGGGCTCAAATTTTATTGATAGAATGGAAATCAGCCAAGCGCGTGATTCCATAGAGTATTTACAAAGTTTGAAAATGGTAATTTAAGGGAAAAGGGATACATTTAAACATAACGACCACTATCCTTCTACCAACTTTGAATTCTGGACATCTTGAGCTTCCGTCGAAGATGACCTTGACTGGAGTTTTCTTCTGATGGATGGCATTACTGCTGAGGAGTTGAACTGATCAGACGTAGTTACTTGCCATTAATCCCTAACTTTTTCCTGGACTGTACTTTGAGATTTCCAATCCACCGGGATGATTTTTGATTGTGTCTCTAACATTTTCCTGGATCGCCCTTTCGGGTTTTCAATCCACCGAGACATTTTTTTAGGCGAAGTATTTCTTAACTACATCAACATTTGTGGGGTAGGCAAATTCCTCTCCTTCCATGGTTGCGAGTCTCAAGGCGCCGCCTGAGAAAGCTTTCTTGACCACATATGGGCCATCATAATTCGGAGTCCATTTACCCCGAGAGTCAGTGAGAAATGATTGTATCTTTTTGAGCACAAGGTCTCCTTTCCTGAAGATGTCAGGTCGAACCTTTTTGTCAAACACCTTCTTCATTCTTTGCTAATACAACTGACCGTGGCATAGTGCCGTTATTCGCTTTTCTTCGATCAGATTTAGCTCGTCGTGTCGACTTTGAAACCATTCAGCTTCTGTAAGCTTAGCTTCCATCAATACCCAGATTAATGGGATCTCTATTTCTATGGGGAACACTGCTTCCATGCCATATACTAGAGAGAAAGGGGTTGCCCCTATTGAAGTACGGACAGGTTTTCGATAACCGTGAAGAGCAAAGGGTAGCATCTCGTGCCAATCTTTGTAGGTTACAACCATCTTCTGAACAATTTTCTTGATGTTCTTATTAGCCGCTTCTACCGCTCCGTTCATCTTGGGTCGGTAGAGAGATGAGTTATGGTGTTCGATCTTGAACTTTGTGCACAACTCTTTCATCATCTTATTATTCAAGTTAGATACATTATTCGTAATGATCTGGCTTGGAACACCATAACGACAGATGATATTATTTTTGATAAATCGGACCACCACTTGTCGGATTACATTGGCGTATGACGCTGCTTTGACCCACTTGGTGAAGTAATCAATGGCTACCAGGATGAACCGATGTCCGTTTGAAGCCTTAGGGTCGATCATGCCAATCATGTCGATTCCCCATATGGAAAAAGGCCATGGGGAAGAGAGAACCTTGAGATGCGTTGACGGTACATAGATTTTGTCTGAGTATATCTGACACTTGTGACACTTCCTCATGTACTTGTAGTAGTTGGATTCCATTGTCAACCAATAGTACCTTGCTCTTAGAATTTTTCTCGCCATTGTGTGTCTGTTGGCATGAGTGCCAAAGGATCCTTCGTGAATTTCTTTTATCAACATGTCTGCTTCTGGTCTGTCTACGCATCGGAGCAAGACCATGTCGAAATTTCTCTTATAGAGTGTGTCACCGCTCAGGAAGAAGCTGCCTGCTAGTCTTCTGAGGGTTTTTCCGTCCTTCCTTAGTGCCCCAGGTGGGTACTCCTGTTTCTGAAGGAAGCACTTGATATCATGATACCAAGGTTTGTCGTCTATGACTGCTTCATTCGTGAAGATATAAGCGGGCCGTTCAAGGCACATTATGTCGATCTTAGGTAGGTCATTCCATTGACCTACACTAATCATGGAAGAAAGGATGGCTAAGGCATCAGCCATGTGATTCTCATCACGAGGGATATGATGAAACTCAATTCTGTTGAAGAAAGGTAACAACCTTCTAGCATAATCTTTGTAAGGAATCAATCCTTATTGGTATGTGTTCCAATCTCCTTTGATTGGATTGATAACCAGGGTTGAGTCGCCATATACATCCAAGTTCTTAATCCTCAAATCAATCGCTTCTTCGAGACCCATGATACAAGCTTCGTATTCGGCCTCGTTGTTTGTGCACTTGAATGTAAGTCTGGCAGTGAAAGGAATGTGGGTACCATGAGGGGTAACAATGATTGTCCCAATTTCGTTTCCATAATGATTGACAGCTCCGTCAAAGATAAGTCCTCATTGGGAACCTGGTTCTAGCCCTTCACTGGGTAGCGGTTCATTGCAATCTTTCATTTTTAAGTACATGACATCTTCGTCTGGGAAGTCAAACCCAATTTATTCCTGATCGTCAATCGGTTGATGAGCCAAAAGATCGGCTAAAATACTTCCTTTAACGGCTTTCTAAGCGTGGTACTCGGTGTCATATTCTGATAACAACATCTGCCAATGGGCGATTCTTCCCGTGAGAGCAGGCTTTTCAAATACATACTTGATTGGATCCATTTCGGAGACCAACCAAGTAGTGTGATGAATAATGTACTGACGGAGACGTTTGGCTGCCCAACCCAAAGCGCAGCAAGTTATCTCAAGCATCGTGTATCGAGTCTCACAGTCGGTGAACTTCTTGCTCCAATAGTAGATGGCAGACTCTTTCCTTTTGGTTTCATCTTGTTGGCCAAGTACACAACCCATGGAGTCCTCTAGGACTGTGAGGTAGATGATCAGTGGTCTTCCTTCCATTGGAGGTGATAGAATCGGTGGGTTCAACAGATATTCCTTGATACTGTCGAAGGCGGTTTGGCAATCTTCTGTCCAAACGCAATCCTAGTTCTTTTTGAGTAATTTGAAAATCGGCGCACATGTCGCGATCATGAGGAATATGAATCTGGATATGTAGTTCAAACGTCCCAAGAATCCTCTGACTTGTTTTTCAGTTTTCGGAGAAGGCATTTCTTGAATGGCCTTGACCTTGTCAGGATCAACCTCAATTTCTTTCTGGCTGACGATGAACCCTAAAAGTTTCCCTGAACGGACACCGAAGGTGCATTTGTTTGGATTCAAGTGAAGTTTGTACTTTCTCAACCGCTCGAATAGTTTTGACAGGTGGGTCACATGCTCCTCTTCTGTTTTTGATTTAGCAATCATGTCATCGACATATACCTCGATTTCCTTATGTATCATGTCATGAAAGAGAGTAGTCATGGCCCTTTGATAGGTGGCCCCGATGTTCTTCAAACCGAACGACATTACCTTGTAACAAAAGGTACCCCATGGGGTAATGAACGAAGTTTTCTCCATGTCTTTCGGCGGCATTTTGATTTTATTATAGCCCGAGAATCCATCCATGAAGGAGAAAACTTTGAACTTTGTTGTACTGTCTACCAGCATGTCAATGTGTGGTAAAGGAAAGTCATCCTTTGGACTAGCCTTGTTTAGATCTCTGTAATCGACACACATTCTGACTTTTCCGTCCTTTTTCCGAACTGGCACGATGTTGGCTAACCATTGAGGATATTCTGATGTGGCGAGGAAGCCCGTGTCAATCTATTTCTGTACCACCTCTTTGATTTTGATGGCCATGTCCAGGTGAGTCTGTCTCAACCTCTGTTTTACTGGAGGACATTCTGATTTCAACGGTAAGTGATGTTCTACGATGCTGGTATCTAACCCTGGCATGTCCTGATAGGACCAAGCAAATACATCAGGAAACTCTTTGAAAAGCTTCGTTAAACTCTCTTTGGCATTTGGACTGAGCAGTGCCCCAATCCTAATTTCTTTTCTCTCTTTTTCTGAACCCACGTTGATCGTTTCCAACGGCTCTTTGTGAGGTTCAATGGACCTTTCCTCCTGTTTGAGTAGTTGGGAGATCTCCTCTGGAATTTCGTCGTCAACTTCTTCTTCAGCCCCAAATACCGGGAATTCAAAGTTGGGAGAAGGCATCGGATCATATGTTTCAATGGGGTTTAAAACAAGTAATCTGCATGATGATTTGTGTTTAGAAGAGATAGAGAGAATGCAAAAGTGTGTGAAGTGTATTTTAGTTTTTGAAACTGCTTGTTTATTTTATTGTTTTTTAGGATTACCATTTTCTAAAAAAACAAAAAGAGAAAAAAGCAATTAATGCGGAAATTACAGAACGACGTTATTTTATTTATGAACAGGTCGATTCTTGAAACTACAGCCCTATAAAACAAAACTTTGTCGCTTCGGGCAAAGCGAAGAGGAAAATTTACAGAAAGCAAGCCCTATCAAAACATCTGTTTCACCTGGGCAGGGTGAAAGGTTAAAGATGGCAATTACTTTGACTTATGAACAATCTTCGGAACATCGACAACAACCCATTGGTGGAGAACTCCTCGGTGAATCACAAAGTCTGGTACTTTCCTTGATTTGTCTTCAGAAATAACGCTGATTTCTGGTGGATCAGGATCGTTGGAATCTGTCTCCCAGGCAGAGTTTTCGTAGGAGGATTCCTCTGTTGTATTTTGCACAGTATTTGTGCCTTCAGGTAAATCTCCCCATCCAGTTGGCTGGATGTCTTCGAGCCTGATACGAGAGCTTTCGGGGGCGGTGTACTTGACCATATAGTCGTATTTTCCACTTGGTTGTCCCAAAGTGTCCCACACTTCTTTGGAACTGGAGGAGTCATCTCTCTCGATGACGTTGACCTCAAGGAAAGCATAATTGATGAATTCTAGTCCAACAAGCTTTGCCAATTCATCGTCGTACTGGATATTTTCTGAATGACCTGAGTGTTGATCCCATGACATGATGGGGACGCATGTTTTCTGTTCAATGAAGCTCATCTGATTTTCATTGTTCGGCTGATTTTCTTGCCCCAAGTCTCCTAGGTACGGTTGCCAGATAGGCAGGCCATCCATTGGGCCATAATAGTCGTGGTCAGAGTTGTCCTTCATCAGAGTGTCCTCCTCTAATGAGTTTGGTGGAGCACGACATCCTTCCGGATCACAATCTCCGTATATCATTTTGACGTCTGATCTGGGTATAAATCTCGGACTCTGTGCGGGATAGGAAAATGGCGTAGGCACCTCTTCCTGAGACATATAACCGTCCTCGTTGAGATAGGACTTCTATTCCGCATCCGTATCAGAGGGATCCCCCTCGTTGATAGTATGGACTGTTTGAGGCACTGGGTGAAGGAAGCCTCCACTGTGGAAGAAGTCCTGAATGGGATGAAGACTTTCATCGTTAACAGCTGTCTGGTGCAGGTTGTAGAAAAACCAAGACCCTTCTTTGTCTTGTTATCGGTAGGAATGACAAGCTGTCCCCATCCTTTTGTATTGTTATTTTTTACCACTTCGAGAGCATCTCTGTATGAGGAAATCGAGGTACCTTTCTCTGATTGATTCTCATTGCTCACCGAAAGTGCTTGGAACTGAGTCCCAACAACCTCCTCATGTTCTACATAAGTAGATAATGACAAGTTACTCACGAGCAAGGCTTGCTCTCCACAGACCGTGACGAGTTGATCGTTCTTGACGAACTTCAGTTTCTGGTGCAGTGTTGAAGTGACTGCCCTAACCTGGTGTATCCAAGGTCTTCCTAATAAACAGCTGTATGCTGCCCAGACGCCCATGACCTAGAAAGTGACTAGGAAAGTGTGACGACCGATAGTTATGGGAAGGTCAAATTCGCTGATAACTGCTTTCCGAGATCCGTCAAATGCTTTGACGACACCTCACTGCCCCTCATCGGGGATCCTTTGAATGATAGTCTCATTAAAGTGGACTTTGGCATAACGTTGATGGCCGATCCTGTGTTTATCAGTACGCTGGCTAAAGCATCGTCCTGGCAGTTAACTGTGATATTGAGCGCCATGTTGTGACTTTTACCCCCCTCTGGCAAATCCGCATCACTGAATCCTAAGTTGTTGCAGGAAGTGGTGTTAGAGATGATGCTATCGAACTGTCGTATTGACACATCTTGTTCCATAAAGGCCTGCTCTAAGACTTTCTGTAGAGCCTCTCTGTGGGCTTCGGAACTGAGTAAAAGTGATAGCACTGAAATCTTTGAAGAAGTTTGTAACAGTTGATCAACAATGTTGTATTCACTACTTTGGATGAGCTTCAGCATCTCATCATTGTTTTTCGAAAGGTCGGGATTACTGGATTGACCGACTGGTGGATTAGGAGCTTCTGTCGAAAGTTCCTTTTCTTTGTTAGGTTCTCCAACTCCTCGGTTGAAGATTCGTCCGCTCCGTGTTACTCGACTGATGTCTGTAATATTCACGATGGAGGGTAATGGAATTTCCCTTCCATTTTCAATTATCGTTGCACCGTATTTGTAAGGGATCGCCTTAGCTGATTCATACGGTAATGGTCCCGGTAGATAGTAACTACAGGAGCCTTCTGATTTTTCTGACTGTCGTAAGTGACTTCAATCAGTTCCTGGCTAAGAACTTTTGATTCGTCCAGTAGAGGGATGATGGCACAAACATCCTCGTTCCTCTCAGGGTCAGAGATTACAACCACGTCTCTGATCTGATCAGCGAAGTAGTCCGGCGTCCAGTCAACGGACCCCGAAGCTTAGTTTGGGTGAATCTCCTCGCGACCCAACTGATCTTGGAGAGCTGCTCACACGAGGTAGCATCCTTGGTTATTTTTCGAACAGACTCTACAGCGTTCATAGTTGTGTGGTGGCACCTGGCCACGCTCGCTTTGAATGCAGTGCAACCTTACCAGGTTTGTTTCCATAGATCGGACATCCTGACTTTGATTCCGAGTAGGGTTTCCATTAAGCACACTGATTTATTGCGTGTCTTCATCTAGATAGATTGGAAGCCACCAGTGGTTTAACAAGTGTTGTAAAGTTCTCTGAACGAGAGCGCACCCTTGGTTACTCTCACAACATCCTTTACAGTTCTGATAATTATGCGAAGTGAGAAAACCGAACTGGACCTGCCTGGCATGTAACTCCACTAAGCTTGTATTCATCAGACGAATATCAAAGATTTGAATCATGTTGATCTGATAAGGATTTATATCATGATAGTCCTGGATCCATCCAAGATCCATCTGACGCTGGAGGGCCTCTTGTACAAAAGAGCATCCCTATTTTTTTACCGAGCAAGTCAGACAGGAATTATAATCGTGTCGCGGAAGATTATGATACTGGCTTTGCCTTGAGTGCATTTCCACCAAGTTGACATTCATTGCACGGATGTCGTGGTTCTGAATGATGTTGGAATTTGTATAGGTCATGTTGACTCCTCGAACTCGATGCTCTTGGATCCATCCGAGATCCAATTGTTCCTGTAGAGCTGCTTGCACCACAGAACATCCTTGATTGTTCTTAGAGCAGATATCACACTGGTGATAATTATGAGGTGGCACATGGCCATACCCGCTCTGTCTACAATGTATCTTGACCAATTTGGCCCTTAATAAGAGTACATCGTGAATTTGATAGGTGTTATTAGACTCTCCTTCTATCAAATTGACTGCAGCTTTCTCATGTTGATGCAGCAGGTTCATGAGAACATTTGGATTCGTATCTTTGAAAGATAAGACCCCGCTCCTAACAAGCTTTTGTACGTCGGATTTGAAACTGAGACAGTTCTCTATGTTATGCCCTGGTCCTCCTTGATGGTAAGGACAAATATAATCCATTTTGAACCAAAAAGGCGGATTTTCCGATACTGTAAGAGGAGACCTGGTTTGGACATGCCCCTTGACTAATAGTAACGGAAGCAATTCTGCGTACAACATGGGTATAGGGTCGAACCCTGATGGTCGCGTTGTACGGTTGTTGTTGTACTGAGGACGAGCCTGCTGAAGAGAGTGTTGTGTCCTTTGCTGAAATTGTTGTTGATTCGGTTGGCTCTGCGCAACTTGAGGTTGATACGTAGGAACAGGCATGGGATTGATAGTAGAAGTTACGGCTGCTACTGGTTGATATCGTCGCCTTTGCTTTCCGAGAGAGATATTCCCAATATCTTGCTCTTTTTTCTTAGGGAGAGCACTACCGTATCATTTTGTACTACTTGATGATCCAGCGTCTTTTACTAAATGTCCTTCCCGGACTGTTTCCTCAAGACGAACCCCCATGCCCACCATCTCGGTGAAGTCACTGGACGCACTGGCGACCATTCTGTCGTAGTAAAATGAGCTTAAGGTCTTTAAGAAGATCTTTGTCATCTCTTTTTCCTCAAGAGGTGGACAACAGTGTGTACCACGGGTGATGGTATAGTCATCATGGCCGAGACTCTCGGTGTCTCCCGAAGTTTGTAACCTTCAGGAGTTACTGTCATGCCCCTGGCATCTTCGCTTTCCCGAAGTTTGTAACCTTCAGGCCCAGCGGCTCCTGCTGCGGTTCCCAGATCCTCATTGATCGGCGAAACATATCCTTCCGGGATATAATTGAGTGGCATGCCCCAAGGACGATCTTTCGGCATTTTGTACCTAGGATCGGACTTTTCCACTATGGGCGTCGATGTGATCTCTGAGATCACTGTTCTTTGTTGTTGCATTTGAGCTTCTGCTAGAGCTTGCATGTTGTTATGAAGCTTTCTCAGATCTTCTTTCAAAGTATCGATCTCTTCTCTCAACTCTCTGTTCTCTTCCTCGAGATCATCCATCTTTTTCTGACGATTGGCCCGAGTATTGTACTAATGAGACAGTTTGACTCTAGAATCGAGACGCAAACGTGAGATTCGTAGGGAAGAAGAATGCGTTTATGAGAATGATGAATGCGATGATTATTAATTATTTTTGTTTATTCAAAGTAAACTTCGACAATTAGATTACAAATATCAAACAGTGGGGAAACCCCATTTTATTGAATTCAAAGGATTGCGGAAATGGAAATACAGTAGATTACAAAGTGCTGAAAAAGGAAACCTAAACTAATGGATCCTGAGTCCTCTTTAAGGAGAGCTCGGGTGATGGTTTTGGTGCTTTCCTTTTCTTTGACCGGGGCTCTTGGGCCATTGTCGGGTTGTCATTCCTTTGCCAAGTGAAAAGAGCAAGCAAATTCCTTTGGTCATCCTGATTCTCTACAGCATGTTGCTCTAAAATCTCAATCAGAGCATCTTTTTCTCTTAACAGTTGTTGTATTTTCTTACACTCCACATTGAGAATATGGTACTTGTCCCTCCAAGACCTCTTCTCCTGCTGAACTTTGCTGAGAGTAACCTGAAGCTTTTCCGTCTCAGACATAAAATAAAGGGCAGAGTCCCTTAATGGAAGAACTTCCTGACGAGGGTAAGGCATCCTCAGCTTGAGAGCTCTAGTTTGTACCCAGTGGAGATAAGGCTCCCCTGAGACACAGTCTGGTTTTCCTAGAGACTCTCATCCTTTCTTGTGAATGTGTTTTCAAGCGTGCACTATTTCAGCCTTTAGTGCCCTGTCATTTTCTCCTTCCTTGAAGAAAAGACCTTCCAGATGAGCATTCCGCGGAACATGCCTCATCGGGTATCCAAATTGACGATGAACTAACACCGGATGGTAGTTGATTCCTCCCTTAGTTCCTATAAAGGGTACATTTAGGAAATTTCCACAACGGTCAATGATTCTGATCCCGTCGTAGATTCAATTGTACCAATCGATGTCAGAGTTGGTAAGAGACATGATTCTTTGCGACCAACGTAAAGTATTCTTTTGATCCCAAAATACAGCAGACTTGGGCAAATGGGAAGTGAACCATTTGTATAGCAGGGGTACACAGCACGTGATCATTCCTCCGCTGTATAAATTCCTTAAGTGTATCGAATGATACACATCTGTGAGTAAGGCCGGTACGGGGTTTCCAATCAGGAAAATCTTAATGGCGTTGATATCTACGAAGTTATCGATGTTGGGAAACAAAAATAACCCGTAGGTGAGCAAAACCAAGAGGCTCTCGAAAGCGGCCACGTTCCCTATACTAGCGAAGTACAGGGCTTTCTTTGTCAAGAACTGGGCTGGCAAACCTTGTATGCCACCCTTAGTGGTCGTGTGAGTCCTGACTTCTAACTCGTCCAAATAAATTTCTCTTGCAATGGTTTGATCCTTTGGAATTTCTTCTAGTCCAGAAAATGGAGCTTGATCAGTAATGTGTAAATCAGTCAGGTGAGAGTACTCCTCCAACGTTGGTGCAAGCTAATAATCCGAGAATGTGAAACAGTGATAGACCGGGTCGTAGAACTGGATTAACGTGGACAGGATTCCTTAAATTACGTGGACCTTTAACAAGGACAACAATCCTCCATACTTGGCTCTGAAAGCCTCGTGGTTGGTGATCATTCTCGCCAAACCTCTCAAATCCTCTAACTTTGGAACCTTGAAGGTGTAATTATGAGTTTTCCTTCTACCGAAATCCATTAGCGCAAACTTCTTTCTCTGACATTTGCAATCATTGTCTCAGTTTAATTTGAAAAGAGAGAGACTAGAAGAGAAGATTTTCTTTGTTTTAATGTTTTTTAAATGAATGCATGAATGCAGCACACAAAAACATAGAAAAAACATGGGGTCAAAGGGTCGGTGTCATGAAGTCAAGGCTCTACCCCCCCTAGTCCAAAGGTTTATACTGGTGATTTTTTGTACCTGTCCGCAAAATCATTGACCCCTCTGGGATAACAACAGCAAGCGGATCGCCAAAGAGTTGATGTATCCTAGAGTGATCTCAGATGAGGGTAGTATCGGGTGACAACTATTTCCGATAGCTTTCGCACTACAGAATGGCTTAAGTCTGCTAAAAACCTCAGCTTCTTAGATAACCTAGTCGACCACACTACTTTCAACAACCGAAGTCGTATAGGCAATGTGTCTGTAAAGGGAGTCTCCACTGAATTTTATGGTCGATTGGGGGCTCTTAACTGGAATTCACTTCCAGTAAGATTACCCGCATTGCCATCACTTATCTTAGGTGTATACTAAATCTTTCCACATACGGCATCACACGCATTCCCATTAGCAGAAAAATAAACACAGATATCAATTAGGAAAAGCGGTATATATATTTTTCTTAATCATCCTAGACCTCTAGTCATATGATCCTATACAGACAATGACTCCCCAGCAGAGCTGTCATTTCTGTGACACGAAATTAGGGTTTTCTTCCTAAGAAATGGGAAGAGAACAAGATCTCAATGATGATTCTCCCCAGTAGAGTCGCCATTTTTCTGTTGGAAAATGGGGACGATGCCCCAAAGATTATTCTAAAGACTCCCCAGCGGAGTCGCCATTTTTTTGTAGCACGAGTTTTATGTGTGGTTGCGAAGCACTATCGCTTTAGGGTACTACAACTCGATTCATTTTTTATCCTATTGAAGCTGATGAAGGAAGGGAAATAGATGTCTCCAATTAACCCTGCTTGCATACTGAGTTTAAACAGATGACTGTTGGTTTATAGATACTACAAAGATTGTGGGTCTTTCTTAGGTTATTTTGTTAAAATTGGTGCCTAGGCTATTGGTAGGATGTTTAATACTGAAGCTTTTCGATTGATGTATAAAGGTACGGGATTTTAGATTTTTTATTAGTGTGCTCGCTAAGATTTTTCAATTTTATGCCTACGTATTCCCGTTTAAGGAAACAGGGACATTAGAGCGATCGTAGTTCCTCCTATTCTATGGGAGGAAAAAGGTGTTTTGGTGTCTTGTTCAAAGCCCAAGACGTGATGCTAAAGGTGGTTTGTATCTTGTTCAAAGCCCAAGATGTGAAGCTGAAGGGTCTATTTGTATCTTGTTCAAAGCCCAAGATGTAAAGCTAAAGGGTTTTGAATTTAGAGAGATTTTGTCATCTCTAAATGAGGATCTGTTTGCCACAATTGTTGGGTGTATGGTTATAAAGGAGAATTACTTTAACTGGGATATGTGAATCCAGCAATGCCATAATTTCCTTTATAGGGGATTTTTAACCTGAAGTATAAGACTTTAACTCAATGTAGAGCAATGCTATCTTTCCTTAGGAATTTCTCATGCTAAAAGAGGGACAGTGGCGTGGATGTAAATAATCCAGAGGCTTGTCGCTTACAACAATTAGATGGGGCAAAAGGAGTTGTTGATGTTTGTATGCTATGAACAAGACACAGCTTTGATGCTAAAAGGTTGATTGACTCAAGCGGGGTTTTCTTATACAAAGCCTAAGAGGAGGCTAATGACCCAACAAGAGGGTGCTTTTATGTGTCTCGTACGAAGCACGAGAGAGAGGCTAAAAGGGTTTGACTTAACAAGAAAGTCTTTTATACTCAACAAGAGAGTGTTTTTTGTATCTCGTACGATGCCCGAGGTGGAGGCTAAAAGTGTTTGACTCAACAAGAGAGTCTTTTATACTCAACAAGAGAGTGATTTTGTATCTCGTACGAAGCCCGAGATGGAGGCTAAAAGTGTTTGACTCAACAAGAGAGTCTTTTATACTCAACAAGAGAGTGATTTTGTATCTCGTACGAAGCCCGAGATGGAGGCTAAAAGTGTTTGACTCAACAAGAGAGTCTTTTATACTCAACAAGAGAGTGATTTTGTATCTCGTATGAAGCCCGAGATGGATGCTAAAAGCGGGTTGACTCAACAAGAGAGTCTTTTATACTCACTGTTGCACCCCAAAATTTGCCCTCCTTACTTTAGTACTAACTGGCTTATGTTTCATTGCATTTTGCATTATCATATGTGCATATCATTGGTTCTTAGCATGGGGTCAAGGTGCTTGAGGCAGTTCTTCAGAGGGTCAAGCAAGGGTCCTGGTATTGTCCAAGAGAGCTCAAGTGGATCACTCTCTCCTAACCAGTGCATAAATTAGGGTTTTGAGATTCTTGGGTTTATTGCTCCAATGGCCAAGCTCCTTGGGTTTTTATCATCACCAAATGGCATATCTTATCTTTGTTGGAGAGGATGCACATCATATTCAGAGGAATTTAGATTTGGAGACTGTGTTATTTCCTCCTAGACTGAGGTACCCAGATTAGGGTTTGCTATAAAGTCAGTTTATTTCTGATTTTTTGGGCAAGACTTTATTCCATGGTATTCCTTGGGTCCCTAAGTATCTAGGCATGGGAGGTTGTCCATCAGTTTTATTCAGGAGAGATTCAATTGGCCAATGGATTGGAAATCAGGTGAATCGGGTAAAAGTCAACTGTGAAAGGAGAAGTCAACTGTGGAATTTTGAGGTTCTCTTCAAGGATTTCAAGGTCTCACGTCCTCATATGGTCTTCAAGGGTCAATTTTCATGCCATTTATCAAGAATCAGGAGTTGGTACAAAAGTTACTAAAAATGGAAATGACCTATAATTTGAAAGTTTCCTTTTTGGGCAAGTTCCTGCACTGCATTCAACTGGACATTTCATCATCAAAGATGCTTCAAATGAATTTTTCTCCAACATTAAAGTTTAAGATATTTTTCTCCTCTTTCCAACAAGTACTAGTGGGTCTCCATATCATTTGTGAAGCTCAAGTTATGATCAAAAGAAGGCAAAGTGGTTTTTAGGGTTTCTCATGGTTCCATTTTCACAACTTTGGGCATAATGACCTATAATCAATTCCATTGCTTCATTCCACATTATAATATCAAAGAACATTCCTTGAGGATTATTTTGGGCCCAAGAATTAATAAATTCCATGGTTTATTCTTCACTTATTTTCCATTACTCAGATATAAGTGATCCATCATGAAATAGTTGGATATCTATGCATGGGAGGAGGTGTATCTCACATAATGCAAAATTCCAAATTTGTCCAAAACTCACTAAACAAGGAATTGCCCAAGCCCAACCCATCATCAGTGAAAAACCCTAGTCTATTTAAACTCATTCATGCACTGGCTAGGAGACATTACATGTGACATTTGGAGGAGTGGAGAACTTGAACCCTAAAGCATCTCACATTCATATCTCTCAACCTACAAGGAGTTTTCACAAAATTCTTTCACCATCAGAATCCTTGGGATCTCTAGAACACAAACCAACCATCATTCGCAGCTAATAGCAAGGATCCAGTAGGCGTGATCTCAGGTTGGTGGGTTTTTTGATGATCCTAAAACTCAAATTTTAAACGTGCATAATGTTGTGTGATGTCCATGGATCATGCTGATATAATTTGTTTTGAATATGGATGTGTATGTTGGTTGTTTTATGAATTTAAAGTTTCGAACCCTAACACATTTCTCATCGTTTTTTAATTATGCGTTGATTATTTGCAATTTTTGATGACATATTTGAGATCCTCACATTTTTCTGGTCAAAATAGTATATTCGCACGAAAATTCTGGGCAGGTTTTGAGTTGCAGGTGGCTGTGGGTGGCGGCCGGAGCTAGGGCTCCGGCGACTGGCGGTGGTCTGGCGAGGGAGGAGGCTGGAGGTGGAAGACGAAATCATGACCGTCCATGGTCACGATCCAACTGTCATCATATTGCCATGTGTTTTATTTTTTGTTTTTATTTTAATTGATTATGTGTGTGTCCGCCTATGTTAATTACCATGCACCATATGATCCCAGCCTCACATCTCAATTACTTGTTTAATATTTGACTAAATCTGAAGCGCTGATTTAATCGTGGGGTTGGCATTGTGCCAACAAATTAATGAAGTCACATGCCGTGCACATGGGGGCTCTATGGTACGCTGGGTAATCACGTGTGTGTGTGTGCGTACCATTATTGTGATGTGCCGTGTGATCTGGACCATTAATCATTATTACTATTGTTTTGTGTTGACTGAATGCCACGCGTAGATTTGATCCAATGGTGATGGTAAGTCAGATCAGTTGACCGAGCCCACATGTGTTCTTTTTTTTGTTTTATTTTAATTTTCTGATGGATTTAGTGGTTGGGTCCTGCTATTGGCACCCCCTCCTTAGCCCACTTATTATTTTTTAACGTGATCCAGCTACTGTCTGCACCACCCATGCCATTTTCTTCATTTTTTATTTTATTTAATTCATTACATTTCATTTTTAATTTTTAAAAAATACATAATTGCATTTAAAAAATCCCAGAAAATTCATGCATACTTTTTATCATTTTATAAAATTTTCCAAATTTTATTTTTTATTTTTATTTTATTTTGTATCATCTAAATTAAATATTTGTTTATTTTCTTTTTGCATTACTCATATCATGCATACCTAAATTTGTTTATTTTATTTCTCTGCATCCATGAAACATTTTCAATCCATTCTTCTTGCATTTGTTAGATGACATTCTGAGATGCGTTAAAATATTTTTCTATCATTTTTAAAAGTTTTCCATATTGCATTTTAGTCCTTCCTTTTGCATATTGAACCCTACTTCTCATCTGAGCTTTGCATAATTGTTTGAATGACTAACATCTTGAATTTTTGCAGGAATTTTTGATGTGTTGTTTGTCTCTGGTTGAGCAACTTTGATATTTAATTTGGTGATTTTAGAAGTTGTTTTACTATTTTGTTTAATGGCTCTTTGTGTGAGATTTTCTTGTATGCGTATCCTTGATCTTGTCTGATTATCTGTTTGAAGAGGCACTTGTTCCATTGCTTTGGGGTTGCTTATTTGACTTCTTAATGCATGTTTGGATTATTATCATTATTACATGTCATTGTTTGAGTTTCATTTGCCTTAATGTCACTTATGTCTGTTTGATACTAACCTTTTGTGCAGGGGCTAAGGTAAGTCACTTAAGGGTGTGGATAATTATCCATATTCACCCTTACTCTTTCCTCCTCTCATCTCTTTTCTTTAGGCTTAGGTTGTCGTCAAACATCACTAACCGTAGGTCACCCATGCATGATAACATTAGGACTCTTAGTTTCCCTTTAGAGTTTCCCTTGTGTCTTCTCTCTTCTCATCTCAAAATTTTGTGAAAATACTTAATAAGGATAAATGGTATTGCGCACGAGCCTTAAGCGTGGGGAATGAGAAATGAGGGGCTTCCTCTCATCTTTCTAGAGTGCTTAGCGAGCGTCCTGTCTTGGGTGCAATGCAACTTATAGACTAACTTAAGCCACTTCTGTCCTAAAAAACACAAACAAACTTCAAACCTTTTTTGTCCTTCGGGATCGTCAACCTAAAGGATATTTTCAAAAAGGGCACGTTACCTTTCGTCTGAGTCGTAAACAGGCATCGACCCTAACTGCCGGACGCGAACTTAACGTCGCTCATAAAAAACACAAAAAGAACTTGGTTCGAACTACGTTGACTCTGAATTCCCCATTGCACAAAGGGGGTACGTAGGCCTAGGACGTCGACGTCCTACCGAGTATGTCTTTGTCTCCCTTTCCCCGCCTTAGTACAGTCATAGATGATAGTATAACTCACCCTTAGATTAGACAACAAGCGTGGATCCCATCGAGTACGATGGACGCGTGGGGTGCTAGCACCTTCCCCTCGCGTAACCGACTCCCGAACCCAGGTTATGGTTGTGATGACCATTCCTTTCCCTTTTCCTCAGGTTTATGCGGTGTTCCCTTTCCCTCTCTTGGGATAAATTTACACGGCTGGCGACTCTATTTTTCCGCGCCACTCTCGCGTTTGTACCTGGATGAAAATCCTGGGAGCGATAGCTGGCGACTCTGCTGGGGACTCTGGTTGACCTATGCTGGTCCATCCCTAAGCGAGTCAATCCTAGCGCTTGCTTGTCTTTGTTCTCTTTGGGTGTTTTGTGTTTATTTTGCTTTATTTGTCGTATTTTATTTTTACCGCATTTTCTGCATTGCATTTCATTTTTATTACTGTCATACTGGATATTGCTGTGTTGTGCTGGCTGTTTCTGTTTTGCAGGTTGGGTTGTTCTGAGAGATAAGCCTAATACCCAGGCTTGAGTACACCCTAGGACTAGAGTGGAGAGTAGTGGGACCCACGTGCCCGCTTGGTACATTTGTGTGTTCACGAAATTCACAACCAGACGAGGCTATCTTGGGACGCATTCTAACGTGTGTGTCTTGCGCATGTTGGGATGTTGATCTAGAGAGCTGTTGACTCTGGTGACCGATCATTGAGGACCTTAGTGGAAACATCCCTCTTTAGTGGTGACAGTGGCAGACCACATCCTGTGGCAAACCCATTCGCACCCGAGGGCCCGCTTTGGAACTCGTATAGGATGGCCCCTACCTTTTGAAGAGAATCAGTGGAGGCACTCCTCGATTGGCGATAGTACTGTACCCCGAGGGATGAATGTACTATTGTTTCTCGACCTCAGTGCCAAACCTGAGGACCTTCTGCTTTGGAGAATCAGTTGAGGTCTCCTCGATTGATGATGATGCCAAACCAGAAATGGTGAACGTATCATCATTTCTCGACCTGAGAGCCCGGGATACTGAACATCCTAGTACCCACACGTGAGAGGGGGTGGGCGTTTGCAGGTTTGCAGGTAACCGAAACCTTCAACCTACCCTGTTTTTCTGGATTTCTCATCAATGTCTAATTATTTGGGTTCCTGGTTATTTCAGTGGTTCAGAATTCTGGTTTTCTGGGTCGTGGTTCTCGTTCAGTTAACAGCCCAGCACATCCAGCAGTGTTGCCTTGACCCCATGTTTGCATGAGCATATCATTTTCTTGCATTTTGACATGTTTGACATTTTTCAGGGCTTGCATCTTACTCTTGATTCCGGTTTTATGAGGTTACCTTGGTATGGATGTCCAGAGAAAGAAGAATGTTGCCTATTCTTTCCCAGATCCGACCTTGACATTGATTCACAAGCTGATTAATATGGCTGGTCCTGGAGTTCGTACAGAGTTCAGTGGAGGGTATGGGAGACTTCTGAAGTTTGTCTATAATATCTCCAAGTATGAGAAGGATGTCATTCACACACTTCTTCAGTTTTACGATCCGTCTTTGCGTTGCTTCACTTTCCCCGATTACATCTTGGCCCCAACGTTGGAGGAGTTCTCATTTATTTTAGGAATCCCCATCAGGCATGATATAGTTTTCTTTTCTGAAGAACACCCCGGGGTAAAAGAAATGGATGTTGCTCTTCATATTAGTGAATCCGTTCTGAACAGTAATATTGAGGAAAAACAAGGAGCTATGGGTTTCTTATTGAAGTTCTTGTTTGACCAAGCTTGCATACATGTTAAAGAGAAGAATTGGACTGCTTTCCAAGCTATTCTGGCTATGTGTATCGATGGGATTGTTCTGTTTCCCAATGTTCCTGATCTGGTGGATATGCATGCTGTCAGAATCTTCATCTCAAAGAATCCTATACCTACCTTGCTAGGTGATGTGTATCACTCAGTTCACTACAAGAATGATAATAGGCGTGGAAAAACTGTGAGTTGATGTGCACCGCTCTTAGCTACTTGGTTTCTGAGTCATCTCCCTGAATCTGGCGCTTTCGTTGATACGAGAGATTCTCTGAAGTGGTCAAAGAGGGTAATGGGATTGACTGTTGACAACATTGTTTGGTTCAATCATGACTTGCTAGGAATGGAGATTATTTGCAAATGCGGAGAATTCCCTAATGTACCCTTGATAGGGAGGAAAGGTGGAATTAACTATAATCCTTCCCTAGTTATCAGGCAGTTTGGTTATCCTTTGAAAGGTCCACCTGAAGAGCAAGATGTCAGAGAGTCCTTATTCTTCAATGGTATTGAGGATCAAGGGTTGATAAGGAAGATTGTGAATGCTTGGAAACAGGTGACCAAGAAGGGTAAAATCCCATTCGGGAAATGTAACAACCGGGCTTTCCCTTCCTATAAAGAGTGGATTAAGAAAAGAGCAGAAGAGGAGCTTCTTTCCTTCCCGGTGGAACCTCCTTTGTATCCTGTGATGATCGAGCCTCCTACCACAGTTGAGTTGGAGAAGTATAACAAGTTATGGGCTGAAAAGGAAAGTCTGCGGGAAGAAAATAGTGAGCTAAAAAGAGAGATTTATCAGTGGAAACATGAGCGGGGTGAAGTTGTTCATACCGGCAAGTTGAAGACAGAGCTTTTTGCTAAGGCGAAAAAAGAGCTAGCTGACATGGTCGCATCCAGACAAAGGATGAAACAAGCTTTGGATGGTATCAGTAAGGTTCTCGAGTCCAAGGAGGACGAATTGGACAAGGCTTTGTTGAAAATTCACAGGTTCAATGATCACCGAGAAACTGAAATGGCTGAGAATAAGAGAAAAGAAGATGATTACCTGGCTCAGATTGATCAACTGAAGTCGCAGCTCAAGAAGAAAGACGCTGAGATCTTGTCAGGGGTATTCAAGAGACAAGCAGTCGAGGGTCGACTTAATGAAGCCATAGCCTCCATAGAGGAATTGAAGATCCAAGCTGAAGTGAAGAGATCTAGACATGAGGGACCTAGCATGGATGGTGTTTCTGGAGAAGACGCTTGGGAGTTACATTGCAGATACTTGGATGGGATCATGCACAGGAGAGACCTTCTCATTCAAGAACTAATTCAGAGACCAAAGCATCCCGACACCAGAAAGTTGTTCAAGGAAATTCAAGATTGGTGCAGAAAGCATAATGGATGGGGGCGTTGACACTTGTAAACTTTGATGATATGCCATAGTCTTCTATTCTCTTTTATTGTATTTGGATCACCACCAGGCTTGTTGGTTGGGACCCATGATTTTTATATTCAGACTTGTTATCTTGGAGTTATGATTGTTGACATTTGGCTTTTCTCTGGTTTTCTTAATATATGAGCAGAAGTTCCATTATATCTTGTTGTTAAACTGGAATCAAGGGGTGGATCGCCCTATGAATTTTCAAACATGTCCATTTGCATTTGTATACTCATAATCATTTTGCATAATCATTTTGCATGACAGGTGTTTATCTCCGGTGTTCTTATCTTGTTCCCATCTCAGGATTGCAGATCAGCACATTCACCGGTATCCTACCAGACAAAATCAGAAGAGGCTCATGGATCAGGTACATAATGAGATCATTGAGATGCGGACTCGCATGAACCAATTCATGGAATTAATGCAAGGTGTTGCTCAGGGCCAAGAGCAGTTGAGGACTCTCGTTCAGCCACTGATTGCGAGGATTGATGAAGATGGTGTCCTTCATGGAGGAATTTAGACTGGTGTTACTGGTAATAATGTTCAGAATGGCCCTCCGGGCGGAGGTATTCCTGTTACTGGTGTTGTGATCCCTCCGGGCGGAGGAGAAAGTATTGTGGTTCCCACTGCTGGGGGAGGTGGTATTGGTGCTGGCGCAGTTCATGGCCATCAGTATGATGATGTTCAGGATGATGCATTTTCTTTGCCAGGTGGGGATGTTGGTCCCCAGATTGACCATGATCAGAGGATCCAGTTGATTGAGGAACATCAAAGGGGTGTTGTGAATCAGGATTCTGTGGTAATGGATCTGGAGGATTTGGGGCTGGTTCCAGGTGTTGTTATTCCGCACAAGTTTTAGACTCCCACTTTCGAGAAGTATAATGGTATGACTTGTCCGAGGACCCATGTGAGGGCATACGCAAGCAAAATGGTTGCGCATGCGAAGAATGAAAAGCTGATGATGCATTGCTTCCAGGATAGCCTATCTGGGGCATCCCTGGAGTAGTACATGCAACTAGAGAGGAAGGATGTGCGTAGCTGGAGAGATCTGGCAGGGGCATTTATTAGACACTATCAGTATAATACTGACATGGCTCCTAACAGAACACAGTTGTAGAATTTGTCACAGAAGAACAACGAGAGTTTCAAGGAGTATGCCCAGAGGTGGCGTGAACTGGCAACAAGGGTTCAGCCTCCCATGTTAGAGCGTGAAATGATAACTATGTTTATGGCCACCTTGCAGGGTTATTACTATGAAAAGCTGGTACCATGTATGACTGGAAAGTTTGCTGACTTGATCTTAGTGGGGGAGATGGTGGAAAGCAGAATTAAGGCGGGAAAAATATCAGGCAGTGATGGGTCCTCATCTGGAGGAAATAAGAAGCCTTATGCTAGTGGTTATAAGAAGAAGGAGGGAGATACAAACTCTGTGTCATCATATCGTGGTAGAGATGGACCTCGTCAGAACTACAATCAGCAGGTGGCTTCGGTAACCATCCCGGCAGTACCTCAGTAGCCAGCAGTGTCTCAACAACAAAATCAGGCTCCTTACCGATCGCAGCCTCAGAATAGGCGGGATAGGCATTTTGACACTCCACCTATGTCCTACTCTCAATTATTCCAGCACTTGTTGAAACTGCAGTTAATTCAGACGAGAACATTGGCTCCACCTATTGGTAATCCACCTCCTGGCTATGACGCCAACGTCCACTGTGAGTTTCATTCTGGGGCACCCGAACATCATACTGAGAACTGTAAAGCTTTTAAGCATAAGGTTCAAGATTTGGTGGATTCCAAAGCCATCAATTTCTCCAATGACGTTCCAAATGTAAATCAGAACCCGGTGCCAAATCACGGTGGGCCGAAGGTCAATGCTATTATTAAAGACCGTGAAGACTTGAGTTTGAGTTCAGATGTGAACGAAGTCCAAACTCCCTTGGGTGTGGTGAAGGAAATACTGTTGAAGGGAGGGGTATTTCCCGGTTGTGACGAAGGTTGTGTAGGATGTGTGTTGCAGCCAGGCAGTTGTGAGTTACTGAAGGCTGGTATTCAGAGAATGATCAACGAAGGGGTATTACAGTTTGACAGAGGTTACAAGCAGAGTATTGTTACTGACAGAGAGATTGATGTTACCACGATAACAATTCCATTCAAGACGATAACTATATCAGCACCGGCGAGACCAGCGCCGGTCACTATCACTGTTCCTGGACCAGTCCCGTATGAGAGTACCAAGGCCATCCCATGGAACTATGGGGCCGAGGTGTTTGTTAATGGTAAGAAGCAGGAATTGGAGGACACATCAGCTGTGAATACAGGGGTTGGAAATCTTGTTGAAGCAGGGGCTATCACTAGGAGTGGTAGAGTCTTTATTCCGTCCGAGAATCAAGCTGGCAGTTCAAGACAAGACAAAGGTAAACAGGTGATGGATGAGTCCGTACAGAGGCAGGAAGCTAATAATTCTACGACAAAGCCAGGTGGGGATACTTTCTCAGAAGATGTAGAAGAGTTTACGAGGTTGATCAGAAAAAGTGATTACAAGATTGTTGACCAACTTCACCAAACTCCATCGAAGATTTCCATTCTATCCTTACTGTTGTGCTCTGAGGCACACCGAAATGCATCGCTGAAGGTTCTGAATATGGCTTATGTACCACAGGAAATATATGTCAACCAATTAGAAGGGGTTGTGGCTCATGTGAATACTGGTAATGGTTTGGGTTTCACCGATTTAGATCTGACTCCGGTTGGGAGGAATCACAACAATGCTCTACATATTTCAGTGGAATGTCGTGGCTCCTTAATGTCGCATGTGTTAGTTGATACTGGGTCATCTTTGAATGTGCTACCGAAGAAGGCTTTGATGAAACTGGATACTTGTGGGTTGATTTGTACACCAAGTGACTTGGTGGTACGTGCTTTTGATGGCTCCAAGAGGTCAGTTTTTGGAGAGTTAGTTCTGCCAATCAAGGTGGGTCCTGAGGTTTTCAACACCACCTTTTATATAATGGATATTCAGCCTGCCTATAGTTGTTTGTTGGGTCGCCCTTGGATCCATGGTGCTGGGACAGTAACTTCTACGCTGCATCAGAAATTGAAGTATATGGTGGATGGCCACGTTGTGACTGTTTGTTGTGAAGAAGATATTATGGTGAGTCACATATCGACCTTCAAGTATGTAGAGGTAGATGGTGAAGTACAGGAGACTTTGTGCCAAGCCTTTGAAGCTGTGAAAATTCCCGAGGAACCTCCAAAGGCAGTCAGTCAGCCTGAGGTGGTTGCCCAACCTGAAGTTGTCAGATAACCAGAAGTTCCAATGTCCTCTTTCAAAGAGGCGCGCACTATAGTTGAAGCTGGTGGTTCTCAGAAGTGGGGCAGTGTCATTGATGTTCAAAGGAAGCAAGATACTCATGGACTGGGTTACAAGCCACCTAGGCGTTCTGAAGAGCCTCCCAAGTTCTATGGTCCAGTCCATTTCACCAGTGCCGGTGTTTTCTTCGACAGAGTCAATGCTATTGAGGATGAAGGAGATAGTGATTGTGACATGGATGAATGGATTCGTCCCTGTACCCCTGGTCAGAGCTTAGGAAACTGGTCCTCCGAGAAAGTCATCCAAGTGACGCGCCTGGAGTAATTTACTTTTGTTTTCTGTTATGTTGAGTCCTACGTTCTGCCCAAGACGTGGTGACATTTATTTGTAGGGCTTGGACGTTTTATTTGCTATTTTTATCATCAATAGAGGACATTTTTTCATTCAAATATTTTGATCCCTGTCTTTCTGTTTTTTACTTTTTGCATTAACCCACATCAAAATGGCAATGTGTTTTCTTATTTGTTGCACTCATAATAAACATAAAACATCCATCATGCAGGTTCCTTTGTTTAGATTCCACCCATGACTTAGCTATGGCTCGATATGACTTCGACAATCCCATCTATCAAGTCGAAGAAGAGACTGACGAAGACTGTGACTTACCAGAAGAATTAGCCAGGCTACTGAAACAAGAGGAAAGGGTCATTCTACCTCATCAAGAGGAAGTTGAGACCGTCAATCTGGGAACCGAGGATGTTAAACGAGAAGTAAAAGTTGGGGCTGCCCTGGAAGACACTGTTAAGGGAAGATTGATTGAGTTACTTCGAGAGTATGTGGATATCTTCGCCTGGTCTTACCAAGACATGCCTGGGCTTGACACCGACATTGTTTCACACCGGCTGCCGCTTAAAGAGGGTTGTACTCCAGTCAAGCAGAAATTAAGAAGGACGAAACCAGATATGGCCGTCAAGATTAAGGAAGAGGTTCAGAAGCAGTTAGACGCCGGATTTCTTGCTGTGACAAATTATCCTCTGTGGGTTGCTAATATCGTACTTGTACCTAAGAAGGATGGAAAGGTCAGGATGTGTGTTGATTACCGAGATTTGAATAGGGCGAGCCCGAAGGATGATTTCCCGCTCCCCCACATTGACGTGTTAGTGGACAATACTGCTCAATATTCTGTATTTTCTTTCATGGATGGCTTCTCTGGGTATAACCAAATCAAAATGGCCCCAGAGGACATGGAGAAAACTATGTTCATAACACCGTGGGGAACATTTTGCTACAAGGTAATGCCCTTTGGATTGAAGAATGCTGGGGCAACCTATCAGCGGGCGATGGTGACTCTCTTTCATGATATGATTCACAAGGAGATTGAAGTCTATGTTGATGACATGATTGCGAAGTCACAGACAGAGGAAGAACACTTGGTAAACCTCCAGAAGTTGTTTGAAAGGTTGAGGAAGTTCAGATTGAGGTTGAATCCGAACAAGTGCACTTTCGGCGTGAGGTCTGGTAAATTGCTGGGATTCATTGTTAGTGAAAGCGGTATCAAGGTTGATCCTGCAAAAATAAGAGCCATACAGGAGATGCCTGAGCCAAGGACAGAGAAAGAGGTTCGTGGTTTCTTGGGAAGGTTGAATTACATTGCCAGGTTCATCTCTCATCTGACAGCCATGTGTGAACCGATCTTCAAGTTATTAAGAAAGGATCAAGAGGTCAGATGGAATGAAAATTGTCGAGAGGCATTTGAAAGGATAAAGACGTATTTGCAGGAACCTCCAGTCCTTATGCCACCAGTGTCTGGGAGACCATTGATTATGTACCTTACGGTTCTTGAGAATTCAATGGGTTGTGTGCTCGGTCAACACGACGAGACAGGTAGGAAAGAGCACGCCATTTACTACCTGAGTAAGAAGTTCACTGATTGCGAATCAAGATACTCTATGTTGGAAAAGACATGTTGTGCACTCGCTTAGGCAGCCAAGCGCCTAAGGCAGTATATGTTAAATCATACAACCTTGTTGATTTCAAAGATGGATCCGATTAAGTACGTGTTTGAGAAGCAGGCACTTTATGGAAGGATAACCCGTTGGCAGATGGTTCTGACAGAGTATGATATTCAGTATATTTCTCAGAAGGCCGTTAAGGGAAGTGTTCTGTCAGAATATCTTGCTGAACAGCCGGTCGAGGATTATCAGCCTATGAAGTTTGAGTTTCCAGACGAGCATGTTATGTTTCTGAAAATGAAGGATTGTGAAGAGCCTCTGCCTGACGAAGGACCTGAGATTGGATCACAGTGGAAGATGATTTTTGATGGGGCTGTCAACTCATATGGTAATGGAATTGGGGCAATCATTACGACCCCGAAGGGTTCTCATATACCTTTCACTGCCCGGTTAGCATTCGTGTGTACCATCAACGAGGTAGAGTATGAAGCATGCATCATGGGGTTAAAGGAGGCAATTGATTTGAGAATTAAGAACCTCGATGTCTATGGTGATTCCGCGTTGGTGGTTAATCATATTACAGGAGAGTGGGAGACTCGTCAGGAAAATTTGGTACCTAATAACAACTATGCCAGAAGGTTGTTACCGTTCTTTGACAGAGTGGATTTTCATCATGTGCCCCGAGCTGAGAATCAGATGGCTGATGCGTTGGCGACATTGGCATCCATGTATAAGGTGAACCGTTGGAATGAAACCCCGTCGATTAGAATCATGCGTTTGGATAGACCGGCTTTTGTGTTTGCAATTGAAGATGTGTCTGATGGCAAGCCGTGGTATCATGATATTAAGGTTTTTCTGAAGAGACAAAAGTATCCAGAGGGTGCCTCCACCAAGGATAAGAAGACTCTAAGAAGGTTGGCAGGAAACTTCTTTCTGAACAAGGACGATGTGTTATATAAGAGGAACGTCGATATGGTCTTGCTACGTTGTATTGATGAACACGAGGCAGGTCTGTTGATGGGGGAAGTTCACGAGGGTTCTTTCGGCACTCATTCCAGTGGACACACCATGGCTAGAAAGTTGTTGAGAGCAGGATATTATTGGATGACTATGGAGTCTGATTGTTTCAAGTACGCTCGGAAGTGCCATAAATGCCAGATTTATGCAGATAAGATGCATGTACCGCCTACGCCTCTAAATGTGTTATCATCTCCTTGGCCTTTTGCAATGTGGGGCATAGATATGATTGGAAAGATTGAGCCCACCGCTTCCAATGGGCATCATTTCATTTTGGTTGCCATTGACTATTTCACAAAGTGGGTGGAGGCAGCCTCGTACGCCAACGTCACCAAGCAAGTGGTAGCCCGGTTTATAAAGAAGGACATCATCTGTCGTTATGAGGTCCCGGAGAGAATCATCACTGATAATGGCTCGAATTTGAACAATAAGATGATGAAGGAACTATTTCAGAGTTTCAAGATCGAGCATCATAATTCCTCTCCATATCGTCCGAAGATGAATGGGGTTGTTGAGGCGGCAAATAAGAATATCAAGAAGATTGTACATAAGATGGTGGTAACATATAAAGACTGGCATGAGATGTTACCTTATGCCCTACATGGTTATTGTACTTCGGTGTGTACGTCAACTGGGGCAACCCCTTTCTCATTGGTGTATGGTACGGAAGCAGTTTTACCCTTAGAGGTCGAGATTCCGTCTTTGAGAATTCTGGCAGATGTGAAGCTTGATGAAGCTGAATGGGTACGCTCCAGGTTGGATCAGTTGAACCTTATTGAAGAAAATAGATTGGCAGCCATCGCACATGGTCGGTTGTATCGGAGCAGGATAAAGCACGCCTTTGACCAGAAAGTGCGTCCTCGGAGTTTTCAGATAGGTGAATTGGTTTTGAAAAGGATCCTTCCTCCTCAGACAGATCACAGGGGCAAATGGACTCCAAACTACGAAGGGCCATATGTAGTGAGAAAGGTTTTCTCTGGTGGAGCCCTATTACTTTCAACTATGGATGGCGAGGATTTTACGTCCCCTGTGAACGCAGACGTAGTCAAAAAATACTTCGCATAAAAGAGACCCGCTGGACATAAAAAGAAAGTCCAGGCAAAAAAGGGCATCCCGGCGAACCATGAAAAAGGAAAAAGGTTCGGGGAAAAGTTAGGGATGAAGTGTAAAGAGATGTGTAAACCCGCCAAGTTGAAAACCTGAAAAGGCAACTTTGGCAAAAATGGGTATCCCGATGGATTGAAAACCCGAAAAGGGCGATCCAGGCAAAAGTTAGGGATTTGTAAGCGAAAGGCTATGGTCTGCGTCCGATCTGTGAAGCACTCTCAATATCTGGAAATTCTGAAAGAAAGGAATCAGTACAGTTAGTCTCTTCAAAGGTCAAGACATTTATGGATAAGCAAGACATATGGGTCATAGCTGAGTCGAATCATGGTGGATATCTGTTCCCACATTGCCGACATTTGTACTTTCCTTTTATTTTTGCGCAATTACCTCTTTTTAGGAATTGCTTCCTATTGTAAATGCCTATTTACAGGCCACTTTTCTCAATAAAATATTCATTTCACTCAAAGAGCTTTCCGTTGTTTGTTTTACTTTTACTGTTGTGTTTGCAAAAAACGTCCGATATTTTTGATAAACATTGCATATAAAACTTCGAGCTTTGCGGAGCATAACGAAAAGCAGTAGAAATTACTTAGGCGTTAATGGTGTTGTGGCATATTCTATTTTATTGTTATTTGACTTGCAGGGCAACGACATTGTACTCCCCAACATTGAGATTGCTCCTTCCCCAGCAGGTCAAAATTTCCTTAGCAGAGCAGACTTTCCCCAGCAGGAGACGTGGGAAGTATTTTCTCCAGATCAAGGCATTATTTCCCCACAGAATCAGGGTGTTCACCTTCCCCATCCAGTCAGGAAGCGTGCTTTCACCGACGATGTCAGGTTCTAGTCCCCAGCAAGAAGGGATTAAAGTCATTCTCCCCATTAGCAGGCTAAGTTCAGCGGTATCCCCAAGCAGGATAGTATCATGGACTGTTCTCCCCAGCAGGTTCTGAGCCAATTGGATATTAGCAATCTTTAGTAACAGACTTCCGGTTCCGTTATTGGCATTCATTCTCAACTCCCCCAGCAGAGGAGAAATCTCAGGTTTCAGATGGTACCTTCAGTGAAAGACAGGTGGGGTCCCTGGTAGTTCTTTCGGGATTTCATCCCCGGCAGAAGTTGTTGATCCGAAGAGTCGATCAGTATGACCCTTCTCAATAGAGTTCCTGGATTCAGAGGATAATTTATTTTTGTCATCCCCAGCTGCATTGGTCTTTTCTCTCCAGCATTTATTTTGCTGGAGAAACCCCTTTTGCATATCATAAGCACTTGCATTGCATCCTCAAACGCGTAGCATTTCCACTTCGTGTGGAGCATTACGCCACTATTCAAACATTTGCATTTGAATCATAAGCCAGGTTTGATACTTTTCTTGCCAGTTCTCTTTTTTAGCAGAGATGGCATAACTCAGGAGATCTTGGAGGGATGGGTTCCTTATATTTGTGCTCCCCGGCAAAGTCTTTTATTTAGACTTCTCCTTCCCCAACGGAGTCATCTTGACTGTGGATTTTGAGTCGGTTGGGAGTTCGCCTTTGTTTGGCCCTTCTGTGAAATCCCGTTCTCACCTGGTAGTCAATTTTTGCTTGACATAGTTTGCTGGCCAATTTCCCTTTATCAGCAGGGATGGCATTTATTTTGCTAGTTCTCTTTATCAGCAGAGATAGCAATCTTTCAGATATGTTCTTCGTCAGTTCCCTTTATCAGCAGGGATGACATTTATATGGCTAGTTCTCTTTATCAGCAGAGATGGCAATCTTTTGGAGATTTTCTTCGTCAGCTCCCTTTATCAGCAGGAATGACATTTATGTTGCTAGTTCTCTTTATTAGCAGAGATGGCAATCTTTTGGAGATTTTCTTCGTCAACTCCCTTTATCAGCAGGGATGACATTTATTCTGCTAGCAGGGATAGCAATCTTTTGACGATTTATTTCGCTAGTTCCTTTTATCAGCAGGGATGACATTCATTCTGCTAGTTCTCTTTATCAGCAGAGATAGCAATTCTTTGAACACTTTTTCGTCAGTTCCCTTTATCAGCAGGGATGGCATTTGTGCTGCTAGTTCTCTTTATCAGCAGAGATAGCAATCTCTTGAAGGTTTATTTCGTCAATTCCCTTTATCAGCAGGGATGGCTTTTGTTTTGCTAGTTCTCTTTATCAGCGGAGATAGCAATCTTTGGGATATTTTCTTCCGGCAGTTCCCTTTATCAGCAGGGATGGCTTTTGTTTTGCTAGTTCTCTTTATCAGCTGAGATAGCAATCTTTGGGATATTTTCTTCCGACAGTTCCCTTTATCAGCAGGGATGGCTTTTGTTTTGCTAGTTCTCTTTATCAGCAGAGATAGCAATCTTTGGGATATTTTCTTCCGGCAGTTCCCTTTATCAGCAGGGATGGCTTTTGTTTTGCTAGTTCTCTTTATCAGCAGAGATAGCAATCTTTGGGATATTTTCTTCCGTCAGTTCCCTTTATCAGCAGGGATGGCTTTTGTTTTGCTAGTTCTCTTTATCAGCAGAGATAGCAATCTTTGGGATATTTTCTTCCGGCAGTTCCCTTTATCAGCAGGGATGGCTTTTGTTTTGCTAGTTCTCTTTATCAGCAGAGATAGCAATCTTTAGGATATTTTCTTCCGGCAGTTCCCTTTATCAGCAGGGATGGCTTTTGTTTTGCTCGTTCTCTTTATCAGCAGAGATAGCAATCTTTGGGATATTTTCTTCCGGCAGTTCCCTTTATCAGCAGGGATGGCTTTTGTTTTGCTAGTTCTCTTTATCAGCAGAGATAACAATCTTTGGGATATTTTTTTCCGTCAGTTCCCTTTATCAGCAGGGATGGCTTTTGTTTCGCTAGTTCTCTTTATCAGCGGAGATAGTAAGCTTTTGAATATTTTCTTTCGTCAGTTCCCTTTATCAGCAGGGATGGCAGTTTGTTTTGCTAGTTCTCTTTATCAGCAGAGATAGTAATCTTTTGAAGATTCTTTTCGTCAGTTCCCTTTATCAGCAGGGATGGCATATTTCGAGATCCCTTTGTCAGTTCTCTTTATCAGCAGAGATGACGTAACTTGGGAGAGTTTGTTTCACTTTATACCCAGCATAGCTAGCACTCGTCTGCGTTGCGACAGTACAACATTTGTGGCTAGTTCTCCAGCGGAGGATTGCAAATTTCCGGGTTCTTTGGTATTCAATCTCCGTGTATCCCGATTGTCTAAAATCCGTCGCTATCATGCCCTCAGGACCAAGTCGATTGAATAGGGGCAGCTGTTGCACCCCAAAATTTGCCCTCCTTACTTTAGTACAAACTGGCTTATGTTTCATTGCATTTTGCATTATCATATGTGCATATCATTGGTTCTTAGCATGGGGTCAAGGTGCTTGAGGCAGTTCTTCAGAGGGTCAAGCAAGGGTCCTGGTATTGTCCAAGATAGCTCAAGTGGATCACTCTCTCCTAACCAGTGCATAAATTAGGGTTTTGAGATTCTTGGGTTTATTGCTCCAATGGGCAAGCTCCTTGGGTTTTTATCATCACCAAATGGCATATCTTATCTTTGTTGGAGATGATACACATCATATTCAGAGGAATTTGGATTTGGAGACTGTGTTATTTCCTCCTAGACTGAGGGTACCCAGATTAGGGTTTGCTATAAAGTCAGTTTATTTCTGATTTTTTGGGCAAGACTTGATTCCATGGTATTCCTTGGGTCCCTAAGTATCTAGGGATGGGAGGTTGTCCATCAGTTTAATTCAGGAGAGATTCAATTGGCCAATGGATTGGAAATCAGGTGAATCGGGTAAAAGTCAACAGTGAAAGGAGAAGTCAACTGTGGAATTTTGAGGTTCTCTTCAAGGATTTCAAGGTCTCACGTCCTCATATGGTCTTCAAGGGTCAATTTTCATGCCATTTATCAAGAATTAGGAGTTGGTACAAAAGTTACTAAAAATGGAAATGACATATAATTTGAAAGTTTCCTTTTTGGGCAAGTTCCTGCACTGCATTCAACTAGACTTTTCATCATCAAAGAAGCTTCAAATGAATTTTTCTCCAACATGAAAGTTGAATATCTTTTTCTCCTCTTTCCAACAAGTACTAGTGGGTCTCCATATCATTTGTGAAGCTCAAGTTATGATCAAAAGAAGGCAAAGTGGTTTTTAGGGTTTCTCATGGTTCCATTTTCACAACTTTGGGCATAATGACCTATAATCAATTCCATTGCTTCATGCCACATTATAATATCAAAGAACATTCCTTGAGGATTATTTTGGGCCCAAGAATTAAAAAATTCCATGATTTATTCTTCACTTATTTTCCATTACTCAAAATTGCCAAAATGTTGAAAACTCATTAACCAATACATCTCAAGGCCCAATTCCAATTTGGGTGTGATTAGCAATTCAGATATAAGTGGTCCATCATGAAATAGTTGGATATCTATGCATGGGAGGAGGTGTATCTCACATAATGCAAAATTCCAAATTTGTCCAAAACTCACTAAACAAGGAATTGCCCAAGCCCAAACCATCATCAGTGAAAAACCCTAGTCTATTTAAACTCATTCATGCACTGGCTAGGAGACATTACACGTGACATTTGGAGGAGTGGAGAACTTGAACCCTAAAGCATCTCACATTCATATCTCTCAACCTACAAGGAGTTTTCACAAAATTCTTTCACCATCAGAATCCTTGGGATCTCTAGAACACAAACCAACCATCATTCGCAGCTAATAGCAAGGATCCAGTAGGCGTGATCTCAGGTTGGTGGGTTTTTTGATGATCCTAAAACTCAAATTTTAAACGTGCATAATGTTGTGTGATGTCCATGGATCATGCTGATATAATTTGTTTTGAATATGGATGTGTATGTTGGTTGTTTTATGAATTTAAAGTTTCAAACCCTAACACATTTCTCATTGTTTTTTTATTATGCGTTGATTATTTGTAATTTTTGATGACATATTTGAGATCCTCACATTTTTCTGGTCAAAATAGTATATTCGCACGAAAATTCTGGGCAGGTTTTGAGTTGCAGGTGGCTGTGGATGGCGGCCGGAGCTAGGGCTCCGGCGACTGGCGGTGGTCCGGCGAGGGAGGAGGCTGGAGGTGGAAGACGAAATCATGACCGTCCATGGTCACGATCCAACGGTCATCATATTGCCATGTGTTTTATTTTTTGTTTTTATTTTAATTGATTATGTGTGCGTCCGCCTATGCTAATTACCATGCACCATATGATCCCAGCCTCACATCTTAATTACTTGTTTAATATTTGACTAAATCTGAAGCGCTGATTTAATCGTGGGGTTGGCATTGTGCCAACAAATTAATGAAGTCACATGTCGTGCACATGGGGGCTCTATGGTATGCTGGGTAATCACGTGTGTGTGTGTGCGTACCATTATTGTGATGTGCCGTGTGATCTGGACCATTAATCATTATTACTATTATTTTGTGTTGACTGAATGCCACGCATAGATTTGATCCAATGGTGATGGTAAGTCAGATCAGTTGACCGAGCCCACATGTGTTCTTTTTTTTGTTTTATTTTTATTTTCTGATGGATTTAGTGGTTGGGCCCTGCTATTGGCACCCCCTCCTTAGCCCACTTATTATTTTTTAACGTGATCCAGCTGCTGTCTGCACCCCTCATGCCATTTTCTTCATTTTTTATTTTATTTCATTCATTACATTTCATTTTTAATTTTTAAAAAATACATAATTGCATTTAAAAAATCCCAGAAAAATTCATGCATACTTTTTATCATTTTATAAAATTTTCCAAATTTTATTTTTTATTTTTATTTTATTTTGTATCATCTAAATTAAATATTTGTTTATTTTCTTTTTGCATTACTCATATCATGCATACCTAAATTTGTTTATTTTATTTCTCTGCATCCATGAAACATTTTCAATCCATTCTTCTTGCATTTGTTAGATGACATTCTGAGATACGTTAAAATATCTTTCTATCATTTTTAAAAGTTTTCCATATTGCATTTTAGTCCTTCCTTTTGCATATTGAACCCTACTTCTCATTTGAGCTTTGCATAATTGTTTGAATGACTAACATCTTGAATTTTTGCAGGAATTTTTGATGTATTGTTTGTCTCTGGTTGAGAATCTTTGATATTTAATTTGGTGATTTTAGAAGTTGTTTTACTATTTTGTTTAATGGCTCTTTGTGTGAGATTTTCTGGTATGCGTATCCTTGATCTTGTCTGATTATCTGTTTGAAGAGGCACTTGTGCCATTGCTTTGGGGTTGCTTATTTGACTTCTTAATGCATGTTTGGATTGTTATCATTATTACATGTCATTGTTTGAGTTTCATTTGCCTTAATGTCACTTATGTCTGTTTGATACTAACCTTTTGTGCAGGGGCTAAGGTAAGTCACTTAAGGGTGTGGATAATCATCCATATTCACCCTTACTCTTTCCTCCTCTCATCTCTTTTCTTTAGACTTAGGTTGTCGTCAAACCTCACTAACCGTAGGTCACCCATGCATGATAACATTAGGACTCTTAGTTTCCCTTTAGAGTTTCCCTTGTGTCTTCTCTCTTCTCATCTCAAAATTTCTTGAAAATACTTAATAAGGATAAATGGTATTGCGCACGAGCCTTAAGCGTGGGGAATGAGAAATGAGGGGCTTCCTCTCATATTTCTAGAGTGCTTAGCGAGCGTCCTGTCTTGGGACGATGCGTTAAGTATTCGCCCCTGTGCCCTAGACTTTGGTGCAATGCAACTTATAGACTAACTTAAGCCCCTTCTGTCCTAAAAAACACAAACAAACTTCAAACCTTTTTTGTCCTTCGGGATTGTCAACCTAAAGGCTATTTTCAAAAAGGGCACGTTACCTTCCGTCTGAGTCACAAACAGGCATCGACCCTAACTGTCGGACGCGAACTTAACGTCGCTCATAAAAAACACAAAAAGAACTTGGTCCGAACTACGTTGACTCTGAATTCCCCATTGCACAAAGGGGGTACGTAGGCCTAGGACGTCGACGTCCTACCGAGTCTGTCTTTGTCTCCCCTTCCCCGCCTTAGTACAGCCATAGATGATAGTATAACTCACCCTTAGATTAGACAACAAGCGTGGATCCCATCGAGTACGATGGACGCGTGGGGTGCTAGCACCTTCCCCTCACGTAACCGACTCCCGAACCCAGGTTATGGTTGTGATGACCATTCCTTTCCCTCTTCCTCAGGTTTATGCGGTGTTCCCTTTCCCTCTCTTGGGATAAATTTACACGGCTGGCGACTCTATTTTTCCGCGCCACTCTCGCGTTTGTACCTGGATGAAAATCCTGGGAGCGACACTCACCAAGAGAGTGAAAAGGTTAGCTCCGCTGGGGAGAATCATTGTACCAAGCTCAAGAGGAGGCTATTGTATCTGTTTCAGTTTAGTGACAGGACCAATATATTGGATAAAGAGAAAATCAGTTCTTATATGGGTAATGTTGTGCTTTAGGGATTGATCAGAGGATCAAGGTTATTTCCTGTTCTTTAAGGAAATGGGAAATCCAAAGGGTATTGAGACTGTCCAAGTCTACCGGTGTTTGTGAGAAATCGATTCTCAGATAGTGAATGATCTTTGTATGATGTCCAAGAGAAGGCTGGTTTGTTAAGGGATGAAGGTCAACCCATTAACTTGTTTAACCCTTGACTCAGAAAGACAGCTCTAGCAAATTGATGACTAGGTTCTGTTCCTATACCTGTAGAGGTCTCTGGGTCTTTGTACTAAGCCCAAGAGAAGGCATGAGAGCTTTTAAGAAGCCGAAGGGTCCTTGTACAATGCCCAAGAGGAGGCGGGGATGCTTTTAAGAAGCCTGTGGGTCCCCAAACCCTGAGAAGTTCAAGACATGCCATTCACCGAGAATAGATCAAGCCAGGAAAGTCCGAGAATTTGGAAGAAACTCAAGAGATGCCATTCACGGAGAAAAGATCATCTCTGGGGAGTAGAGTCTCTTTGACAATTTCTAAGGGTGACAGTCTGAGAAAGGGTTCACTGAGAATGCTGCTTTTCACATCTCCATATTGTTTAACCCCAAGAAGAGGGAAGATTGTGTCCGGTAATCCTATGGGGATCTAGTTTTGTTTGTATTTAAGAGTGACCAATAGGGCTTTACCTAGTGCTAGACGTAGTTGCCGGGGAAAACTCTAAATAACTATACTAGTATTACATAGTTAATATTTGACGAGTATATAAGAGTTTGTCAAAGATGACTTACAGTGAACAGCGCCACAATTCAGTTATATATATATATATATGAAAGCGGATAAAGAAAGCGGGTAAACACTTACTCGGTTGTAGAGCTTCCATGTTGTTTGGTTAGTTGTTCAACAAAGAAAGCTTTGATGACAATATTATATTCAAAATCAAAGGAGAAAGTGCTTTGAAAAGGTTGTTGGGGCTTACAGCTCAAGGAGAGGCCCAAGGTTTTATCAGTGATTGCACTGTTGTTTTGAAATTGTACAGGGACTTATACAAGTGACTGAGGCCCAAAAAGGTTTTCTGTACAAAGGGATGGGTCTTACACACTCTCAAGAGGCCCAAAGGTGTTTAAAGAAAAGGAATGGGGCTTATAACATGAGGGTAGGCCCAGATGATTTGTTTTTGAACTGGCGATCGTGCCGAGATTTTCTTTTTACGCAGAGGGACTTATACAATATCTGAGGCCCAAAAAGGTTTTGGTTAAAAGGGGATTGGGTTTTACACTCTATTATAGGCCCAAATCATTTATTTTTGTACAAGTGGTGGGGCTTACAGCTCAAGGAGAGGCCCAAAAAGGTTTTTTTTTTTAAACTGGCGACGATCGCGCCGAACTTTTGAAATACAACGGGACTTATACAATATTTGAGGCCCAAAATGTTTTTCTACAAAGGGTTGGGTCTTAGACTCTACCAAGAGGCCCAAAAGTGTTTGAAAAAGTTTGATGAGGGTTAAATTAATCAAAAACCCTAATTTGTTTCCAAAATGTATTTTAATTGAATAAAAATTCAATTAAAATGATCAAAGTTGTTAAACATGTGGAAAACAAATTGTGATCTTGGATTAATGTTTCAAAAATCAGGTTTTGATCCACAAAATGATTCGAAATCACTAAAATTTGAAAAATCAAGAAAGAGAAAATATTTTAAATGTCAAAAAACAATTAAAATATTAATTCTTTACAAAAATATCAAGTATATGAAATAAATAATATTTTTGGGATTTTTTTGGAAAATAAAATATTTTAACATTTTTGTGAATTATTAAAAAAAAGAATCAACTCAAAATCATTAAAACTCAGAGAGAAATTAATTTTTGAATCAATTAAATAAAATCACAAAATTCAAATATTCAAAAAAAGGGCGCCAAGAACAAGGGCAAGAACACGCGCCACCCTCTGTTTCTGCAGATTTGCGTTTTCTATCCAATCTCACTGAATACTTGATTATATCATGCAATCTACATATCAATTTACTCGTTTTAACCTCACGATCATGTCTATGGTCTTTAATTTCATTTATTTTAAACATGGAATAAGAAATCAAAGAGAAACCTCAAGAACCCTAAAATTTGGATGAAGGTTCAGAAATTCCATACACGATTCAAACAATGCAATTGCTTGAGGGAAAATACTCCATGCATGATTATGAACATATGGCCAAATTATTGTGCAACAAAAAATGCATGGATCATAGAGTTAGAAGAGCTCATGCTTACCTCTTGGAGCTGGTGATCGTGTTTTGTGTTAGAGGTGTTACAGCTTGGTTCCAAGGATATGGACAGCTTCGCTAGGTGCTATGGAGTGTGTCTGGATGCTTGGAGTGGATTGAATTGAGTTGGAACTTGATTTGGGACCTCAACTGCAAATCTGTCAAAGGCTTGAGCAGTTGGCTAGTGATTTTGTGATTTTGGTGTTCCATATGTTATGTGAGTGTTTGGATCACCTCTATATGATGTTTATGAGGTGTGTGTGTGTGTGTGTGTGTGTGTGTGTGTGTGTGTGTGTGTGTGTGTGTGTGTGTGTGTGTGATTGGTTTGGTTGGAATAGCTCTCAAACTCAAAACCCGATAGTGACTTGCTTTGGAAGGAAATTTTGGAGTGAAAGAAGAGATTTTGAGGAAAGCATCTGTTTGATGGCTTTGGTGTACTCAAACTGATCACAAATGAGCTCTATTTATAGTAGAGCAAGTTTGTTTTGCAAGGAATAGTGAATGGCAACTGCTGTATAGGTTTGGCCAATGTTGAGCAATGAGAATCCAAGTCTCCTCTAGCCATTGACTAGAGGTTAGGGCACAGGCTGCAGGTTCCCTTAGTCTTGGATAAATCTTGACTGAATTCAGTTGGAAATGGGTCAGTCCATGCCACCTTGGTGTATGCATTGAATGCTCCAATCCAAAATTGGAGTCTTGTCCCTCCTTGGCATGCTACTTTTGGTTCCAAAGACTTGGGAGGCTTGGGATCAGAGTTGGTTCCTCCTTGGTGGATAGAGTTGCTTGCCCTTTGCAAAATTTTAGAAAATTGAGCAAAACTCCAAAATCTGCCTTGCCATGACAGTTTGCAGCAAGGCATATTGGCATTGTCATATCTCATGGCTCAAGTGGAATTTGATGAAGTTCTTGGCCATTTTGGATAGCCCTTATATGATACAACAACTGTTTGATCATAGTTGATTTTGATACTTTTTGGATCCAAGTGAAAAATCCCCCAACATTTAGAAAAAAGTGAAGGCAGATTCTGACTTAGTGAAAATTTCACTAAGTGCTGGAAAAAGTGGCATTTCATGTTTTCAGCCATTTTGATCATTCCATAACTCAAAATCCATGATGAATTGGAATGAGGTGTAGTTGAAGCTTTTGTATAGGGCCATGAGGGCTACAAATCCAGCTTTGGATGGGGAAAAATGGCCTTGTGGTTTAGGAGCTATGATCCTCCAAAGTTGGTACCCTAGCCACTTTGTTTCATAACTTAAAAAAATTTCTAAGTTTTTATGGTTACCCCTTTAACAAGTTATCCCACTTTTCTTGATTTTTCTTTATGAATGTTGATTCAAATCACACATTAACATCATTTTAGGGTTAAAGAACCATAATTGTGAAAAATCTTTAAAAGTCAAAGTTGACTTTTGTGCACAGTTGACTTTTGTGCACAGTTGACTTTTTTTACGTTGAATTCCAAACTGTGCGATCCTCTATGAAATCAAGTCCTTGACATAAATCAAACTTGATGGATTGATTTCATAGGTGTTATAGGGTGTATTGAATCATGTCCTAGGGTTTGGGAGCATGTCTTGGTCAAAAGTCAAAGGTACAGTTGACTTTTCTCGCGAAACCGTAATTATGGTTCAGATGAAATTGAAACTTGTTGCTCAAGCTTCTTGGATCAATCCATTGTTGTAAATGGATCAATGTGGTTTATTAGAGACCCTCAAATCCTCTCTTGAGTTATTGGCTCATGATTTGTCCCCAAAGTGAACTTAGGGGTGAATTAGGTCAAGAAACCCTAATTCCTGATTTTTTTTATAAATGCATCCCCTGATGCTAAATTGACTTGATGATTGGGTTCATGAGGTTCCATGGAGCATATTAGGTTATGCTTGGAAACATTGGCTCATGACCAGAGGAAAATTTCCATCTAGAGGCCCTGGTCGACCAAAACCCTAATTTGGTGACACTGGCGATCTTGAGGCTTGATCCACCTAGAAGGGAGCAGCCTTGTGCTTAATCCTTGAAGTGGGAGTCCTCTTGATCCTTTGTGAATGTTTGAGAGGTTAGACAAGTTGAAGATCATGTCATTCCTTAGTTGATCCTTTGTCTAAAAACTCTGAGAGGGCCTGAAACCCTAAATTTGATTGTAGTGGATGATCACCCATCTTTGGGGAGACTGATAAGGCATGAAGGTTCCTCCATATTGTGATGATGATTTGCACAATGATGGGAAATCTTAGTGGTCAAAATTTGGAGTATGACAGCATCCCATAGAAATAAAGAAAGAAGAAGAAGATGAAGATGAAGAAGAAGAAGAATAAGAAGAAGAAGACGAGGGAATTCAGAAAACAGAAAATAGAGAGATACGAAGAGAAAAAAAAGGTGTACCTGAAGGTTTAAAGCCGCCAACATGCTCGGCAGAATCCTGGAAATCCTAGGTTTTGGCGTGTTGCACCCCAAAATTTGTTCTACATTTTTCTAACCTAACTGGCTTATGTTCGCACTCATTTGCATCTTCATTAGGTTATAACCCATATTCATTCATTTGCATTGAGCTCCTAAGGCGTGGGATCAAGGTATTATGTGCAAGATCAGGACTCTCTATTGTTGTGAGGTTCTCATCCTCAGTCAGGGTTAAATTCTCATCAAGTGTATCTTCTTCAAGTTTTCTCAAGAGTATCAGGTCACTTCTTCATCATTGGGAGCCTAAAGCAAGTGGTTCAGGTTCTTATATTTTGTGTGAATTGGTTGATATTAATCAATTGAAGATGGTAGTTAGGGTTCATGGCGAAGGCATCTTGACATGAGATCCATTTGTGGATTTATATTGTGGTCAGGGCAGTGATATTCTCCCAGTTGCTTATGGTTCATTGCTTGTAATACAAGTTAATTATGGTTGATATTGAAGTTGATTGGAGTTGGGAATTCATTAAGTATTTGAGTTTTGATCTGGATGTGAATTTTGATTGATCAAGGTTTAAGCATGTGAAGTTTGAAAATGAGATCCATGTGGATTACTTGGAATTCAAGATACAAGTCCATTAAACCATATCCAAATCTCTATCCATATCCATTTCCATGTCTTTATCCATATCACTTTCTTTAAACCAAGTTCCATTGTTCGCATGCAAAAGCATATCCATTAACTCATTTTCATGTCCCATTCAAGTTCAAATCCAATTCATTTTCCTAAATCCATTTTTGAATCCATACCTATTTCCATTTTAGATATCCATTCCAATTTTTTAAAACCCATTTTTACAACCATTTTATTCCACATTTTGTTAAAACCATAATCCATTTTTTCAATCCACTTTAAAACCATTTTTTCATATCCATTTTTCCAATCCACATTAAAACCATGTTTGGATATCCATTTTCTCAATCCATGTCCACTTCTAAAGGTTAATATCCGCTTTTACCATTTCTTGACATCTATTCACAAACCATAACCATAACTTTAATCAAACCCCTTTCAAGATCCTTTTTTAAATTCATTAAAACCATTTTCCTCAAAGAAGGGTTACATGACAGGAAAAAGGCATTCATTTATGGGATGATAATGCATCCAGGGGATTCCTTGATAGCATCGGTTTGTCAGAGAGGGAGTTGCCGTTGAATTTTGCTGTCATATAAAATGGACAGACATCCTTTTTTATAAAATTTTCTCCAAGTTCACGGACGGTCATGTTCAACAGAGAGAAAAATTTTTGTAGCTTCTGGAGCCATATATTTTGAAGGACATGCTTGGATCTCTACCTCCTGAGATTATGCAAGAACTAGTAGAGTATTATAGCACTAAAGGGTGGTTACAGCGGGTTAAGCAATGTATGCTTCACATGGATATTTCATCCTTGGATTTTAATCAGGTTGTAAGATTATGCCAGGAGCATGGACTATATAGTGCTTTGGTGTATCTCTTTAATAAAGGATTAGATGATTTTAGAGCACCTCTTGAGGAGCTCTTTGCAGTTCTACAAAATAGCCAGAAGGAAAACGCTAAGACACTTGGGTATAGAATGTTGGTTTATGTTAAGTACGGTTTTATAGGTCTTGCCTTTCCTCTAGGCCGTGGAACTATTCCTCCCACGCGGTTGCCATCTCAGAAAAGAACTTGTAGAGTTTTGCTAGAGGATTCCAGTGCTATAAGATCACGGACTGCTTCATATTCCGTGTCAAAACAGCCTTACCTGAATCTATATCTTCTCTTATATTTAGACATCGAAGCTACATTAGATGTCCTCTTATGTGCTCTCATGGAAAATTCAAACTCATCTTCACTGGATTCAGCTGATAAACCCATTGAAGAAGAAAATAAGGAAAAATTCACAAACTGATAACTGAAAAGATATAACAGCAAAACTTGTTGTCATAACGGAAAAAAAAAAAGCCTATATCAGATTCTAACATAATCTTTTTACCTCTAACAAGTATAACAGAAATTACCCCAATTTCCTGACTGAACTCTAACAAACCTTCCCAGCAAGAATCACTAGCCAAATCCTAACTGATAACACCTAACAGTTTCACTAAACTACTAACCTAACACCTAACAGAAAACTGATCCAATTTTCTCTAACAGAATTCCTAACTTCTCTAACAGAATCTGCTGAACAAACTCGGGATCCTCATTCTTCAACCGGTCTTTTCCTCCTAACACTGCCTCCATCTTCAATCTTCACTAAAAAATTCTGAAACTCCTTTCACCACCACCTGCATCAATTCTTCACAATTCCCTGCAAAGAATCCACCATAATCAATTTCAATAATCGTCATCATTATCATATCTTCAGAATCACCTTCAACCTCCAAAATCGATAATCCGCAGAACAATTCAAGATTGCAACAACCTTTAATACCTTCAACATCTGCAAATCAATTTCAATCTCTAAACTAAGCGTCTTATCCTTCACTCGCCATCGTATCACCTTCAATTTGCGACTGAGAAATCCAACTCCATCAATTAATTCTTTTAACCTCCTGCAATCACAGTTCCAAAGGAAATCACGAGTCAGCAAGAAAAATCACAATAGCGAAGTTGTAACGCAGCTATACTTCAGAACTGAGTGGAGGAAAGAGACGAAGCAATCACAGAAACTTGGATACCTTTGTAACACCCGAATTCCCATCACGAATAAATAATACATAAATAAATCAGAGTAAATAAAAATTTTATTCTTAGACAGAAACAAGGATGCCACATTTAAAGAAAGCCAACCCAATCCCTGCTCATAAATTTGATACATAACACAAAATGGAATAAACCTAAAAGGGAAACTGTTTCCAACAAAAGGAAAGTTCAATTATGAAATAAAGCGGAAAGATCCATAACCGACTTGTTTTACAAAATAAATTATTTTATAACATCAAAATATTCATACAAAGGTAATACAAAATAGATCCAACAAATGTATACATATATAACAAAAGCGTTCCCCGACTCCCGTGTTACGTATCAGAGCAGACTGACTGACAAACGGATGGAGAACTAATCTTCACAAAAGCCTCCAAGACTACTAATCTGCAATTGCCTCATAGAGCAACAAACCACAGCAGAAGGGTGAGAAACACAATTATGATATAGTTGCATACAATTATGTAATAACACAAACTACACATGTAAAACATTCTCACCACAACTTACACCATAATTCAAATGCAAAACAACACAATTCATATCTCCTACATCCATCACAAAGGCATATCAATCATTCTCAATATATTTATCACTAATATATATATATATATATATATATATATATATATATATATATATATATATATATATATCAACTCATCAATTCCATTCACAAATCCCAGACATAATCAATCCATTCATGACTTATGCAAATGCTCAGAGACCGACACAACGACTCTATACAATGCAATGCAATGCAATGTTGTACCGTTCCATCCATCATTCTCATCATTAATTCACTCAGGAAATATTGGAATCATCGCTTGTTACTTAGTGTAACTCCCCGTCGGGCAAACGATGTTCCCCATCGCTTTAGGTCCTCTCGGTATAAGGCTCACAATGTTTATGGATCGCTTTAGGTCCTCTTTGTATAAGGCTCACGATCCGATCGCTTTAGGTCCTCTTTGTATAAGGCTCACGATCGTCTATAACGTCGCTTTAGGTCCTCTTTGTATAAGGCTCATGACCGTTATAGCAGATTCCCTTTGGAATCGTTTCGTCGCTCACACCCACTAGGGCACACGACATCACAAGATGCATATCATGATGCTTGGCATACAATGAATCATGACAATCCAAAGCACACATATATACAACCATGTGAACCATCTCAACATCAATAATCATGCATTGCAATCAAACCCAAAATAATGCATTTCATCATAATCCACAAACCACAACAATTAGCATTTACTTGCCCTAAGGCCACAAACCATCATCACAACATTCACGTCACATACATTCACATCACATAACAGCACACAAGCTATACGTTATATATCAAAAGCATACCACATGATAACACATCAATCGCACACAATTATGACGATAAAAGTCGACAAAATGACACGTTTTCAAATTCCAGACACAATTAAATCAACCACTAATCTCCAAATCATTTTTATAAGAAAGAACATCTCATCAGCTTCCCAACGATACTAGGAACGTCCCGATCCGAAGTACAGATCAAAAGTTATGCATTTTCAAAGAAAACAAATTTATAGAAAATCCCCAGGAGCGCCCGGCGGTACCTATTTTCGCCCGACAGTGCTCCCTTCACCTCTGCATCGCCCGACGAAGCAGCGGCGTAAAACCCCAACCAAAACTTAAAAGAGTCAGCTGCGTGAAATGTTGCACCTCTTGGGCATCGCCCGGCGCTCAAAGCATCGCCCGGCGGTCTACACCAGAAACAGAAAAATTCTGCTGCGTTTTACATAATTCCAAACCCCAAAAATTCATCTTTCTCAGCCCAAGACATTTCCAACCAACCAAAACAAATATCAACAATGTTCATACATATAATACGATCATTCAACACAGTTTATATCGATTTCCGACCGTGAAAACATCGATTTCGATTCATTTTTCTCATTTCAACCTAAAATGGAAAAACTAGGAAAGGCAAGAGAACATTCAAACACACACATGCATATTCATACACAAGCATAGAATAACCGAGTTTCGCACCCTTACCCGATTAATCGTGCTTTGAAGTGTCGGTTGAATCGATTTCTTACACTCCAAGTTTTCCTCTTTTTCTTCTTCTCACTCTCCTTTTCTCTTCTCTTTTTTTCTTTCTATTTTTCTCTCTATGTTCCATTTTATGAAAAACATAATATCTAACCAAGCCAAAAAGACCAAAATGCACCCTACACTCAATTTTCTCACAACGTTCCCAAACACGATAAAACATATTAACGATAAACATAACACATTTACCAAATAAAAACCAAGAATAAAATAATATAAAAATGAAAAATAATTAAATCGACTCGATTAAATAAATCTAACCAAAAATCGGGGTGTTACAACCTTCAGCGGAACGATTCGCAAACGCCATAAGGATTCGCAATACCTCCACCGAGGGGAGGTTTATATCGGGAACTGAGACAAGATCCTTGGTAGGAAACCAGGATCGAGGGGAAGTTTAATTCAGAATGTGAGACCAGTTCCATGGTAGGAATCCAGGATCGAGGGGAAGTTTAAATCAGAAACTGAGACCAGTTCCTTGGTAGGAAACCAGGATCGAGGGGAAGTTTACCTTTTCTAAGCATCATTGCTTAGCAAAAGAGGAAGGATGCGCGAATTACCATTCGTAACCACCATCAAAATTTTGGGTATTTCGATATTTAATCCTCTTGCACCCCGAATGCCCGAATGCCCGAATACCTTCGCCATTCACACCTTCGGGTCCAAGAAGATTAAATAGGGGCATCTGTCATACCCCAAATTTTGACCACTAAGATTTCCCATCTTTGTGCCAATCATCATCATCACAATATGGATGAGCCATTAGTCTCCCCAAAGATGGGTGAGCGTCCACTATAATCAGGCTTAGGGTTTCAAGCCCTCTCAGAGCTCTTAGACAAAGGATCAATCAAGAAATGACATGATCTTCAACTTGTCTAGCCTCTCAAACATCCACAAAAGATCAAGAGGACTCCTACAACAAGGATTAAGCACAAGGCTGCTCCCTTCTAGGTGGATTAAGCCTCACGATCGACAATGTCACCAAATTAGGGTTTTGGTCGACTAGGGCCTCCAGATGGAAATTTTCCTCTGGGCATGAGCCAATGCTTCAAAGCATAACCTATGATGCTCCAAGGGATCTCATGAACCCAATCATCAAGTCAATTTAGCCTCAGGGGATGTATTCATCAAAAAATCAGGAATTACGGTTTCTTGACCTAATTCACCCCTAAGTTGACTTTTGGAACAAAACATGAGCCAAGACCTCAAGAGGGGATTTGAGGGTCTCAAATACATCACATTGATCCATTTGTAACAATGGATTGATCCAAGAAGCTTGATCAACAAGTTTCAATTTCATCTGAACCACAATTTGGGTTTCGCGAGAAAAGTCAACTGTACCTTTGACTTTTGAACAGGGCATGCTCCCAAACCCTAGGACATGATTCAATACACCCTATAACATCTATGAAATCAATCCATCAAGTTTGATTTAGGTCAAGGACTTGATTTCATAGAGGATCGCACAGTTTGGAATTCATCTGATAAAAAGTCAACTGTGCACAAAAGTCAAACTTTGACTTTTTGAGATTTTTCACAATTATGGTTTTTTAACCCTAAAATGATGTTAATGTGTGATTGGAATCATCATTCATCAAGAAAAATCAAGAAAAGTGGGATAACTTGTAAAAGGGGTAACCATAAAAACTTAGAAATTTTTCTAAGTTATGGAACAAAGTGGCTAGGGTACCAACTTTGGAGGATCATAACTCCTAAACCACAAGGCCATTTTTTCCCATCCAAAGCTGGATTTGTAGCTCTCATTACCCTCTACAAAAGCTTCAACTACACCTCATTCCAATTCATCATGGATTTTGAGTTATGGAATGATCAAAATCACAAAAAGTGAAAATGTCACTTTTTTCCAACACTTAGTGAAATTTTCACTAAGTCAGAATCTGCCTTCACTTTTTTCCAAATGTAGGGGCATTTTTCACTTGGATCAAAAAAGTATCAAAACCAATTATGATCAAACAGTTATTATATCATATGAGGGCTTTCTAAAATAGCCAAGAACTCCATCAAATTCTACTTGAGCCATGAGATATGACAATGGCAATATACATTGCTGAAAACTGCCAAGGCTAGGCAGAATTTTGCACTTTTGCTCGATTTGGCAAAATCAGATAATTCCAAGCCTTGTCATCACTTTGGACACATCTGAGGATCAAATCTAAAGGGAACAAACACTGATCCAAGCCTCCAAAGTCTTTGGAACAAAAAATAGCATGCCAAACCTAGAATTGCCTAAAAGAGGGACAATACTCCAATTTTGGATTGGAGCGTTCAATGCATACACCAAGGTGGTATGGACTGAGCCATTGCCAACTGAATTCAGTCAAGAATGATCCAACAACTAGGGAACCACAGCTCTGTGCTCTAACCTCTAGTCAATGGCTAGAGGAGACATAGATTCTCATTTGCCAACATTGGCCAAACCTCTGCTGCGATTGCCATTCACTATTGATCCCAAAACAAACTTGCTCTACTATAAATAAAGCTCATTTGTGCTCAGTTTGAGTACACCAAAGCCATCAAATAGATGCTTTCCTTAAAATCACCTTCTCACTTCCAATTTTGCCTTCTAAGGCAAGTCACCATCGGGTTTTGAGTTTGAGAGCTATTCCAACCAAACCAATCACACACACACCTCATAAACATCATATAGAGGTGATCCAAACACTCACATAACATCTGGAACACCAAAATCACAAAATCACTAGCCAATTGCTCAAGCCTTTGACAGATTTGCAGTTGGGGTACCATCTCAAGTTCCAGATCATTTCAATCTACTCCAAGCATCCAGACACACTCCATGGAACCTAGGGAAGCTATCCACATCATTGGAACCTAGTTGTAATACCTCCAACCTAGAACTCGATCACCAGCTGCAAGTGGTAAGCATGAGCTCTTCTAACTCCATGGTCCATGCATTTTTTGCTACACAATAATTTGGCCATATGTTCATAATCATGCATAGAATTTTTACCCTCAATCAATTGCTTTGTATGAATCGTGTATGGAATTTCTGAACCTTCTTGAAGAATTTAGGGTTCTTGAGGTTTCTCTTTGATTTCGTATTCCATGCTTAAAATAAATGAAATTAAAGACCATAGATATGATCGTGAGGTTGAAACAAGTAGATTGATATGTAGATTGCATGATATAATCAAGTATTCAGTGAGATTGGATAGAAAACGCAAATCTGCAGAAACAGAGGAAGGGCGCGTGTTCTTGCCATGTTCTTGGCGCCCTTTTTCAAATATTTGAATATTTGAATTTTGTGATTTTATTTAATTGATTCAAAAATTAATTTCTCTCTGAGTTTTAATGATTTTGAGTTGATTCTTTTTTTAATAATACACAAAAATGTTAAAATATTTTATTTTACCAAAAAATCCCAAAAATATTATTTATTTCATATAATTGATATTTTTTCCATGAATTAATATTTTAATTGTTTTTTAAATTTAAAATATTTTTTCCTTCTGGATTTTGCAAATTTTTATGATTTCTAATCATTTTGTAGGTCAAAACATGATTTTTGAAACATTAGTCCAAGATCACAATTTGTTTTCCATATGTTAAACAATTTTGATCATTTTAATTGAATTTTTTATTCAATTAAAATACATTTTGGGAACAAATTAGGGTTTTGATTAATTCAACCCTCATCAAACCTTTTAAAAAATACTTTGGGCCTCTAATAGAGTGTAAGACCCAATCCTTTGTAAATACAAAACAATTTTGGGCCTCAGATATTGTATAAGTCCCGTTGTATTTCAAAAGTTCAGCACGATCATCGCCCGTTTAAAACAAACCATCTGGGCCTCTCCTCGAGCTATAAGACCCATTCAAAATCATTTTGGGCCTCTAATAGAGTGTAAGACTCAATCCCCCTTTTAACCAAACAATTTTGGGCCTCAGATATTGTATAAGTCCCTCTGCGTTAAAAGAAAAGCTCGGCGCGATCGCCAGTTCAAAAAAACAAATCATCTGGGCCTACCCTCGTGTTATAAGCCCCATTCTTTTTCTTTCAATCATTTTGGGCCTCTTAAGAGAGTGTAAGAACCATCCCCTTTGTATAGAAAACCTTTCTTGGGCTTCAGTCACTTGTATAAGTCCCTGTACAAAACGACAGTGCGATCACTGATTAAACCCTGGGCCTCTCCTTGAGCTGTAAGCCCCAATTTTCCTTTCAAAAGCACTTTCTCCTTTGATTTTGAATATAATATTATTATCAAAGCTTTCTTTGTTGAACAAACTAACCAAACAACATGGAAGCTCTACAACCGAGTAAGTGTTTACCCGCTTTCATTTACCATTTTCATATGTATATAACTGTACTGTGGGGCTGTTTCACTGTAAGTCTTCTTTCATTAACTCATATCAACTGTGTAATACTAGTATAGATATTTAGAGTTTCCCCGGCAACTACGTCTAGAACTAGACAAAACCTCGTCTCCTTACATCCGACGTTCTCCCGGATATTTCAACATAACCTAAACCATGAGAATTTTCTTTTACAACAATTTTGGATAACTAGATCTAAGAAATCTCCCCCTTGAACAGTTCATATACAGAAGGCCAGTGTTCCAAGGGAAACCCCTTCTGGAACTGTTCATCAGCCTCCTCTTGGGCTTAGTGCAAGGACCCACGGGCTTCCTAGAAGCATCCCCGCCTCCTCTTGGGCGTTGTACAAGGACCTGTCGGCTTCTTAGAAGTTTTCACAGCCTCCTCTTAGGCTTCGTATAATGATTCTTCCTCCGGGAAGATAGCCTCCTCTTGGGCTTCGTACAAATTGTCCCTTCGGCTTCTTAAAAGTTTTTCTTGCCTCCTCTTGGGCTTCGTACAAATTATCCCGATGACCTCTTAAAGGTATAGGAACAGAAATTAGTCATCTTAATAAAACAGTCTTTCAAAGAGTCTAGATCTTTCTACCGTGAACGTACTATCTCTTGATCTCTCTTAAGCATAGTACAAAAGATAAAACTCTAGACTTGGACAATCTAATCTCCTTGAGTCTCGAAGACGTTCTCAAGTTCCTTCCAAAAATAGGAAAAAAAACTGTAGACTTGGGTAGTCTCAATACCCTTCGGATTCCCCATTTCCTTAAAGAACAGGAAATAATCCCGGTCCTCAGATCAAATCCATGAGTACCACATTACCCATATAATAACTGATTTTCTCTTTTAACCAACATACTAGACCTGTCACTCAACTGACACAGTAACCCTAGCCTCCTCTTAGGCTTTGTACAATGATTTTCCCCAGCAGAGTTAACCTTTGCAGCCTCCATCTCGGGCTTCGTACGAGATACAAAAACACTCTCTTGTTGAGTATAAAAGACTCTCTTGTTGAGTCAAACCTTTGCAGCCTCCATCTCGGGCTTCGTACGAGATACAAAATCACTCTCTTGGTGAGTATAAAAGACTCTCTTGTTGAGTCAAACCCTTTTAGCCTCTGTCTTGGGCTTTGTACAAGACACATATAAAAACACTCTCTTGTTGAGTCAACCCTTTTAGCCTCTATCTCGGGCGTCGTACGAGAAACAAAAGCATCCTCTTGTTGGGTCAATAGCCTCCTCTTAGGCTTTGTATAAGGAAATCCCTGGTTGAGCCAATCAACCTTTTAGCATCAAAATCTGTGCCTCGTTCACAGTATACAAACATCAACAATTCCTTTTCCCCCCATCGAATTGTTGTAAACGGCAAGCCTCTGGATTGCTTACATCCACACCACTGTCCCTCTTTTAGCATGAGAAATTCCTAATGAAAGATAGCATTGCTCTACACTGAGTTAAAGTCTTCTCCTTCAGGTTAAAAATCCCCTATAAAGGAAATTATGGCATTACTGGATTCACTTATCCCAGTTAAAGTAATTCTCCTTTATAACCAGTCACCGGACAGTTGTGACAAACAGACCAAACACCCCTCTTTAGAGATGACAAATTCTCTCTGAAGTCAACACCCCTTCAGCTTCACATCTTGGGCTTTGAACAAGATATAAACCACTTTTAGCTTCATATCTTGGGCTTCGAACAAGATACAAATAGACCCTTCAGCTTCACATCTTGGGCTTTGAACAAGATATAAACCACCTTTAGCTTCATGTCTTGGGCTTTGAAAAAGACACCAAAACGCCTTTTCCTCCTATCTCCCATAGAATAGGAGGAACTACGATCGCTCTGATTTCCCTATCCCGGGAATACGTAGGCACAAGATTGAAAAAGAATCTTAGTGAGCACACTAATCAAAAAACCCTAAAGCCAATCTAGCACAGTATCCCAACAAATTCCCCATGAACAGTCCCGGTATTTCATTCTGAACAAAATAAGCAGAGAGAGGCCCGCGAACTAAAGCCGCATCTGTAAACCAACAGTTTTGACTGTTTAAACTCAGTATGCAAGAAGAGTTAATTGGAGACATCTATTTCCCTTACTTCATTAGCTTCAATAGGATAAAAATGAATCGAACTGTAGTACCAAAGCGATAGTGATTCAAAAACATAAAAACCGCGCTACAGAAAAATGGCGACCACAGTGGGAGCTCCTTGTTCTTCTCCAGTCTCTTAGGAGGAAACCTTAAGTTTAGACAATTTCATAAGAAAAATGGCACCCACCGTGGGGCCAAACAAAGGAATCTTGTCTCTCTTATCTCTCTGGTTGAAACCTTCTCTTAGGACGAGTCCTTGGGTTCACAAGGTATCACTGAATGACGGTTCCATCGGGGAATGTCATTATTGCTAGGATCAGCCCTCACTAGGATCTTAGGTCAAAAACCTTTAAGTTGGGAAGGTACCACAGAATGGCGACTCCGTCGGGGAGCCATTTTCTGTTAGGATCATAGGATTCATAGCTCTTAAAAAGTCTAGGACATTAGAAAAATATATATATATATATATATATATAATGTTTTTCCTAATTGATATCTGTGTTTATTTTTCTACTAATGGGAATGCGTGTGATGCCGCATGTGGAAAGATTGAGTATACACCTAGGAAAAACCTCTTTCAGTAGCGCGGAAGCTATCGGAAATAGTTGTCACGCGATACTGCCCTCTTCTGAGATTCTTCGAAATACATCACCTAGCACGGTTCCCGGCCCGCTGATGTTATCTCGACAAGAATCAATGATTTTGAGAGACAGGTACAAAAATCACTAGTATAAACCTTTGGGATGGGTAGAGCCTTGACTTCATGACACCGACCCTTTACCCCATGTTTTTTCTATGTTTTTGTGTGCTGCATTCATGCATTCATTTTAAAAAAACATTAAGCAAAAAAAATTTTCTCTTCTAGTCTCTCCTTTTCAAATTAAACTAAAACAATGATTGCAAATGTTAGAGAGAAAAGGATTGCGCTAATGGATTTCGGTAGAAGAAAAACTCACAAGTATACCTTCAAGGTTCCAAAACTAGGGGATTTGAGAGGATTAGCAAGGATGATCACTAACCCTGACGCTTTCAGAGCCAAGTACGGAGGTCTGCTACCTCTGTTAAGGGTCCATGTAATAGAGGGAATCCTGGAGGCACTCATTCAGTTTTACGATCCGGTCTATCACTGTTTCACATTCCCGGATTACCAGCTCGCACCAACGCTGGAGGAGTATTCTCATCTGATTGATCTACCCATTACTGATCAAGCTCCCTTTTCTGGACTGGAGAAATTCCAAAGGATCAAATCATTGCAAGAGCAATCTATTTGGATGAGTCAGAAGTCAAGACTCACATGACCACCAAGGGAGAAATCCCAGGTTTACTAGCCAAGTTTCTGGTAAAGAAGGCTCTGTACTTTGCTAGTATAGGGAACGTGACTGCTTTTGAAAGCATCTTTGTTTTACTCACCTATGGGTTATTTCTGTTTCCCAACATTGATAACTTCGTCGATATCAACGCCATTAAGGTTTTTCTCATTGGAAATGCCGTACCAACCTTGCTCGCAGATACGTATCATTCTGTACACTTAAGGAATTTATACAGCAGAGGAATGATCACGTGTTGTGTACCCCTGCTATATAAATGGTTTATCTCTCATCTACCTAAGTCTGCCGCTTTTTGGGATCATAAGAGTGCCTTACGTTGGTCGTAGAAAATCATGTCTCTTACCAACTCTGATATAGATTGGTACAATAGGATTTATGACAGGATCAGAATCATTGACCATTGTGGAAACTTCCCCAACGTACCCCTCATAGGAACTAAGGGGGGAATTAATTATCATCCAATCTTAGTTCGTCGTCAGTTTGGTTACCCGATGAGGCATGTTCTGCATAATGCTCATCTGGAAGGTCTTTTCTTCAAGGAAGGAGAAAATGACAGGGCACTAAAGATGGAAATAGTGCACGCTTGGAAACATGTTCATAAGAAAGGACGGGAGACTCTAGGAAAACTGGACTGTGTCTCGGTGGAGCCTTATCTCCACTGGATACAAACTAGAGCTCTCAAGCTAAAGATGCCTTATCCTCGTCACGGAGTTCTTCCGCCAAGGGAATCTGTCATGTACTTCATGACTGAAACGGAAAAACTTCAGGTTACTCTCAACAAACTTCAACAGGATAGGAGGTCTTGGAAGAACAAGTACCGCATTCTCAATGTGGAGTGTACCAAAATACAGCAACTGCTGAAAGATAAGGATGCTCTAATTGAGATTTTGGAGCAACATGCTGTAGAAAATCAGGATGACCAAAGGAATTTGCTCGCTCCTTTCACTTGGCAAAGGAATGACAACCCGACAATGGCCCAAGAGCCCCGGTCCAAGGAAAGGAAAGTACCAGAATCAGCACCCGAGTTCTCCTCAGAGAGGACTCGGGACCCATTAGCTTAGGTTTTTTTTCCGCACCTTGTAATTTACTGTATTTCCATTTCCGCAATCCTTTGAATTCAATAAAACGGGGTTTCCCCACTGTTTGATATTTGCAATCTAATTGTCGAAGTTTATTTTGATTAAACCAAAAAACCAATTAATATAATCATTGCATTCATCATTCTCACGTCACGTATTCTTCTTACCTACGAATCTCATGTTTGTGTCTTGGTTCTAGAGTCAAACTGTCTCATTCGTACAATACTCGGGCGAATCGTCCGAAAAAGATGGATGATCTCGAGGAAGAGAACAGGGAGTTGAAAGAAGAGACCGACGCTCTGAGAGAGGATATGAGAAAGCTTCGTAATGACATGCAAGCCATGGCAGAAGCTCAGCTACAAAGAACTGTGATCTCAGAGATCACCTCAACGCCCATAGTGGAAAAGTATGATCCTAGGTATCAAATGCCGAAAGATCGTCCCTGGGGCATGCCTGTTAACTATATCCCGGAAGGATATGTTCCGCCGATCACCAAAGATTAGGGAATCATAGCAGAAGCCGTTGGGCCTGAAGGTTACAAACTTCGGGAAAGCGAGGATTCCAGAGGCATAATGAGGACTCCTGAAGGTTACAAACTTTGGGAAATGCCAAGATTCACTGACGTAGTAACGGTACCACCCCTGTGGTGCACACTGTCCCGGAAGGACAGATTCCATAGATACCTTCTGGTAGAAAGGAAAGTATGTTTGACAGAATGGATGAATTCCAGGAGCAGTTCCTAGAAATGTAGAAAGAACTGCAAGCTATTCGCGGTCAGGATTTATTTGGAAAGGACGCCGCAGACCTTTGCTTGGTCCCCAATGTGAAGGTCCCGCACAAATTCCAAGTACCCGATTTTGAAAAGTACAAGGGTAACTCTTGCCCTCAAAGCCATTTGGTGATGTACGCTCGGCGAATGTCAGCTCAGACAGAGAACCAGGATCTACTGATTCACTACTTTCAGGATAGTTTAACCGGTGCCGCATTAAAATGGTACATGGGTTTAAACCGCACTACGATTAGTACTTTCAAAGATCTTGGCACCTCCTTCGTCCAACAATATAAATACAATTTGGACATGGCACCAGACATAGATCAACTCAGATCAATGTCGCAAAAAGACAAGGAAACCTTTAAGGAATACGCTCAGAGATGGCGTGAAATTGCCGCTCAAATTTGTCCACCTCTTGAGGAAAAAGAGATGACAAAGATCTTTTTAAAGACCTTAAGCTCATTTTACTATGACTGAATGGTTGCCAGTGTGCCCAACGACTTCACCGAAATGGTCGGTATGGGAGTGCGTCTCGAGGAAGCCATTCAAGAAGGACGTTTAGTTAAAGACGCTGGATCATCAAGTAGTACAAAACGATACGGTGGTGCTCTCCCTAAGAAAAAAGAGCAGGATATTGGGAATATCTCTCTCAGAAAGCAAAGGCGACGGTACCAACCAGTAGCAGCTGTAACTCCTGCTATCAACCCTGCACCTGTTTCTACGTATCAACCTCAGGTTGCTCAAAGCCAACTGCAGTCGCAGTAATTTCAGCAAAGGACACAACAGCCTCTTCAGCAGGCTCGTCCTCAATACAATAACAACCTTACAACGCGGCCACCAGGATTTGATCCTATACCCGTATCGTACACAGAACTATTTCTGCTACTACTGGTCAAGGGGCATGTCCAGACTAAGTCTCCTCTTACAGTACCGAAAAATCCGACTTTTTGGTTTAAGGTGGATCAGACTTGCCCTTACCATCAAGGAGGACCAGGGCATAACATAGAAAACTGTCTCAGTTTCAAATCCGACGTGCAAAAGCTTGTTAGGAGCGGGGTCTTATCTTTCAAGGATACGAATCCTAATGTTCTCACAAACCCGCTGCCTCAACACGAGAAAGCTGCAGCTAATTTGATAGAGGGAGAGTCTAACAACACCTATCAAATTCACGATGTACTCTTATTGAGGGCCAACTTGGTCAAGATGCATTGTAGATATAGTGGATATGGCCATGTGCCACCTCATAATTATCACCAGTGTGATATCTGCTCTAAAAGCAATCGAGGATGTTCTGTGGTGCAATCAGCTCTACAGGAACAGATGGATCTCGGATGGATCCAAGAGCACCGAGTTCGTGGAGCTAACATGGTTTATACAAATTCCAACATCATTCAAAACCACGATATTCGTGCGATGAATGTCAACCTGGTGGCAATGTACTCAAGGCAAAGCCAGTATCATAATCTGCCGCATCACGATTACAATTCTTGTCTGACTTATCGGTAAACCAACAGGGATGCTCTTTCATACAGGAGGCCCTCCAGCGTCATATGGATCTTGGATGGATTCAAGACTACCATGATGGGAATCATTATCAAATCAACATGATTCAAATCTTCGATATTCGCTTGATGAATACCAGCCTGGTGGAGTTACATGCTAAACAGGTCCGGCTCGGGTTCCTGGTATCACATGATTATCAGGGCTGTAAAGCGGGTTGCGAAGACGATCAGGGCTGTGCCCTTGTCCAGGAAACACTTCAGCACTTGTTGAACCACTAGTGGCTTCCAATCTATATGGATGAAGGCACTCAGCAAATTAGTATCATTAACGGGAATCCTACTAGATATCAAAGTCAGGATGTTCGGTCGATGGAAACAGATCTAGTAAGGTTACACTGTATTCAAAGCAGACGTGGCCAGGTGCTACTACACAACTATGAGCGGTGTGGAGTTTGCTCAGTGGATAATCAAGGATGCTACCTCGTGCGAGTAGCCCTTCAAAGTCAGTTGGACCGTAAAGAGATTCAACCATGGTCAAGTTCTGGATCAGTCAACTATTTCGCTGATCAAATTAGAGACGTGGTTGTAATCTCTGACCCTGAGAGGAACAAGGATAATTGTGCCATCATCCCTCTACTGGACGAATCAAAGGTTCTTAGCAAGGAACTGATTGAAGTTAATTACGACAGTCAGAAAAATCAGAAGGCTCCTGTAGTTATCTATCTTCCGAGACTAGTACCATATGAATTAGCTAAGGCGATCCCTTACAAATACGTTACGACGACAATTTAGAATGGAAAGGAAATTCCATTGCCCTCAATCGTGAATATTGCAGACATCAGTCGAGTAACACGGAGCAGTCGAATCTTCAACCGAGGAGATGGAGACCCCAGCAAAGAAAAGGAACCTCAGACAAATGTTCCCGATCCACCAGTCGGTCAATCCAGTAATCCCGACCTTTCAAAAAATGATGATGAGATGTTGAGGCTCATCCAAAGGAGTGAATACAACATTGTTGATCAGCTGTTACAAACTCCTTCAAAGATCTCGGTATTATCACTGTTACTTAGTTCAGAAGCGCACAGGGAGGCTCTACAGAAAGTCTTGGAGCAAGCCTTTATGGAACAAGATGTAAGAATCAGACAGTTCGATAACATCATCTCTAACATCACTTCCTGCAACAACTTAGGATTCAGTGATGAGGATTTTCCAGAGGGAGGCAAAAGCCACAACATGGCGCTCAATATTACAGTCAACTTCCAGGACGATGCTTTAGCCAGCGTCCTGGTAGACACAGGGTCAGCCCTGAATGTTATGCCAAAGTCCACTTTGATGCAATTATCATTCAAAGGACCTTCGATGAGAACCAGCGAGGTCGTCGTCAAAGCATTTGACGGATCCAGAAAAATGGTTATCGGCGAAGTCAACCTTCCCATAACTATCGGTCCTCATACTTTCCAAGTCACTTTCCAGGTCATGGACATCCGGGCAACATACAGTTGTTTATTAGGAAGACCTTGGATACATCAGGATGGGGCAGTCACTTCGACCCTCCACCAAAAGCTAAAGTCCATCCAGAACGGCCAACTCGTCACACTGTGTGGAGAACAGGCCTTGCTCGTGAGTAACTTATCATCATCTACTTGTGTAGAACCCGAGGAGGTTGTTGGGACTCAGTTCCAAGTGCTTACGGTGAGCAGTGAGAATCAATCAGAGAAAGGAACCTCGATTTTCTCATACAAAGATGCTATCAAAGCGGTCGAGATTACCAATACAACCGGATGGGGGCAACTTGTCATTCCTACTGATAATAAAACAAAGAAAGGTCTTGGCTTTTCCTCAACCTGTACTCAGACGGCTCCGAACAATAAAAGTTTTCATCCCATTCAGAACTTCTTCCACAGTGGAGGCTTCCTTCAACCAGTGACTCAAGAAGTGCATACCATCAATAAAGATGATCCCTCCAGTATGAATGAGGAATGGAAGTCCTATCTCAACGAGGACGGTTATACGTCTCAGGGCGAAACACAGACTCCCTTTTGCTTTCCCGCACAGAGTCCGAGATTTATACCAAGGTCAGACGTCGAAATGATATACGGAGGTTGTGATTCGGAAGGATGTCGTGCTCCGCCAAATTCATTAGAGGAAGACACTCTGATGAAAGTCAACTTTGACCACGACTATTATGGCCCGATGGATGGCCTGCCTATCTGGCAGTCGTACCCAGGAGACTTGGGGCAAGAAAGTCAGCCGAACAATGAAAATCAGCTGAGCATCATTGAAAATAATACCTATGTCCCCACCATGTCATGGGATCAACACTCAAGTCATTCAGAAAACGTCCAACACGACGATGAATTTGCAAAGCTTGTCGGACTAGAATTCATCAACTATGCTTTTCCCGAGGTCAATGTCATCGAGAGGGATGACTCCTCCAATTCCAAAGAAGTTTGGGACACCTTGGGATAGCCGAGTGGAAAATACGAATTCAAGGTCAAGTACACCGCTCCTGAAAGCTCTCGTATCAGGCTCGAAGACATCCAACCAACTGGATCAGGAGATACAGCTGAGAGTACAAATACTACGCAAAATACAACTGAGGAATCCTCCTACGACAACTCTGCTTGGGAGACAGATTCCAATGATCCAACTCCGCCAGAAATTAGCGTCATTTCTGAAGACAAATCAAGGAAAGTACCAAACTTTGTGATTCACCGAGGAGTTCGCCGCCAATGGGTTGCAGTCGATGTTCCGAAGATCGTTCATAAGTCAAAGTAATTGCCATCTTTACTTTAACCTTTCACCCTGCCCAGGTGAAACGGGTGTTTTGATAGGGCTTACTTTCTGTAAATTTCCCTCTTCACTTTGCCCAAAGCGACAGAGTTTTGTTTTATAGGGCTGTAGTTTCAAGAATCGACTTGTTCATTAATAAAATAACGTCGTTCTGTAATTTCCGCACTAATTACTGTTTTCTCTTTTTGCTTTTTCAGAAAATGGTAATCCTAAAAAATAACTCAATAATAAAAACAAGCAGTAAAAGAAATACACTGCACACTCTTGCATTCTCTCTATCTCTTCTAAACACAAATCATCACGTCATGCACATTGCTTGTTTTAAACCCTGTTGAAACATATGATCCAATGCCTTCTCCCAACTTTGAATTCCCGGTATTTGAGGTTGAAGAAGAAAATGACGACAAAATTTCAGAGGAGATCTCCCAACTACTCAGACAAGAGGAAAGGTCCATTGAGCCTCACAAATAGTTGTTGGAAACAGACAACTTAGGATCGGAAGAAGAGAGAAAAGAAGTCAAGATTGGGGCACTGCTCAATCCAACTATCAAAGAAAGTTTGACAAAGCTTCTCAAAGAGTTTCTCGATGTATTCGCTTGGTCCTATCAGGATATGCCAGGGTTGGATACCAGCATCGTGGAACATCATCTACCGTTGAGATCAGAATGTCCGCCGGTAAAACAAAGGTTAAGACGGACTCATCCAGACATGGCTGTCAAAATCAAAGAGGAGGTACAGAAACAGATTGACACGGGTTTCCTCGCTACGTCAGAATATCCTCAATGGTTAGCCAACATAGTACTAGTTCTGAAAAAGGACGGAAAGGTCAGAATGTGCGTCGATTACAAATATCTAAACAAGGCTAGTCCAAAGGACGACTTTCCTTTACCACACATTGACATGCTGGTTGACACTACAGTAAAGTTCAAAGTTTTCTCCTTCATGGATGGATTCTCGGGCTATAATAAAATCAAAATGGCGCCGAAAGACATGGAGAAAATACCCCATGGGGTACCTTTTGTTACAAGGTAATGCCGTTCGGCTTGAAGAACGCCGGGGCAACCTATCAAAGGGCTATGACTACTCTGTTTCACGACATGATGCACAAGAAAATTGAGGTATATGTCGATGATATGATTGCCAAATCAAAAATAGAGAATGAGCACGTTGAACATCTGTCAAAATTGTTCGAATGTCTAAGAAAATTTAAACTCCGTTTGAATCCTAACAAGTGCACGTTCGGTGTCCGTTCAAGGAAACTCTTAGGATTCATCGTCAGCCAGAAAGGAATTGAGGTTGATCCTGACAAGGTCAAGGCCATTCAAGAAATGCCTTCTCTAAAAATTGAAAAACAAGTCAGAGGATTCTTGGGATGTTTGAACTACATCTCCCGATTTATATTCCTCATGACCGTGACATGCGCGCCGATTAACAAATTACTCAAAAAGAACCAGGACTGTGTTTGGACAGAAGATTACCAAACCGCCTTCGACAGTATCAAGGAATACCTTTTGAACCCGCCAATTCTATCACCTCCATTGGAAGGAAGACCGCTGATCATCTATTTAACAGTCTTGGAAGACTCAATGGGGTGTGTACTTGGCCAACAAGACGAAACCAAAAGGAAAGAGTCTGCCATCTACTATTTGAGCAAGAAATTCACCGACTGCGAGACTCGGTACGCTATGCTCGAGAAAACTTGTTGCGCTCTAGCTTGGGCTGCCAAACATCTTCGCCAATACATGATTCGTCACACCACTTGGTTAATCTCTGAAATGGATCCATTCAAGTATGTCTTTGAAAAGCCTGCTCTCACGGGAAGGATTGCCCGTTGGCAGATGTTGTTATCAGAATATGACATAGAGTACCATGCTCAGAAAGCCGTTAAAGGAAGTGTTTTAGCCGATCATTTGGCTCATCAATCGATTGACGATCAGGAATCAGTCTAATTTGACTTCCCAGACGAAGATGTCATGTATCTGAAAATGAAAGATTGCGATGAACCGCTACCCAGTAAAGGGCCAGAACCAGGTTCCCAATGGGGACTAATCTTTGACGGAGCTGTCAATCATTACGGAAATGGAATTGGGGCAATCATCATAACACCTCAGGGTACCCACATTCCTTTCACTGCCAGACTTACGTTCAAGTGTCAAATAATGAGGCCGAATACGAAGCTTGTATTATGAGTCTCGAAGAAGCGATTGATTTGAGGATCAAGAACTTGAATGTATATGGCGACTCAGCCCTGGTTATCAATCAGATCAAAGGAGATTGGAACACATACCAATCAGGATTGATTCCTTACAAAGATTATGCGAGAAGGTTGTTACCATTCTTCAACAGAATTGAGTTTCATCATATCCCTCGTGAGGAGAATCACATGGCTGATGCATTAGCCACTCTCTCTTCCATGATTAGTGTAGGTCAATGGAATGACTTACCTAAGATCGACATAATGCGCCTTGAACGGCCCGCTTACATCTTCACGATTGAAGCAGTCATAGACAATAAACCTTGGTATCATGATATCAAACGCTTCCTTCAGAAACAAGAGTACCCACCTGGAGCATCCAGGAAAGATAGAAAAACCCTCAGAAGGCTAGCAGGCAGTTTCTTCCTGAGCGGTGATACACTCTATAAGATGAACTTTGACATGGTCTTGCTTCGATGCGTCGACAGACCAGAAGCATACATGCTGATAAAATAAATTCACGAAGGGTCCTTTGGCACTCATGCAAACAGACATACAATGGCGAGAAAAATTCTGAGAGCAGGGTACTACTAGTTGACCATAGAATCCAATTGCTACAAGTACATGAGGAGGTGTCACAAGTGTCAGATATACTCCGACAAAATCCATGTATCGCCAATGCATCTCAAAGTTCTTTCTTCCCCATAGCCTTTTTCCATATAGGTGATAACACGTAAATGTATCGTATTTTTAGACCCGGTTTGCATGCAATTTAGTTTAGTTTTATTTATTTTCTTTGATTTATGTTTTATTATGCCGGTATTTATTGTCTTTTTCAGGTGCTTGATAGAAATGGATTTTAATTGCGAAAGGAAAGAAAAAAAGTAATGAAATGAAGAAAGTATTGCATTGTCCAAGCTAAAAAGGAGAAAAGTAGAAAGACATGAAAAAAATGAGAAGAAAACAGGAAGAAATGACAGAGAAAAAGCAGAAAAATAGAAAGTGGTGAGTGTGACGACCGTCACACAACCACCACGACCGTTACGCAATTAAAAGGCGCACCACGCTCGTCACACCCACCACGATCGTCACGCATGCAAAATGACTTATTACGTTCAGAACACAGACGTGGACACGGAAGGGCCAATTCGTTCAACACTTCCTCCTGATTTTTCTCCACTTACGGAGTCTTCGAAGACTGAAACCACGAAGCCACTAACTCCTAAATTCTCTCCAAGGGAAGTTACAAGCAAGTCTATAAAAGGAGGCAGTGGTGCAACAGATGGGAGGCTCGTCCATTTTTTTTCCAAGTTTCATGTTCAGAGCAGATTATTATTCTTAATTTTTAGGCAGAAAAGTTTACCATGTAAAAGTGGTAGTTTCTCACATCGAGGAACTACCACACCATTAGTCTTAGGTGCTGTTTCATTTATTTCAAATTCAATTGCGAAGTTTATTTTGCATTATTCCAGAAGTAATTCCAGCTTTCCTTTTGCATTATTTACAGGTTCCTTTTTTATCGCATTATTTATCATTATTGCTTTGTTTGTCAAATTTAATTATTATGTTGTTCTTTATCGTAACCGTAATGATTTATGCGTTTTTAATTAATTCCATGTTTGGCTAAATAGTTTAGAGTCCGGCGTATGAGGACCGTCGTTACCGGCGGGACTCGGTAGAAAATAATAGGTACAAACTTATGATTAAAATCCTGTTTTGGTTTTAATTTCCAAGTCTAATTTAAGTAGCTTTGTCATGAGAGCGTGAGGCGAAGTCTTTAAGTTGGTATATTCTACGGAACTAAATTATAGTTGTAATTAGTACCTGAATTCTACAAAGTCCTTTAGGAACGCGGAATCCATATTCCGATCTCTCTTTATTATCAAATTTTCTTAGTTTCATTTTAGTTCTAGTCTTAGTTTCCCTTTTATTAATTATCATTAGCCTTAGCTTTACAAAGTAACGATAGATTACGGTAGGTTGACATTGGTCTCTGTGGGTTCGACAATCTTTTATATTACTTCGATAAATCCGTGCGCTTGCGGACGCATCAAGTTTTTGGCGCCGTTGTCGGGGACCAACTGTCAATATTGTTATTCCGTTGTTGCGCCGTATAGACTAATGCAATCCCATAAAAAAAATTAATAAAAAAAAATTAAAAAAATTAAAAAACTATGTATAACCCAAATTTTTTCAACAATCACCACTCCCAGTATTTCGATGAATCGCAAGAATCCCATAATTCCAACCTCATAATACAAATGGAGAATTTCAATGCATCACTAACTCATTCTCACCCAAATTACCTCTGCAACTACCAATCCCAACATTTTGAGGAGCCGCAAGAATCTCATAATTCCAACCTAGAAATATTAATGCAAGATTTCAATGCGACACTGACTCACTCCCAACATCTCGAGGAACCGCCCCCAAATTTCCTCTACGACTACCACTCCCAGTATTTGGAGGAACCGTACCAATCCCAAAATTTTGAGGAACCGTACCAATCCCAAAATTTTGAGGAACCGCAACCGAATTTTCCCTATGATTACCATTCCAAATATTTCGAGGAACCACAAGAATCTGTTAATTCCAACCTCGAAGCATTAATGGAGGACTTCATTGAAACAACAACTAATTCTAGGGTAGAGTCTATGATGGAGCACTTTGTGGAGACATAAACTCTCCATAATGAAGAGCTTAGAAGACAACATCTCGATACTTATGAAACCCTTAGGCAGATAAACACTATGGTTGAGTCCCTCGCGACTCACACTGAGGCATTGGAGACTCAAATCTCCCTGCTGGCACAAACACCTATAGGACCCTCCCCTGAGGAGCATGTGGATGTTGTAACAACCATTAATGAAAAACAGATCGAGAATCTCGAGGAGAGTGATAATAAGGTTGAGGAGAGTAATAATGAGGTTGAGGAGAGTTCTGGTGAGAAGAGAGTAGAGATTGAGAAAAATCCATCGACACCATCCGAAAGGGAGGTTGTCGAAGAGGTAGCAAAGGAAGCACCTAACGTCGTTCCTCCTCCCTATACCCCACTAATTCCTTTCTCACAAAGGTTTATGGAAGCTAAGGTAGAATACCAATCCAAAACGTATGTGGAGATATTGGAAAATATCCACACTAACGCACCTTTGTCTGAGGTCCTGCATAGAAAGAGAAAATCAGAGGACCATGAAACTAGGGATATCATTACTGTTAAGAGGGTAAGGTTAAACTTTGAGGTGATGGATGAAATAACTAAGCCCAAACTCGAAAAGTTATTACTTAGGATAGATCCAGAACCGCCACCACAAGTTCAAAAGAATGAACCACCCCACATAAGAAAGAGAAGAAAAGGTGAGGGATATGTGAGATGGCTTGATAAGTGGCCATGGAAACCGAAAATTATTAGCCGTCGAGCTATCGACATTAATCAAAGCCCTGCGTGGGAGGAAACCCACGAGCTTTTAATTTAATGTTCTACTTTTATTGTTTGTGTTTGCAGAAAATAAAGAATCATATCGCTTGTCACGTCTCAGCTGCATTTAGGCGAAAGATCTCTAGATGACGATCCCTTAAGATGAGTTGGTGCCCACGCACATTCCTACGAATGTCGCTGCTGGTGGTGACTCCAATGATGAGTATGATATGAGAGAGCATGTCTCTCTAGTTCGTAACTCACCTCCTCCTTGTCCTTTCGCATGGTCAGGTTCCACCTGAACACACCACACCATTAGTCTTAGGTGCTGTTTCATTTATTTCAAATTCAGTTGCGAAGTTTATTTTGCATTATTCCAGAAGTAATTCCAGCTTTCCTTTTGCATTATTTACAGGTTTCTTTTATATCGCATTATTTATCATTATTGCTTTGTTTGTCAAATTTAATTATTATGCCGTTCTTTATCGTAACCGTAATGATTTATGCGTTTTAAATTAATTCCATGTTTGGCTAAATAGTTTAGAGTCCAGCGTATGAGGACCGTCGTTACCGGCGGGACTCGGTAGAAAATAATAGGTGCGAACTTATGATTAAAATCCTGTTTTGGTTTTAATTTCCAAGTCTAATTTAAGTAGCTTTGTCACGAGAGCGTGAGGCGAAGTCTTTAAGTTAGTATATTCTACGGAACTAAATTATAGTTGTAATTAGTACCTGAATTCTACAAAGTCCTTTAGGAACGCGGAATCCATATTCTGGCCTCTCTTTATTATCAAATTTTCTTAGTTTTATTTTAGTTCTAGTCTTAGTTTCCCTTTTATCAATTATCATTAGCCTTAGCTTTACAAAGTAACGATAGATTACGGTAGGTTGACATTGGTCTCTGTGGGTTCGACAATCTTTTATATTACTTCGATAAATCCGTGCACTTGCGGAAGCATCAATGGGGAATCGACATGATTGACATGATTGAACCCAAAGCTTCAAACGGACATCAGTTCATCCTGGTAGCCATTGACTACTTCACCAAGTGGGTCGAAGCAGCGTCATACGCTAATGTAACGCGACAAGTGGTAGTCCGATTTATCAAAAACAATATCATCTGCCGTTATGGTGTTCCGAGCCAGATCATTACCGATAATGGATCTAACTTTAATAATAAGATGATGAAAGAGTTGTGCACAGAGTTTAAGATCGAACACCATAACTCATCTCCCTACCGACCCAAGATGAACGGAGCGGTAGAAGCGGCTAACAAGAACATCAAAAGGATCATTAAAAAGATGGTTGTGACCTACAAAGACTGGCACGAAATGCTGCCCTTTGCTCTTCACGGTTATCGTACATCTGTACGCACTTCAACAGGGGCATCCCCTTTCTCTCTAGTTTATGGCATGGAGGCAGTTCTCCCCATAGAAGTAGAGATCCCATCAATCCGGGTATTGATGGAAGCTAAGCTAACAGGAGCTGAATCGTGTCAAAGTTGACACGATGAACTAAATTTGATTGAAGAAAAGCGAATCACGGCAATTTGCCATGGTCAGTTGTATCAACAGAGAATAAAGAAGGCATTCAACAAAAAGGTCCGACCTCGTGTCTTCAGAAAAGGAGACCTTGTGCTCAAGAAGATACGATTATTTCTCACTGATTCTCGGGGCAAATGGACTCCGAATTATGACGGCCCCTATGTGGTCAAGAAAGCTTTCTCAGGCAGTGCCTTGAGACTTGCAACCATGGACGGAGAGGAATTTTCCTACCCCACAAATGTTGACGTAGTCAAGAAATACTTCGCCTAAATAAAAAAAAACGTCTCGGTGGATTGAAAACCCGAAAGGGCGGTCCAGGCAAAAATTAGAGACATGATCAAAAATCATCCCGGTGGATTAGAAACCTCAAAGTACAATCCAGGAAAAAATTAGGGATAATGGCAAGTAACTACGTTCGACAAAGGGGCAAGTCCCTCAGCAGCAGTTACGTCTTCCATCAGAAAGACTCCAGTCAAGGTCATCTTCGATAGAAGCCCAGGATGCCCCGAAGTCAAAGTTGGTAGAAGGATAGTGGTTGTTATGTTTCAATGTAGCCCTTTTCCCTTAAATTAAAATTTTCTAACTTTGTAAATACTCTATGGAATCACGCGTTTGGCTGATTTTTATCCTATCAATAAAATTTGAGCCCATGTGCTTTTGTTTGCAATTCTTATTTGTTTTAGCTTTACAGGACGACATTTTAACATGATCAACGATTCTTGAAATAAAACAAAAATGAATTTACTTATAAAATTTTTCTGCTTTTAATAAAGATGGAAATTCTTTTGACTGTTGAACATCGAAAGAACATCGATCGCTTCTCCAGAAGTAAGCGAGCTTCAAAGTACATAATCAAAGTACTCCTTCTAAACCAGTGCACCTGAATGAAGGATCAGCTGTGTCAAAGACCATTGTTTCATCTGACACCCCTCAGCAGAGCTCTTGCCTCCTAAGCCCGGCCAACGGTTGTCCCCCCACAGGGACTACTTCTCCTAAGCAAGGCAGAATTGCTATCTTGAACCGACGATACTTTTTATCTCCCACTATGGCCGAGTATCCAGTCATGTTCATCTATTAGTCTATATGTCGCGTCAGTTTTGTCAGCATAAACATACATACATCATACATTATTGATTCATATGCATAATCATATTGCATCACTATCACTCTCGTTAGTCTTATCCCCTAGTGGTAACAGTCCTCTCAATGAGTTGTTAGTTCTTTCCTCGTCAGGAGATGTTGCGTCTGCACACTCTCTCTCCTCCAGTTTATTTTTGGGATGAAGTCGGCCTTTGACCACTTTGATAACTTGAACCTCTGGAAAACCAGAGAACCCTCAGCCAGCATCACTCTTCGCCATGGAAGATGATATCTTCACTTTCCCGGATTAAGGAAAATCTCTAGAGAAAGCCTCACAACTAAAGACTTTCAGCAACACATTGATTTTGCTCTCCGGAGAGTCGATGTTAATGAAGTCATCAGCACCTCAAAATTGGATCACATCATATGGCGTTTCTCCGAGAAGATCTCCGAGGAAAGTATGATGTAATATCTCCAAGCGAAAGTAGTCTCTCGAGAGACTCATTTTCCCCAATAGAGTCGACAAATGGCGTCTCCCACAGAGAAGTTTGTGCCTCTCTACAATCAAAACTTTTTCCATCAAATGGCATCTCCCCAGGAAAATTCGGCGAGAAGTTTGAGGAGAACCGCTACAAATAGCATCCCTTGTCAATAAAGTTTATTGACAAAAGAAACCAAGACCAGATCCTTGGTAGGAAACCAAGATCAAGGGGAGGTTTATATCGGAAACTGAGACAAGATCCTTGGTAGGAAACCAGGATCGAGGGGAAGTTTAATTCAGAAACTGAGACCAGTTCCATGGTAGGAAACCAGGATCGAGGGGAAGTTTAAATCAGAAACTGAGACAAGTTCCTTGGTAGGAAACCAGGATCGAGGGGAAGTTTACCTTTTCTAAGCATCATTGCTTAGCAAAAGAGGAAGGATGCTCGAACTACCGTTCGTAACCACCATCAAAATTTTGGGTATTTCGATATTTAATCCTCTTGCACCCCGAATGCCCGAATACCTTCGCCATTCACAGCTTCGGGTCCAAGAAGATTAAATAGGGGCATCTGTCATACCCCAAATTTTGACCACTAAGATTTCCCATCATTGTGCCAATCATCATCACAATATGGATGAGCCATTAGTCTCCCCAAAGATGGGTGAGCGTCCACTACAATCAGACTTAGGGTTTCAAGCCCTCTCAGAGCTCTTAGACAAAGGATCAATCAAGAAATGACATGATCTTCAACTTGTCTAGCCTCTCAAACATCCACAAAAGATCAAAAGGACTCCCACAACAAGGATTAAGCACAAGGCTGCTCCCTTCTAGGTGGATTAAGCCTCACGATCGACAATGTCACCAAATTAGGGTTTTGGTCCACCAGGGCCTCTAGATGGAAATTTTCCTCTGGGCATGAGTCAATGCTTCAAAGCATAACCTATGATGCTCGAAGGGATCTCATGAACCCAATCATCAAGTCAATTTAGCCTCATGGGTTGCATTCATCAAAAAATCAGGAATTACGATTTCTTGACGTAATTCTCCCCTAAGTTGACTTTTGGGACAAAACATGAGCCAGGACCTCAATAGGGGATTTGAGGGTCTCAAATACATCACATTGATCCATTTGCAACAATGGATTGATCCAAGAAGCTTGATCAACAAGTTTCAATTTCATCTGAACCATAATTAGGGTTTCGCGAGAAAAGTCAATTGTACCTTTGACTTTTAACCAGGGCATGCTCCCAAACGCTAGGACATGATTCAATACACCCTATAACACCTATGAAATCAATCCATCAAGTTTGATTTAGGTCAAGGACTTGATTTCATAGAGGATCGCACAGTTTGGAATTCATCTGACAAAAAGTCAACTGTGCACAAAAGTCAAACTTTGACTTTATGAGAATTTTCACAATTATGGTTTTTTAACCCTAAAATGATGTTAATGTGTGATTGGAATCATCATTCATCAAGAAAAATCAAGAAAAGTGGGATAACAGTTTGGAGGATCATAACTCCTAAACCACAAGGCCATTTTTTCCCATCCAAAGCTGGATTTGTAGCTCTCATTACCCTCTACAAAAGCTTCAACTACACCTCATTCCAATTCATCATGGATTTTGAGTTATGGAATGATCAAAATCACAAAAAGTGAAAATGTCACTTTTTTCCAACACTTAGTGAAATTTTCACTAAGTCAGAATCTGCCTTCACTTTTTTCCAAATGTTGGGGCCTTTTTCACTTGGATCCAAAAAGTATCAAAACCAATTATGATCAAACAGTTATTATGTCATATGAGGGATTTCCAAAATGGCCAAGAACTCCATCAAATTCCACTTGAGCCATGAGATATGACAATGGCAATATACCTTGCTGAAAACTGCCAAGGCTAGGCAGAATTTTGCACTTTTGCTCGATTTGGCAAAATCAGATAATTCCAAGCCTTGTCATCATTTTGGACACATCTGAGGATCAAATCTAAAGGGAACAAGCACTGATCCAAGCCTCCAAAGTCTTTGGAACAGAAAATAGCATGCCAAATCTAGAATTTCCTAAAAGAGGGACAAGACTCTAATTTTGGATTGGAGCATTCAATGCATACACCAAGGTGGCATGGACTGAGCCATTGCCAACTGAATTCAGTCAAGAATGATCCAACAACTAGGGAACCACAGCTCTGTACTCTAACCTCTAGTCAATGGTTAGAGGAGACTTGGATTCTCATTTGCCAACATTGGCCAAACCTCTGCTGCATTTGCCATTAACTATTGATCCCAAAACAAACTTGCTCTACTATAAATAGAGCTCATTTGTGCTCAGTTTGAGTACACCAAGGCCATCAAACAGATGCTTTCCTCAAAATCACCTTCTCACTTCCAATTTTGCCTTCTAAGGCAAGTCACCATCGGGTTTTGAGTTTGAGAGCTATTCCAACTAAACCAATCACACACACACCTCATAAACATCATATAGAGGTGATCCAAACACTCACATAACATCTGGAACACCAAAATCACTAGCCAATTGCTCAAGCCTTTGACAGATTTGCAGTTGGGGTACCATCTCAAGTTCCAGATCATTTCAATCTACTCCAAGCATCCAGACACACTCCATGGCACCTAGGGAAGCTATCCACATCATTGGAACCTAGTTGTAACACCTTCAACCTAGAACTCGATCACCAGCTGCAAGTGGTAAGCATGAGCTCTTCTAACTCCATGTTCCATGCATTTTTTGCTGCACAATAATTTGGCCATATGTTCATAATCATACATAGAATGTTTACCCTCAATCAATTGCTTTGTATGAATCGTGTATGGAATTTCTGAACCTTCATGCAGAATTTAGGGTTCTTGAGGTTTCTCTTTGATTTCTTATTCCATGCTTAAAATAAATGAAATTAAAGACCATAGATATGATCGTGAGGTAGAAACGAGTAGATTGATATGTATATTGCATGATATAATCAAGTATTCAGTGAGATTGGATAGAAAACGCAAATTTGCAGAAACAGAGGAAGGGCGCGTGTTCTTGACATGTTCTTGGCGCCCTTTTTCAAATATTTGAATATTTGAATTTTGTGATTATATTTAATTGATTCAAAAATTAATTTCTCTCTGAGTTTTAATGATTTTGAGTTGATTCTTTTTTTAATAATTCACAAAAATGTTAAAATATTTTATTTTACCAAAAAATCCCAAAAATATTATTTATTTCATATAATTGATATTTTTGCCAAGAATTAATATTTTAATTATTTTTGACATTTAAAATATTTTTTCCTTCTTGATTTTGCAAATTTTTATGATTTCTAATCATTTTGTAGGTCAAAACATGATTTTTGAAACATTAATCCAAGATCACAATTTGTTTTCCATATGTTAAACAATTTTCATCATTTTAATTGAATTTTTTATTCAATTAAAATACATTTTGGGAACAAATTATGGTTTTGATTAATTCAACCCTCATCAAACCTTTTAAAAAACACTTTGGACCTCTAATAGAGTGTAAGACCCAATCCTTTGTAAATACAAAACAATTTTGGGCCTCAGATATTGTATAAGTCCCATTGTATTTCAAAATTTCGGCGCGATCATCGCCCGTTTAAAACAAACCATCTGGGCCTCTCCTCGAGCTATAAGACCCATTCAAAATCATTTTGGGCCTCTAATAGAGTGTAAGACCCAATCCTCCTTTTAACCAAACAATTTTGGGCCTCAGATATTGTATATGTCCCTCTGTGTTAAAAGAAAAACTCGGCGCGATCGCCAGTTCAAAAAAACAAATCATCTGGGCCTACCCTCGTGTTATAAGCCCCATTCTTTTTCTTTCAATCATTTTGAGCCTCTTGAGAGAGTGTAAGACACATCCCTTTTGTACAGAAAACCTTTCTTGGGCCTCAGTCACTTGTATAAGTCCTTGTACAAAACAATAGTGCGATCACTGATTAAACCATGGGCCTCTCCTTGAGCTATAAGCCCCAATTTTCCTTTCAAAAGCACTTTCTCCTTTGATTTTGAATATAATATTGTTATCAAAGCTTTCTTTGTTGAACAAACTAACCAAACAGCATGGAAGCTCTACAACCGAGTAAGTGTTTACCCGCTTTCATATGTATATAACTGTACTGTGGGGCTGTTTCACTGTAAGTCTTCTTTCATAAACTCATATCAACTGTGTAATACTAGTATAGATATTTAGAGTTTCCCCGGAAACTACGTCTAGAACTAGACAAAACTTCGTCTCCTTACATCCGACGTTCTCCCGGATATTTCAACATAACCTAAACCATGAGAATTTTCTTTTACAACAATTTTAGATAACTAGATCTAAGAAATCTTCCCCTTGAACAGTTCATATACAGAAGGCCAATGTTCCAAGGGAAACCCCTTCTGAAACTGTTCATCAGCCTCCTCTTGGGCTTAGTGCAAGGACCCACAGGCTTCCTAGAAGCATCCCCGCCTCCTCTTAGGCGTTGTACAAGGACCCGTCGGCTTCTTAGAAGTTTTCACAACCTCCTCTTAGGCTTCGTATAATGATTCTTCCTCGGGGAAGATAGCCTCCTCTTGGGCTTCGTACAAATTATCCCTTCGGCTTCTTAACAGTTTTTCTCTCCTCCTCTTGGGCTTCGTACAAATTGTCCCGATGACCTCTTAAAGGTATAGGAACAGAAATTAGTCATCTTAATAGAACAGTCTTTCAAAGAGTCTAGATCTTTCTACCGTGAACGTACTGTCTCTTGATCTCTCTTAAGCATAGTACAAAAGATAAAACTCTATACTTAGACAGTCTAATCTCCTTGAGTCTCGAAGACGTTCTCAAGTTCCTTTTAAAAATAGGAAAAAAAACCCGTAGACTTGGGCAGTCTCAATACCCTTCAGATTCCCCGTTTCCTTAAAGAACAGGAAATAATCCCGGTCCTCAGATCAAATCCATGAGTACCACATTACCCATATAAGAACTGATTTTCTCTTTTAACCAACATACTGGACCTGTCACTCAACTGAAACAGTAACCCTAGCCTCCTCTTGGGCTTTGTACAATGATTCTCCCCAGCAGAGTTAACCTTTGCAGCCTCCATCTCGGGCTTCGTACGAGATACAAAAATACTCTCTTGTTGAGTATAAAAGACTCTCTTGTTAAGTCAAACCTTCGCAGCCTCCATCTCGGGCTTCGTACGAGATACAAAATCACTCTCTTGGTGAGTATAAAAGCCTCTCTTGTTGAGTCAAACCCTTTTAGCCTCCGTCTTGGGCTTCGTACAAGACACATATAAAAACACTCTCTTGTTGAGTCAACCCTTTTAGCCTCTATCTCGGGCTTCGTACAAGACACAAAAGCATCCTCTTGTTGGGTCAATAGCCTCTTTTTAGGCTTTGTATAAGGAAAACCCCGGTTGAGCCAATCAACCTTTTAGCATCAAAATCTGTGCCTTGTTCACAGTATATAAACATCAACAATTCCTTTTCCCCCCTTCTAATTGCTGTAAGCGGCAAGCCTCTGGATTGTTTACACCCACGCCACTGTCCCTCTTTTAGCATGAGAAATTCCTAAGGAAAGATAGCATTGCTCTACACTGAGTTAAAATCTTCTCTTCAGGTTAAAAATCCCCTATAAAGGAAATTATGACATTACTGGATTCACATATCCCAGTTAAAGTAATTCTCCTTTATAACCAGTCACCCGACAGTTGTGACAAACAGACCAAATACCCCTCTTTAGAGATGACAAATTCTCTCTAAAGTCAACACCCCTTCAGCTTCACATCTTGGGCTTTGAACAAGATATAAACCACTTTTAGCTTCACATCTTGGGCTTCGAACAAGATACAAATAGACCCTTCAGCTTCACATCTTGGGCTTTGAACAAGATATAAACCACCTTTAGCTTCATGTCTTGGGCTTTGAACAAGACACCAAAACACCCTTTCCTCCCATAGAATAGGAGGAACTACAATCACTCTGATTTCCCTATCCCGGGAATACGTAGGCATAAGATTGAAAATGAATCTTAGCGAGCACACTAATCAAAAAACGTCAAAGCTAATCTAGCACAGTATCCCAACAAATTCCCCATGAACAGTCCCGGTATTTCGTTCTGAACAAAATAAGCAGAGAGAGGCCCACGAACTAAAGCCGCATCTGTAAACCAACAGTTTTGACTATTTAAGCTCAGTATGCAAGCAGGGTTAATTGGAGACATTTATTTCCCTTCCTTCATCAGCTTCAATAGGATAAAAAAGGAATCGAACTATAGTACCAAAGCGATAGTGATTCGAAACCACAAAAACCGCGCTACAAAACGCAACAAAAGTGTTGTAACGAACTCATAACAGTTGTGGTTTCAAAGATAACAGCAAACAGAGATCGAAGAATAAGGTAGCGAAAATAACAGAGCTCGCCTATAATTTGACGCTAACGGAGGTACGCGAATCTCCTTTCGCATCTCAAACTCGTGAGGTTTCTCTGTGGTTTGTTTTCTTGTTTGCTAGTGCGACGCGTTTGAGAATGGTAGTAGTTAGGTCCATTCGTTTGCGATGCCTTGAGAGGAGAACGGAGGGTGGTGTGTCGTGGTGTTTTGTGTTAGAAACAAGGAAGGCATTGAGAAGATGGAAGAAGGTTGAAGGAAAGGGGAGCGAGAATGATAAGGGAGGTGGTGGCACTGGAAATTTGGAGGAGACGAAGGGGAGACGAGGAACATGGTGCGGCGGTAGGTTGAGAGTAAAGGAGATTGTTAGGGTTTCTTAGGGTTTTAAGAAGAAATTTATAGACGAACCGGGTCAAGCTTCAAGCCCACGTCCCCTCCTCACCATACTCCATAGACTCATTTCCACACCATTGATTCATCCACTGCACCCCCCTTGTCAAGGTTTTTTTTCTCAATTAATTTCATTTTAAATAATTTAGAGGGTTAGGTTTTTGGTAACTAGTATTAATTTGGACTAATTAGATTTAGATTCTTGATAATGTTTTTTTGACTAATCATTTTCGGCTTAATGGTTCCATAATCGTTTTTTGCTTAATTGTTCAATAATTGGTTCTTGGATTAATCATTCACTAATCGCTTTTTGGCTTATTTGTTCACTAATTGAATTTTTGGCTTAATCGCTTTGTTAATCGAGTTGTTGATTAATTGTTTTTTAAACTAGATTAATCCTAGTTGATATTAGAATTAGAGATTTTAGGAAATTAACGATTAATTTTGGTTAATTGATTTAGGATAATTAGAATTAGTTCATAATTTTAGAATTAGGTTTTTAGAATTAATTCATAATTTTAGATTTGTTTTAGATTTAATTTCAAATAGTTTTCTTTTTGGATTGAATTAGAAATTAATTTTGAACTAATTCGTCTTGACTTAGTGTGAATTGATTTTGTTCTAACCTTGACTAAATTTAGATTTTATGCTAACATCGACTAATCTTGTTAGTGGTTTCATTTGTTAACTTTGTTAATGGTTCTTAAATGTTAGCTTTGTGATTTTTCCTAGTTGAAATTTGATATATTGGATTAGTCTTTGATTAATTGTTTGCGAGTTTTACTAGAGTCCTTGATATTTGTTGCATAGATTTTTGACTAATTGTTGCTTACATTTTGGTATCAATTTCACTTAATTCTTGCTGATAATTTCCATTTGAATTTTGGTGGCTAACCTTGGTTATTGTTTTGGATTACCTAGACTAATTTTTGAGTTGTCTTTGTAGTGATTCACACTGGATTTGCTAAGTTGTTTAAAGGTAGGAAGTGCTGCTATATACATAGTTGTTGTGCACAAGGTGAGCTGTTAAATGTTGCAATTCTGTCCAGATTTTCTTACACCTATTCAGTTCTGAAAATAGGTGCTGTCGAAAGTTGTTCTAGCTTGTGGTTGGATTTCAGAGCTGTACAGATGCAGGAGCGCTGTTGTTGCTGCTGTTTTTAGTTTATTGCGTTGTTTTCAGTTTTTCTTTGTGATGGACGAAGAGTCACTCAACTTCCTTATAGTTGAGATCACGACATCGTTTTCATCTTGTGGTTGACGAAGAGTCACTCTACTTCCTTATAGTTGAGATCACGACACCGTCGGTTGTGTTTATTTTTCATTGTATTTCCTTTTGGTTGAGGACGAGGAGTCACTCAGTTTTTGCTTAGCTGAGATCACTACATCGTCATTTGTTGTTTATTTCCTGTTGCATTTCTCTTTTGGTTGAGGACGGGGAGTCACTCAGTTTTGTTGCTTGGATGAGATCACGACATCGTTCAATCCATGCATGACAACATTAGGTAGACTCTTCTCCTGATCCTGACCTTAGGGCCATTTTGCATGCTAGCTTTTAGGATTGAGTTCCCCGTAGACCTTTCGTGAGTCCTGAGTCTTTTCTCTCGCACCCATGCGATCGAGACCGTTCCAATTTCCCCGTAGTAGCATGAAATACGGATGCTCTGATTCCTTTTTCTTTTCATATTAAGGATATGTAGGCACGAGATGCGATATCTCGGCGAGCACACTAATAACTAACTTCCCATTTTCTCTTGCCTGAGTGCGATCGAGACGTTAACCAACCAATCAAAACCGACCCGTAGGTCGAACTATGATTGCTCTGACTTCCTCTCTCCTGTCTATTTGAGGATACGTAGGCACAAGACGATGATGTCTTGGCGAGCAACCTCCCCCCATTAGTGCGTAGTCTGTCAAACTACGTCGACTCTGATTCTTCATTAGTCCATGAAGATACATAGGCATAGGATTGCGACGATCCTTGCGAGTCCTCTTGTGGTTTTCACCTTTTTATTTATTTTCTCCCGTTTTGTTTCTAGTTAGCAGTTAAGCTTCAGATTACCTACACCCTTCGATCGATAACAACAAGCGTGGATCCCATCGAGTACGATGGACACAAGGAGGTGCTAAGACCTTCCTCTCGCATAACCGACTCCTGAACCCAGGCTATGGCTGCGATGACCATGTCTTTCCCTTTGTTGAGGTTTTCTTCTATCATTTCATTTCCCTGCGTCGGGATAAATAACGTTCGGTGGCGACTCTTCTGTCTTTTCCGTCGGTTGATTTTCGCATATGCGCCCGCTGGCGACTCTGCTGGGGACTCTGGTTCCCTAAGCGAGTCAATCCTAGCGCCTGTTTGTTTTTTATTATAGGGTGTTTATATGTATGCTTTACCTGTTCTATTTATGGCCTTTATCGCATGTTTACTGCTTTTATCGCATTTTACTTGCCCTACATTCATTATTGCCATATATACTAGATTGTGCTGGACTATTGTTTTCTTTGGTGGGATGGGTGTTCTGAGAGATAAGCCCACTACCCAGGCTTGAGCATACACACAGGTTTTAGAGTGGATAGTCGTGTCGCTTGCGTGGTGGTGACCGCGTGTAGTGTTCATGAGACCCACAGCCAGACGAGTTTCCTCTAGGAGATATTTGATACTGCATGTTGATGCAGACCATTAGATGTTCCATTGATGAGCTGTCGACTCTGATGACCATTCCCAAGGACTCAGTTGAGGCACTCCTCCCGATGAGCGATAATGGCAGACCAGAAATGGAAAACCCATTACGCTTCTTGATCCGAGGACCCAAAGCTGAGAACTTGCCATAGGATGACCTTTTTTAGGGGAATCAGTTAAGGCCTCCTCGATTGATGATGATGCCAAACCAGAAATGGTGAACGTATCATCATTTCTCAACTTGAGAGTCTTTGACGCTGAGGACCCTTAGCTTTAGTGCCCACATGTGAAAATGGATGGGTGTTTACAGGTTTGTAGGTAACTTTGACCTTCATCCTACCTGGTATTCTGGTTTTCTTATCAGTGTGGACTTATCAGCTTGGTATTCTGGCATTCTGATTATTCCGATATTCTGATTATTCTGGCACTCTGACTATTCTGTTATTCTGATTATGCCGATATTCTGGTATTCTGGTATTCTGATTATTCGGATATTCTGGTATTCTGGTATTCTTTTCAGAGCAGACCTATGAACTTATTCAGTTATCAGCACATCACTTATTCAGAATATACGAAAGCTTTAATCCCATGTCTTATTGCATCGCATTTGCATTCTTGCATCATCCATCCTTTGCCTGAACTGCAGTTGATTTCCCGACTTTCGTATTGGACTTGAATCAGCTTTTGGAAGGATCATGAATTCAGGAGAATAGAATCAGTTTGTGACTAGGGCCAATGTTGAATTGATGAAGAATCAGTTGGATCAACTTGTGGAAGCCATGACGGCCATGACTAGGGGAGAGACCAATATTTAGAGAACCAAGGATGTCATTCCACCTCCAGTGAACGATGTTGCTCAAGCTCAGCCCTTGCGGATCCCTGTCGAGAATCAAGTTATGCAAGAACGTCTTATTATCCGAGGCAGACATTCATCCTCTCTTGATGCTGCAGACTATTAGAGTTTTGCTTTTTCTGTGCCAGATGTCCAAGGGGTAGTTCCAAAGATGAAACCTAAGGGCCCACAATCTGTTCAGTTTGATGAAAGATGTCGTTTGCTGGAGGAGAAGCTTAAAGCCCTGGAGAGGCGTGATACTCTTGATTTGAATGCTTCGAGCATGTGTATGGTACCTGGCCTTGTAATGCCTCCAAAGTTCAAAGCATCGAAGTTTGAAAAGTACCAAGGGGATAGCTGTCCAAAGCTACATTTGGTGATGTTTTGCAGGAGAATGACTTCATATGTCCACAATGACAAACTCATGATCTACTGTTTCCAAGACAGTCTGAGTGGGGCATCATTGTATTGGTATATGCAGTTAGAAAGTGGTTGCATCCAATCATGGTCGGATCTATCCAACGCCTTTGTGAAGCAATACGGTTATAATCTTGACATAGCTCCCAGCCGCATGCAGTTGTAAGATTTATCCCAAGCGGAGAATGAATCATTCAGAGGGTATGCTCAGAGATGGAGAAAGTTAGCTGCTCTTGTTCAACCACCGCTTATAGAAAGAGAATTGGTTGACCTGTTCATGGACACTTTTCAAGGCCCGTATTACGATAAGATGATTGGTAATGGGGAAGCAAAATTCTCTGACCTGGTAATAGTTGGAGAATGCATCGAGAGCCTGCTCAAGTGTGGAAAGATTCAAGGCATCTCGAACTCCTCCGCTAGTGAAAGTGCATCAGTTGTTAGTTCTCAAGAAGAATGGGAGGAAGAAAATAGTTCTATCCGGGAATCTTCATCACCTTATTCTCAGCACTCAGGTATTTCAACTGTTCAGAGTCAGCAATCTTATGGGTCTTCGTATCAGGGACAATATTCTTCTCCAAATCAAGGTATTCCTCATAATCAACGGTCATATCATCGTCAGTCGCATCAGCACGCCCCGCAGAGGCCAAGGAATCCAGAGAGGCATTTTACTCAGTTGCCAATGTCGTATAGTCAGATGTTGCCAGGTTGGATCAAGGGTGAACTGATAGTTCCAAAGAAGATAGATCCGGTAATTCCTCCGTACCCATCAGGTTTTGATGTCAACGGCCCTTGTGACTATCATGCTAGGGCATAGGGGCATTCAACTAAAGATTGTAAGGTACTCAAGAGCAAGGTTCAGACACTTCTTGACTCCAATATGTTCTCATTCACGCCTCAGGGTATTCAGATCAATGATTCTCCTTTATCCAGCCATGTGGGATCATCAGTTCAGGTTATGGAAGAAATTACCGTAAGCAGTTGCGCAAATAATTATCAGACTGACTTCGACGAGCAATTTTGAAGATGGCTAGCTCAGTAGAAAATCAAGCTTGGAAAGCCCAGTTCCTCGAAGCTGAAAATCTTTTATAGCATGTCATTTCTTTGCATTTGTAGTTTCTTTTCTATTAAAAATGTGAACTCATTTGTAAAACTTGTCTGTTTTCGATTGATAATGATAATGAAATGAATATGCAGGTTTTGATTTAATCCATTCGTGTTCACTCATACTTTTTATCGATATCATATGCTTGTTTAAGCAGGATCTGAGGAAGGGTGACGAAATCGAAAGGCGCAAAACTTCTGATTATATGCTTTTGAGCAAAACCCTGCTGATAATGTACAAGCATTGTTTCAACTCCCCCAAACACCAGAGACATAAGGAAGATAATCCCTTGTAAACCCCTTCGAGCCTAGTAGTAGGAGTTTCTTTCTGAAAACGAAAAACTCTCAATCTTAACCTGGGGCAGGGTAGGTGTCAGTTAATTTGACCATGCGTTCAAATTTCAAAAGGAGAGTCCCGTTCGAGGACCAATCAAATCACTATGGTTATCCCTCACCAACCGAAGAGTGAGGCAGTCACAACCCTTCAAACAAGTATGACAAACCAGTGTCACACGATTTATTCCGAAAAAAAAAGAAAAGAATCCATGAAAAAAGAAAAAGAAAGCCCGCTAAGTCAAAACTTGAAAACAAGTTACTTAGGCAGAAGTTAGGGCATCCCGCTAGACTTCAAAATCGAAAGACTCCAAAAAAGAATCAGTTCAGGCAAAAATCAGGGAAATCAAAAACAAAAGAATGAAAAGCGAAAGGAATACAAAAATAAAAATCCTCGAGCAAAGAACGAGTCGTATGACCACAGACACCAAAGACAAAAGGGGTGACTGTCACTCCAAAAACCATGTGGGTTCCTTAACCATCACTCCTACCATTGATCTTTTTGAATGGTGAACGCCTGTGTCGAATTAGCTGAATGTAGAACGGGAGAACATCAAGGAGAATGGGTGGGTTAAAACAAAACTTTGAGCCTTATATCCTTTCTTTCTTAAATCGCGAACCAGACCACGTTACAACCTTTAAAAGACCTAATTAAAGCAGGGTTGTTTCGAAAGCATACTCTTCGGTAAATACCGCGTTCAAAACTGACTCTTAAAAGGATTTTTCTGACCATTCATGTTGGTATCGATGTGATATCCTGATCAGTGATTTGTTCACTATATGTCATGACATTTTTCCAGTGAACAGACTCGGATTTCAAAACTGACATATGCATTGCATCACAATTATCTTTTCAAAACGAATTGTTTTACTTGCGAGTAAGCACTTAACATCAGGAAAGTTTCTGCAATGGAAAGATTGATCAAGATAAGATGCAAAATGCCCGAGTACTCCGTTGAGCAGGGGCAAGCCATATCAAATGGGCGATCCATTCCAAGAAGTTGCCAATCTGGGGCAGTTACAATGTGAAATATCTCTAAAGTTTAGTTAATCTGGGGGAATTATGTCGAGAATCTGGGGCAATCAAGTCGAGATTTAGAAAATCTCTCGGAGATTAGTCAGTCAGAGGCAAAGTCACAGCGAGGCTCGTACTGAGGCAGGTCACCCCGAGAGTACAAGAAGTTAAGAACCCCTCCGAGGTTCAGAATATTGGGGCAGTCCATCTCAGACTATCAGGGTACAAAAGTTTCAGTTTCCCTTCTAGGCAGATTCTTACACAGATCCCAGAGGCTGGGGTAAGACAGGTAAAAATGGAACATCTCCATTCTTTCAGAGCTACTCCGGTAAATTCTGTTAATCGGCGAGTTCAAGACGAATGTCGGGAAGTCATGCTAACCATTCCCTAACCTTTTAGCCAGAAACCTTGTGACCAGACAAGACACTTTCCAACTCCAGCTGTACCTGACCTACCTCAGTGTCACTGGTCGATCTGTTATATCATTGCATAATCATTGTCATTGCATAATCGTTTGCATAGCATATCATATCACGAAGCCGTGTGAAACCGTTAGAAACCCACTTTGCTGGCACCTCATCCAAAGTCCAATCCCTATTGGCACTTCACTCATAATCCAATCCCCATTGGTACCCCAGAAAGATTTCACCTTCGAAAAATCAATCACCAACAGGTTTCACCTATCCTTGCCAGCAAAGTCCAATCATACTTGGCACATCCTTCTTCTCCCGGTAGCCTGTGCATACATCAACATTCAACATATAGTAATCATTGCATCCTCAAATTGCGTAGCATTTCCATTTCGTATGGAGCATTAGGCCATAGAAAGAAAATTTAAACAGATGCATGCGAAGCATAAGCCAGATTTGGTACCTTGTGCGGAAACCCAAATTAATTTTCAGTTAAGACAGTGACATATCCCCAGAGAGAATGCTGAGCCATTCCCCAGCAGACATTTCAGTCAACTCCTCTGCTTTTCTTTCTTTTGGGTCGTAGATCATACATCGATCTTACCCTCGATCAGTCCTTGTCCATCAACCCCTTGATGACGACATTCCAAAGCAGACGTTCTTCCCATCAAACCCCTTTGACGACGTGTTCCCTCGGTCAGGTGTTCTTTCCTTCAAATCCCTTTGACGATGTGTTTCTTTGGCCCGGTTTTTTTTATGTCAACCCTTTGACGACGTGTTTACTTTGGTCAGGTTTTCTTTCCATCAAACCCCTTTGACAACGTGTTTCCTTCGGTCAGGTTTTCTTTCTGTCAAACCCCTTTGGCGATGTGCTCCTTCGGTCTTTGATGACGTGTTTCCTTCGGTCAGGTTTTCTTTCCGTCAAACCCCTTTGGCGATGTGCTCCTTCGGACAGTTTTTCTTTCCATCAAACCCCTTTGACGATGTGTTTCCTTCGGTCAGGTTTTCTTTCCATCAAACCCCTTTGGCGATGTGCTCCTTTGGTCAGGTTTTCTTTCCGTCAAACCCCTTTGGTGATGTGCTCCTTCGGTCAGGTTTTCTTTCTGTCAAAACCCTTTGCCAACGTGTTTCCTTCTGTCAGGTTTTCTTTCCGTCAAACCCCTTTGACGACGTGTTTCCTTCGGTCAGGTTTTTTTTCTGTCAAACCCCTTTGACGACGTGTTTCCTTCAGTCAGGTTTTCTTTCCGTCAAATTCCTTTGATGATGTGGTCCGTTGGGTATGATTTCTTTTCGATGCGGTTCTGGGGTTCACTTTTCTTTCTTGGGTATGTTGTCTTTCCGTCAAATTCCTTTGACGAAGTGTGACTGGGCTCCAATTACATTTTCTCTTCCCACAGTTTGCAAATTTTTGGGTTTTTTTTGTATTCAATCATCTTCTACCTTGAATGTCTGAAAGTCGTTGCTATCATCCTTTCAGGTCCAAGTCGATTGAATAGGGGCAGTTGTTGCACCCCAAAATTTGCCCCAACTTTTTCTAACCTAACTGGCTTATGTTCGCACTCATTTGCATCTTCATTAGGTCATAACCCATATTCATTCATTTGCATTGAGCTCCTAAGGCGTGGGATCAAGGTATTATGTGCAAGCTCAAGATGCTCTATTGTTGTGAGGTGCTCATCCTCAGTCAGGGATGAATTTTCATCAAGTGTATCTTCTTCAAGTTTTCTCAAGAGTATCAAGTCACTTCTTCATCATTGGGCGCCTAAAGCAAGTGGTTCAGGTTCTTATATTTTGTGCGAATTGGTTGATATTCATCAATTGAAGATCGTAGTTAAGGTTCATGGCGAAGGCGTCTTGACATGAGATCCAGTTGTGGATTTATATTGTGGTCAGGGCAGGGATATTCTCCTAGTTGATTATGGTTCATTGCTTGTAATACAAGTTAATGAGGGTTGATATTGAAGTTGATTGGAGTTGGGAATTCATTAAGTATTTGAGTTTTGATCTGGATGTGAATTTTGATTGATCAAGGTTTAAGCATGTGAAGTTTGAAAACGAGATCCATGTGGATTACTTACAAGTCCATTAAACTGTATCCAAATCTCTATCCATATCCATTTCCATGTCTTTATCCATATCAATTTCTTTAAACCAAGTTCAATTATTCTCTTGCAAAAGCATATCCATTAACTCATTTTCATGTCCCATTCAAGTTCAAATCCAATTCTTTTTCCTAAATCCATTTTTTAATCCATGCCTATTTCCATTTTAGATATCCATTCCAATTTTTTAAAACCCATTTTTACAACCATTTTATTCCACATTTTGTTAAAACCATAATTCATTTTTTCAATTCACTTTAAAACCATTTTTTCATATCCATTTTTCCAATCCACATTAAAACCATGTTCGGATATCCATTTTCTCAATCCATGTCCACTTCTAAAGGTTAATATCCACTTTTACCAATTCTTGACATCCATTCACAAACCATAACCATAACTTTAATCAAACCCCTTTCAAGATCCTTTTTTAAATTCATTAAAACCATTTTCCTCAAAGGAAGGGTTACATGACAGGAAAAAGGCATTCAATTATGGGATGATAATGCATCCAGGGGATTCGTTGATAGCATCGGTTTGTCAGAGAGGGAGTTGCTGTTGAATTTTGTTGTCATATAAAACGGACAGACATCCTTTTTGATAAAATTTTCTCCAAGTTCATGGATGTTCATGTTCAACAGAGAGAAACATTTTTGGAGTTTCTGGAGCCATATATTTTGAAGGACATGCTTGGATCTCTACCTCCTGAGGTTATGCAAGAACTAGTAGAGTATTATAGCACTAAAGGGTGGTTACAGCGGGTTGAGCAATGTGTGCTTCACATGGATATTTCATCCTTGGATGTTAATCAGGTTGTAAGTGAAGGTGCGAGAAAGACACAAGAAAGGGGGGGTTTGAATTGTGAATTTACTCTTTTGTTAACTTTTCGCATCTTGTTAAAGAGACGCTCAAGAACCTTCAATGTTTGTTGAGAGATTCTGATCTCTTAACTATGGAGCATGAGAACCATATAGGTTCTGATCATAAGATACGATACTCAGAACTTGCAGTGCGGAAGCTTATCAGAGATAGGCTGCAAGGTTCTGACTTTGCTTAATATGAGGTTCTGATATTCAATGCAGAAACATAAATAGAGATACTAAGCAAGAGAGTAAAGGACACACGATATATTCTGGTTCACCACGCGGGCTAATCCAGTCCACCCTCCTCAGGTGATTTCACCTTGAGCACAAGGACTTAATCCACTATAACCAAATCATGATAACACTTGCACGGGCAACGCCGGTGACTAACCATTTGCACAGCCACACTGGGACTAACTACTTTCACAGCCACACTATGACTAATAACCCAATGAACCGTTCAGGAATCCAACAGGATACAACGTTCATTGACCGAGCAGACCCACTGCTGGGATTTCACAGCTAGCCGTTCAGGGATTCATCACAATGAATATAACGATACTGACCATATTTTAGGATTTTCTACAATGACCCTCAGCCATTGTCATCTCAAGTATCTGATCACCACGTGATCTACTCAAGGGCCTCAACTTACAACTGAACCGTTCAGGGATCCATTCAGGATATAACGTTCACTGAAGGAGTCTCAATTCCTTTAGTTGAATTGGCAAACTGGAGATTACAAATTGTGCTTCTTAATAAGCAAGTTTCTCCTAAGTTTAAGTACAAAGAACACACACATGTGTTCAAGCAAGATTTGAGCAACAACTCCTTGCTTTCCTAAGAAACTACAAAGATGTATTTGGATATTACAATTGTTGACATCTTATAGATCTTCTTCTTCTTGGTTGAGCAAGCTTTGAGCAGCAACTCCTTGCTTCAGATCTTCAATGTAGTCCTGATGAGAAGGTAGGTTGATGACTTGACAGATCTTCAACATTGTCTTCTTCATCAACAGCTATGTTCTTAATTGTTGTTGTGTTGATTTGTCTTCTTGAGTTTCAACAACAACTGTCATTAGTGAAATAATGATAGCTTTTGAATATTCTGAGTGTTACAACGAGAACTCATCATTGTGGCTATCTTCACAATGACTTGGTCAATTTTGTAGATGAACATTCAGTTCGTGATTCTACAAGTGATCGACACATCAGAAGCAAAAACTCTTTCCATTAAATAGCCAGTAGAAATATAGCCGTTTGAGAATACTGTTGGCTGTTTGGAAAAGAGACGTTGTGATATAATGAGTTGTACTGACACATCTCCTTTTTGCAGAGGGAGAAGTGACCGGACATATTTTCTTGGGCAGTGTGTACATTTAACTCACAACAGTAATATCTAGACTTCAAAACTTCAGTGGCTTCTGATGTTAATCTGATGAAGCATGACTAGAGTCTTCTTAGTAGAATATCTGATGCTTCAAGTCTTCAGTCAATTGAAGAAGTCCATTAAGAATCAGTCTTTAGAACTTTCGCACTTGGTCTTTAAGAACGTTATTCTTTTCTGTTTCAAGTCTTTCGAATCTTCAGAACCTGTCTTTAGAGTCTTCAGAACTTGATATTTGAAACCTTGATCTTCAGAACCCATAAGTCTTTAGATTCTTTCTGCACTTGGTCTTCAGCGCCTTCAGCCATCAGAACTTCAAGTCATAGGAGTCTTCCGCACTTTGGTTCTTTCAGAGTGTACTTCTTCAGAAGCTTCGCTATCTTTAGAACCTCAATCACTTTTAGAGAGAATCCACAAGAGCATTGCAACAGCAATCTTGGCATCCTTGGATCTGGCTAATCATGACTAGATAAAGAAGCGTTCATGCTTCTCGCGACTTTAGTCACACATAGTAACTTCGCATATATATATTTAATCATAGTACATCTAGCTGGTGCATGTTGGTTCTGATGTCTTTAGTTCTTATGATCTACACACAACACACGTTAGACTATAGAATGGTTCTTTTGCAGATACTTATTGTTATCATCAAAACATAGATTGACTTGTAGAGACAATTCTTGCTCTCACAATCTCCCCCTTTTTGATGATGACAAAACCAAGTATTTTGATTGAACATTTTATACAAGGTAATCACCAAAGCAAATAAATTCAGAGTTTGGAACAACAGCTCCCCTGAATGAGTTATCCTCAAAGATTTATCTGAGATCATCTATGATTTTATATAATCCAAAGATATACAAAGTAACAACTTGAGTTGTCAGAACAGGAATAGAAAAGAGTTACTTCTCTATATTGTCTTTAGGAAAACGAAGAGTCTTTAGCATCTGGAAAAGTTCATCAGAACTTCCATCTTCAGATCTTCAGAACTCAGTTTTCTTTGTTGTCGTATCAGAGCATATTATATTCAGAGACATCTGAAGCATTTCTACTTTTCAGCAGATTCCATTAAGCATAAGATCAGAACAATTCTTGATTGATAGTCATAGCCTTGCTATTTATCAGAGACAGGCACTGTCTTTAAAGGAAACCCCCCTGAGTTTCAGACTAAATGAAGATTTTTTATTTTATATTTTCATCTTCTGGGTAGTCTCCCCCTACTTAGCATAAGTCATATATTGGGATCTTCAGAATCGTGATTCAGAGTAGTAAGATTTTAATCACCAATGTGGAACATGACTTTTCAGAGTTTGACATTTGACCATAGGTTCTTATCTTGTTAATGTCACAGCTTAGTGGTTTATCAGAGCTTGATTTCTGATCAGATACCAATTTCAGATTAATTTATGTGATAGATCAACGCTTGATTTTGAATCTAGTACACCTTGTTTTGTGCTGATATAAAGTGATGTGCTGACTAAAGAAGTTCTTTTGACTTGAAGAATAGTTCCTTGATGTGCAGGGAATGGATACCAATGAAGGTATTTGATAATAATTCACAGCTTTGTTCTGATTGATGATTCTGATACTAGTCTTTATGTACTGAGTCTGATTACCAATTATTGATTTAGTCTGATACCAAATCGTTTTCACTTCAAATGGTTCCTGGTAAACATCAGAACGACTTCTTTCTTGGATCTTCAATCCAGATCTTCAGACAGCTCTTGGCTTCTGATTTGCACAGTTCCTCAGAGTAGGCATCTTGAGAATGTGTACTTTGTCTTGACTGCTTTCAGAGTTTTCTTACTTCTTCTGATTCTTAGACAGCTTCTATTATATGATCGGAGTTCTTCTTCTTAGCCTGTTCCTGTCTTTAGACTGCCTAGTGAACTTGTTTAGAGTTCCTCGGATAACGTCAAATAACAAACGTTAGTAGTAACGCATTTTTATACTTTGTTTGAGTTCTGCATTCTTTCAGATTTCCTTCTCTTCCCAATCAAAATCTTTTAATTTCTCCCCCTTTTTGACATCATCAAAGTTTAAGGTATTTAAGTATAATTCCTTTTTCCAATGAACATCATATAGTTCTTCCTCATTAGAGCATTTAAGTATTTAAGCATATTAACATCTTCATATTATATACTGGATATGTTAAACAGCATAGAATCATAGGGCTAGCATTTAAGCAATTAAGAGCAATCCAAGTTATTTGGTGATAACCATCTTTTAACCATAATAAGTTCATTTGAAGGATTTTTAGATGGAATCAACTGATTACTAATTGAAGATTTTAGATCATCAGTAAAGATTAATTACAGCATTTTATTTGTGAACAGTCAGATAGAAGCATCAACACAGAATAATTTTTAAGATGCATCACATAGGTTGAGCTTAATCTTGAAAAGTTCAAGATAACCAAAACATAGATAATTCAAGCACAGATTCCTAATTAGAAACGTGATCGTAAACCTAATAGAGCTGGGTTTTTGTGGGTCCTATTGAGTTAGACTAGAGCGAGCCTAATGATGAAGAAGATGAGCGAGAGTTTTCAGAATCATCATTTCTTGAGCCATGCAACCTCTTTTCTACTTGAGTAATTGCCAATTTCTTGCTCTTCACAATTTCTACTAAGATCCATTCATCGAACTCAGTCCAGATATTTCTTATTTCCATGGAGTCCATACAGGAATTAGAGGTTTCTATTAAGCTTTGAATCTTTGTGATTGCATTATCCTTGAGGGATGCTAATGCATTGCTGTTTGATTATAATGTTTTAGGTATTTTAATCATCTGTCTGAGTAAAGTAAACGTCTCAGATTATTTATGAATTTGATGTTGGTATAGGCATAGAAAACAGAAGATATCATATTTTCATTGATTAAAAAGAGAGACAAAAAAAACATCGGCACAAAATAGAACGATAAACAACAAGACATAGCACTATTTGACACTACATCAGATTTTGAAATTTTAGTCATCAAATTCTTCAATGTTGTCCACCCTATCACATCTCGTCTCAGTTACTGAAGGTTCTGGTCCGAGTCTGCTTACTAACCCCCGGAATTTCTCTTTCAGCATAATTTCAGATATTATTCTCCCGTAAGGAACGTAAGAGTTCAACTGAGTTCTTGAAACTCTGATAGAATGTTTCAGGTGATTGAAAATGGTTTTGGGAAGATTGATCCTAAAGTGGTGTGTTAGGAGGAAGATGAATACTCTGTCATCTTGGGACAGCGTGCTCCTTGTAGTAGCACGAGGTTGAAGGTTGGTTAGAGAGAATCTGAACCATGTTCTGGGTGAGGGAAGAAGTTTCTCAGGGTTGTTTGGCTCATAAGGAACCGAATCATTAAATAAAACCTTGCATCTCTCTACTAAGCTCAGGTCAGATTGAAAGTCTTCAACAGTTACTCCAGAGGCGACACAATCTATGATTTTTTCTAATGAGGGAATGAAGATAGTGATTGGAAGGTGATATACTTCAGACCAGATAGTGTTGCCATCATTACTGATTCTGGCGTATTTCCATAATTCTTTCACAAGAACAGGAAAGACAGGACCGTTTAGCAGTGAATAATAACCATGCCAAGATTGAATCTGCATGCTTCTTACAATTTTCAGACCATTATTTTGAAGTCTAGCTAGATTTGGTCTTTTCTCTGGGATAATTTCTAGGGTTTCTATATTTCCTCTAAATGTTGGAGAAGCCATTTGTTAACACACAGAAGATTTTAAATGAAGATTGGTTTAGAAGAGGATGAGCGAGGATGAAGCAGAATCCTATTATTTATAGGCGAATGAGAGTGAGAAGTGTAAATACTAAATTGGTACACAAGGATTTCGGTTTACTTTTTCCTAGGTGGTCATGATTAATTAGGGTATGCCAAAAGTCGTGAACGTGTGGAAAAGAGAACGGGGCAGTTACTTATTCATTTTGAGAGAAGTTAATATGTTAACAGCTGCTTTTCCGTGAGTGGCCATTGGGGCTGCTATATTAATGATGACGGTGCCTTGAGCCATTAAAATATTTCCAAGAACTTTCAATAATTACTATCAATTAGTGTTTTGTCAAATATTTATAAAAAATTATTCTTGGACACAGTTCATTAATCTTTGAACATCTCAGGACAAACTAATACCATCGATTTGACCTAGAGCAACTGTAATTTCAAAACATACACTCTACATACATAGTTAAAACACAGACAGGTTTAGGTTTCCTAGTCACTGAAGATCTCACACTTAGTCTTCAACAAGAAGTTATCTGGAAGGTCTTCAGGACCATCTTCTTTAGTTCTCCCTTTGATCATGTCCACGATTCCATCTTTAAAGAAAATCTCAGACAAAACTCTTCCATAAGGAATGTAGGACTTTGTGAGGTTTCTGGACTCAGAGATGGTTTTCCAGAGACAGTTGAAGATAGTGTGTGGTAGATTTATTTGAAATCCATTCATTAGTAAATAAATGAATTCATGGTCATGAAATCTGATTATGTCATGGCTTTCTCCTCTAGGAAGAAAATTGGACAACATGAGCTTGTACCAAGCTTTGGAGATAGTTAGGAGATTTTCAGGATTGAAGTGTATGTATCCTAAAGTTAGGTTATGAAGGGATGCAAAAATTTTAGCAGCAAAAAAAAAATTGTTTTTGTCAGTCAACAGGGATTCCAACATTCTCACACCCAGTTGCAAGAGAGACTGAGAACAGGTTGATGATGATTGGGACTTCAAAAACAAAAAAGGTGATGCATTTGCTTTCAAGATCAGGATCGACATGTTTCTAGAAATCTTTGACAAGATTTACATAGATAGGTTTTTCTAGCATCATTGAGTATCTAGTCCATTGTTGAGTGTAAAGCACATCTGCTAGACTACAAGCAATACACCTTGAAAGTGGAGGGGTATTGATTACAAATTATTTTTCAGGAATAATCTCAAGAAGATCTTGATTTCCAAGAAAAGTTAGTGGAGACATGATAATGGATGGATAAAAAGGCTTAGAACTTTAGGGTTTTGAGTATAAGATGTTTGAAAGGGAGACGTGATTTTATAGAATAAGTAGGTAGAATTATGCCTAGTCTAGGGAAGATATAGGTTAGTGCAAAATATTTTATTGAGATTTAGCTGTTAGAGATATGTTGTGTTTTCAAAAGATTCGCATTTATTATGGTGTTCCTTTGCGTGTAGATTTTGTTAAAGAATTTTCTTTTATCTAGTAATTTCTTACAGCTAAATTTTAACAGATATTCTCTTAGTGCAAAAATTTTCCTAAAGAGGTATGTAATGAGTCCAAAACATTTAACTAGTAAGATATGTCATGACAATTTATAAAAGTATTTTATGGGTTTTCAGATTATAAGAGATAGAGAAAGTGTACCTTAGGGATGCTTAACTTTTGAAGAGAATCTTTTAGCTAAACCTTTTCGTGAAAGCATTGCTTTCTGACTTCTGAATCTTTGAGCATCTTTCTGATTCTGCCTATTTCCGAGTAGGCTGCAGAGATTTCTTGGGTTCTTCAAGATACGCTTGTGTTCTGACTTCTGAGAAAAATGAATATTTTCTTGGAATGTGATCCTGGTTGAATTACTGCTTTCTCTCTTTTCTTGTTCAACCTTGTCCATCAACTCTCTAGGTTATAATAACCAAGATTAAGACTTAACGTGATCAGAGTGACCACTTTATCAGAACTTAGCCAATTACATGCAATCCTTTTGGTAAGGCGATGTAATGAATGTTCTGAAGGAAAATTGACACTCATATGCTTGGGAGCAGTACAGAGTGAACAATAAATTCTATTTGACGACCCTGTTCATAAGCAACAGATTACATCTTTTTTTTATTGCTTCTCACTTCTCACTTCCTTGATCCATAGAACCTGTTTGGTTCCGATACGGTTCTTAAGTTATGGATCTGAATCTTAAATGACAAACTATGGGAATTGGTTGAGTTCTCCTTTCATAGTCTGAATTCAGTTTGCGTTTGTGAGAATTTCTTTTCTTCGAAAGATGGTTGAATACACAAGATTAGTGAGAGCCTTTGAGAGGTTATACAAAGAAGAATTTAACATATCAGTTTTTGACTTTGTTCCTCAAGGTTGTTTCAGAACTTGTTCATAACCAAAACGTCGTCACGCAACACATGTGTACATCACTAGACATGGTTTGCATGAAACTTCTTGTTCTCATAATGCTGATCAACTTATTTGAGGTTGGTCACACATATCTATGAGTTAACTGATTTCTTCAAAAGAACATCATTAACGTCATCTTTTAAGGCATCAGTTAGGGAACCTAGATGTCTGGATTGATATCTTTTAATTTCATAGATCAAGTGGTTCTTGAGAACACTTGCTCTGACAAAAATTAGATTATCAACATTTGATTCCACTAGGATAATCTCGAGTTGTTAGAGATTGATTTCTGAACCAATTAAGGCTTAAGAGTTCATTCAGAATCTTTTCTAGTAATTTGAATTTTTCAGATTCTGGCTTTGACAGATTTAATTCTGAAATTCAAAGTCTTAGAGCAGCAATCTTTCTTCTTTACATGAAGAGATTCAGAATGAGTTTTAAATGAAAAAGTCAAGAGTGGACCTAATCTGTTTCTTGAAAACATCTCAAAAACTCATAAAGAATTAATCTTCAGCAAACAAGATTTCTTGCTTTCTGATGATTCATCTTTTAAGCATATACGTGGTTTTATCCACACGTATTTTCCAGAATGAGCATTCAACATATACAGTTTCTTATCTGATGAATTTATCTTATCAGCTGATTCTTCACTTTTAATGAGACTTCATCTAGAATCAGTGAATTGCTCAAGAAGTAATCAGATTGATTACAATTTTGTACACAGTCAACTGCTGAACTGTTACAGAAATTGTAAGTGGATTTCAATCTCACCCAGAGTACTTATACGCACCACATCTGGATCTTTTTCTGACACTGTTTAGTGTTTGATGTGAATCAATAACAGAACCGGAGCTCTGATACCAATTGAAGGTGCGAGAAAGAGACAAGAAAGGGGGAGTTTGAATTGTGAATTTACTCTTTTGTTAACTTTTCGCATCTTGTTAAAGAGACGCTCAAGAACCTTCAATGTTCGTTGAGAGATTCTGATCTCTTAACTATGGAGCATGAGAACCATATAGGTTCTGATCATAAGATACGATACTCAGAACTTGCAGTGCGGAAGCTTATCAGAGATAGGCTGCAAGGTTCTGACTTTGCTTAATATGAGGTTCTGATATTCAATGCAGAAACATAAATAGAGATACTAAGCAAGAGAGTAAAGGACACACGATATATCCTGGTTCACCACGCGGGCTAATCCAGTCCACCCTCCTCAGGTGATTTCGCCTTGAGCACAAGGACTTAATCCACTATAACCAAAGCATGATTACACTTGCACGGGCAACGCCGGTGACTAACCATTTGCACAGTCGCACTGTGACTAACTACTTGCACAACCGCACTGTGACTAACAACCCAATGAACCGTTCAGGAATCCAACAGGATATAACGTTCATTGACCGAGCAGACCCACTGCTGGGATTTCACAGCTAGCCGTTCAGGGATTCATCACAATGAATATAACGCTACTGACCATATTTCAGGATTTTCCACAATGACCCTCAGCCATTGTCATCTCAAGTATCTGATCACCACGTGATCTACTCAAGGGCCTCAACTCACAGCTGAACCGTTCAGGGATCCATTCAGGATATAACGTTCACTGAAGGAGTCTCAATTCCTTTAGTTGAATTGGCAAACTGGAGATTACAAATTGTGCTTCTTAATAAGAAAGTTTCTCCTAATTTTAAGTACAAAGAACACACACATGTGTTCAAGCAAGATTAAAGCAACAGCTCCTTGCTTTCCTAAGAAACTACAAAGATGTATTTGGATATTACAATTGTTAACATCTTGTAGATCTTCTTCTTCTTCGTCTTCTTAGGTGAGCAAGCTTTGAGCAGCATCTCCTTGCTTCAGATCTTCAATGTAGTCCTAACGAGAAGGTAGGTTGATGACTTGATAGATCTTCAATGTTGTCTTCTTCATCAATAGCTTCTGTTCTTAATTGTTGTTGTTGTGTTGATTTGTCTTCTTGAGTTTCAACAACAATTGTCATTAGTGAAATAATGATAGCTTTTGAATATTTTGAGTGTTACAACGAGAACTCATCTTTGTGGCTATCTTCACAATGACTTGGTCAATTTTGTAGATGAACTTTTAGTTCGTGATTCTACAAGTGATCGACACGTCAGAAGCAAAAACTCTTTCCATTAAATAGCCAGTAGAAATATAGCCATTTGAGAATACTGTTGGCTGTTTGGAAAAGAGACGTTGTGATATAATGAGTTGTACTGAAACATCTAATTTTTGCAGAGGGAGAAGTGACCGGACATCTTTTCTTGGGCAGTGTGTACATTTAACTCACAACGATAATATCTAGACTTCAAAACTTCAGTGGCTTCTGATGTTAATCTGATGAAGCATGAGTAGAGTCTTCTTAGTAGAATATCTGATGCTTCAAGTCTTCAGTCAATTGAAGAAGTCCATTAGGAATCAGTCTTCAGAACTTCAGCACTTGGTCTTTAAGAACGTTATTCTTTTCTGTTTCAAGTCTTTCGAATCTTCAGAACCTGTCTTCAGAGTCTTCAGAACTTGATATTTGAAACCTTGATCTTCAGAACCCATAAGTCTTTAGATTCTTTCTGCACTTGGTCTTCAGCTCCTTCAGCCATCAAAACTTCAAGTCATAGGAGTCTTCCGCACTTTGGTTCTTTCAGAGTGTACTTCTTCAGAAGCTTCGCTATCTTTAGAATCTCAATCACTTTCAGAGAGCATCCACAAGAGCATTGCAATAGCAATATTGGCATCCTTGGATTTGGCTGATCATGACTAGATAAAGAAGCGTTCTTGCTTCTCGCGACTTTAGTCACACATAGTAACTTCCTATATATATATATATATATTCAATCATAGTACATCTAGCTGGTGCATGTTGGTTCTGATGTCTTTAGTTCTTATGATCTGCACACAACACACGTTAGACCATAGAATGGTTCTTTCACAAATACTTATTGTTATCATCAAAACATAGATTGACTTGTAGAGACAATTCTTGCTCTCATAGTAAGATTATGCCGGGAGCATGGACTATATAGTGCTCTGGTGTATCTCTTTAATAAAGGATTAGATGATATTAGAGCACCTCTTGAGGAACTCTTTGCAGTTATACAAAATAGCCAGAAGGAAAATGCTAAGACACTTGGGTATAGAATGCTGGTTTATCTCAAGTATGGTTTTATAGGTCTTGCCTTTGCTCCAGGCCGTGGAACTATTCCTCCCAAGCGGTTGCCTTCTCAGAAAAGAACTTGTAGAGTTTTGCTAGAGGATTCCAGTGCTATAAGATCACGGACTGCTTCAAATTCCGTTTCAAAACAGCCTTACCTGAATCTATATCTTCTCTTAGAGTTAGACATCGAAGCTACATTAGATGTCCTCCGATGTGCTCTCATGGAAAATTCAAACTCACTGGATTCAGCTGATAAACCCATTGAAGAAGAAAATAAGGAAAATTCACAAACTGATAACTGAAAAGATATAACAGCAAAACCTGTTATCATAACAGAAAAAAGGAAAACATATAACAGATTCTAACAGAATCTTTTTACCTCTAACAAGTATAACAGAAATTCCCCCAATTTCCTAACTGAACTCTAACAAACCTTCCCAGCCAGAATCACTAGCCAAATCCTAACTGATAACAGCTAACAGTTTCACTAAACTACTAACCTAAACCCCAACAGAAAACTGATCCAATTTCCTCTAACATAATTCCTAACTTCTCTAACAGAATCTGCTGAACAAACTCGGGAACCTCATTCTTCAACCGATCTTTTCCTCCTAACACTGCCTCCATCTTCAATCTTCACTAAAAAATTCTGAAACTCCTTTCACCGCCACCTGCATCAATTCTTCACAATTCCCTACAAAGACAACACCATAATCAATTTCAATAATCGTCATCATTATCATCTCTTTAGAATCACCTCCAACCTCCAAAATCGATAATCCGCAGAACAATTCAAAATTGCAACAACCTTCAATACCTTCAATTTCTGCAAATCAACTTCAATCTCCAAACTGAGCGTCTTATCCTTCACTCGCCATCGCATCACCTTCAATTCACGACGACGAAATCCAACTCCTTCAACCAATTCTTTCAACCGCCTGCAATCACAGTTCCAAAGGAAATCACTAGTCAGCAAGAAAAATCACAATAGTGAAGTTGTAACGCAGCTATACTTCAGAACAGAGTGGAGGAAAGAGATGAAGCAATCACAGAAACACGGATAACTTCAGCGGAACGATTCGCAAACGCCATAAGGATTCGTAATACCTTCACCGAATCAAGTCATGAACCTGCAATTGTCAAGGAAATGCAACAAAAGTGCTGAAACGAACTCATAACGGTTGCGGTTTCAAAGATAATAGCAAACAGAGATCGAAGAAGAAGGTTGCGAGAATAATGGAGCTCACTGGTAATTCGAAATTAACGCAGGTACGCAAATCTCCTTTCGCATCTCATACTCGTGAGGTTTCTCTGTAGTTCATTTTCGTGTTTGCTGGTGCGACGCGTTTGAGAATGGTAGTAGTTAAGTCCATTCGTTTGTGATGCCTTGAGAGGAGAACGGAGGGTGGTGTGTCGCGGCGTTTTGTGTTAGAAACAAGGAAGGAATTGAGAAGATGGAAGAAGGTTGAAGGAAATGGGAGCGAGAATGATAAGGGAGGTGGTGGCACCAGAAATTTGGAAGAGAAGAAGGGGAGACGAGGAACATGGTGCGGCGGTAGGTTGAGAGTAAAGGAGATTGTTAGGGTTTCTTAGGGTTTTAAGAAGCAATTTCTGGACGAACCGGGCCCCCTCCTCACCACACTCCATAGACTCATTTCCACACCACTGATTCATCCACTGCACCCCCCTTGTCAAGGTTTTTTTTTCTTAATTAATTTCTTTTTAATTATTTTAGAGGGTTAGGTTTTTGGTAACTAGTATTAATTTGGACTAATTAGATTTAGATTCTTGATAATGTTTTTTTGACTAATCATTTTTGGCTTAATGGTTCCATAATCGTTTTTTGCTTAATTGTTCAATAATTGGTTCTTGGATTAATCATTCACTAATCGCTTTTTGGCTTATTTGTTCACTAATTGAACTTTTGGCTTAATCGCTTTGTTAATCGAGTTGTTGATTAATTGTTTTTTAAACTAGATTAATCCTAGTTGATATTAGAATTAGAGATTTTAGGAAATTAATGATTAATTTTGGTTAATTAATTTAGGATAATTAGAATTAGTTCATAATTTTAGAATTAGGTTTTTAGAATTAATTCATAACTTTAGATTTGTTTTAGAATTAATTTCAAATAGTTTTCTTTTCGGAAATAGATTTTGGATTGAATTAAAAATTAATTTTGAACTAATTGGTCTTGACTTAGTGTGAATTAATTTTGTTCTAACCTTGACTAAATTTAGATTTTATGCTAACATCGACTAATCTTGTTTTGTGGTTTCATTTGTTAAATTTGTTAATGGTTCTTAAATGTTAGCTTTGTGATTTTTCCTAGTTGAAATTCGATACATTTTGGTATCAATTTCACTTAATTCTCGTTGAAAATTTCCATTTGAATTTTGGTGGCTAACCTTGGTTATTGTTTTGGATTACCTAGACTAATTTTGGAGTTATCTTTGTAGTGATTCACACTTGATTTGCTAAGGAGTTTAAAGGTAGGAAGTGCTACTATATACATAGCTGTTGTGCACAAGGTGAGCTGTTAAATGTTACAATTTTGTCCAGATTTTCTAACACCTATTCAGTTCTGAAAACAGATACTGTTGAAAGCTGTTCTAGCTTGTGGTTGGATTTCATAGCTGTACAGGTGCAAGAGCGTTGTTGTTGCTGCTTGTAATACCCTAATTTTTACCCCTAAGATCCCACATATCATTTTGCATCTCATACCACAAACAATATCACACATTGGTTCCCTCTTCTATAGGATTGTACCTTGCAGGGATCTTTGGGTTTGTGTGTGTTTGTTAGTTGTTTTATTGCTTAATTGTTTATGTTTACTAACCTTTAATCAAATTCCAAAAATATTTTGTTTTCTTTCACTAACATTTTCAGGGGAAGAACAGGTTAAAAATACCAAAACAACAGCCCTGCAGCTCAAATGAATTTCATCTGTACAATGTCGAAGTTGATCCGTAATCATGTCAAATTTTATCCGATCAAGGATTCCTCAAGTTTTAATTGATTATCAGCCAAGGAATTCCAAGGTTCATGTGTTTATTTCCATGCCTTCTTCGACAAACAAAAGAATCGAGCCAAAGCCGGAGCAATTCAATCAAACAAAGAAATTTTTGCCATTTTTCACTGATGCAATCGATTGCACTAAAACAGCAATAGATTGCACCCCTCACATTTCGTGCCAATTTTTGAATTTTTTGTACAGGCGCAATGGATTGCGTCAGCACTACAATCGATTGCACATAGGCAAAATTGGCCAAATTCAGCAATTTTCAAATTTTAGAAGCATTTGGCACCAATTTTATCACATGAGAATATTCTAGATCACCCAAAAATAATTTCCCTACCTCATCACAATTAATTCCCACCATACACCTTCACTAATCACCACTCTTTTGTTAATTTCTCTCCAAAATCAAATTCCAAGCCTAATTTTGATCTTCCAAACCAAATTCCAAACCACCAAATTCCCAAGCCTAAACTCTATAAATAGAGGCTTTATTTCATTCATTCATTCAAGCTTTTGAGAGCCAAAAAACCTCTTGCAAATTCTCTTCCCAACCACAAAATTCACCAAAGCTCACATTTCTTCCTTTGAAAGTTAACAAGAATTCACATTGAATCTTGTTTAACTTTGAGCTAAACCTTCATCCATTCTTGTTTTTGTTCATCAATTAAAGTAGATCAAGGCTTTGGAGTGTAGATCTTGAAGCAATTTGAAGGAATTTTCAGATTTGAAGTGGTAATTCATCTCACACCATTGTTAAAGCTTCATCTCCATCATTCATCATGTAGATCTTTGGTTGCTTTGTGTTACTTGATCCTTTGGATCTTTTAATTGTGTTCAATTGCAGGTTTTTACTATTGTTTTATTTTAAAATTTGTGCACAATTGAATCCATGATCAATAGATGTTTGATGAAATGATTGATCAAAGATTTAACTCTTAAAATGCTGATTTTCTGTTTTTTGAACAGGTGCAATCGATTGCACCTTTTACGCAATGGATTGCGCAGTGTAAAATTTATGTTGTTTTGCTGATTTTGAACAGGTGCAATCGATTGCACCTTTTGTGCAATCGATTGCACAGAGGCAGAATTGTGTTTTTTGCTTGTTTTTGGGGCTGTTTTGGCTTTTCTTCCTTTTTCTTCCCCTTTCTTCTTATCTTAGCCTTGAAATACATTGTTGAGATTAATTTCTCTTCAATTTCAATGGACTTTGGATATGGTTAAAGGAATTAAACATTCATTAGTTCAAATCGATCTTTAAATGGATTGTTAAATTCATTTGAGGTGCTTTGAATTAGTGATATGTTTTCACACTTAAACTTATCAATTAAAAGTGATTGAACTTGAAGATGAAAAGATCTTGAAAGTGTAATTCAATTTGGCTTTCTCTTCATCTATTTCTTTTTATTTTGATCGATGAAAGTCTTATGGATCTTAGAATTTCTTTGTTGAATTCTTGATCAAGACTAGATCGTTACCTATTTTCTTTTCGTGCGGTATTGCTTTCAGATGACGATTTACATATCGTTCATCTAGCATGCATTAGCACAAAGATCTATTGACCGGCCTCATTGTAGGGTAATTACTCCGTAAATTACTCGGTGATTGCTTAACATAGCACAACATTTGTCCCTCTTTATCCAATTTGAAATTTGAACTTTCGTGGTCCGGACCTTGATTGGTCGCGTTAACCCAATGGTGATTGATCTTTTGCATTAGGTCCATAATCTTTGAAACTTGACATTGTAGAGGCTTTAGTTCTACCAATCTTATGTCAAGTTCATTAACCTTGGCCTAAGTGCATTGTTTAATCACTATAGTTCATAAAGCGAAACGGAATAATCGGTGAAGGCTTATGGCACTAGAGCCTTGTGCTACTAACCACTAACTTCTAACTTTACATTTCCTTCTCGCTCCCTATCTCTCTTTTACTTTTATGCAATTTTTCCTTTGTCCGTTGGACACATGTTTATGCTTCCGCATATTTTTCCTTTGTTCGTTGGACACATGTTTATGCTTCCGCAATTTTTCCTTTGTCCGTTGGACACATGTTTATGTTTATGCCTTTTCCTTTTATCCATTTTAGACTCAAAAAACATTAATAAAGGATTAAACCACTAAAAGACTTGTGCTCTTAATTGTTGGACTATGGCCACTATCCTTTGCATTGGAGGACCTATACTCTTGATTACGGACTTTGGATTTAGAATTAGGATCCTAACCTATGCTTGGGAGTTTGTGATGGAAAACCTTGGATTTTGGATGCTTGGAGTCCTCTTTTGAAGACTTATTTTGAATTGAGACCAAATCAAAAAATGAAAAATGCTTATGCTATGGAACTTGTCCATGTGGTTAGATCTTTCTTATCCTTAGCTTTTATTTTATGCACTAGGATAGTCACTTCTTCTCCACCCCTTCTTAAATTTTCAAAACCTTCTTGTTTTCAAACTTAAAACCGCTTTCATAATAAAACCTTGACTTCGGTCAAGTGATTTTTTTAAACTTTCTTTTCTTTAATAAATGTCAGTCAATATTGATCATATTTTGACCATTTCATAAAAACATAAAAAAAAATATAAAAACTCATCAATCTCTTTTTGTGCTTTGTGCACTTTTTCTTTTAAACTTTCTTCATAAGTTTAGACATGATTCATCTCTTTAAGCGGAATTATTCGCTTGGAAATGAAGACTTGTCTTTACACTTAAAATCAACCAAAATAAATCAAATTTTTTTCTTTGTACCACGAACTACGAGGTTTTGATCCTACATTGCACATCGTGGGTACGTAGGCATGAGGCGATAAGTCTCTCCAAACACAAAAATCTTAAAAAATAATTCTCCTCTCATCTCCTCAATCTCTTTTCAAGCAAACCATTTTCAGACCAAAAAGCGGTAGATATTTCAAAAGGTTCCTATAGAGTACTATAGACGTTTTGGGTGCTAACACCTTCCCATTGCGTAACCAACCCCCTTACCCATTTCTCTTTGTCTTTTTTAGCTTTTACTTTTTTAGACTTCTTAGGATTTATTCGCTCTTTTTTCTTTTCCTTTGTGGAATAAATAAAAGCGCGGTGGCGACTCTGTTTTCCTTGAGTTAAGTTCATCAATAGCTTACACTCACAATTTTTACCGCTACAGAAAAATGGTGACTCTGCTGGGGGAAAAAAATCCCTTGAGGGGTTTAGCCTACTTTGATTTATTTACTGTTTTTTGTTTGATTTGCTTGTTACTTGTTTGTTCTGTTTGGGAGCTCCTCTGTGTGTGAGATAGGTCCTATACCCGGACCAGAGTGTACTTTGAGATAGGAGGATAGTATAGTCAAGGGAACTTTGAAGGAGTCGAATCCTGAAAAAGAAGAACTTGAGAATCTATCCACTCGGTGGTTGCCTCTTTGGAATTACTGATGTCGATCGAGCGATCGAGAAGGCATTACTTTTTCCATAGAAGCCTATAACACTGAGGACCTTAGTAACCCTTAACCCATCCTAGCATTTTTAGGATAGTAGCGCAGAAGCTATGAAGATGAAAATCTGACTTAGCTGTCACGTGATGCTACACTCAGGTTAGATTCTCTTGAGGATAACTACCAACCTCCGAGCAAATCGGTGTGGTGGTGTGTCTGATAGTGGATTGTGGACCCTAGGCACTTTGTTAGAACCACTGTTTTTTGCAGGTACAATGAAGACAAAACCTTAGTACATACCTTTATGGGATTGGTTCTTACCCTTGGCTTCATGCTCGTGACTTGAACCTTGACCCGTGTGCTTTGTGTGATCTTGTTTGTGGGTGTTGCATTCATGCACTCATGCATTCATGAGCATTCTTTTGGAAGGTTTCAAGGAACTTAAAGGTGTTATTGCAAACATTGCAGGAACTTTTGTTATGGATTTTGGAAGGAGAAGTACAAAGAAGTACACTTTTAAGAGTCCTAAGTTAGGGGGTTTGAGAGAGCTAGGATCTTTGGTTGTTGATACCAAGAAGTTTGAGTCCAGATATGGAAGTATTTTATCTCTCTTGAAGGTTGATATGGCTGAAGGATTGCTTGCTACTTTGGTTCAGTTCTATGACCCTTTGCTGCATTGTTTCACCTTTCCTAATTATCAATTGGTACCTACGCTAGAGGAGTATTCTCTCCTGCTTGGTTTTCCTGTTTATGGTCGGATTTTCTCTGGTTTGGACCCGGCTCCCGAGCATAATGTTATTGCGAAGGCTACTCACTTGAAGGTTTCCGAGATTAAGGCTCGCATGGATACCAAAGGAAAGATTCTTGGGTTACCCGCTAAGTTCTTGATGGATAGAGCTCATCACTTTGCTATTGTGAAGAACACAGTTGCTTTTGAGGCTATTCTTGCCTTGCTTATTTATGGACTGTTCCTCTTCCCGAATGTTGAGAACTTTGTCGACATCAACGCTATTCAGATCTTCTTGATTAGGAATCTAATTCCCACTTTGCTTGCTGATGCTTACCATTCTATTCACCTTAGGAATTTCCATGGTGAAGGGATGATTATTTGTTGTGCACCTTTGCTTTACAAGTGGTTTATTTCTCACTTGCCGAAGTCTACAACTTTCTGGAATCTCAAGGATGGTTTATATTGGTCGCGGAAGATTATGTCTCTCACTCATTCTGATATTGATTGGTGTAGCCGTGTTCCTTCTGGAGCGATGATTATTGATAGTTGTGGTGATTTTCCCAACGTGCCTCTTCTTGGTACAAAGGGAGGAATCAGCTACAATCCGGTGTTGGCTCGTCGTCAGTTGGGATATCCTTTGCGAGAGGTACCAAAGAACATTCATTTGACTGGTCTCTTTTTCAAATAAGAAGAATCTCAGGTTGCTCTCAAGAGAGAAATTGTGGAAGCTTGGTACAACATTCGTAGAAAAGGAAAGGAAAGTTTGGGAAATCCGAATTGTGTATCTTCGGAACCTTACCTCCAGTGCGTTAAAAATAGAGCTATTACTTTAAAGATGTCTTATGCGCGTCAGGAGCCTTTATCTCTAACTGATAAGAAGCATATTCTCTACTTTATGGAAGACACTGAGAAGCTTCAGATTGCTTTGGCCGAGATGCAACAAGAGAGAGAAGCTTGGAAGAACAAGTATCAGATTGTTGAGTTAGAGAGTGCAAGGCTTTAAGAGCACTTCAAGAAGAAGAATGAAGATGAAGTTGCCAACAAGAAGAGAAAGGCGCAAGGGGATTTATTTTCCTCTCGCATTCAGCCAGTTTCCGATATTCCGAAGAGTTTAGAATCTCCTTGGAAGTTGATCGTTGATCAGTTGCTGATTGAGAAGACTCAGATGCAGGCCCACATCAAGAAGCTGGAAGATAGAGTTGGGAATCCTTCTTATAGGATTCTCTAGGGATCTAGTTTTCTTTATTCTCTATTTTTTTAGGATTCTTTAATCTGTACTTCCAAGATGTAATCTTTTCCATCATTAATGAATGAGATTTTGGTATTTCGGATAACAATGTTTGCAATATGCCTTATAATTCCTTGAAACTTGCATTTGCGTCTTGCAAATCAAGCATCATCTTCTGTATTGTTTCTTGCCTTTTCCAGGTGTCTTATGTTTCCTTTGGTCTTCATTCAGCCAAGTTGTCGCACCAGTATAATACTCGGGCTAATCTGAAGAAGAAGATGGATCAGTTGCAACAAGAGAACCGTTAGCTTTGTGAGGAAGTGACAAATTTGAAGGATAGTTTGGAGAGACTCATTGCTATGATGGAAGCAATGGTTGCTACTCAGAATCAGCCTCATCCTCCTTCACTTTCGACTCCTGTGCAAAGGACAGTCATTTCTGAGATTGTTTCTACGCCCATCTCCGTGGCGCCTGCTAGTGTTCCTCAATATTCCATGCCTCCTGGTTTCCCCTGGGGCATGCCTCAAAACTTTGTTCCTGAGGGTTATCAACCACCACCACCTCCTGAAATTCCAGTTGTTCCTACCGTTCAACCTGTGATGACTGTCCACCGCCTGTGGTTCATACTGTTCCTTTTGGTGAAGAACAGATTTTCCATACTACTCCAAGTGAAAATGCCAGTGCTTATGATAGAATGGAGGAGATTCAAGACCAGTTTGCTGAAATGCAGAAAGAGATCAAAGATCTTATAGGTAAAGATTTGTTTGGAAAGAATGCTCATGAGTTATGCTTGGTTCCTAATGTGAAGATCCCGCATAAGTTCAAAGTCCATGACTTTGAAAAGTATAAGGGTAACTCTTGTCTGATGAGTCATTTGACTATGTATGCTCGTAAGATGTCGGCTCAGAAGGATAATGATCAGCTTCTCATTCACTACTTTCAAGATAGTTTGTCTGGTGCAGCTTTGAAATGGTATATGGGACTCGACAGTACTCGAGTTCGCACTTTCGAAGATTTGGGTGAGGCGTTTGTGAAACAGTATAAGTATAATGTGGATATGGCTCCTGATCGTGACCAGCTTCGGGAAATGGCTCAGAAAGATAAGGAGACATTTAAAGAATACACGCAAAGGTGGCGCGAGATTGCTGCTCAGATCAACCCTCCTTTGGAAGAAAAGGAGACGACCAAGATTTTTCTGAAAACTCTGAGTCCTTTCTATTATGAGCGTATGATTGCTAGTGCCCCAAGTGATTTCACTGAGATGGTTAATATGGGGATGCGATTGGAAGAGGGTGTCCGTGAGGGACGTTTGTCGAAAGATGGCAATTCTACTGGAAGTTCCAAAAAATATAGTGGAGGATTTGCCAAAAAGAAAAAAGGAGAGACCAATGTCGTTTCTCGAGAAAGGTATAGAAGACCTCGCAATAGAAACAATCAGTGTCAGCAACATGTTGCATCTGTTACTCCCATTATCAAGTCAACTCCCGTTGTTCAGGCAGCTCCTGCTCAACAACGTTCTAATCAACAGAACAATCAACAGGACCATTTTCAGAAAGATTTTAATCCGATTCCGATGACCTACACAAAATTGGTTCCTTGTTTAATTAAGAAGAATCTTGTTCAGACCCGTCCACCACCTGTTGTTCCAAAAGATTCACCATGGTGGTATAAGCCTGAAGCTCATTGTGCTTTCCATCAGGGAGGAGCAGGGCATGACACTGAGAACTGTTATCCATTGAAGATGGAAGTGCAAAGATTGGCTAGAAGTGGTATTTTGTCTTTTGAAGATTCCAATCCTAATGTCCAATCGAATCCACTACCTAATCACGGCAAGGTGTCTGTCAATATGGTTTATGGTTGTCCTGGTACATTCAAAATTTTTGATATCCGTTGGATCCGAAGATCTCTTATGGAAATGCATGCACTTTTGAGTGAATACCATGATATTGATCATGACTATGCAGCTTGTTGCATCTGTTCCGTGAATCCGCGTGGTTGTGTGTGTCGTACCTCGAAAAATACGATCCTCGCGATGGACGCGGAAAAAATGTTCAAACAGAGTCGCCACCGAACTTTATTCATTCCAAGGGAGGAATATGAAAATATCGATAAAACCTTTAAAGGATAAGAAAATGGTCATCGCAACCAAATTCGGGTTCGGGAGTCGATTACGCAAAGGGAAGGTATTAGCACCCTCTACGTCCGTTGTACTCAACAGGAACCTCTTGATTCGATTCGTGAGAAAGTTAGCTAGGTTTGTTTATTATCTTCTAAGTTAAAAGAATTGGTTTTTAAAAGGGAAAATGGGTGGTTTTATTATTAGGGTGCTCGGCAAGGATTAGAACACTTGTGCCTACGTATTCCCTCGTGCAATGGGAAAGTCAGAGCATTCGTAGTTCGGGGGACTATGGTTGTTTGGTTAGTGTTTTTATGTAGGCGCCAATTGTCCACACACGAGTAAGAGAACTCGCACCCAAACAATTGAGGAGAAAGGTCAAAGACTTGGCCCCCCTCACATCACCTTTTAGAAAGTTGTTTGAATATATGATTAAGTATATTAAAGAGTTTGATTAAGAAAAGAGGATTTGATTTGTATGTGTTTTTAGGGTTTTGGTCGCACAAGGCGGGAAAGAAGAGTTTTAGTCGTATTGGATGTTTTAGAGGTGACAATTGCCCACACACGAGTAAGAAAACTCGTACCCAAACAATTGAGGAGAAGGGTCAAAGACTCGACCACCCTCACTTCACCTTTAGTAAAATGTATTTAAATAGAGATTAAGTGTATTAATGATTACTTGGAAAAGGTTGAGTATTGTCGAGTTTCGCGTGTTTTAGAGGCGTCAATTGTCCACACACGAGTAAGAGAACTCGCACCCAAACAATTGAGGAGAAAGATCGAAGACTTCATCCCCCTCCTTTTCACCTTTTAAAAAATGATATTTAGTATAACTAAATGTATTGATTTGATTTGAAAAATGCTCGATGTTGGATCGAGGTTTGGATTCGCGTGCGAAATGGTTTGAGAACTAATGGAAATGAGGTCCTATGGTTTAAGGTAAGGTCGATTGCGAGGCAAAAGCGCTCGACTTACAAGAGGTAAAGGGACTTGATATGTGGATTAAGTGAATGCTTGAGATTAATTGAATTTGATTTGGAAAATTCTTGACGTTGGATCAAGCTTGTTTATTGTTGTAAAAAAGGGGTTGATTTTAATCTTATGGGAGAGGGGTGTAATTAATCAAGTGGGAATAATCGAGCCATGATTAAAGTGAGCCAATCACATACACACATACAAACCAAAGTGAAATGTGCAACAATTATCGTTGTATAAAGCCCAAGAGGAGGCATTGTGAGGTCGATTGCGATCGTGAAAACGATCGACTTACAAGGTATTAAAAGGGCTTGACATTAAGTCAAGGTATTAGTTTGAAAAGAATTTTTGGTTTGGACAAGCATAATATGAATAGCATAAACATAATCAAGGCCTGAAATAAATTCACAAGAGAAAATTATACACCTCACATAAAGATCATAAATAAAATGGGGGAAGAAATAATCAAGCATATTAGCATAATTAGCATTCTAAATCTAAGGTTAGTCTAAAAGAGAAATTCTAAACTAATTAAAATGATAATGTTTTTAGATTCTTTTAGAATTAAGGAAATTCAAATAATTAATTAAATTAAACTAAAATATTAAAAAAAACAACTATTTAAAGTTAATTAACTAAATAAAATGGTTTAAGAAAACTAATTAAGTTTGATTAATAAAAACAAATACTTTTAGATTCTTTAGTGATTAATGTAATTAAACTAAAATTAAATATTTAATAAAGCTAGTTATTAAGTTAATTAGCTAATATTAAATAAATGACTTTAATAAAATTAATTAACAGTAGAAATTATTATTTTTAGATTTTTGGAATTAAGTGAAAACTTAAAAATAATTAACCAAATTAAAATCAATTATTTAATAAAATCAATCATTAAAAGATTAATTTTATTAAATAAAAGTTTTTAATAAAATTAATAAAACTAATTAATAATATTTTTTTGAGACTTTATAAAATAAACAGAAATTAAAATAAACAAGTTTTTTTTGGATTTTTTTAAAAGGTTATTATTAAAAATAAAGATTAAAACTAAAAAAAACAAAAACAAAATGGGCCAGCATCTGTTAGAAACAGGGGGGTGTGATTAGTGAGAATCCCCAAGCCCAAAATCGTCAGCCCACGCAAGGAGAAGAGTGTCCATGGTGGATCCTCAGGTCAAACCTTGACCTTCCAGACGTGCATGCATGGTAAGGATGGAAAGAGAAGGTGCGTAGGATGATATAGGGGAGCCTCCCTCTGGTGACACTTGTCAAGGGAAGGACAAGTGTCGCCGTTCCCCAACTGCCAAACAAACAACAACCAAACGAAAGCTTAAACAAGGAAAAAGGGAAAAAACACAGCTCATTTCAAACTTACCACTCTTTCTCTTCGTTCCTTCGTCTCCCTCTCTCACTACTCACTCTAATCTCTCACCGGAAACCTAGTTATGGCCGGAGAAGCGGCGGCGTGCGGCGGCCGCCACCGTTTTCTCCGGCGTCACCACCACAGAACCTCACAAACTCTACACTAACCCCAACTATTTCTCTCCCCTCTACACGAATTCAAACCCAGATTTTACTAAAACTTAACCAAAACCTCAAATCAGACTCGTTCCCAAATGGAACCCTAACTCAAAAACTAAACAAAAAATGAGCAAATCATAGTATGAGAAGCAAAATACACTACAGAAGGCATCATCAGCAAAAAAAATCAAGCAAGGAGGTTCAAAAATGGAGCAAATCAGAGTTTAACAGGAGTACCTCTTGAAGAAACCTATTGAGAAGTCTCTGAACGTATCAAGGTACTCTCTAATCTCGCTTTTCCTTTTTACGTTCCAATCTTCTTCCTTGTAGCTCTTTGAGATTCTCTGTAAGTATGAATGAGTGGTTCTTAGCTCAAGCAATTTTTGAGTCTCAGTGTGAGACTCAAAGCGCTTTTGGATAGGAGCTTTAGTGAATTTCTGGGTTAGGGATTTTTTTACAGAAACGGCTAGGGTTCTCTTCTTTTTCCCTTGAATGAACAGTGTAGCATATATAGGGTGCTTGATACGTGTGAATTAGGGTAGGATTCAGAGATGTACGTGTGATTTTGTTAAGGAATTGTGAGGTGTCCTCAATGCAAATCAAGTCGTTAGAGAATGGTGTATGATCCCTAATCATGTGGAATTTGGGAATGAAATTTTGGTGATGCTCTCTGATTTGTGGGGACCTCCACGATGATGATTCATTCTCTTTGTTTGTCTGTAGTAAAATTTGGTGGTCCCACTTGATTTCTTTTTGCTGATAATTCCTTTCTAATTCACTGCCTGCAGCATAAAAACTTACTGCCACGACCTCTTGAATTTTTTGGATGTGAAACTGATGAAGCTTGATAGAATGTGTTTAATGATGAAAATACTTGAATGACATTGATGATGTTTTGATTAAAATGATGTTTATGGTATGGATTGCAAGGGGTGTTTTGTATTCTTCTTATGTTCATGTGGATGGCTTTTTGCAATTATGTGTACCAATTTTCATGTCTTCTACTACTTTGTGCCTTTGGACCTTGTCCTTAAAGTTGGCGTAACCAGTACTTGTTTATGGCTGCTATTAAATACTCTCAAAATATCCTCAAATGAGTTTGATTACAAACATCTTGCCTATGCCTTAGTGTATTGATCCCTTGTTTTATTTTCCATGTGCATTGTGCTTGAATTGCTACTGAAATAGATTGGGGTGACTTAGTTGTTTTTGTATCTGGTTTTGCAGGTTGTGAGAATTGGCTGGAGCATGCTATAATTTGATTTTTTTTTAAAAAGGCTGATGCAGGTGCGCAAGCTATTGATGGTGAATCACAGCGTAACGGTTTTTCATTGTTATGGTGCGCAAATCATGGTATGGTGCTTGAAATATCGAGTAGCAGCTGTTAAAGTAGATGGTGTGCTGGCTGAGAGTATTGAGGATGAGGGGTCTGCTGATATTGTTGATGTGGAGGTGCCCCTGGTTGAGGATGTGGCTACTGAGTTAAAGGCAGCTGGTACTACTGATTTGGGATTTCCTTTGAATTCATGGGGTCTAATCTTGGTTTGCAATGTTTTTGTTAGACTAGATAGATCAGGATCTTGTGTGAAGTTTGATCTTTTAGCTCTGACCTGTGCTTGGCAGTAACTTGTAGGATTTAGGCTTTATTTGGATTAACTTTGGCATGGATGCTTTGTGACTCGGTCGTAGCAATGTGTGGCTTGTGAAGAGTCTCATGCAGGATTCTACTTGCAGCAGCTTAGTTTATGGGATGGCTTGCTCAGTTGTGGTGTATCATTATTTTATTTCATTTTTCTTTCATCTTGTATACAGCTTGTATGTAGCTTTGAAACGTAGCTCTTTAAGTACAGATTTAGTAAATTGTAGACTTAGGATGGTGTAGCAATTGTAGCATTGAGACTTTGTATTCTTTGTATATTTTTAAACCAAGTGGAATTTTCAATGTAAAATTGGAAACCATTCTTGCCACTTAAACTCAAATAGTCCACTTACTATTAGTACTTGGACGGTCAAAACCTTGGCCAGGCATAACAACACGTGCAAACATATGGCTCATTTTTGGTATGTTCTTTTATAAAGATTTCCATGGTCTTGTAAATGAAGGACTCTATTGGTAGCATTGTAAATGAAGCATCAAATCTCCACTTATGACCTCTGAAGCACACCATCCTTTAACTATTTATTAAACAAAACATTAATCTTCTTGATCACTTATTAACTCAAGTCATATGCTTCTCAGGTAAATTATCTTGATCCAAGGTTAACTTGATCCATCACAAATCCTTAGGGTGGATTTTGCAACGAAGCTAAAAAAATATCCCAAGAACAAAGCTTATAATCAAATTGAAATAGGCTCCATAAATCATTCGAGGACCAATGCTTAGGTTGTGAAATGAATCCTTCAGCTAACTTAAGCCATTGCCCTTACCATAACCATTTAAAAAAAGATAGTATTTTAATCCCACTTATCTTGCAAGCCTTTGTGATCCCAATGAACAAAGAGAGAACCTCCACAATCCAAACCTATGGTCTGATGGTCATTTAGAGAAAGGTCGTGAATCTACATAAATACTCAGTAGAAAAGAATGAGAGGGTAGGACAAATTTGGGGTATAACAGAGTGATAGTGAAGAGGGACATTCAAAGAATGATGAACGAGAATTTGATTGAGGTCACTGCTAAAAGAGATGAATATCAGAATGAGTTGAATGTTATTGCACCATGCTTTAATATTCTTGAAAGAGTTGTTATCTCTTATGATAGTCGGAAGACAGCTGATACGCCTTTGGTTATTCGGTTGCCCGGTCCGGTACCCTATGAATCTGACAAGGCTGTTCCATATAAGTACAATGCTACCATGGTAGAAGATGGTAAGGAAGTGCCAATTCCTTCTTTGTCTTCTGTGGTAAGCATCGCTGATGTGAGTAGAGTGACCCGGAGTGGTCGAGTTTTTGCTCCTAAGCCTCCAAAGATTGTGGAGAGTGTTGTTGCTGGCAAACGACATCAAGATGAGAGTAATGTCGATGTTTCTGGTCAATCCAGTGGTTCGAAGGCCTATGAGGATGAAGTATTGAAATTAATCAAGAAGAGTGAGTACAGTGTTGTAGATCAACTCTTGCACACCCAGTCCAAGATTTCAGTGTTGTCCTTACTGATGTATTCTGAAGCTCATAGGAAATCTTTGCATAAGGTATTGGAACAAGCATATGTTGAGCATGATGTGACTGTTAATCAGTTTGATGGCATTGTTTCCAACCTCACCGCATGTAATAATTTGAGTTTCTGTGATGAAGAGTTACCCGAGGAGGGTAGAACACACAATTTGGCTTTACATATCTCCATGAACTGTCAAGAAGATGCGCTTTCCAATGTGTTGGTTGATAATGGCTCTTCTTTGAATGTGTTGCCAAAATCTAATTTATCAAGGCATTCTTACCAAGGTCCTCCCATGAGGTATAGTGGAGTTGTTGTTAAAGCTTTTGATGGATCTCGAAAAACTGTGATTGGAGAGGTTGATCTTCCAATCAAGATAGGACCATGCTTCTTCCAAATTACTTTTCAAGTAATGGATATTCGTCCTGCTTATAGTTGTCTGCTTGGCCGACCCTGGATCCATGAGGCTGGGGCAGTGACTTCAACTCTTCATCAGAAATGGAAATTTGTTAAGAATGATAAGCTAGTAATTGTTAGAGGTGAGCAAGCGATGTTGGTGAGCCACCTTTCATCCTTTTCGTATGTTGATGCTGATGAAACTGTTGGAACTCTGTTCCGAGCTCTTTCTGTTGATGACAAAGTTGTTAAGAAGAATGAGTTACCCATGTCTTCTTTGAAAGATGCTCTGCATGTGTTAGAAACTGGTCGGTCTGACGGTTGGGGCCGAGTCATTGATGTGGTTGATAACCTGGGCAAAACTAGTTTAGGCTTTACGCCTGGTACAGTCAGAAGATATTTGAAGCGTATTAATGAGACTTTTCACAGCGCCGGATTCATCCACAAAGATCACTCTACTGCTGCCATCATTGAAGATGATGAAGAAAAATAACTTCCCGATTTCGTGACACATGGACAAGTCTTCCAGAATTGGATAGCTGTTGATGTTCCTACTATTGTTCATATTTCAAAGTAATTTGTTTTTGTTTCTTTCAAAAATCCTTTCACTCTGCCCAAGGTGAAAGTGAATTTGTGAGGGCTTTGTTTCAAATTTTATCATCATTAATAAAATGTTATTTTGTTAATCCATATTATGTTTTCCCTTTTTGCTTTACTTCTGAAAAATGGTAACATAAAAAACAAAAAAAAAAGCAATAATAATGTGATAATCACCTTTATCTGCATAATACTTGCACTTCTTGTTCATATTCTAAAATCAAACATAAATCGTTGTGCAGATTGATTGTTAAACTAAAAAAAAAAAACAATAATAATGTGATAATCACCTTTATCTGCATAATCGTTGTCTGAGGCTGAATGGTGCCAAAGCAGATATGACCAGTTGAATTTGATTAAAGAGAAAAGAATGACGGCCTTGTGTCATGGCTAATTGTATCAACAGAGAATAAAGAAAGCTTTTGATAAGAAGGTTCGACCTCGTGTGTTCAGAGAAGGCGACCTCGTGCTCAAAAGGATCTCAACTTCTACCAATGATTCTAGGGGCAAGTGGACTCCTAATTATGAAGGCCTATATGTTGTTAAGAGAGCCTTCTCTGGTGGTGCATTACTTCACAACTATGGATGGTGAAGAGTTCACTTGTCCTGTGAATGCCGATGCAGTCAAGAAATACTTCGCCTAAGAAATAAAAGAACAGCTCACTAAGTTGAAAACCCGAAAGGGCGGCTTAGGCAAAAATGAGCGTCTCGGTGGGCTGAAAACCCGAAAGGGCGGTCCAGGCAAAAATTAGAGACAAAAACAGAAATAATCATCCTGGTAGATTGAAAACCCAAAAGGGCAATCTAGGCAATAGTTAGGGATCATGGCAAGTAACTGCATCTAGCCAGTCTTGATTATTTGAAAGCAACATTGTCCATTAAGGATTCTGCTTCAATCATCCTCAGCTGAAGTTTTGAGCACAGTGGAATTCAAAGTTGTTAGGGAGAATAGTGGTCATTGTATTTCAATGTAACCCTTTCCATGTATTTACCATTTTTCAAACTTTGTAATGATCTATGGAGTTACGCCATTTGCGGACTTCCATTCTATTAATAAAATTTGGGCCTTTGTCCCTTTGTTTGCAATTCTTATTTTGTTTCTGTTTGCAAAATTTCATTTATTTTTTATGATGATTTTTGAAACAAAATGTGAATAATTGATTTAAATTTTTGAAAATTATAAAAACATTTTTCTTTGATTTATGAATATAAAAAAAGAATGTCAACGGATATTCCAAGAATGGTAGGATCAATGTTTTCCTCAGCAAGGTTCGTTCTCGCTCATTTGGCAGAATTTATTGACAGATCCCCAGTAGAGTTTGTTGATATTTCCTCAGCAGAGCATGGTCCTATGAATGTGATCAGTTGTTGGCAAGGTGATGGATTTGTTATGATGTGTTGAATTCATAAGGTCCAATGCTGTTTGGTTTTTCCCCAGCTAGGTCTTGATCCGAATCTTCTCCAGCTGATTATGTTATGGTTAGGCAGTTGAGTAGTTTTAAGGTCCACATCTCCTTAATGGTAGTTCTCACGCAGAAATTCATTTTTTTTGTCTCTAGCAGAAATCATATGAGGAATCTTCACTCAAAGTTTTACCCTCTAGACGTGTTATTATTGCTTTGAATGTCCCCAAACAGAGAGCGATGTTATTCTCTTCTAAGAAGCATTGACGTGGTGATCACTTGTCGTGTTTCATCTTGTCTTGTGGATGTTTTTCTCTCCAAGTTGTTCTACTCAGTGATTTATCCTTGATGATTCTCCAACGGAGGCAGTGTATTATCATTTCCAATCATAAAGCAATGAGGTTAATTTCTCATTTCCCCAGGCAAGTCCAAGATGTACTTCTCTCCGGATTATTTTTCAGAGATTTATCCTCCTTGTGAAGATTATGCATCACTATTGTGGCTATTCCCCAGTAAAGTCGCTCATGATAACTATATTCAAGGAATATCGATATACTAGTCACCTGTTGGGTTTTCTCTCATTCATGATGAGTATTGATCTAAAATCCCCCACAGTTTGACTTTTTGCTGTTTTCCCAGCAAGTTCAGGATGCTTTGCTCAGAATTGGTTAATCCTCTGAGAGTGTTCTCGTATCTCCAGCGAATCTGCCTTGTTTTCCCAGTGGATTTCGCGTAGATGTTTATATGTTTACAATCCCCAACAGATTCATTATTTTTCAGCAACAGATCTCTTCATCCTTTTGAAATAGAAGTTTCTGTGAATTTTTATTATCCCCAGGGAAAGTCAGAAAGATTTGGGTTGTTATGATTCCCCGACAGATTTCTTACCATCCTCAAAGCAGAGTTTATTTTGTTATCCTCTTTGTGGATCATCGATGTTAGAAGATGGATATTTGGGTTTCTCCCCGAAAATCATCTTCTTTTCTTTAGCGAGATTTGAGCCTTATAGTAGGATTTATTTTCCTTTGATGGCTTTTGTTTATCTCTTGCAGGATTTCTTCAGTAAAACCCCTAGCAGAGTTGCTAATAACATCTCCATCTTGTTGAGATTAGTCGAGTATTCAGTGGTGTTATGATGTTTATTTCACCCTCTATTTATTCTTTATGTCTGTTTTGTCAGCATATTCATACTCATAAGCATCGCATGCGCATTCATTTGTTGTGCATAGCATATTGTTGTTGCATTTTGCATTTTGTATTTGTGTTAGTGCTTATTTGCTCTCTGGTGGTGTTATCCCCGTAGAGCGGGTGTGTCCTCTCTCAATTTAGAGTGTCGGACCGTAAGCAGAAAAATGCCTATCTTTGTTAATTCCCAACTGAGTTCATTTCTCGTCGAAGATTTTGATTCAGTTTCCTCTCCAGTGCATTATCTGGATGGAATTAGTCCCCAGTTGAGATATTTCCTCCTCGGGATGAGTCTTGTTTGACCGTTTCTCTCCAGCTTGTTCCTGGATTAAACTTTTGTCCCCTGCAATATTTGTTTGGATCTCTAGGCTGTGAAACCTAGATTGAGAGTGCATTTACTTTGCACCTTTGAGGATTCTGCGCCCTTCAGCTGAAATCTGCGTATGATTCCCCTTTTGGAAGGTTCAATACTGTTTCGTGGCATTCCTTTATTTAAGAAGCCTGAGGCGATGCAGTTAATACCTTTTGTGACTCCAATGAATGATAAGTCTCTTCGGTTAGACGGGACAATTCGTTGTTGAGATCTTTTGCTCTAATGAATGGTAAGTCTCTTCGGTTTGACGGGACAGTTCGTTGGTGAGATTTGTTACTTCGATGAATGGTAAGTCTCTTCGGTTAGACGGGACAGTTCGTTGTTTAGATTTTTGTGACTCCAATGAATGGTAAGTCTCTTCGGTTTGATGGAACATTTCGTTGTTGAGATTTTGTGACTCCGAGGAATGGTAAGTCTCTTCGGTTTGATGGGATAGTTCGTTGTTGAGATTTTATGACTCCAATGAATGGTAAGTCACGGGACAGTTCGTTGTTGAGATTTTTGACTCCAATGAATGGTAAGTCTCTTCGGTTTAATGGGACAGTTCATTGTTGAGATTTTGTGACTCCAATGAATGGTAAGTCTCTTTGGTTTGATGGGACAGTTTGTTGTTGAGATTTTGTGACTCCAATGAATGGTAAGTCTCTTCGGTTAGATGGGACAGTTCGTTGTTGAGATTTTTATCTCCAATGAATGGTAAGTCTCTTCGGTTTGATGGGACAGTTCGTTGTTGATATTTTGTGACTCCAATGAATGGTAAGTCTCTTCGGTTTGATGGGACAGTTCGTTGTTGAGATTTTGTGACTCCAATGAATGGTAAGTCTCTTCGGTTAATGGGACAGTTCGTTGTTGAGATTTTGTGACTCCAATGAATGGTAAGTTTCTTCGGTTAGACGGGACAGTTCGTTGTTGAGATTATTTCACTCCAATGAATGGTAAGTCTCTTCGGTTAGACGGGACAGTTCGTTGTTGAGATTTTTTGTGACTCCAATGAATGGTAAGTCTCTTTGGTTAGACCGGAGAGTTCGTTGTTGAGATTTTGTGACTCCAATGAATGGTAAGTCTCTTCGGTTAGACGGGACAGTTCGTCGATGAGGTTTTCTACTTCGATTGATGGTTAGTCTCTTTGGTATGCTAGAGATAGTTCATTGTTGAGGTATTTATTTTCCCCAGTGGAGCCTTGCTGTGCTAGGTCTTCCCTGTTGAGTTATATCCTTGTTGTGTTGTGGTTTATTTCCATATATAGTTATCCCTAGTTTGAATCTTTTCCTCAGATGAGTCCCAGTAGTTGTACGGTATGTTCCCCAGCTAGTTGGTGGTCTCCTGTGATGTGTTTCCCCGGTGGAGTTTCTTTCTCCCGTTCTTCGTTTTGTTTATCTCCTGTGGCATATCCTCCCCACAATGGTCTTGTGTCTGCATACCATTTGCATAATCATGTCATTTTGTGGTCTCTTAGGGCCAAAAATTGGGTTTATTGTTATATTTAAGTCTCTTCTATCTCGTCGAGACAAAGATGTCAATCTTCTTATCTCAGGATAGAAGAAACTTAAATAGGGGCAGCTGTAATACCCTAATTTTTACCCCTAAGATCCCACATATCATTTTACATCTCATACCATAAACAAGATCACACATTGGTTCCCTCTTCTATAGGATTGCGCCTTGCATGGGTCTTTGGGTTTGTGTGTGTTTGTTAGTTGTTTTATTGCTTAATTGTTTATGTTTACTAACCTTTAATTAAAATCCAAAAATATTTTGTTTTCTTTCACTAACATTTTCAGGGGAAGAACAGGTTAAAAATACCAAAACAACAGCCCCGCAGCTCGAATGAATTTCATCTGTACAACGTCGAAGTTGATCCGTAATCATGTCAAATTGTATCCGATCAAGGATTCCTCAAGTTTTAATTGATTATTATCCAAGGAATTCCAAGGTTCATGTGTTTATTTCCATGCCTTCTTCGACAAACAAAAGAATCGAGCCAAAGCCGGAGCAATCCAGTCAAACAAAGCAATTTTTGCCATTTTTCACTGATGCAATCGATTGCACTAAAACAGCAATCGATTGCACTAAAACAGCAATCGATTGCACCCCTCACATTTCGTGCCAATTTTTTAATTTTTGTACAGGCGCAATGGATTGCGTCAGCACTGCAATCGATTGCACAGAGGCAAAATTGGCCAAATTCAGCCATTTTCAAATTTTGAAGCATTTGGCACCAATTTTATCACATGAGAATATTCTAGATCACCCAAAAATAATTTCCCTACCTCATCACAATTAATTCCCACCATACACCTTCACTAATCACCACTCTTTTGTTAATTTCTCTCCAAAATCAAATTCCAAGCCTAATTTTGATCTTCCAAACCAAATTCCAAACCACCAAATTCCAAACCACCAAATTCCCAAGCCTAAACTCTATAAATCGAGGCTTCATTTCATTCACTCATTCAAGCTTTTGAGAGCCAAAAAACCTCTTGCAAATTCTCTTCCCAACCACAAAATTCACCAAAGCTCACATTTCTTCCTTTGAAAGTTAACAAGAATTCACATTGAATCTTGTTCAACTTTGAGCTAAACCTTCATCCATTCTTGTTTTTGTTCATCAATTATAGTAGATCAAGGCTTTGGAGTGTAGATCTTGAAGCAATTTGAAGGAATTTTCAGATTTGAAGTGGTAATTTATCTCACACCATTGTTAAAGCTTCATCTCCATCATTCATCATGTAGATCTTTGGTTGCTTTGTGTTACTTGATCCTTTGGATCTTGTAATTGTGTTCGATTGCAGGTTTTTACTGTTGTTTTATTTTAAAATTCGTGCATAATTGAATCCATGATCAATAGATGTTTGATGAAATGATTGATCAAAGATTTGCCTCTTAAAATGCTGATTTTCTATTTTTTGAATAGGTACAATCGATTGCACCTTTTACGCAATGGATTACGCAGTGTAAAATTTGTACTATTTTTCTGATTTTGAACAGGTGCAATCGATTGCTCCTTTTGTGCAATCGATTGCACAGAGGCAGAATTGTGTTTTTTTGCTTGTTTTTGGGGCTATTTTGGCTTTTCTTCCTTTTTCTTCCCCTTTCTTCTTATCTTAGCCTTGAAATGCATTGTTGAGATTAATTTCTCTTCAATTTCAATGGACTTTGGATATGGTTAAAGGAATTAAACATTCATTAGTTCAAATCGATCTTTAAATGGATTGTTGAATTCATTTGAGGTGCTTTGAATTAGTGATATGTTTTCGCACTTAAACTTATCAATTAAAAGTGATTGAACTTGAAGATGAAAGGATCTTGAAAGTGTAATTCAATTTGGCTTTCTCTTCATCTATTTCTTTTTATTTTGATCGATGAAAGTCTTATGGATCTTAGAATTTCTTTGTTGAATTCTTGATCAAGACTAGATCGTTACCTATTTTCTTTTCGTGCGGTATTGCTTTCGGGTGATGATTTACATATCGTTCATCTAGCATGCATTAGTACAAAGATCTATTGACCGGCCTCATTGTAGGGTAATTACTCCATAAATTACTCGGCGATTGCTTAACATAGAGCAACATTTGTCCCTCTTTATCCAATTCGAAATTTGAACTTTCGTGGTCCGGACCTTGATTGGTCGTGTTAACCCAATGGTGATTGATCTTTTGCATTAGGTCCATAATCTTTGAAACTTGGCATTGTAGGGGCTTTTTTCCTACCAATCTTCTGTCAAGTTCATTAACCTTGGCCTAAGTGCATTGTTTAATCACTATAGTTCATAAAGCGAAACGGAATAATCGGTGAAGGCTTATGACACTAGAGCCTTGTGCTACTAACCACTAACTTCTAACTTTACATTTCCTTCTCGCTCCCTATCTCTCTTTTACTTTTATGCAATTTTTCCTTTGTCTGTTGGACACATGTTTATGCTTCCGCATATTTTTCCTTTGTCCGTTGGACACATGTTTATGCTTCTGCAATTTTTCCTTTGTCCGTTGGACACATGTTTATGTTTGTGCCTTTTCCTTTTATCCATTTTGGACTCAAAAAACAGTAATAATGGATTAAACCACTAAAAGACTTGTGCTCTTAATTGTTGTACTATGGCCAATATCCTTTGCATTGGAGGACCTATACTCTTGATTACGGACTTTGGATTTAGAATTAGGATCCTAACCTATGCTTGGGAGTTTGTGATGGAAAACCTTGGATTTTGGATGCTTGGAGTCCTCTTTTGAAGACTTATTTTGAATCGAGACCAAATCAAAAAAGGAAAAATGGTTATGTTATAGAACTTGTCCATGTGGTTAGATCTTTCTTATCCTTAGCTTTTATTTTATGCACTAGGATGTCACTTCTTCTCCACCCCTTCTTAAATTTTCAAAACCTTCTCCCTTTTTTCAAAACCTTCTTGTTTTCAAACTTAAAACCACTTTCATAATAAAACCTTGACTTCGGTCAAGTGATTTTTTAAAACTTTCTTTTCTTTAATAAATGTCAATCAATATTAATCATATTTTGACCATTTCATAAAAACATAAAAAATATAAAAACTCATCAATCTCTTTTTGTGCTTTGTGCACTTTTTCTTTTAAACTTTTTTCATAAGTTTAGACATGATTCATCTCTTTAAGCGGAATTATTCGCTTGGAAATGACGACTTGTCTTTACACTTAAAATCAACCAAAATATATGAATTTTTGTTCTTTGTACCATGAACTACGAGGTTTTGATCCTACATTGCACATCGTGGGTACGTAGGCATGAGGCGATAAGTCTCTCCAAACACCAAAATATTAAAAAATAATTCTCCTCTCATCTCCTCAATCTCTTTTTAAGCAAACCATTTTCAGACCAAAAAGCGGTAGATATTTCAAAGGGTTCCTATAGAGTACTATAGACGTTTTGGGTGCTAACACCTTCCCATTGCGTAACCAACCCCCTTACCCATTTCTCTTTGTCTTTTTTAGCTTTTTCTTTTTTAGACTTCTTAGGATTTATTCGCTCTTTTTTACTTTTCCTTTGTGGAATAAATAAAAGCGCGGTGGCGACTCTGTTTTCCTTGAGTTAAGTTAATCAATAGCTTACACTCACGATTTTTACTGCTACACTGTTGTTTTTGGTTTATTGCCTTGTTTTCAGTTTTTCTTTGTGATGAACGAAGAGTCACTCAACTTCCTTATAGTTGAGATCACGACATCATTTTCATCTTGTGGTTGATGAAGAGTCACTTAACTTCCTTATAGTTGAGATCACGACATCTTCGCTTGTGTTTATTTTATGTTGCATTTACTTTTGGTTGAGGACGAGGAGTCACTCAGTTGTTGCTTAGCTGAGATCACGACATCGTCATTTGTTGTTTATTTCCTGTTGTATTTCTCTTTTGGTTGAGGACGAGGAGTCACTCAGTTTTGTTGCTTGGCTGAGATCACGACATCGTTCAATCCATGCATGATAACATTAGGTAGACTCCCCTCCTGATCTTGACCTTAGGGCCATTTTGCATGCTAACTTGTAGGATCTAGTTCCCCGTAGACCTTCCGTGAGTCCTGAGTCTTTTCTCTCGCACCCATGCGATCGAGACCGTTCCAACTTCCCCGTAGTAGCGTGAACTACGGATGCTCTGATTCCTCTTTCTTTTCAGATTAAGGATACGTAGGCACGAGATGCGATATCTCAGCGAGCACACTAACAACTAACTTCCCCTTTTCTCTCGCCCGAGTGCGATCGAGACGTTAACCAACCAATCAAAACTAACCCGTAGGTCGAACTACGACTGCTCTGACTTCCTCTCTCCTGTCCGATTGAGGATACGTAGGCACAAGACGGCGATGTCTTGGCGAGCAACCTCCCCCCATTAGTGTGTAGTCCATCGAACTACGTCGACTCTGATTCTTCATTAGTCCATGAAGATATATAGGCATAGGATTGCGACGATCCTTGCGAGTCCTCTTGTGGTTTTCACCTTTTCTTTTCTTTTCTCTCGTTTCGTTTCCAGTTAGCAGTTGAGCTTCAGATTACCTACACCCTTCCATCGATAACAACAAGCGTGGATCCCATCGAGTACGATGGACGCGAGGGGGTGCTAATACCTTCCTCTCGCGTAACCGACTCCCGAACCCAGGCTATGGTTGCGATGACCATGCCTTTCCCTTTTTTGAGGTTTTCTTCGATCGTTTCCTTTCCCTGCGTCGGGATAAATAACGTTCGGTGGCGACTCTTCTGTCTTTTCCGCCGGTTGATTTTCGAAGATGCGACATGGCGAGGTCCTTTTTTCCTTGATTTCTCCTTTGTTTCCTCTATTTTTTTTCATGCTGCTTTGCTTGCCTGTTGTTTTTATGGTTTCCAATTGTTGTTATCTTAATGTAATAGTTACGTATTAACGAAAAAGGATTAGGGTTTTGAATTGGGGGGAAGGTTGATCCGCTTATTTCATAATGCATTTGTTTGTTTTAACGCCAGATTTGAGATTAGGAGATAAAGGAGTGGGGGTTAGTGTTCATGATTATGAATTTGGGTGAGTTTTCATAGAATTTGGAAGACGGATGTTAAACACATTCACGTGTTCATCCATGTTCTTATTTAATTCGTCATGTTGATCCAAATAGGTGAGAATAAAGTGTGTGAAAAGTGTTTGTAGGGGAGAGAAAGGAGAGAGGTCTGTCTGAAGATACAGGAAGAAAAATAGAAATGAATCACGTGGGCTCTTTCCTCCTCGCTTTGATCTTTGGGCATTAGCTTATATTAGCCACACGTGGCGACGTCCCCAACCCTTAGATTTGCTTACTGCATGATTTGACTTGGGGTCTCATGTGGCGATCCCCACCATATCCCATGCTCCCTCAATTATGCACCCTTAGATCTGCTTAATAACTAATCCAACGCCTAAATGAGAGTCCAAGTTTTAACTCTCTTAGCTAATGGTTTGGGCCTTACGCCTTGGCCCACTTGCTCATAGACATCCCCCTTCTTATTTACTGCGTTTCATTTTATTATTATTTTTCTTTATATTTGTTTGATGGGCCTTTTGCCCATTATTGGTTTTACCTTTTTTTATCACCCCTTCCATTACTTATATTTATCCCCTATTCATCCTTTTATTTTCTTTTTTATTGTTAATTTAAATAATAACAATAATGTTTTCAAAACAAAAAAACTCTTGATTAAAATCAACCCCTTTTAAAAAATTAAGTTAAAACCTTTTTAAGTCAAAATTAAATCCATTTACAAAATGAGCGCAAACATAAACGTTTGGTCTTTTCAAGTTCTTTTCAAATCTAATTGTTTCAAAAACTTTTTTGCAATAAATAACTGCTTGAAAAAGGATTAGTTGAGCGTACTTGTCCCTCTTAGTCCCCTAGCATTTGGATGATGGTCATACTTTGCCTAGTGTTTGAATACTCGTCTTCCATTTCAAAATACATTAAATAATTGAATTCAGTTCATTCTTTCATGGAAGAAAAAGATTTGATGTATGTAATTATCCTCCATATTCACCAGAATTTGTGTGATGGCCATACTTAGCCTCCCGCGCGAATATTAGTCATCCGTTAAAGAAACATTACCTATATGCCTCACAAATTTCATAAATAACTTGGATGAAAAAGGATTAGTTGGAGGTCTTTGTCCCTATTAGTCCCCGAGTATTTAGATAATGGTCGTACTTACCCTCTTGTTCAAGTACTCGTCATCCTCCCGAAAATAATCTCAATCAATCAAACCTTAGCGTGATGGCAAACTCTTTTTAAACAAAATATACTCCGTCCATTATGAGATAATGTAAACAAAGCTTTGTTCATATCATGTGTGAGAAGTAAGAACAATTTTCACTTGAATGCAATGAAAATATAACTCTGTGAGATTCCAAGTTATGTTGTCTATTATGATGCAGCTCATAATGTTCCCTAATTTCATGACTGGGCAGCAAGCAATGTTTTTCGTTCGAGTGAGAACAAAACATTATTTGCTAAAATCGACTAACACACAAACATTTTCTACCCAGAACTACATAGCTTTGAATTCCTCATCGCACCTAAGGATATGTAGGAGCAAGACTCGCAATCTTGTCAAGCACCCTAACAAAAAACTTATTTTTAGTCCTTTTCTTTTTCCTTTGAACACTTTTAATAACTAGAAGAAAGCAAATAACGTTAAGCTAACATTTTATTTGCAAATCAAATTAAATGGTTCCTATTGAGTATAACGGATGTAAGGGGTGCTAATACCTTCCCCTCACCTAATCGACTCCAGAACCGAAATTTGGTTGCAACGACCATTTTCTTTTTTATTTAGGATTTTTATCAATATTTTCCTTTTCCTTTTGAAATAAATAAACTTCGGTGATGACTTTGTTATCATTTCTAGCGTTGAAGCACTCGTGGTCATTTTTCACGCCGCGACACTATTGTTATAGAGGAAAATTTTCTCAATAACTTCAAGTCGTATGTTCACATATGCCAAGGATTTCTAAGAGAATTCTTCACAAAAATAATGGTTAAAGTGTTCCTAAATCTTGTAATAGAGTACTACTCCAACCTTCAGTTTGAAGATTTATCCCCAAAGTCATCTATAAAAGGAATAACGATTGATATTCATAATGATTAATTTGAAAGAATGTTTAAACTGCCCTTCTATAGGGTATCCTATACCTATGATGGGTCAATAAAGTTTAAAAAATTAAAACTTTTCACTATCATCATATCATTTTTCATGAATGTCATGGAGGATAGGAAGTTTCCTATCAAAGTAAGCTACTTAAAGGAAAAGATTCATGTATCCCACTATTTTATAACTAGGATACTTCTCCCAAGGCAAGACAACCTTGAAGTAGTAATCAAAGAGGATGTAGTCCTTTTATGGTAATTAACCCCATAATTTCAAACAAATAGAGTTGATAGAATGCTTCTCCATACGATCTATTGCAAGCGGAATCGATCAATATGATTACCATATGGAACTTTGATCATCAAAATATTAGTTGTTGTTGGAGTTGACACTATGGGAGAATTACTGGATCCAATCCAATCCAAGATCAACTACTCCTTGCTTAGTAACATGATGGTTTGTATCGTTCGAGGAGAACTAATGAACAAAACAATGTGTCGCATCTTAAAAAATACGACCTTGCGAAGGTACCACACGCTCGTGGGTGACTAATAGAGCCATCACCGTTCTTTATTAATTCCTAAGGAAAGGGGTAATGACGATAAAACCTTAAAGGAAAGAAGAGGGATAAGTGTACAAGCGATTTTTGAGGTCTCCCCACATGTGAACTTTTAATTTATCCCAAAAAAGAGGGAAGGGAAAAAATCTAAATAAACCCTTGAGTGTGCAATGTAAAACAATGCAATAAGAGATCAGGAATCGGGGTTGGTTATACTAAGGGAAGGTACTAGCACCCTAAGTATCTATAGTATCCTATAGGATCCTCTTGTGTATATTTGTGTTACTGTTGATTAAGTCATCTGTTGTGTATTGGGGATTTGTTGACTATTTTGAGTGAGTGATAAGAGTGGGAAATGTTTTTGTTGTTTTTGTAGGGTATGTTGAAATAAACTAAGACAAAGGTGTATGAACCTAAAGTTTTTACTTATGATTGTGCTCGCTAAGATCTCACAATCTTATGCCTACGTATTCTCAAAAGGAAGTTGAGAAATCAGAGCGCTCGTAGTTCCACCTACTAATGGGTGGAATTGGCTTTGTTGGGTTTGAGAGAAGAGACAAGTTGTCATCTTAAGCGAGATATATCACCTATTCACCACAAACATTTTGAGAAATAATATAATAAGGGAAGAAGCTTTAAACTTGGATGTAAAAGATCCAGAGTAATGCCACATCTTCCTTTAAATGAGTCTTTACATACTAAGAGAAAGACCTTGACTTGGATATAGAATCAACAAGTGTGCCACTTATATCACTTAAACGAAAAAAGTGTTTTTTGTACCATAATAAGAGAAAGACCTCAACTTGGATTTTGAATCAACAAGTGTGCCACTTACACCACTTAAATAGAAAAGTTTGGAATGTTTGATTTATGTTTGTGGGGAATAGAAGAGACATTTCTTCTATAAAGATGATTCATGCCTCATCTCTGGAGAGTTTTGAATTTAAAGCCAAAGGTTGGCTAGGGTTTGACTTGAAGTTTGTGGTTTGAAGCCACAGAGGGGCTATGGCTTTGAGCTTTGAATAAAGTTGAAAACTTCAAGGGGAATCCTAAGGTTTTATTGAAGTTGAGAACCTCAAAGGGGATCCTGAAATTTGAACAGAGTTATAGTTTGAAGAGGATCCTAAAGTTTGAACTGAGTCTAAACTTAAGGATGAGTATTGAAATGCAACAATTGTATGAATGCAAGTGTTTTAAACATAAATTTCAAGAAACTTCACAAGACAAAATTGATTAAGCTCTTAAACAAATGTAGTCATCAAGGATGAACATGATTGTGATCAAGCATGGTATATCAACATGTGAATGAGCATCAGACAAGTAGATATGTTCATCATGGTCAGATTTTATGAAGGAAATACTTGAATATGTGAGCAAAGATTTAATCAATTGAAGAAATCACAAAGTGTCATACCCCAAATTTGTCCTACTTGTATATATATCTCCATATGTACCATCCATCCACTAACCGTTATTCAGAAAACCTAAAAAATATATGTTTCTCCTACTTGTTGTCCAAACACATGGTATCACAAGGTTGAGTTGAAGTGAATTGAGGTTCATTTGAGGCGTATCAGGACAAGAGTATGTGCATTGGTGTTTTCAGATGGTTAGATAAAAGTTTGTTTCAAGATCAAGGATTGGTGTCAAGGCAATTCCTTATCCATTCATCAGTTACCATTTCCAAATCTGTCTCAGTTCCATACCCGTTTACCAATATCCATCTCCAGATATTCGTTTCCTCTTTCCATATCCATTCACGCTATCCATCTCATAAACCATTTACAAATTTTAAACACATCGTCACAAATCTATCCATAATTATCCATTCCAAACAAAATTCAATAAAATTCAAATCACCTTTTTTTAAGCCATTAGTCTCTTTCCAAAGGCCCATTTTTTTGCCAAAAGTCTTTGTGTAAAGCTCTTATAATCACAAATTACAAACAAAAAGACCATTTCATAAAATTCTACAACAAAGCCATTACATATTTCCAAAAAATGAGAGATGTTACATTGCCACCAAGTCCAATTCAATTGCAAAAAGAAAGGAGAACAACATGAAGCATAAAGCAACACGGCCCACCAACCAAGTGCTATGCATACACAACATTCCTCCTGCTAACTTCAAATAAACCATAAGCTGTGACCCACACAAACTATCCCATCCGGCCTCATATGCCTTCATCATCAGCATACCAATTGCCAAAAGCAAGTGTCCTGCAAAAATAAAAACAAGCCATACATCACAAAGCCACATGATAAAACAAGCCTAAGAATGGTGACGTGTAATTCATATCCAATTAATTTTGCCAAGGACTATGTTAATGTTGCTGAGTTTTTTATGGTGAATTTGAAATGGCCAATTCATTTTGCCAAGGATTACCGTCACGCACCTGCAACTTATAAAACATAATTCACAGGCGTATTTGCAAAATACACTCCAATCACGTGACTCACAAACGACAAAATCCCACCTCCAAGGCACACAACGCACTACCTACGGATTGCACAGACCTGCTGATGAAACCGTACATCCAAAACGCGCAGCAGAACGTGAAAAAGGCAACACCATGTCACAATGCAACCGTTCCAATTCCAGCTCACCAATTTCTCAATAATTTCCTCTGATTCTTCCATTTATACCCTTCATTACTCTATAAAATAGACCCTTGCTCACCTCCATGAAAGTCTTCTGAGCCTTTGACACCCTTCCAAAATTCCTCTGAGACTCCAAAATCATTTCCACAAATTCTCTCCCAATCTCCCATGCACGTCACGCAAAACCCGCCTTCCTCTTTAACCTACCTCCACCCTCTAAACCAAATACAACAGAACCACCTTCCAAACTAAAACCTGACTAATTTCTCTTTGTTTTCTGATTCTTCAACCTAACCTTCTTCCATTTCAAACCACTTTCAACTAACAACCACGAACCCATATCACCGTCGAAAACCCAAACAGAATAGAAAAACAGAAGGAGATGAAAGAGAGTGAGCGAGCAATCAAATAAGTTGAGCGAGGCGAGATCATCGTTTACAAAAAAGGTTGGTTACATAACGGTAGCGACGCGAAGTGATTTCGATCTATTTTGTTTAGATTCGTTAAATCCATGATGTAGTTGTTATTGTTGGCTGCTGTGATGAATTGATGGTGGTTGTGGAATGTTTTTTCCTTTTCATTTTCTTTGAAGTAGCTTTGACTTTTCTTCTTTCTTTTTTACAATTGGTTTTATAAATAGTATTAAGCTGATAATGGTTCCCTATTTCCTATTTTCGTTTGTATTGTTAGGTTACTGCTTTTGTTCTTGTGCGAACCACACTTGGGCTTTATAGCCCATTCTGCTTTTCCATACTCACACACCCTCCTTTAATTTCGCCCCCCCCCCCCCCCTCTCTTTCTTTAAGTTTTTTTTTATTTGTTTTGTTTATCTTTATGTTCTAAGTTCTAAAATAATAACTTCTAACATGTTGCTATTAATTTTGTTAAACCTTATATTAATTTCAATTTTTATTTCGATTTACTTTTATTTTTGGGCCAATGATATAACAACACTCATGATTTAGTTGATTTTCTCAAAATCGATTCAAGATCTTGATTAATATGAGGCCTATTTATTTTTTTCTTTTTTATCGGTCGATGAAAGTCAAAACCATAGCTTATCGATTATCGATTTAAGATCTTGATTAAGACGAGACTGATTTTATTTTAATTTCGATTTCCTTTTCATTTCATATTCTATTTATTTATTTCTCTTCTTATCGGTCGATGAAAATATAAAACCAAAGATTATCGATTTATCGATTTAAAATCTTGGTAAAGATGAGACCTTTCTTCCTTTTCCATCTTATTTTCGATTATATCCTTTCATTTTTAATTTCTATCTTTTCTTTTCATTTTTGGTCAATGAAAGTCAAATATCGTTGATTATCGATTTGTCGATTAAATCTTGATTAAGACGAGACCACTTCAATTTATTTTCTATTTCCATTTCATTGTCTATTATCTTCTTCTTTTTATTTTCGATCGATGAAGTCTTTCTATTTACGAATGTTGATGGTTGAAGTGATTAACCTTCATTATTTCAAATCTGTAGTGAGTGATCATCGAGATCTCTTTCTATACTTTGAGATCGTGATAGGTTACCTTCGATTCATCGACGAAAGTTTGTGATTAAGACGAGATCTTCACCTTTTCTTTTCGTGTGGCACGTTTTCATTGGAGAATGATCCTCAATATCATTTCTCTATCGTGTTTTAGCACAAAAATCAAATACGCAACCTCCTATAGTGTGATCTTCGTCATAGATTGTGCTACGATGGTTTAGCGCTACATTGGACCCGATTAACAATTAAGAACTAACTACTAACTTTACTTTCCGTTAATATTATCTTGATTTACTTTTATGTCGATATTATATCTTGTTCATATTATCTTGCTTATATCTTGTTCATATTATTATTCATATTATTCATATCATATTCATATCTTATTCATCTAACTATTTTCTTTGTTTATACATTTAATCAAAACACAATAAAAATATCGAAACAATAAAACAATAAATTGGTGGACTGTTGTTTACTATCCTTTGCTTGGAGCTTTTGTCCGACTCTTGCTCAAGGCTCAGTTTAGGACACCTCACACACACACGGCTTCCTCTTGGGCTACCTTACAATGAGACCTTTTATTTCATGTCATCCCCTGTATTTTACATGTACCCCTCTCCCTATTCCGATGTACGCATTCGTTATTTCTTTGATTGCGGTTTGTTTACTAGGAGCAACCCTAGGGACTAGCATAGACAACCCATTTTCAAACTAATTCTCGATTCGTCGTCGAGCCATTTTCAAACAAACCTATTTTCAAACAAACCCTCGACTCGTCGTCGAGCCATTTTCAAATAACCTCTAACCAAACTTTTTTTCAAACTAACCTCTTCGCATACAAATAAACCCTTGATCCAACGTCAAGCTGATTTTCACAATAAAACCCAAAAACGACTAACAACTATCGCAACTCTTTTTCAAGGTAAAAAATGGGGGTTTAAGTCTTTGATCTCTCTTCGGTTGTTTGGGTGCGGGTTCTCTTACTCGTGTGTGACCAATTGACGCCTCTTTAAAACAAACCAACGCACCATTGTTTTGTGGGTGTACCACGAACTACGACTGCTCTGATTCTTTATTCTTGTCCGAGTAAAGATACGTAGGCATAAGATTGCGATGATCTTGGCGAGCACACTTCCATCTTTTTCTGTCAAACCCCGTAGTCGAACTACGATTGCTCTGATTACTCATTCTCGTCCGAATGAGCATACGTAGGCACAATATTACGATGATCTTGCCAAGCACCCTAACCTAAAACCACCCCATTACCCCCTTAGCATATATCCCTTCATCTTACCGTTTTGTATTTATTTTTGAGAAGAAAACAAACAAACTTAGCTAACGAGCGTCGCGATTCGAGTCAAGAGGTTCCCGTTGAGTACAATGGACGTGAGGGGGTGCGCGTACCTTCCCCTCAAGTAACCGACTCCCGAACCCAGAATGTGGTTGCGACGACCATGCTCTTATCCCTTCTTAAAGGTTTTCTCGATATTTTCCTTTCCCTCTTTTGGGATAAATAAAGTTCGGTGGCGACTCTGTCGAACCGTTCCGCGCCTTTCGCGCGAAGGGTCGTGTCTTCGATTAAGCGATTTTTTCGAGGTGCGACAGATGGCGACTCTGCTGGGGAACATTTGCTCCATGCAAGAGAGAGTCGAGCCTATCTTGATTCGAATCACGAGTTCATTAGTTTTGTTTGTTTATTTTCTTCTCGTTTTCTTATTTACTTGTTTTCCTATTTCCTTATTTGTGTTACCTTTTGTGACATTGTTGGGTTGTTCAAACATTGGGAACTTTGTGAGATGGCTCTACACCCGAGTCGAGAAAAACCCTAGGATTAGGATGGTGGTGCTGTAGTGGAGGCTTCCGTGGTCTCTTCCGCGTGAGCCAAAGCGAAAACCCCCTTGGAGTAGACTCCCTTGGAGATGTTATCATTTTGATGTTCCTTCGTCGCGATGGTAATGTTTTCGAGCATGAGTCGTTGATCCCAAGGACCATTAACCCATTTATCCATGGTGGTTGGTAGTGTTAACTCCTTGTGGGTTAATACGAACGCCCCAATCAGATGAGATCCCTCGAACGTATTACTTCCTGACAGTAATATTTTTGACCTCGATCTAGGATTCTGAGAACCCTATTTAGAACCCGTGTGTTGATGGTTGTGTAGTGGGCGCATCCGAGGAGTCTTTCTCGTGGGGAAGAAACGAAGACCTCACCTAGACGATATTATTTCAAGGATATTATAATCTGATGTCTCTTCGTCTTGGTTATAATGTGTCAAAATATATCCATAACTCTAGGCACCTACTCGTTTTAGAAACCTACCCATGGGCTTTCTTTGATCCGAGTTGTGGTTCTTGACCCGTTCCTCCGGCCAACCTCATAACTGTTTGAAGCTGTTTGATTCTGCGATCCTGGATCTTGCATCTTGCATTGCATCTCATGTCATTGCATTGCATTGCATCAGTTATACATCTTGAATTGCATTTCAACCTCAGAATCTCACTTCAACTTCCTTCCTTCTCCCGTAAATCAAGTTTATTCCTCGACACCAGTACGCAACTCGAGTCAATACCAGACGCATAATGGAGCAGATTCAACAAGAGCAAGCCTCCTTCAGAGAAGAATTGGACTCTATCAAGGGAAAGATTGATCAGATTCTCGAAGCCATCATGATGGCCAGAAAAGAAGAAGAACTGCGTGAAGCCGCTGCTGCCAACAACAATGTACTTGTGCAAGGGTCACCCTCAAGGCTTTCAGTTCCTATTCCTAACCCTATCAATTATGGGATACCAATGAACCTCACTCCTGCCGCTGAAGGAGCCACTTCTCAACCACTTCCAACATCTGGAGTTACTGTTGGAGCTATTCCGCAAGCCCAACCTGTTGTCACTCAGATTCCTATTCCTCATGCTGAAGAAAATCTGCTATATCAGTATGATGAGGTGCAGAACTACCGTGCTGATATCCCAATTGTCAATCCTACTGCTGCTCAGGATTCTGAAGCCATCAAAATGTGTCGTGATCTAGCTGAAAAACTCCGAGTCATGGAGGGGCGCAACTCAACTTCTTTGAATGCTCTGGAAATGTGCTTGGTACCAGATGTTGTCATTCCTCCCAAGTTTAAAATACATGAATTCCCAAAGTATAAAGGTCTCAGTTGTCCTCACATCCATCTGAAGATGTACTGCCGCAAGATGGCTGCCTATGCCAAAGACGAAAAGCTTATGATCCATTGCTTCCAAGACAGTTTGTCTGGGGCATCACTCGAATGGTATATGCAGTTGGAGCATAGCAATGTGTGCACTTGGACTGAGCTAGCTGATGCATTCGTCAAGCAATACAAATACAACACTGACCTTGCTCCGAACCGTACTCAACTTCAGAGTATGGCTCAAAAGGACAACGAATCCTTTAAGGAGTACGCGTAACGTTGGAGAGAGCTAGCCGCAAGAGTGCGTCCACCTCTTGTTGACCGTGAGCTGATTGATATCTTCATGGGTACTTTGCAAGGCCAATACTATGAGAAGCTGATCGGTAGTGTTTCTGCTGGATTCTCTGACTTGGTGATTGTCGGTGAGATAATTGAAGAGGGTCTGAAGAGCGCAAAGATCCAAGGAGGTTCTAACAGTCAGTCTCAAGCCAAGAAGCCTTTCAATGGATACAAAAAGAAAGAGGGCAAAGCAAATGTCGTCTCTGCTCAGAAAGGGAAAGCTCAACAACAAGCTCCTACTCCAATGCCTTATCAAATCCCTTACTTCCAGTATTCGTATGTTACTGCTGCGCAATACGCTCCAATGCCTTATCAGCCAACAGTTCAAGTTGTTCAAGCTCCAATGCCTCAATAACAGGCTCCTCAACAACAATCCTACAATCAACAAGGGTATCAATATCCTCCTCAATATCAACAACAGAGAGCTGCTCAACAACGTCAGCCTAATCAACAAAGGACAAGGAGGCCAGATAGAGACTTTGATCGTCTGCCGACGACATATGCTCAGATCTTTGCTCAATTGATGGAGAAGAGGGTAATTGCTCTGAGGGACCTAGCTTCTCCAACTGTCATTCCTCTAGATTATGATACTAATGCTCATTGCGAGTTTCATAAGGGTGCTCCAGGGCATACGATCGAGAACTGCAGAGCTTTTAAACACAAGGTTCAAGACATGATCAACTCAAAATTTCTCATGTTCAATGGGAGGGCTCCAAACGTCATCAAAAACCCTATGCCGCCACCAAACTAGTGCCAGCATCAAGTCAAGTCAAATCAAGTCAAGTTCATTTCCCCGAAGAAGGCAGTCATGTTGCCATCCCATCATTTGCATTCTTGTATTTTGTCTTTATTTATTTAAGTACTGTATGCTTTGAACATTGCCTTTCATATTTGGTTTATTAATGTAGTAACTATGCATGTTTTGAATCAGTTATGTCGTATTCACTCATTTTTTCCATTTACTGCAAAACACCGACACATTTATCCACTTCACTCTCTATATCAAATTGTTGTTAGCAATGATTGGAGGGAGGATGATGACAACGAGATACCCATAATTGCAAGCCGTATGCTTTCAGACAAAGTCTCGTCAATGATGTACATGCATTGTTTCAATCCCCCAAACACTGGAGAGACAAGGAGTTAATCCCTAGTAAACCACTTCGAGCCTAGAAGTAGCAGTTTCTTTCGGATATTCAAACCCTTACACTCAACCTGGGGCAGGATAGTGTTCAGTTAATTCAACTACGCACTCAAGTCACAAGACAAAATCCAAAAGACATGACGGTTGTTCATCAATGCCCATGACTTGGCAGTCACAATCCTCCAATAATACAAAATCAAAAACAAAAAAAAAAATCAAAAGCCTGCTAAGTCGAGCACCTCAAAAGGAGACTTAGGGAAAAATCAAGGCAACTCTGATGGACTCGACAAGCGAAATCAGTCCATGCAAAAGATAGGGAGCAAAAACAAAAGAGGCCCTCGAATCCTCAACAAAAATAGAATAAGATTCAGTGATTACCATGCCAAAACTAAAGGGTCACTGACATCCATCTAAAACAAAATAAGGTGACTGCCAGTTCGAGCAAACCTTGAACTATCACTGTTACACCGTCAACCCTTTTGGAAGACAAATATGTGCAGAATTAACTGAACGTAGGACTGGAGAACATCGCGAAGAAGGGGTGTATACAAATCATAATTTGAGCCTAATATCCTTTGTTTCATAAACCGTAAACCAGACCACGTTACAACCCTCAAAAGACCTAATTGAGGTGAGGTTTATTCTGAAAGCATACTATCGAAAGGTTGCATAAACTGACTCCCCATATTTGCTAATCTTCAGCATTGGTGTCATTCTCCTTGCTATATCTTTCACACCATCAAAATCAGCACACGTTTGGGCTAACAGTCCATTTGTCTCACTATCACGACACTCGAGTAAACGACTCTTTTTCAAAACTTACATGAGCATTGTATTAAGATTACCATTTTTTAAACGAGCAATTTTAATTGCAAATTAGTGCTAAACATCCAAGAAATTCCAACAAGGGGCAATCGAAGAGGAATTTGAACTTTCAGTGGTGCCGACCCAAAGCAAGACTACCTCAAACCCTCAGTCAGGGGCAAATCCTTCAACATCTCAATCAGGGGCAAGACATCTCAAAGCACATCAAATCTCAACCTTTCAAAAATTAAATCATGTCAGAACTAGTTAATCAGGGGCAGACCACTACCACGTTCAGACTGAGGCAAGACCAATTTCAAATAGCATATCCTCTATGTATCCTTTCAAGTTGGATAAGCAGATCCTTCCAAACATTGGCAATCATCAAATTCAGAGCAAAGGCACAGTCTTCATGAGTTGATCATGTCGCTACGCTCAGTTTCAGGCCATCCTGACCCTCAAGCACAGAGTCATGGTCTTCTCAGAAACGACTTATCATCAAGTGATCAAACTTGAGGCTTCAAGAGAATCTTTGTCTACTTCCATCATGACGTCTTCAACGAACTGAGTGTCGAGGAAATCAATCACTCCCACCGCCCAAAGTCCAATCCGCATTGGCAACTACCAAAAGTCCACCATGCTGGCACTCTTACAAAACATATCCAATCACCTGTCCGCAATCATATGCATCATGTACATCCCAAAAAATCAATCATACTTCCCCAGCACTTACATCTCCGCGCGTCAGCATTTGCATTGCACATCATTACAAAATTAAGCATTCGTGCATGCATAGGTCAAGATCCAGGATCAATCTCACGATTTCAAGACGATCTTCAGCCTAGCCAAGGGCATCTTCAGTCAATCCGTGGGTGTTTCTCACGAAGTTGTATCTCAAGAATCCAAGAGCATCCTCAGCCCAACCAGGGGCATCTTCTTCAAGTCTGTGGGCGTTCCTCACGAAGTTGTTCAACCTTTTGTTCAAGCTCAAGACAAGATTTTAAGCAATATTTAGCCCAGTCAGGGGTATCTCCTTCAGTTCATGGGCGTTCCTCATGAAGTTCTCCAACCTTTTGTTGATAAAGTTGTGATCTCCAAGCAAGTCAGTGGGCGTTCCTCATTGAGTGGTGTTCCTCAACCTTTTGTTGATGAAGTTATCATCCTCATCCCAACCAATAAACATTTCTCCGAGTCAGTGGGTGTTCCTCATTGAGTTGGTCCTTTCAACCTTTTGTTGACAAGGATGGTGTTCCTTGGTGACTTCTTTGCTTCAACCTTTTGTTAATGTCTCCAAACAAGCCTCACTCATCATATCCCAAGCAAACTTGACCTTTTGTCAATTGCCTTACTATCATCCTTTTGGTGATAGCCGAACACTGTTAACTCAATTCAACCTGCATCCTTTTGGTGTTGGTAACCCCCAATCTCAAAAAAACTTCCTATCATCCTTTTGGTGGTAGCCATTCATGTCGTTTTGGTGTTGGTCCTCGCAATTGGGAAGTTCCTATCATCCTTTTGGTGGTAGTAGCTTGTATTAATCTGTCATCTTTTTAGTGTCAGATAGCTCTATGCATGTGTGTCCTATTATCCTTTTGGTAATAGCAGGATTTGACCTTATTTTCATCCTTTTGGTGGAAGGGTCTGTGTGTGTGTGCCCTATTATCCTTTTGGTAATACCAGGCTTTGACCTCATTTTCATCCTTTTGGTGGAAGGGTCTGTGTGTGTATGCCCTATTATCCTTTTGGTAATAGTAGGCTTTGACCCCATTTTCATCCTTTTGGTGGAAGGGTCTGTGTGCGTGTGTGCCCTATTATCCTTTTGGTAATAGTAGGCTTTGACCTCATTTTCATCCTTTTGGTGGAAGGGTATGTGTGTGTGTGTGCCCTATTATCCTTTTGGTAATAGCAGGCTTTGACCTCATTTTCATCCTTTTGGTGAAAGGGTCTGTGTGTGTGTGTGTGCCCTATTATCCTTTTGGTAATAGCAGGCTTTGACCTCATTTTCATCCTTTTGGTGGAAGGGTCTGTGTGTGTGTGCCCTATTATCCTTTTGGTAATAGCAGGCTTTGACCTCATTTTCATCGTTTTGGTGGAAGGCTCTATGTGTGTGTGTTACTATCATCCTTTTGGTGATAGGTATGTCATCCTTTTGGTGTCAGATACCTTTTGTGTGTGCGTGTGTTTACTATCATCCTTTTGGTGATAGGTCTGTCATCCTTTTGGTGTCAGATTTCCTGTTATCATCCTTTTGGTGATAACGACCTCTGCAAACTATCCGTCATTCCACCTCCCAAGCATTTTCTTTCTTCTCGGACAAATTTGTGGTCTTCTTCATATCTAATTGTCTTATACCTCGAAAGAACGAATGACGTAGCAGTTCATCTTACTCGGTTTAAGCCAATTAGATAGGGGCATCTCTCATACCCCAAATTTGTCCTACTTGTATATATATCTCCATATGTACCATCCATCCACTAACCGTTATTCAGAAAACCTAAAAAATATATGTTTCTCCTACTTGCTGTCCAAACACAGGGTATCACAAGGTTGAGTTGAAGTGAATTGAGGTTCATTTGAGGTTTATCAGGACAAGAGTATGTGCATTGGTGTTTTCAGTTGGTCAGATAAAAGTTTGTTTCAAGATCAAGGATTGGTGTCAAGGCAATTCCTTATCCATTCATCAGTTACCATTTCCAAATCCGTCTCAGTTCCATACCCGTTTACCAATATCCATCTCCAGATATTCGTTTCCACTTTCCATATCTATTCACGCTATCCATCTCATAAACCATTTACAAATTTTAAACACATCGTCACAAATCTATCCATAATTATCCATTCCAAACAAAATTCAATAAAATTCAAATCACCTTTTTTTAAGCCATTAGTCTCTTTCCAAAGGCCCTTTTTTTTTGCCAAAAGTCTTCGTGTAAAGCTCTTATAATCACAAATTACAAACAAAAAGACCATTTCATAAAATTCTACAACAAAGCCATTACAAATTTCCAAAAAATGAGAGATGTTACATTGCCACCAAGTCCAATTCAATTGCAAAAAGAAAAGAGAACAACGTGAAGCATAAAGCAACACGACCCACCAACCAAGTTCTGCGCATACACAACATTCCTCCTGCTAACTTCAAATAAACCATAAGCTGTGACCCACACAAACTATCCCATCCGGCCTCATATGCCTTCATCATCAGCATACCAATATGCCAAAGATCATCTATTAATATTTTGAGAATTTTTTGGTGATTACAAGTATTTTTAATAAATCAAAATGAAACGTGATTAAAAAAGAAAGTGAAAAAAGGACACAAGTGCAATGGGAGTGCACCACTAGTAATTATGGAGTTCAGATTCACATTGGGCCAGAATGCTGGGGGTGAGGATAGCAAAGTGCGCAGGCCCACTTCAAACCAACCCAGTAACCATTTTAATACGTTTTTATTAAAATCAATTATTCAGAATTAAAGGAAAAAAAAAGAAGCATGTGGTTTATTGTTTCCCTTCATTAATGTGTTGGCACATCATTACAGGTTAGATTAAAAAATACGCATGGTCTAATCAGCACATGACACCACAAGTATCCATTAACCAAAGTTGAAACACATAGACATCGGGGCTATGGCTCCGGTCGTCTTCTCCGGTGGACCACCACCGTGAGTGATGATGAAATGTTTCAGAAATTAAAAAGAAGACTCATGTCCCACTCGAAATTTTGTGATGAGTCCAAATATGACCTTAGATTTTCCATTAGATGGCTCTATCATGCAAAACGAAAGGGAAATAACTTAAGCCCTAAATCCAAGAACTATCACATTTCACCCTATTCTAACCAGAAATAGAGCCTTCAATAGAAGGACTTCATATGCAACTCTTAAATGCTCCTAGATCTTCCTTTAGAGGTCTCAAATATGATGCAGAGAATTCCAGGAAAATTGACCTGGCCGGAGTTGAGATGTAAGTGTATAGAAACCCAAAAGACTTCACTGCAAGGACTTGAGATCTTCACCAATCAAAATAAATGCTTAACTCCTTTGAATCTTGACTGAAAATGCAAGTTTGATGGTGAAAGAAAGTGAATCTGTAGGTGATGATATGGTGCTTCCAGGTGAAGAACAATGCAAACAAAAGCTAGTATGAAGTGTAGTGATGAAGATGGTGAAGGAATCTTGGAGAAAGCTTCATATTGAGAGTGTTTCAAAGGATTGAAGATGAGAGGATGAAAGGTGAAACTTGGATCTGTTTTTGCTCTAATGGTATAACTATTTCTATTAGGGGTTGTTAAGAGCTTTATATGGAGGGTTAAAGGATGATTAGTAGTTAATCATGGTTAAAAAAATAGTTAGAGCATGGTTAATGAAAATTGATAAAAAAAAAATGAGTGTGGAGTTATGGTACGGGTTAGAGGTTCTTATGAGTTTGTGATGGGTGCATGGTTGTTATGGTGTGCCTTGAGTGGAAGAGTGTTGATCGGAAAAATAGCAGGTGTATTATTTTCACTGATGTAGTAATAATAGAGGTTTATCCCCAGTATCGATCTCGAGGACTGCATAGTGAAATACAAGCTTTATCGTAACTCAATTGGACAAAAATAATAAGGATTGGGATTTTTGTGTAATAGTGTGCAAGGGAAAATAAAATAAAGCAATAAAATTGAGATTTGAAACACTTATGAGAAGCATGCTAGGGAAAGTGTATGAAATGCCCTGTAACAACCTTAATCCTAATTTCAGTGACACGACTTATTTTAGTTAATTTTTTGACTGCACTGTGTTTAATCCTAATTTCTTAGTGAAATAACCTTTGATTTCATAATCTGACTATTCTGTCCAGATGTAATTAGATTTAAAATCAAGAATTATAATGTCAACAGTTTTCCAAGTGCACGAGGGTATTCCTAGTCCTAGGTAATATCTACTGGCACATTATCGTTCAAAAGCATTAACATTGATTTGTCTGACCTAACGTTAATCGTAAATCAATTCCCATTTGTCCGGTAGAAAAAACATTAAGAACATTGAACGATAAAAATTGATTATAAAATAAGCACTTATGTCATAGAATCAGAAAAGCAAAGTGATTACAGTAACAATTCAGGGACACCCCCTAGCATTGGGGGTTTAGCCGCTCATAGTACTAAAAGAAATTACAAAATAAAAGATAGACATTACAAGAATAACCGATGAATTTGATCTTCAATCGCTATGGCTCATGAGAAATCTTCCTTCACCGAATCACTTGATAGCATCCAAACTTTATCGTAAAATCTTTCGTAATGTCAAAAGTCCCTTTCTTCCTTGCCAAAACTTATCTAAATAGTAGAAAATCACTCAGGCCGGTTGGAAATACCCAAAGCGCCCCCACAGATTAACATATGGCAAAAATATGAAATAATCAGGAAATCAGCGTCACCTGCTGCTACGGGCCGTAGCAGGTGCTACGGGTACCCGTAGCAACTCACTACTCCCTGCTTCAAAAATCAACTTTGGGTGTGTTGCCTGCTACGGGCCGTAGCGGGTGCTACGGGCACCCGTAGCAGCTCACTGCCTCCATCTTCCTTGTAACATGTTTGTGGGCTTGCCTGCTACGGGCCGTAGCAGGTGCTACAGGCACCCATAGCAGGCCACTGCTTCATGAGTGCTTCTCTTCGACTTTCTGACATTTTTTACCCAGTTTTGGCTCGACTATTCTCTTGTACCTGAAAACACTAAAGGACATAACCAAGGAATAAAATGCGGTAAAAGAGATATAAACAAATAAACAATAACAAAAGATTAACTAAAACAAACAGTAAAATAACGTATGAAAACCACCGATCAAACTCCCCCAAACTTAAACCATTGCTTGACCTCAAGCAACAAGCTTGCATACAGACTTTCTAGATCAAACGGTACCATTTAAAAGAAAAACTTGTGAAGGTAAGGTGCGTCGATACTCATACGTGAGCCTTTGTTCCGATTGGCTAAAACTAGTTATCTTGGTAATCGTCCATTAATGAAGGTATTGCACAAACACATACCGCGATAAAACCACGAACCTAAATCCCCCTTTCAGTTACCTCTCCAACTATGCTTTGGGCTTACGTCTTTTCTTCGATTTTCTACCCCTTTCATTCGGATAATCAAATTAAGGCATCTTTTTTTTTTATCGTTTACCCTCACATGTACAAGATTGATCGAAACTTTTTCTAGGCACCACTATCTCTTTTTTTTCTCGCTCATTGGCATTTATTAGTCCACTTTAGGACGACAATTGAGACTCAACCGCCGTTAGGCTAAGTAACCGGGTGAGGGTTACCCAACTTAAAAGGACTAGTTATCTTTATCGCCATTATTCACTTTTTTCGGTGCCTTAAGTCATTCTCTCAATCAACCTTATACATGCAATTCTTTTTAGTCATGCCAGACCATCACTATGAACTAATCGGGGAGTACTTCTCAAATCCAAGTACTATGGCACAAATCTACACATTGGACTCATTTTCTTACTCTGGGGAATCTTGGGTGTTCGGGTCATTCCTATGTTTTCAAACTTTCCCAATGTCCCTAGTTCTAACTTCTCTTCCCTCGAACTCTATATACTTTCCTGACTACCTCACACATTACAGAATTCACAAGAAAATTTTTTGGCTCTAATTCGAGGGGGATTCAAAGTGGTTTCAATAAATCAACACACAAAAACACAAATAATAAGTCTAAATGGAAGAACTAAAAAAAAAGCAAATCCTCCCCCAAACTTGAACCGTACATTTCCCCAATGTGTTAGAACAAGGGCGAGAGAGGTTACTCACAGATATCCTTACCGAGGAGGCGGGTGGTAACGCAACATCAACTACTACATCATAGCTCGCACCCGTAAGGTCTTATTTATTTCCTGCAAATGAAACAAAACAAACAACAAAAAGAAAGTACTCAATCATTAAAAGTGTGGGTTGCCTCCCACGTAGCGCTTCGTTTAACGTCGCATGGCTCGACGGATCACTCCCCAAAGTTATGGGGGATACTTCAGCTTCCATGTTTTGTTGCTTGACCTTTCTGCAACAGAGAACCAGTCAGATTCAGAAATAAGAGCTACATTGTGATTCAACTCACATCCAACTTCCACATTCTTCCTTTGATGTTTTTTCTCTTCTTTCTTTGATGTTTCTTCCTCTTATTGACTTCTTGACTGGATTTTGGAGTCTTGCTAGGTGCAATAAATGACTCAGATGCTGCAACCTGATGGATTATTCCAGAGACTTTTTCAAGAAGTGCTTTTGAGCTTTTGCTTTTTCCCACTGTTCAGATCATTCCAACTGAAGGGTGATTACTTTCCTCTTGACCTTGCTTCTCGAGCTCCAACACTTTTAAGGTTATTTCCTCCTCAAAATATTTCAAGGTTATAGTACCAGCCTCAATATCCACACTGCACCGACTAGTCATCAAGAATGGTCGACCCAGTATGATAGTCGTCTCCTCATCCTCAAGTAGATCAATGATCTCAAAGTCTACTGGATAGGTGAAGTTATCAATGGTCACAAGCACATCTTCTGCTAAGCCGTATGACCGCTTAGTTGTGAGGTTGGAAAACTTTAGATTTGTTCTTGTTTCACTTATTTTTTCTATACCCAGCTTTTTGAAAATTGAGAGAGGCATGAGACTCACACTAGCACCCGAATCAATCAAGACTTTCTTAAAAGTTCTATCCTTTATGGTACATGGGATTGATACAGAAGCAGGATCTTTCCATTTAATTGGAATTCTCCTACCTTGTGATCCCCCACTGCTCTCCTTAATTATACTCTTTAACTCCTCTCCACTAGGTTTCTTTTTCCCAATGACCTCCTTCATGAATTTCTTATATAGAGGCATTTGTTCAAGTGCTTCAAAGAAGGGCATATTAATCTCTAACTTTTTGACCAATGAGCTGAATTTCTCAAAGTCTTTTTCTGGTGTCTCCTTCTTTGTCACTCTTGAGGGGTACGGTAACTTGATCTTAGGTTTAACCGCTTCTTTTCTTTTCTCTTCGATTGGCTTGGTTTCTTCTAGCTCTCTCTGACTTTCTCGTACTTCCAGATCCACCTCTATACACTGATACTCATTGGCTACCCTTTCTTCTTCTTCTGCAAATTTCCAGCTCCTTGTGGTAACAACATTGACATTCACATGACTCTTCGGATTTGGTATGGTGGAGCTTAGGAGGGTGCCTGGTGCTTGAAAATTTGCAAATTATTGAGCTATCTGACCCAATTGAACCTCCAGATTTTATATGAAGGCTGTGGTATTCCTTTGGTTATTCCGGGTCTCTTCCTGGAATTGCATGTTATGAGCTGCCATCTTCTCAATGGCAATCTCCCATTGTGCTTTTTGGGGAGCCTGTTGCTGTTGTGGGTATTGGTGTTGATTCTGATCTTTCCAGGAGAAGTTAGGATGATTTTTCCAACCCAGATTATAAGTTTGAGCGTAGGGGTTATTCTGCTTTAGGAATTTTATCTCTTCAATTTGTTACGGAGTCGCAACACAATGTGCAGTATAATGGGGTCCACTACAAATCTCACAACTCATGGGTTGACCAGTTTGAACTTGTGCCACACTTTGAGTACCCACTTTCATTGCCTTTAACCTTCTTTCAACTTCCGCAGCAATCTGATCTTCCACCTTCACAACCTGATTATTCAACTTCAAGTCAACCACACCCTCAGATTTACTCACACTTCGATCATATAACTCCAAATGTTCATTGGCCGCAATAGCTTCAATAATTTTCTTGATACCAGTCGCGGTGGTGAAGTTGGATGATCCACCAACAGTTGTATAAATAAGTTGCTTAGTTTTCATTCGGAGGCCATTTACGAACATCTGCATCTGCTCAGTTTGATCCATGTTGTGAGTCGGACAGACTACCAAAACCTTCTTGAACCTCTTGTACGCATCGCCGAGTGATTATCCATCCTTCTGTTTAAAGTTCACAATATCATATCTTTTTTGGATATAAATAGAGGCCGGAAAATACTCTTTCAGAAACGCCTTCTCCATCTCTTCCCAAGTAATAATACTCCCAGCAGGTAACGAGTAGAACCACTCTTCCGCATCTTCCGTAAGAGTGAAAAGAAATATTCTTAACTTTTTTGCTTCCTCGGTGTGTCCCTCAATCTTGAGAGTGGTGCTCATAGTCAGAAATCTTTGCAGATGTTTGTTGGCATCTTCATTAACCTTTCCGGTGAAAGGTCTCCTCTCAAGTTCAGTGATGGTGCTCGGATGCAACTGGAAATTTAGCACATTCACCGGTTGGTTCACAATTGTTAACCTACCAGCCGGTGTATTTGCTCCACCGTAATCGCCCAGAAGTCTCTCAGCTGGTTGATTTCCAGCCATAATCACAGTATCTCTATCCGTGTCCGAACCTGTTTCTGAACTTGAATCTGATTGCTCCGAATGAACAGAAACTTTTTCTTCTTCTGCTTCTGAAGCTTCCAGTCTTGCTTGTCTACGCCTTGCGTGTAAAGTTCTTTCGATTTCTGCATCAAAATTAAAATTAGCTGAGGGTTCTCCTCGCATAAAAATGTTAGACACAAATTAGTAGTAATAGTAATAATCCAAAAGTTATAAAAAAATAACAAAAATAAAATTTTAGTCACAGAGTGACAAAATTCCAATTGAATTAAAATCAACAACTTACATTTTGGCAATCCCCGACAACGGCGCCAAAAACTTGATCGGAAAAATAGTAAGTGTACTATTTTCACCGATGTAGTAATAATAGGGGTTTATCCCCAGTATCGATCTCGAGGATTGCGTAGTGAAATACAAGCTTTATCGTAACTCAATTGGACAAAAATAATAAGGATTGTGATTTTTGTGCAATAGTGTGCAAGGGAAAATAAAATAAAGCAATAAAATTGAGATTTGAAACACTTATGAGAAGCATGCTAGGGAAAGTGTATGAATTGCCCTGTAACAACCTTAATCCTAATTTTAGTGACACGACTTATTTTAATTAATTTCTTGACTGCACTATGTTTAATCCTAATTCCTTAGTGAAAAAACCTTTGATTTCATAATCTGACTACTCTGTCCAGATGTAATCAGATTTAAAATCAAGAATTATAATGTCAACAGTTTTCCAAGTGCACGAGGGTATTCCTAGTCCTAGGTAATATCTACTGGCACATTATCGTTCAAAAGCATTAACATTGATTTGTCCGACCTAACGTTAATCGTAAATCAATTCCTATTTGTCCGATAGAAAAAACATTAAGAACATTGAACGATAAAAATTAATTATAAAATAAGCACTTATGTACCTGAAAACACTAAAGGACACAACCAAGGCATAAAATGCGGTAAAAGAGATATAAAACAAATAAACGATAACAAAAGATTAACTAAAACAAACAGTAAAATAACATATGAAAACCACCGATCAAGTGTGTACATGATAGTGATGTGAACTGATACGATGAGGACAACTTGCTAGCTAAGTTTTGTGATTCTCTCTCTTTGATATATGAAGTAATGTTGGAGGTGTGCATGATATGTTAAGGTTTTGCATGGTCAAAAGAAGTAAGCATGATGAAATTATGGTGTGTAGTAATAATGCAGCATGTAATGCAATATTCTAGTGGCTTTTGGAATGAGATAATGCACTTTGTGATACTAAGGAAAATGCTCGTGGTGCTGACTTTAGAGGAGCATATGTCCATGTATATTGAGCTAAATGGCACGATTATTGGTATCATTAGAAAGAGGATATGGCATAGAGTAACTTTCATGTTTGATGCAAATGGAATAGAAGCGTTGAACCTTATGGAAAATGCCATTGAAAGTTACATGATTCAAACTGACATAAACTGCTAAAAAAATTCTAAGTGTTTATCTCTGATTTCACATGTTGATGCCATGACTTTGAGAGATCATAACATGAGGAAGGTTGGCTCAAATTACAAGATCTTGACATCAATTGAAAGCTCTCATGGCAAAGAGCAACTTTTGTGTTAAGAGCAAAGTAAAATGAGTTTTAGATCACCAAGAGAATTGGCCATGAAGTCATGGGTACACAACTGATTTTGTACCCAGAAAAATTCTAAGTTTTTCTCAACTTGAACAACTTACATGTCTTGATTTTTAGAACACCATAACTTTTGATTAACAAATCCAAATGAGGCATTCTTTATATGGATCGAAAGCTGGAAGATCCCTCTACAACTTTTATGTTTGAAAGATTTTGAAACGGAGCCTCTAACATGATGTAATTTGGCTTGGAAGATGGCACTTTAAACTTGAGAACTTACCCAAAATGGAAAGTTCTAAGAATAAACTTTCCAAAAATAGAAATATTTCCATACTTAGCAACTTTTCACACAATCTTGATTTTTGATGATTCTTTTGGTATTTCTTGATCAAATTTCACCCATTGGTCACATTTAATATGATGAACACAAAATTGACCTCAAAAAGTCAGGAGTTGACTTTTTCACTGCTCAGTTGACATTGTTCCTAATTTAGCTGATTCTCAATGATCTAACCAATTTAAACCCTTCTGAATGAAATTGATGGTCAATACTCTATTCATAGATACTTGAGGACATATAGAATACCATGGAATCAAGTCTTGCTCAAAGAATCCGAAATAAACTGATTTTAAACAAAACCTAAATTTTAGCTCCAAAAGTTAGGAGATATTATCCAATGTCCAAAACCCTAATTCCTCTGAGGTAAGTTGAGATTCCCTTGAACCAAGAATTTATATGTGACATGATGATGTTGAGGCTTCAAGATCCTTGCCCATGAAGGTACCTTATACACAGATAGGCAAAACCCTAATCTGAGGACCAGAGATAGGAGAGAGTGATCCTCTTCAAGTTTCTTGTAAATCTCAATCTTCTGATGAAATGGTGAACCAAATGTGATGTCTTGAGGCATAAGGAGCCTTTGTAGCTTGAGTGCTTAAGTATATCTCATTCTTCTTACTTTGAACAATCAATGACATAGAAACCTCTGATCCCATGCCTTGGGAAAGCCAATGATGTATGTATGATGTTTATGACCTAAATACACTGTATGTGAAGCATAAGCCACTTATTGATGGTAAAATATGAGGGCAAATTTTGGGGTGTTACAGAGAGTTGCATGAATTGATTGAGATTTTCCTCTATCTTTGAACTGCCGCCTTGGTTTTGCTATGGTTGGTTGTGACTTTGATAAGGGTGACAGTTTAAAGATCCTGGTTCTTGCCTCCACCCTTGTTGGTAACCTTAGTTATTACCTCTCGGTTGGTAGCCTTGGTTATTGGTTTGATACGGTGGTCTCGGTTGATAGCCTTCATTTTGGCTTCCCGCATAGTTGGCTTCTTCAACGACTGATGAACAATAGCCGATAGGATGATCACCTTTACACAATTCACAACTTGCAATTTGTTAAGCTTTATTGGGAACTTCTTGCATCTCTTTGATTTGTTGTGGAAGTTTTGACATTTGATTTGTCAATAACTTCACTTGTTGCCAGAGTAATTTATTTTGAGCAAGAATAGCATCATTCATTTCCAACTCGATAATTCCCAGTTTTCTTTGTGAAGTACCACAGTTGTGTTGACCTTGATGATAATTTAGTGGCATCCTATCAATGATAACAATTGCATCTGCCGCACTTTTTGACATTAGAGAACCACCCGTCGTAGCATCCAAAAGAGTTTTATGAACGAGTTAAAGTCCATTGCGGAATATGTGCACTTGAGTCAAATCATCAAAACCATGGCCCTTAATTTACCATGAAAATTGGTAAATAACCACTGGTCTCCAAATATTGCTTAACTTGCATGATCAACCAGTGAATCTTAGGACATGTGCTTAATGTTTTTAAATTAAAGTTTGAGAAACAATGAACACTTCGACAGTATTCATAGTTGGAAAGTAGTCTGCTTCAAAAAGAAAAATAAAATTGTGTGGTAGGGGAATGATTGAAGATGCAGTAAAATACGTTGAAAATAACTTGTACAAGACAAAGATAAATTTCTGGGCAAAAGCACAAACTGACTTTTATTAAAATGTAAGCAAGTAAATGGCATTTCATCAAACGTACATTTTCTCAACAACTGGTTTCTCTACACAGTGGGTACTTTGAGTATTTTGAGTGATTTTGTACAAACTTGAATACACACACAATCCTATCACTAGGACTTCCTGTTTATATTGAATCGAAATAATTGCCTCTAACGACCTTTCTCTTAAATTAAGACAAGTGGCACCCGACATGTCTTCGACTCTCCAGCATACTCCACGTGTCTTCTTTTGAAAACTAGATAAGGACAACATGCCCTCCTTGATTCAAATTCAAAATTAAATCAAAGATACCATCAGTAGCATCCCCGTCGAAATACTATTTCAAGCTTAGGAAATTTTCCTTAAGTCCATCTAGCCATCTTTCCTTGCATAAGGAATAACTTCGATTGGGCCCTCAATATTGCACTTGCCTAGTCAAAGTCTATCATAACTTGGCAGAAATTTTTCTTTTCCTTATTTGTTCCATAAATCAAACCAGACGTCGAAATTAAGAGCCATCAAATTGCCCCCCAAAAATGTCATTTTCGACATCATATGGAAAAAAAGGCATTTTTTGATAACATAATTTGACGCCATAAGCAATTCGACGTCATAAACTGTTCATATGCCTCAGCACAATTGTTACGTCAGGATCATCATGATGCCTTTTCAGAAACGTCTTCAATCCCACACGATAATCTTTTCAATCATCACGTTTATAGCCTCTAGGAGATTGTGGGTTAGACCTTTAAATGCCACCGTCTCATCACACCACCTTCATGTAACATGTATCCCATGATCTTGTCACCATAAATGATGTACAGTAATCGTGCATAGTAACCGTCCCACTTCAATCCATCTATAAAATAATGAAAGTTACCATATTACCTTTTTCACTTTCTGAATTTTCTGAAACGCAGCGTCCTCAAAACTTCATCTTTCTCCAAATTTTCTTCACACACTCACTACAACCATGGCTTCCACTTTAACAATCTCCAAGGAAACTAACTAGAAGGCAAAAGATTCCAAAAAGTCCAAAGAACTCGCTCCAGTTCATATGATATTAGGTCCAAATGTAGTTGGAAATCAACAATACATCCCAGAACCTCCAAATGAAGAAGAGAAACGCAGGATATATCAATCCCAGGTACTTATCCCTATTCTTGTGTTTGGTAAAACCCATGTCATGCTAGGTCCTTTATCTGTTCTTACTGTTGATCCTATTAAAATTAGGGAATTTTTTCCAGCTTATCAACGTTACAAACCCATAGCAAATGGTTTAAGACCTAGGAATGATAAGGAAGTTAGGATTGATGAGAAATCTAAGGTAGATGGCCAAGGATCACCTTCAACCATAGCTTCTAGGGATCCCATAAACTTATAGTTCATGAATACTAGTTTTAGGGTTTTCAGATCATGCACTCTGTTGAAAGACCCTTCCGACTACTTAGCTTGGCTAGAGATGATAGAAAAATCCAAGTCCCAAGTTTGTAAGAAAATGGGTATTTATGACCTTATCCAATTGTCGAAAGTAGGACCAGGTTATTGTCCTTCGATGCTCATCGCTTCCCTTTACTTATGGGACAACACCTATAACAACTTCCATCTCCCTTGTGGAATGGTTACCCCAACCCTATTTGACGTTGCTGCCATTACTGGCTTGAAACCCATTGGAGTAGATTATGACCTCAATCTCTTAGATGATGACTCGATAGGCTTCGATACTGGAAAAGCAGCCTTCACCGCCTACATAGCCTATTATCATGATAAAGAAACCACAGAGATTTCTGACCAAGAACACGTTGCCTTCTTGGCTCTCTGGCTCTCACGCTGTATTTTCTGTTCAAGGTCTCTCCAAGTGGCAAAGAGGTACATAACCATGGCGAACCAGTTGCATGCTGGACACGACCTTTGTCTTAGCGAAATCATTTTGGCCAACCTGTATGAATCCCTTGGAGAAGGCGTCATGGCATTGAAGACAATCAAGACGAAAGGAAGCTTGCTCCTTTCTGGACCTTTTTGGCTGCTACAACTATGGATGAATCCACTTTCAAAGCATCCCTTCCTATTCGGAACCCCATCAATGAAGCTTCTATAAAAAAATAGAAGAGTTGAGGGAACGAGGCTTGTGCTATTGACTCCTAATGACGAAGGAATAAATCTTCAGCAGACATTCACCAGTTATGTAATGATGTTTGCGAAACGTCATAATTTTTCTTCCAACATGGCCTTTTTTGCAAATAGGAAAGTGGGCCCTGAATGGTTTACAAGAAGATTTCTTCCTGAGTCGAAGGAATAGGAAGGAGAATATCTCGACATCTGGGAATCTTTCCTTACATCAATATTATTAGCTTCGAGGCTCAACCCTTCCAAACTTCGAATTGCTCTTGTCAACTATTAACCAAATCTTGTCTCTCGACAGTTTGGTTTGATTCAAATTAAACCCAAACCTCTCTTTCCTAAAAAGGGCTCACTGATCCATTATAACATGTGGCATAATGAAGCAGAGTGCGCCAAGTTTTCTGACCTCGCAGAGTTTAATGTTATGGCCTTCAAACCAAACTTCCTCTGTACAAAGGAGTTCGACAAATGGTGGAGAGAATACTACAATGTAGAATTTTTTGATGTAACTTCCTTCAACCTTAACTAACTAGAGATTTTTCCCTTGTACAGGACAGAGTGAAGAATGGTACTTCAAGACATATCAAAGAGATCCAAGCATTCCAGAAGTACTTTGAAACTGCCTATAAGCCAAATGAGGTTAGTCGAACCATTACCAAAGCAGTAGTAACTTTAAAAGAAAAATTTACGAAGAAATTGGAGGATTTAAATCTTCCTTCGTACGTTCGACCTGATCAACGTTACAAGTTAGCTTTTAATATTTATCCTCCAAAATTCCTTCGACTACCAACTGTTGATTTTGGTGGGGCCTTTAGCCCTCCATTTCCATACTGGTTCGTCTGTGGGGATTTTATGAAAAATATTTGCCAAAATTACCAAAAACGTGTCAAGCGAGTGGTTCCAAAAAAGTATACTTTGGACAATTTCAAAGGCCACCTTCATATTGGCATATAACACGTTCGCGTGGAGTCTTTGATATATGAAGGTGTGGAACGGGAGGTTCTTCGACACCACTTCTTTCCTTTTTATTTATATTTTTATTTTTTGCTTATATTGACTGTATTACTTTCTCTTGCAACTGTGAGGATTCCAGCCAAGAAACCCACTCCCGACGAGAAAGAAATCGTTGAAGAAGAAGAAGATAACACCAAAAAAGCCACAACAAAGGTGAATTTTGTGCTCATCATTTCTTCTTTTTTTTATTATTGCCTTCCCAATCTATCATCAAAAATATGATATTTTTTATTTTTTCAGGGAAATCGGAAACCTCCTCCGACACCTAAAAAGAGAAAGTAGCAAGAACCTGAGGTTCAAACAATTGAATCTGATGATGGGGATCTTTCGCCAGACCAAACCAAACCCCTCAAAAAGAAGAAGAAGCAAACGAAAATCACTGATACAGGCTTTCATCCTCAGCCAAACCCAACCAGAGCACTTGTGACAAAACCCCTACCCCATAGGTAGTAGAAACTGATGCTACGCCTGTTAGCAAGGAACCAACCAACAAAAAGAGCCATGATCAGGTAGAGAGTGATAACTCTAGCCCTGGGACTGAAATTCCTGAGGTACAAAAATTTATTCTTTGTTTTGAACTTGATGGTTTTCTTTGACTAACATGCTTATAACCCATTTTGACTTCTTCTTCTTAGAATGCCAAAGATAATCAAGGGCATCCCATTGTACAACAAATCATTCCCACGACTAGCCCTGGTCTTACCTATCATCTGACAAGCCCTTCCAGAACATCTCCCAAGGATTCCACAAAATGGTCTATTGACGAAGTGAGCCAACCTGTTGATGTTCAAAAGAAATCACCGCTTAAGGCCACAACTGAGCTTTCGCACACCAACAAACCTGATCAAAAAACAAACCCAATCGGGGAAGAAGTTATTGCTGACGTCGCAGGAGATACTGAAATGCTTTCTGCAGAACAAGTTTTCAAAGACAAATCTGAAGATGGCTCCCTAGTCATTCAACAAGATAGCAGCAACGAAAAGGGTGAAGAGGATGAAGACCAATCAATGTTTGATTTTGAAACTGAATTCGTAGTGGAAGATGAAGAAGAAGAGGAACGAAAAGATCAATCGAAAACCGGCCCTTCTAAAAATACTTCGACTGGCACAAACTCTACCAGCCTTTCACACGAAGAGCTAGAATCATTGAAAGTACAAAGGCCACTGGAATACTTAAAAGCCATGATTAGCTCCAGATATAGCTTTGGTGATAAGAGTATCAGTACTTCGACTACCTCAGGCAACCAATCAATCAGTAAGCCTAAGGATGACTTGCTTCCTCAAATTAAAGAGAAAATTTTCAACATAGATTTATTCCAACTCTTTAAAAAAGATGCTTCTGCCAGTTTTGGGCTCAAAAAACTCTTGAAGCAAGTCAATGTCTTGGAGGTCTCTCCTGAAGTTATTGATGCCATAATGGAGCTGGGTGCATTGATTGATCTTGTCGTTGCTGATCTAAACCGTCTTTGAGACTTCTCAAGAAAAATTAACAACAAATCAGAGACCCAACTGGCCGAATCGGATGCAGCCTCTGAATCTACCACGAAGGTTTCAAATTTGGAAAAGGTTTCTGAGCAAAATAAGAAAGAAATCGAAAGTTGTGACAAAAATGTCGAAGAATGGGAGAAGCAAATCAAGGCTTTGCAAAGCAAAATTTTTTAGTCCAAACAACGTAAAGATGAGCTTCTCAAGTTTGACCAAGAAGAAGTGGCCAAAGAACTCAAGGTTGGAATGTATCATGTCGATAGAGCCCAACAACTTGGAAAGGAAATCGAAGTCCTTTCAACTAACAAGGTGCTCTGCGAACGTTGCTTGATGCTTTAGAAATCCAAATATGAGAAAATGAAAATCTCTCTCCCATTTTAACTTGATTATTGAACTTTATTTCTTTCGATTGTAATTTTCTTTAGCCCTTTATGGCATGAATTGTAATGACTTAAGCCATTTTGGCAATATCTATCTTACTTTACCATGTTGGCTTCGACCATTTTGTATGTAATTACTCCTTTGCTATTTTTACTTCTTGGAGTGCAGGTTTGTATTTTTTCAAATACTTCCCATTCACTCTTAGAATCCTTTTATCTTCATTCAATTCTTCAATTTTGTATGCACCATTCAAAAGAATTTGTATAATCTGGAAGGGACCTTCCTACTTAGGGGACCACTTTCCTAGAATTCTATCCTTTCGATCCATGGGAAGGATCACTTTCCAAACCAAGCCTCCAGGCAAAAATATTTTAATTTTTACCCTTTTGTTGTATGATTTCTCTACTCTCTTTTTCTGCCTTTTCAACAATTCTAAGGCACTTAGTCTTTCTTCATCTAAATCAACTAATTCGTCCAACATCATGTTCCAATATAATTTAGATGGAATCTCATGGTGTCTTTGGATTCTTGTTGAATGTAGGTAGTTTTCAACTGGTAGGACTGCGTCATGACCGTATGTCAGTCGAATAGGAGTAGTATTAGTAGCTTCCTTAAGGGAGGTTCGACATGCCCAGAGAATCTGGTCTAGTGTTTTATGCCAATTCTTTGGCTTTTTCCCCACATGTTTCTTAATCAAACCAATCACAACTTTATTTGCTGTTTCGACCTGTTCATTGGCTTGAGCATAATAAGGTGTAGATGTCAATAGTTTTAAACCCATTTCTTTTGCAAATTCTTGCACCTTTCGACCAGTAAAGACAGATCCTTGATCTGTTGTAATGGTCTCTGGGATTCCAAACCTATAAATAATGTGCTTTTGGATGAATTCGATTACAGCGTCTTGATCCACATTCACTAATGGTATGGCTTTGATACATTTTGTAAAATAATCAATGCCAACCAAAATATATCTCTGATTTTTGGATGATGTCGGCCGAATCTATCCAATCAAATCCAAATCCCAACTCCTAAAGGGCCAAGGTTTCACTATGGAATGCATTTCGCTTGCAGGAACACGTTGTATACCTGAGTGCACTTGGCACTCTTAACATCTCTTTACGAACTCGATACAATCTTTTAACATGGTTGGCCAATACATTCCTTGTCAAAACAATAACCACTTCATTTTATGGCCTACCTGATGTGCCCCACATGCCCCACCATGGACATTCGAAAGGGCTAAATATGCCTCAGATTCACTAAGACATTTGAGCAAAACTCCCTCGGGAGTCTTTTTGAATAATTCATTTCTCAAAAGAACATAACTCAAAGCTCGATACCTGATTTTTCGCTCAGCAGATGTTGTTGGATTTTGTAAGTACTCTATTATTGGCTTTCTCTAATCTTCATCCATTAGGCTTTCTATATTCAGTATCTTGAAATTTTCTTCATCAGCGTATCCTAGCTTCGTCGTTTCCAGATCTGATGGGGATAGTCTGGCTGACACAACCCTTCCTCTGACTTCGATTGCTTCTTGCAATTTTTCTTTTGAAATTTTATACCCAGAGGCAATCTGTGCCAAATCATTGGCCTCTTGATTCTCTAATCGAGGGATGTGTCAAATACTAACTGTCTCGAACCTTTTTAAGAGTCGGTTGGCTATCACGAAGTACATGATCAAATTTTCCTTAACACACTTGTACTCCTTTGTAATTTGTTTTATGACCAACTCTGAGTCACCCATTATTTCGACTCGAGTTGCCCCCAATTCCAACAATATTTCAAGTTCAGCTATTAGAGCCTCATATTCAGCCTCATTGTTCGAACATAAGCCTTAGACTTTATACTTAAATTTTGTTGGAATTTTATTAGGAAAAATAATAAGAACTCCTATACCCGTTCCATCCTTATGACTAGATCTGTCGAAGTACAACTTCCAAGGCTCCAATTCAAGGTAGTTTAATGAATTCTAATTTATAGAGTGGTCAACTATAAAATTGGCTACCACTTGTCCCTTAGCAGCCTTTAAAGGAATATAGGTTAAGGAATATTTAGTTAAAACTATTGCCCATTTACCAATTCGACTGTGCAAGATTGGTTTAGACAACATATGTTTTATAACATCAAAATGAGATGAAACGAAAACATCCACTGGTTTTATATAATGTTTCAGTTTCATACATGAGAAATACAAACATAAGCATAACTTTTTGACTATGCTATACCTAGTTTCTGCATTATTCATGACCCTACTAAGGTAGTAAATGGCTCTTTCGACGCCATTTTCATCCTCTTGAGCCAACATGCTCCCTAAAGTCTTGTTCGACGCAGATATATACAACCTCATACTTCTATTCCTACAAGGTGGCGTCAGAATTTGAGGGTGGGTCAGGTATTCCTTGATCTTGTCGAAGGCTTCTTGCTGAGCTTGCCCCCATTCAAAGTCTTCCTTCTTGAGTCGAAGAAGATGTGAGAAGGCCTGAGTCTTGCCACTAAAATTGATGGCGCTTTCGCTTCCTCCTCAAGAAATTAATCTTGCCAAGTAGTGACTGCAACTCCTTCTTGGTTGATGGCGCTTTCGCTTCCATTATGGCTTTGGCCTTGTTCTGGTTTATTTTGATTCCCTTTTTGTGGACCACAAAGCCTAAGAAATCTCCCTCCTGTACACAAAAAGCACATTTGAGAGGGTTCATTTTCATACCATGTCTCCTCATCCTTTTAAAGGACTGTCGAAGATGGTCTATGTGGCTCTTCCCTAAAAAGGACGTAACAACAATATTGTTAATATAGATTTTCATAAAAGTCTCGATAAAATCATAGAAGATCGAATTCATTGCTCTTTGGTATGTTGCCCTAGTATTTTTCAAACCAAAAGGCATTACAACCCACTCGTAAGTGCCTAAGGTTCCAGGGCATCAAAACGTTGTTTTTGGGACATCTTCCCCAGCAATGAAGATTTGATTATAACCAAAATACCTGTCGATCATACTAAGGTATTCGTGTACTGCAACAAAATTGACTAACATTTCTGCCACATTCATAGGAAATTCATCCTTCAGTGTTGCAGAATTTAAATCTCTAAAATCTATGCACACCATCAGCTTGCCATTTTTCTTAATAACTGGAACAATATTGGCAAGCCATTCGACATACCTGGTCGTGCGGATGAATTTACATCTAAGAAGTCTTCCGACCTCCTCTTAAGTTTTCGAGAGAACTTCAGGTGCAATTCGCCTTGGAGTCTGCTTGACAGGCCTCTTCCCAGGCTTTATTGGCAGCTTCAGTTCGACCAACACTCTGGTCAAACCAGGCATTTTGTCGTAATCCATTGCAAAGCAGACTTTAAACTCCTTTAGAAATTGGACTACTTCAACCTTGAGCTATGAGCTGACGTTGGCACTGATATATGTCGGCCTTTTTCTGCCCCTTCTCCCAGGTCGATCTCTTCAAGCGGATCTTGTGCTAGCATTTTGATGTTGCTTGCTAGTGGATCCTTCTCGAAGTCCAATGCCTCGTCATCATAAATTGCGCTGAGCCTTTGGCCTTGTATTTCGTCCTGAAATTTATCAGGTGGTTCTGGATCGAAGTCCTTTCCAGGACCTGCTTGATCTGGTTCATTTTTCTTGGCTTCGACAGCCATAAATTTTACTTCGTCCTCTAGAGTCGCTTTCAATTTGTTTTTTGCTATATAATCCAAAATCCTTTCGAGCGTCAGTGACTCACTCATTATCACTGAATTCGCTTCCCCGGCCAGTTGGCTGGATGTGTGTTGTTCCGAAGATATATCCCTCTTCGCCAACGACTTCTCTATCCCACTGGAACCCATGGGTTGGGTGTAGATAGAGAGAATAGAAGTCATTTTCAGTTGGCGTCATATCGAATTATGCAGGATTACATGGACCAATGTGGGCCAAATTTCGGTCAAAACTCCTTTAACAACCTGATTTACTTTGGCCATGAAATAACTCTGGTCCACTTTGATGTTCTCGACAATCCCATCGTTGCGCAAAATGATGATCCTTTGGTGCATTGAGGAGGGGACGGCATCGATGCCGTGAATCCATTCTCTACCTAACAGTAGATTATAATTATCCTTCAAGGCTATCACCATAAGCATCATCGGCCTAGTTATAGTGCAGATTGTATCACCCTGATTTATTTTATTATTTTCGTAATTAGAATTACATGGTGTTGTGTATTTGTGTGTGATTATGCGTGTTTTTGTCGTGTTTTGGGTTGCCCTTGGTATGGGGTAGTGACCTTAGAATTATAGAGATTAAGGTGTAGGAAGGAGTGGTGTGGTTAGTAATTAGTTAATTAATATGGGGAATATTGATTAATAATATTAACATAAATTATTAAGAAATATTGTTATTATTATTTAATTAGTAAGATAATAATAATAATAATAATAATAATAATAATAATAATAATAATAATAATGGGATAATAATAATATATTGGAAAAACAAGAAGTAGGGAGGGCATAGTGGTCCATTCCTGGTGGTTAGTGAGGATAGAGAAGGAAAAGCATAATAAGGGTCTAAGGGATATAGTAGGAAAAAGGAGAAAATTTGGAAAAGAGGAGAATCAGTTGGAAATGATCGTATTCTGGGAGAAAAGAGGAACGGAAGAGAGGAGCAGAGCTAGGGCTTAGAGAATCTTCAAAGAATCGTCACTAAGGTAAGGGTGGGGTTCTTTAATCTCTAAGGGTTGCATAATATTTGTATGAGGGTAGATAAACCTTTAGGATCATCCCTTATGTGTGGTTTTGTTGAGTTGGGAATTGGGGATTTGTATGTCTGAGGTTTTGATAAGAGGAAAAATGCATAAATTTATCAGTTGAAATGTGGCTTCTGTATTTTATACTTGTTTGCATGTTAATATGTGATTATATGTGTATTTTTGGACTGATCGTGAGTGGAATCGAAGAAGGATTGGGGTCTGAGTCGTGAAAAATTACAATCGCAGGATTACTGATTCGCGCAGTCTTGCCAGGCGGAAGGAGAATTCGCCAGGCAAAAGTGACTTCGCTTGGAGGTTGCCAGGCGAACTGAGAGGCGAGCGAGGGGTGAAAATAGGGGTCTCTGGAACTTGTATGGGGGAAGGAGATTCGCCTCTGCTTTTCCAGGTGAGTATGAGGCGAAGGGAGATTTCGCTAGGCGAAAATGGATTCGCTGGTGTCTCGCTGGGTGAACATCAGGCGAGCAGAGCTGAGACGAACTGAACTTTCTAAAACTTTAAAAATCCGTATCTTTTGATCCGTAGGTCCGTTTCAGTCGGCGTTTGAAGCGTTGGAAAGCTGGTTCCGCATACTTTTTATAAAAATTAGTTTCAACACCAGAGTTTCAACCCTTTGATGTGTTAATTGGCTTTTTGTGTATGTTGTTATGTGTCATGAGTTGAAATGATGAATTCGGTTGTGTGTATGCGTGTTGTGGTTGTGGATTGCTGTCGTTGTATATGTTGGCAGGTTTATGCTACGTGTTGGATAGTTGTAGTATGATGTATTAACGCATTTTTAGTCATATGCATTTTGTTGTCGTCGTATGTTGTCGTTGTATACATGCCATGTTGCATCAGTTGTGCGATAAGTCGTGTGCCCATGTGGGGTGTGAACGTCTTATCGGGATTCTTTGTTAAAGAATCATGTTATTGTTATTGTTGAGGTGATCATGTGCCCATGTAGGGTGTGAGCGACTGTTATGGAAATTCTGACGGGAATTATGATCATGAAACAGGGATTGAATTGGTACCACATGCATTGAGTCGAGTCGTGGGTCTCATTGCATTACATCATATAGTATTACATTGTGAATCGTAGGATTATCTGTTGTATGTCTGAAATGGTAGTTTCGTTGATGTTGTGATGATAGGGTCAGCTGTCTACGGATTATGTTCTTTCATACTTATCTTATGCATTTCTTATATTGATTTGAGAATCTCACCCCTTCTGTTTGAATGTTACCTCCACGTGGGTAACGTGCAGATAAGCAGGATTAGTGCGGAGTTGAGGTTAGTGAAGACGGAGTCTTCCTTTTTATCTCATTGAGTCGGCGTCTGCTCTGATTGTAACACTGGGTTTTGGAACGCTTGTCGTTGTTTATTTTGTTATTTGTCATTGTTTTGCTTACTTGCTGATGATTATGTGGCATTACACACGTCATGTTTTAGTTGAATTTCGCTGCTTTATGAGGAGATTAATTAAGTATTGTTTTTATTGACAATATCTATGTGTTACATATCGTATGTATGAGCAGGTGTTTGGTGAATGTAGCATCCTAACTGATAGTATGTTTTAATTTACTCTGATGTTTAATTATTAATTTGTCGCTGGGGTTTAGGGTGTTACATCGACAGTTAAGTCCACCTGTATAACACCCATAGTGTTTCCTATCTTGCCCTCATAATTCGACGACACCATATTATGAGGCTTTGTATCTGTGTCGTCTTTCCCGATCTTTTTTAGCATCTGATGTGGGATTAAGTTGACTGTTGCCCCACTGTCGACCAGGATCTTACTTATTCTGACATTTCCTGTTCTCCCTCTGATAAACAGGGGTTTTAAATGGCTCTTCATTGATTCACCAGGCCTTTCAAAAAAGGCATTTTGCTCCTCTACACAGCCATTATTCATAATGTAGTAATAGACAGGCTTGTGTCGAGCCGTCTCCATTTCCATAGCATCTTCCGGTTCTTCTACTTCCATCACTTGATTGTACTCTCTAAGGAGTACTGACACCACATTACACATGATGTCTAGTGAGGCTTCCGACCCAGAGTCGAAATCGTCAGTCATTATGTCGTCCTCGTGATCAGTCTTTTTTTAAGATGCCTCCTACTAAGGAGAGAACAATTTCCTCTCGACAGGTTTCTTTTCTTCTTTCTTTGCTTGTATGTTGCTACTAGATTCAGGCTTCGCCTTTTCCATGGCTTCCCTTTCAGATTTCCTGCGCCTTTGCTGCCTCCTCCACTGGGATATTGGCATTGGATTCTTACCTTTATAATTCTCTGAAGGGTATGCCATTCGTTTTGATGCCTGAAATTCTTTTCGGTACGTCAAAGAGGAACCCTCTTGACTTCGAAATTTTTCCATTTTCTTTGGCCCTGCTCTTAGTTTCCCACTGGCTTGACCCATTTGTCTTTGGGGACCTCTGTCATAGGTTTGAAAGTAGTGGGTTTGTTACCACTAAATCTTTGTGTTGCCTGCTCCCGTCTCCTAGGGTCACTTCTGTTGTCGAAAGTCTAACGGCCATGAGGTGCTTTACAATTCCTTCTACCCATTGCTTTATCAACTTCTTCAAGATTCTGAGTCGCCTTCTTATCGAAGACCGCACTGCATCGAGGGCATAGCATGACCTCCGATTTCGTTTTCTGACATCTGTGAAGGAAGTCAGTCAAGCTCTCCTCCTCCTTTGGGTAAGCCAACTTATTGTATTATTCTCGTCGAAGGTCCTCATCCACCTCCATCGAAGTTTCCTGAGAGACTTCGACCATGTTCACCCCTGCGCCGGCCTTTCCAATAATGTCCAGCTTTTCCAATTTCACCCTGAGGCCCTTAGTAGCCTCAGTAACATTATCAATATGCACGAAACCTTCAGTGGTTTCTTTTGTTATTATCATCGAATTGGGATCTTCAGTGATTCCTTCGTTGGAGCCTTCAGTAACTCCTTCAGTAGAGCCCTCGGTGACTCCATGAGTGAAACTATCAGCAGTTTCTTTGTCAAAACCTTCAGTGGTTCCTTTGGTGAAGCCTTCAGTGACTTCATAGATGTAATTTTTAATGATTTATTTGTCAAGATCCTCAGTAACCTTGACCATGATTGCCTTGTTGACGAAGTCATCAGTAACTTCAATCATGTCAGCTTTGTTGGCGAAGTCTTCAGTAACTTCGACCATGTTGATTTCCACTGGCTCAGTGTAGTGGGCATCAGCCACCTGAAGAAGGTCCGAATCAATCTTCATTTGGGCTTTCGACTTCTCTCCAAATTTGAGCCTTCCGTCCTTAATTGTGTTCTATACAAGATCCCTGAAAAGGAAACATTGAGATGTTTTATGACCCAAGAAATTGTGATACTTACAGAAACCTATCTTTTTCCTTTGCTCTATGTAGCACCCCAAAATTTACCTTTCTCTTTTAGCTCTAACTGGCTTATGTTTCTTTTTATTCTGCATCATCATTATGCATTTTCACGGTTCTCTTGGACATGGGATCAAAGTATTATCCAGCAGCTCATGGTGTCATCAGTTCAGGGGGCATTTTCAGCAATATTCAGAGCCTAACAGATAGCTTTCAAAGTCTTTTCGAGCATTTATTTTGCTCACTGGATGATTTGATCAACAGAAGTCTCGGCAGTTATTTTTGATCAGTGATTCAGCACAGGGCAGTTATTTTCAGCAGGTCATTTCGAGTGCAGAAAGGAATTCATAGCATATTTCAGGCACGATTCAGTGGCAATATCAAATGACAAATTTCAGAGGCATAACATGGCTCAGAACGGGTGGAAATGGGCGAATATCCAAGTTTCCCTCCAAAAAGCTCCAGAATTCAAATTTCCCTTGTGTTAATCGATTAACACATTTTGCACTAAAATGGGTTAATCGATTAACCAAGGCAAAATTTGCCCAGATACCTAGCGCTGCATTTTGGATTTCAAATGTTAATCACCAATTCAATTTGCACACCAGTAGAAGGATCTAGAGAGGGTTCTAATTTGATTCATTTTCCATCAAATTTCCACATTCCCTTTCCAAATTTAATTTCCACTTTCCTTTCCACTCACTAAACCTCATTCCAAACCCAAACTTAACTCCTAACCTATGGGTTATTTAATCAAATTAATTCCCAACCTCAAAGAAAATGATCATTTTCACTCATAATTCACTCTCAATTTTCAGAATTCTCTCTCAATTATCTTTCACATTTTCACTCTCAACCTCCATTTTCAACCTCACTTAGAGCTCTTCCATAGAGGTTAACAAGTTCTTCATTGGAACTTGTTAATTCTTGAGCTAAAGCCTCTCATTACCACTCCATTACTTGATTTCATTGGTGATTTTCATTTGGATCCAGATCTAAAATTTTGGAAGTTCTTATTTGAGTTGATTTTGAAGTAAGTTCATCACATTGCTTGGATCTTGAAGTTTCTTGCTAGGATCTTGAAGTTTCTTGCTAGGATCTTGGATTTCTTGCTTGGATTCATCAATTTTCATTTGCAACACTTACCAAAGCAATTCTCCGCTTTTTAGGTTGGTTAATTTCAGATCCATACTTGATTTAGCTTAATTTCAACTTATACAATATAGATCCATGGTTTTAAATGTGATTTGATCCATTTACTTGAATTTGATTCTTAATGTTGATTTTTGTTGGATCTAATTGATGTTTGAATGTTGTAATACAATGTAATTTCGTGCATATTTGATTACATGATCATTTGACATGATTGCATAAGTCATTTACTGCTGAAAAGTGCTTTTGAAACTTGATTTTCTGCTACTGGTACAGGGTTAATCGATTAACCATTTGCAGTGCAAATTGGTTAATCGATTAACCAGTGTAATTTTGCTGTTTTTGGGCTGTTAATCGATTAACCAATTTGCACTGTAAATGGTTAATCGATTAACACTGATGCATAATGTGTTTTTTGTGCATTTTCAAGCTTGTTTTGATTCCTTTCCACTTTTAAACTTCATGGATTGATATGATGCATATATGTGGACTGTTTTGGATCTGTTTCATCATCCTTGGTAGTACCCTCGTATTTTTCCGACACGCGACTTTTGGTTTTTGATGATGAACATCTATGATTGTGGTGTTGTTTTCTTGATGTGATGAACATGCTGCACATATTTTTAAATCATGTTGATTGTTGATTAATGCTTAACTTGTTGGACTTGTGATGCATGACCGTTGCTTGTGTCCGATTTCACTTATGCATGATGTTTTGTGAACAATTAAGTTGTGCAACGTTGTTGAGCATACTTGTTCTTGAATAGTTAACATGACCTTTATCGCATATTATTGATGCGTGCAATCTCTATGCTTATTTTGTCTCACTATGCATGTTCATTTACAATAGTTGCCTGCGTTTTGTATTGTTTGAGTGATCACGAACACATGCTTCCTGACCTTTCACAGCTGCTGTCTTGGGTTGTTGTGTGCTGTTAATTGCATATCCTTGTTGTCTTGTTGCTTTTTACACCTGTTTTGTGCTGGAAACTTGAGCTGTTAAATGTTGTTTGGTATATTTGCTGGTTTTTACCACTGTGCAGGTGTTGGAGCGCCGTTGTAGCTGCTGTTTTTGGTTTGTTTTCTTGGTTTCGGTTTGCTTTTGCATGCTCCCTTAGGACTCCCTAGTCCAACTTAATCTTTGGTTAAGCTTGGAATAGGATAGACATTAGGATTCAATCCATGCATGCTAACATTAGGTAGAATCTTCCCTTCTTACCTCAACCTTAGGGCCACCATTGCATGATAACATTAGGATAGAGTCTCCCTTAGTGTTTTCTTTTCAACTTTGAGTCTTCTTCTCTCATCTCAATAACAAGTCTAAAACACTTAATAAATGCAACAAGCATTGTGCGCCATGAGCCTTAAGTACATGGGAAATAAAGAATGTGGGGTTTCCTTCCATTTTTCTAGAGTGTTTAGCGGACGTCCCGTCTTGGGACGATTTGCGACGCATTCGCTCCTATGTCATAGACTTTAATGCAATGTGAGTTTCAAACTAACTTCAATTCACTTCTGTCTAAAAAATACAAAAACAAATTCAAATATTTTTCATCCTTCAGGATTGTTGGGTTTCAAATCATTTTCAGAAAAGAGCACGTTACTTCCGTTTTGTCGCAAACAGACATCGACCCTAACTGTCGGACGCGGACTTAACGTCGCTCATAAAAAAACACTTACCGATCCGTAGGTCAAACTACGACTGCTCTGATTTCCTCTTTCTCGTCCGATTAAGGATACGTAGGCACAAGACGGAGATGTCTTGGCGAGCAACCTTCCCCCAATCCACCTGTAGTCCTCCGAACTAAGTTGATTCTGACTTTCCCATTGCACGAGGGAATACGTAGGCATAGGACGGTGATGTCCTATCGAGTCTCTTTTTTCCCTTCCCGTTTCTGTTTAGCAGTAGGCTTTAGATAACTCACCCTTTGATTAGACAACAAGCATGGATCCCATCGAGTACGATGGACGCGTGGGGGTGTTAATACCTTCCCCTCGGGTAACCGAATCCAGAACCCGGACTATGGTTGCGATGACCATGTCTTCTCCCTCTTTTGGTTTTCTTCGATCATTTCCTTTCCCTGCGCTGGGATAAATAAAGTTCGGTGGCAACTCTTCTGTTTCATTTCTGCCGGTTGTTTTTTCGCAGTTGCGACACTCTAAAGGAGGCATTTTAGCACCCAGAGGCACTATCATTTGACCGTCCTTAACTAACAAATCAAATATTTCATCACATTTTGTGACGTCGAAAGTGTAAGTCCTCTTAGGAAATCTATCGTTCTTTTCTGGTTCAACTTGGTTTTTTCCTTTCGACGAGGCTAAGACCTTACAAGAGTAAGGTGGCCCTTGCTTTAATTCAGCAAGGTCGACTTCGTTTTCGTTGAAGTCTGAGGGCTCGTTATATGTTCCTTCGTCGTCTTCATTGAATTCGACGTAGGCTACTCTTCTATTATTTTTATTCGCCCTAGCTTTTTCCTCCTTTAGGTGTTCTAACTGTCGAACCCTGTCAGCCAACTGGGCCATATCCCTCAAGTGCTGGGTAATTTCTTCCTAATAGAGTAGTCAAGGCCTCCAGCGGCCATTTCAACCAACTCATGTTCAGGCACCTGAGTAAAACACCTAGCTTTAATTTGGAGAAATGTTTTCAGATAATCATCTATTGGCTCAGTAAACTTTTGTTTGATACTAACTAATTCTTTTAGACTAATTTTGGTTTCTCCCATGTAGAATTGTTCATGGAACAATCTCACCAACTGATTCCATGTATGGACTTAGTTTGCTGGCAAGGTTGTAAACCATGTGAAGGCGTTTTTAATGAGAGAACTTGGAAAATATTTAATCCTAAGGTTTTCGTTATTCAAAATCTCTCCTGCCTTTATTATATATCTGGCCATGTGTTCGACAGTGGACTCATTGGTGTCCCCTGAGAATTTAGTGAATTTAGGGACTTTCCATCTAGGAGGTAAATTCGATTGCAAAATATATTCTGACAATGGTGATGTATAGTTTGGCCTTCGCAGGACAAAATTCACCCCATTTTGCGCCATAATCCTTTCGACCATGGTTGCTAGATTGTTATCCGCCGCCAAATCATCACGTCAAATTTGTTGTGTGACGTTGTCAGCGTTCTGGTTTCTATTCACCATCACAACCCTTGGTTCCTCCTCTAATGGAATTTGTGGTTGATTCCTAGGGGTTCGACTCTAGGTTGTTCGACTACCTCTCCTGGGTTCACCACATTCGCTTGGGGTGTGTTCCTTTGGTTTTGTTGGACTTGGTTAATAGTAACATCCTCCCCAAAAGCTAACCCTTGATTTTCCACCATATACTCCTTTGGTGGGTGTCGAGGAGGTTGTGGTACACCAGAAAAGTCCGCAATTCGCGTCATTTGCGCGGCCATTTGTTGGTTAGTTTGAGTAGGGTTTTGGATTAGGGGATTAAAGATTGTCCCCATTGTTTGGGCCAGCATATGGACCATTTTGTGGTTACTTTCGTCCATTTGCTACCTAATAATTATCGCAGAACTGTTGGTTATGCTTGGCATTTAGGTCAAAACACCTATCCCTACTGGTTGGACATTTCGACCCATATTATTAATCCCAGACCCTGATCCTTGCAATGGAGAAGTTACGTTTATTACGGGTTCTGAGAATGTCGACCCAACGTTATGTAAATTCACCATTATGGATGTTGGCATCCCATAAGGCTGTCCTAGTTTGCTTAAAGTCATAGAGAAGCCTGGAGGCATAAAAGGCCTGTTCGAAACGTTCCCTATTGGTGGGGGGTCATTGGAGGACCCCGTGGCCCAATATAAGTTAAAATGGGCTCAGCGTGGGAAATCGACCGCGTAGGTGCCGAACTTGTCGTGGCCTGTATTGGTTCAAAAATAGGTGCTGACACCATTGTTCCCCCTGTTGAAGACACTGGGATAGGTTCTCCATTGTTATTGGATGTATTTTGAGAATTCGAATTGTTTGGCTAACTTTGGCTTGCCATTCTCCTCGTATATCTTCTCCTTGGTCTATCTTCGTTAGTAGCGGCTACTTTACCACTTCTTAATAACATACAACGAAATTTCAAAAAGAAAGAGACAAAAATATGAAGAACTTAGTAAAACTTTCAAAAGATAAATTGTAAAAATTTGTTACTAGCACGGTCCCGTTGGGCATGCCAATTTGTTTACCGTGGAAATTGGTAAACAACTGCTAGTCTCCAAATATTGGTTAACTTGCAGGATCAACCAGTGAATCCTAGGACATGTGCTTAATTTTTTTTAAATTAAAGTTTGAGAAACAATGAACACTTCGACAATATTCATGGTTGGAAAGTAGTTTGCATCAAAAAGATAAAGAAAATTGTGTGGCAGGGGAATGATCGAAAATGCAGTAAAATGCGCTGAAAATAACTTGTACAAGATAAAGATAAATTTATGGTAAAAAGCATAAACTGACTTTTATTAAAATGTAAGCAAGTAAATGGTGTTTCATCAAACGTACATTTTCTCAACAACTCATTTCTCTACACACTGGGTACTTTGAGTATTTTGAGTGATTTTGTACAAACTTGAATACACACACAATCCTATCACTAAGACTTCCTATTTATATTAAATCGAAATAACTGCCTCTAACGGCCTTTCTCCTAAATCAAGACAAGTGGCGCTCGACGTGTCTTCGACTCTCCGGCATACTCCACGTGTCTTCTTTTGAAAACTGGATAAGGACAACATTCCCTCCTTGATTCAAATTCAAAATTAAATCGAAGATACCATCAGTAGCATCCCCGTCGAAATACTATTTCAAACTTAGAAAATTTTCCTTAAGTCCATCTAGCCATCTTTCCTTGCATGAGGAGTAACTTTGACTGGGCCCTCAATATTGCACTTGTCTAGTCGAAGTCTATCATAACTTGGCAGAAATTTTTCTTTTCTTATTTGTTCCATAAATCAAACTAGGCGTCGAAATTAAGAGCCAACACCCTTGCATTTTCTCAGCATAGATTTGAATCTCTCCCAAGCTTCGTTGAGAGAGTCGCTTCCTCCTTGCACAAATACCTAAATTGAAGTCTTGGCTTCCATAAATCTAGATTGAGGGAAGAATCGTTCAAGAAACTTCTCCTCCAAAACATTCCAATCCGTCATCACAAGAATATATTGGTCAAGATACCACTCCTTCGCCTTCCTAATTAAGGAATGCGAGAATATTCTCTTGAACAAAGATTCCTCTTCGACTTCCAGAGCTCCAGTTGCACACACTATTTCATAAAAATTCGTGAGATGTGTAAACGGATCCTTATGGTCCATCCCCGCAAAGGGATTTGCATATAAAAGTGCTAGGATTCCCGTCTTCATCTCAGAATGCCTCCCATTGTGGGCGTTGCGCACAAACTGAGCGTTGTGTCTTGGACTGTTAACACATGGGGTTGAAGTAGGAGGAGGTGGTGGTGGTATTTCTGCCATGTTTGGAGTAACAATGGCTGTAGATGAAGAAGTTTCTCCATGCTCTTGTCTTTCTTTGGAAAGATCCTCCAGTTTTGCCATTGAGCCTACGAGCGGTTCTCTCAATCTCAGGATCGAAAAGAAGTTAGTTCGCAGGTACACTCCCTCGCATAAACAGAATCTGCATACTTAACCAAACAAATTAAACAGCACAAGAAAAATAAACAGAGATAAGAGATCACAATACAAGATTTTAAAAAATTAATAAAATGTTGCAATGCTTGCAATATCAACAAAAATCCCTGGAAACGGCGCCATTTTGTTCGAATTGTATTATAGGTGGGTTTTTGTTATCGTCTCCATAGGGATTGTTAGATATCTGATGCTTGTCGTTCAATAGTTTACCGTTCTAAGAAAAAGGGTTTCAAAGTTTTGTTCATAAATTGTCATGTTTTTAGTAGCAAAGCTGATAAATTATAAAGTGTTTGATTAACAAAGTATATCAAAAGTAGTTTTCATCTACCCTAACTTATACGTATTATTTCAATCTTGCACCTGAAGTTGGATCCGATTAATATCATCACGTATTCTCTCAACACCGTCTATCTCTTGAGCGGCATCGTGAGAAGTAGCGTATTCATCGCTACACGATCTCTCCATATAACAACCAATATAGTAAGCTTTAAGCTCAATACAAAGCAAATATCAACCATAGACCGATCTCTCCAATCTATAAATCGATAGATGAATATTTTAGGTCAAGTTCCATAAAATCTATGTCTAGAGTTTTACAAAACAAGAATTGATCATTAAGAACAAAAATATTCATCATATATTAATAATCATTTGTTCACATATAAGGCCAATCAAAAGAAATACATAAAGCTAAGGTAGACTACCTCTACCTTTGATACAAAGGAAATTATCTACCCATAACCATGGTAGCTTGCTTTACAAGTCTTGAGAGAAGATGAATGAGCATCCACGTCGAAGAATCGAACTCGGATGTGAATCCAGCTTCTATTTGCAAAATATCACTCTTTGGTGAAGAAATGCTAAAAAATGAGGTTTCTATGTGAAAATGGGTTATGATCCTCAAAAAGTGTGAAAAGTATTTATATAGTACAACTAAAATCTGTTAACTTCGCCCAGCGAACACTACTTTATGGCACTTGAAGTGCCTCTGAACAGTTAAACCGCCCCTGAGGAATTTATAAAGTTCACTATGCGAGAAATTCTTCGCCCAGTGGGCTATTTTGCTACAAGTTCGCACAACGAACTTATGGTCCTTTAGCTACTGCCTCAAATCTGGGATGGTTCGCTGGTCCTTCGATGCAACCTCGCCCAGTGAATATTTGCTTCAAGTTCGCCCAACGAACTTACTGCCCTTTTCTTACTGCCATCATTCTAAGATGGTTCGTTGGGGCTTCGCCGGGAGCTCGCCCGACGAACATTCGCTGTTGTTCCTCGCTGGTTGTTCGCCCAACGAACATGCTAAATCTTCACATTTTATTTGGCTTCATTGTCCAATTACTTGTGTCTTATACTTTGATGTTTTATGCCTAATTCCTGCACAATAACACACACATAAAAGCAACCAAAGGTATTTGCAACAAATTTGAAGAATATCATGAAAACATGGAACAAATCCAACAAAACATAACAAATGAGTTGAAAAATGCCAATAAATATGGATCAAATTAAAGCATGTTTGGCATTCAATAATAGGCTACTAAAAGATTGAGAAACTGGCATTAGTTATTGTTACTACAGCGAGAAAGCTTATGCCATACTTTCAGGGGCACACGATCCTGGTAAAAACCAATTATCATGTCCAATAAGTGTTGAAAAAACCTGACCTAGCAGGAAGAATGGTATCATGGTCACCAAAGCTCTCAGAATATTAAATCCATTACATTCCAAGGGGGCATCAAATTTCAAGCCCCGGCCGACTTTGTAGCCGATCTCAGCTCACCCATCAATAGAGACCCCCTTTATAATGGGTGTTATCCGTGGATGGTGCCTCAAACGTAAAAGGAAGTGGTGCGGTAATAACGCTCAAATTACCAAGTGATATAGTTATTAAGAAGGAGTTGAAGTTCGAGTTCACTGCCAGCAACAATCAAGCAGAATATGAGGCTTTCATCGCTAGTGAAATTCTGGCACGCAGATACCAGATGTCAAGACATATGTCACAACACTGGGATCAAAATAGCTTGACCACACAAACAAAAATGCAGAAATTAAATGACAGAAAAGTAAAATTAACACCAGTAATTGTTAACCCATTTCGGTGCAACTCACCTACATCTGGGGGATACCAATCCAGAAAGGAAATTCACTATGATAGTATTAGTTCAAAGCTAAACTCCCCCGTTTACAACTTCTCGCCTAATCTCTATCTTGTGAAACTTCTACCTAGACACCCTCTAGATATGGGATCCCCCTCTCACTTCCTAATCAGTCACAATCTCAGTGACAATTCAACAACAACCAACAATAGAAGTAGAACACTTCCAAGACAATACTTGATTTTGCTTAAAAGCTTCAACCAAGAACAATACACTCTTTCTTAAAAGCTCTAGAGTGGACAATTAACAATTAATAATCAGTCAACCTCAATGCATCAGAAGATACATGAGTGACATACAATTAACACACACTAAACTCTAAAGACCAACCAAAAAAAGGTTAATCCTTATTCTCCAAATTCTTCATGTGTTCTTCCTACTTCAATAGGGTTAGGTCTTCTCTTTAAATAACCTTCTGTCCACTTGGGCTTGGGCTCTTGAAGCGCAAAATTAGCAGCAATCAGTTTTAACTCATTGCAAATCATCCTGCACAATAATAGGAACAAAATAAAAAGTTTCCTAAAAAGGCTCAAGGATCCTTTTTACGAAAACTAACAGAATCTGTCATAAAAGAAATTTCCACAATATACTTCCATGAATAACGCACATGTGTGAATTAAAACACACTAAAAAATCATGCTAAAAATACCAAAATAGTCATGCCCTAACTTTTTGGTATAACATGTCCTAGCACATGTCACAACATCATGCTGGACATGATATCTAACTGTCATTGCAGAACATCTGGTATAACATCTTGCTAACAGCATGTTGTTTTACCAAAATGTAGCCAATCCACAAATCACAGAACTTACAATCTCCCCATTTGGAAAATTTTGGCTAAAACAACCTTAGTACACATCAGAGGCATACACAACGGAACAAAGAAATCCAGACAGCAAGGACCACAAACCCAAGCAAAATGATGTCAAAACAATAGAGCACACCTGACAGCACAATGTCAAGACATCTAGTCTGACATCACAAATAGAACAACACAAGCTACATGAGAACATGTAAGCTTTGTACAAACTGCAACTCTGCAGTAACAGACCAGACAGGTACACAACTCCCCTTGTCACACATAACCAGTACTCCCCCTAAAGGGGAAAACTAAAATCATAAGAAAAACACATGAACACGAACTTTTTACAAGTTCATACAATATAACCACACTTCAAAAACACCACACTCCCCCTGATCATCACAACCTACTGCAGAGAATAATACATTCTCTCAGACACAACAAATGTAATGATTCCTCATCAGCAGCAAGAACCAAGCATGACAGACTATCATGCCCCCCCTAAATAGTTGCATACACCAGTAACAATAGAGAAAACTACTCTTTATAAGCATTAGTAAACACATGACATGAAGTCATGACATATGATCAAACATCAGAAACACTGATCAAACATCAGAAACACAACAACACTTTACTCCCACTTTTTTGCCAAAAACTGACAAAAAGAAAACAGAGTAAATGTACACAATAATAAATGGAACCACACATGTATAAAGCAAACACACAAATGGAAGCACAAATGTCTGAAATGGAAACACAAATACATATCACTTTTAGATGATATACTCCTCTTTCCCCTGTCAAAGACCCTTCTACACTCCTCGAAGTTGTCACAAGATTTAGGAGTGTTGATACTGAACTTCCTTGTTACAACCTTAAAACACGTCTTCTTCAAACCAGTCCTTTTATCTTGCAAAGATCTTTTATTCCATCTACTAATGAATGTCAATTGCTCAGGCCTACCAAGCATCAGAGGATAGAGGAAAGATGCAATATGTGTTGCATTCCTCCATTTCTGTAATTGCTACAACTCCTTAACAGTGTCAGTTCTCACTTCACAACTTATGTTTTCAAGAACATTTCCATATGAGGCATCAGTAAACATAACAGTTTGCTGGTCCTTAGTGACCACACACTTCAAAATAACACCCTTTACCTTTCCTTCATCAAGATTCTTGATTATGATTATACTTGTCAGGGTTCTTGTTCTAGACTAATTGGATGAAATATCTGATAGAATTCATATCCTTATAACATAATGTCAAAGCATCAGCCTTGTCATCATGTTTATTCAATATATATTTCATCCACACTAATTGAAGGCAGCCTCTTCTAATTTCACCATACTCAACTTCAGTAGTACACCAAGAAACACATATTTGCTTCTTGTTAATGCAGGAAACCTAATTGTTTGTTGGAGATAAACAACCATACATATCACTAATTCATTCTACCTTGCCTAGCATAATATTTGAGCTGTAGGAGTAATGCAAATCACAATCCCTTGCTCCAATGATGCAATTTAAGATCTTCTTCTCTAGACTAATAGAACTCATTCTTGGTTCAAGCTTGCAATCAAGACATGAGTTTGATACTTTCTTTGTAAACACAGTAATGTTTCTAAGATCCTTGGATTGATCTGAATGACTCTCTGAAGTGACTAGAGAGTTATCCAACATAATGCAAGAGAAACTACAACTTTCCTCTATTGTCGGACTAGTCAGCACAGAGGACGTTCCAACAGTGTACTTAACATCCATCCTTTGTTCTACAACTGAATCATCAATCACCATATTAATTGATTCCATTGTCATCCCAGTTCTGGAGTTAAAGATTCTAAAAGCTCCACTGCTTGAAGAGTAACCAAGAAATATCCCTTTATCTCTTCTGAGACCCATCTCACCTTTTTTGTCTTAGTTAGTCAGGAGATAGCATTTGCTTCCAAAAATATGAAAGTATTTCTTGGTAGGCTTCCTTCCTTTCCATAGCTCATAGAGAATGCTTGAAGTCCCTTCTCGCAGAGTGACCCTATTGTGAATATAGCAAACAGTATTCATAGCTTCAGCCCAAAAATGACTTGGTACTTGTTTATCACAAAGCATGACTTTCGTTGATTCTTGTATATCCCAGGTCTGTTGCTCAAACATTCCATCTAGCTGAGAAGAAAAGTTATAACTGATGTCTTCAGATTCAAAAAATTCGGTGAATTGAGTATTCTCAAACTCCTTGTCATGATAACTTCTGATCTTGACAATCCTACTCTTTTGCTCCTTTTGAACACTCTGACATAAATCTTTAAACGCTTCAAAGATGTCTAATTTTCCTTTAAGAAAGTTTACCCATGTAAACCTTGAGAAATCATCTATAACCACATAAACATACCTTTTTCCACCTAGGCTTTCTGCCTCCATAGGTCCCATAACCCCATATGGAGAAGTTCCAGAACTCTAGAAGTAGTCTCATGGTGCAACATTAGGTGTGACATCATGGTTTGCTTCCTAATTTCACACTCACCACAGTCTTTCCCTTCTTCAATTTTGAGTTCTGGCATTCCTTTAATGGCTCCTCCAGATAAGATTTCCTTCATTCTTTTGAAATTAAGATGTCCAAGTTTCTAATGCCACTGCTTCACTTCATCCTCTTAGGTTTTTGAACATGTGGAAGAGTAAGCAGTTATCCGAGGTTCCCAAAGATAGCAGTTGTCTTTAGACCTTATACCCTTTATCAGAACAACATTTTTCTCATCTTTGACTAGACATTCTGACTTGGAGAAAATGACCAACAAACCTTGATCACAGAGCTGACTAATGCTGATGAGATTAAGAGTTAGTCCTTTTCACAGGAAGAACATCTTCCAAACTAGGTGATCCAGCATCCATCAACTTACCAACTCTTTTTAATTTCTACTTTAACACCATCACCAAATTTGACAGTACCTGTGGGCAGAGACCTAATGTCCATCAACAACTTTTGAAACCCCTGTCATATGTCTAGAGCATCCACTCTCAAAGTACTAGTCTTTTCTAGTTGAAGCTCTCAAGGATGTGTGAGTTATAAGGTTAACCCCCCTATCTTTAACACTTCTTTTTTTGCTAACTGGCTTATCCTTAGACTGAACTGGAGATATTTTATTTCCATATAATTTATAATAGAAGGGTTTTATATGACCATACTCCTCCACAATAATGACATCTCCAACAATATTGGTGATTATTTGGAGGTTCATTATGTCTGCCAAAATGTTGTAACATGTGGTTAGACATTATGACCATCTTCTTCCTCTCAAAAGGAAAGAACTTTCCTTCAGACATTCTTCTTTGTTTATTATCAGGGTGATAATAAGCTTTTGCATCTCCAGTAACTTTTGTTGGATCAAACCTCTTTTTCATCCTTCTCAAGGAATCTGTTGCATTATTAACCTGGAATTTAAGAGAGATATCTCATTTTGAGATGAGAGATAAACACCTAACAGTTCCTTCTTCTCATTTTCCAATTGAGCTATGGCATTTCTCTGATTTTCCTCTGTCTTTTGATATTCCTCACACCTGTTGCAGATATCCTTGTAACCTACATCTAGATCTTCATAGAGATTATTTTCATCACAAGCTTCTACTTCATCAGCCCATCTGCCAGAGAGAGCAGTAACAGGTTTAACAACCTCTATGTTGGAGTCATCTTCTGACTCATTATCATCAGACCAAGAAATAGTTAATCCCTTTTTCTGTTTCTTGAGATAGTTGGGACATTCTGGCCTAATGTGACCAAAACCTTCACATTCATAACACTGAATCCCTTTACTTTGATCTAACCTCTCTTCAGTTATGGTATTCCTTTGAGACTCATAGTTATTCTTGATGTCAGATGTGATGTCCCTTGACACTTGATCTTGCTTTTTTGTCCATTCTCTTCAGAATTCTATTGAACTACTTCCCAAGTAAAACAATGGCATTTAACAATCCCCTCATCAGTATCCAGGTTAGCTTAACCCTCTTCATCTTCAACATTGGATACAAAAGCAATGATTTTGTTTCTTCTTTTCAATTATGTCATTCAAGGTCAATTCAAATGTTTGAAGTAATCCAACAAGCTCATCAACTCTCATACAGCTAATGTTTTGGGCTTCTTCAATGGTTGTGAGCTTCGTGTCAAATTTCTTAGGGAGAGACCTAAGAATCTTCCTAACCAGCTTTTCTTCTGATATATTTTCTCCCAAGGCACTAAAAGCATTAGCTTCAAGCACATTCATGTGGAATTCATGAATACTTTCATCTTATCTCATCTTTAGATTCTCAAATTTGGTAGTGAGAAGCTGAAGTCTAGGTATCTTCACCTTGGATGTTCCTTCGTGAGTTGTCTTGAGAATTTCCCAATCATATTTAGCCATAGTACAAGTGTTGATCAACCTAAACATATTCTTGTCAAATCCATTGAATATAGCATTCAAGGCTTTGGAGTTTCCCAGAGCAGTCTCATCTTCCTCCTTGGTCTAATCCTTTTCTGGCATCAAAGTCTCCTTTCCATTTTTATCTTTAACCACAGGGTGCTCCCAACCCTTGATGATAGCCTTCTAAGTTTTGCTATCCATAGATTTTAAGAAAGCCACCATACGTGCTTTCCAATAATCATAGTTAGTGTCATCCAAGATTGGGGGCCTGTTGACATTTCCTCCTCCTTCTTTGTCCACAGTACCAGAATACAAACTCCCTGGAGCTCACCCAAAATAGAACAGGGTGACCTGCTCTGATGCCAATTGAAATTCTGGCACGCAGATACCAGATGTCGAGACAGATGTCACAACACTGGGATCAAAATAGGTTGACCACAAAAACAAAGATGCAGAAATTAAATGACAGAAAAGTAAAATTAACACCAGTAATTGTTAACCCAGTTCAGTGCAACTCACTACATCTGGGGGCTACCAAGCCAGGAAGGAAATTCACTATGATAGTATTAATTCAAAGCTAATCTCCCATGTTTACAACTTCTCGCCTAATCCCTACTTTGTGCAACTTCTACCTACACGCCCTCTAGATATGAGATCCCTCTCTCACTTTTTAATCAGTCACAATCCCAGTGACAATTCAACAACAACCAATAATAGAAGTAGCACACTTCCAAGACAATACTTGATTTTGCTTAAAAGCTTCAACCAAGAACAATACACTCTTGCTTAAAAGCTTTAGAGTGGACAATTAACAATTAACAATTAACAATCAGTCAACCTCAATGCATCAGAAGATACATGAGTGACATACAATTAACACACACTAAACCCTAAAGACCAACCAAAACAAGGTTAATCCTTATTCTCCAAATTCTTCACGTGTTGTTCCTACTTTAATAGGGTTAGGTCTTCTTTTTAAATAGCCTTTTGTCCACTTGGGCCTGGGCTCTTGAAGCACAAAAATAGCAACAATCAGTTTTAACTCACTGTAAATCATCCTGCACAATAATAGGAATAAAATACAAAGTTTCCTAAAAAGGCTCAAGGATCCTTTTTACGAAAACTAACAGAATTTTTCATAATAGAAATTCCCACAATATACTACCATTAATAACGCACATGTGTGAAATAAAACACACTAAAAATCACGCTAAAAATACCAAAATAGGCATGCCCTAACTTTCTGGTATAACATGTCCTGGCACATGTCATAACATCATGCTGGACATGATGTCTGACTATCATGGCAGAACATTTGGTATAACATTTTGCTAACAGCATGTTGTTTTACCAAAATGTAGCCAATCCACAAATCACATAACTTACAGTTGGATGAACCTCGCCTTAGAAATGGGAACCACCAAATTAAAAGCCAAAAGTGACTCTCAGCTGGTCGCCAATCAGGTCTCGGGAAATTACCATGCCAAGGAACCCCTATTGATAAAATATCTACAAAAGGTACGGAATTTATCCTACATTTCCTTTTATTGAAGTAGAACATGTCCATCGCGAACAGAACTTCAGGGCAGAGATCTTGTCCAAACTAGCCACCTCGAAGGTCGTGGGGTTTAATAGGACAATCATACAAGAGACTCGCGCCTCCCCCAGCATCGAGGCAGATAAAGCATACTCCCTGGAACCCGTCTCTGCGTCTAGTTAGATATCACCCATACTGCACTATTTAAAGTCAAGCGAACTTACGCCGGATGAGAGAGAAGCTAGAAAGATCAAAAGAAAAACTTTTAAGTACACCATACACTTAGAGATGCTTTACAAAATAGGGAATGGTACTCCCATGCTGAGGTTCCTGGGCAAGAACGATGTCGCCCTAGTACACACAAAAGTTCATAAGGGATCCTACAACAGTCACATCGATGAAAAAGCTTTCGCTTACAAGTTATTAAGGGTATGGTATTACTGGCCCACACTAATGAAAGACAGCATTGACTTCATTAAGAAGCGTGATCAATGATAAAGACATGTTGACCTTCACTATGCCCCAACATATTTTCTTCAATCATGACCTTTTCATTGCCATTCTACCAGTGTGGCGTAGATATCCTGGGCCCATTCCCCTTGGCACTAGGTAAATTGAAATTCTTGATAGTGGGAGTAAAATACTTCACAAAAGGGATATAGGCGGAGACAGTGGCCAAAATCACGGTAGAAAGAATACGAAGCTTATATTGGTAGAGGATTATGTGCCGATACAGACTCCCTGAAGCCATTGTCTTGGACAATGGGACCCAATTTGCCAACACCATGGTCACTGACTTTTTCAAAGAATTGGGCGTGCAGACAAAATTCATGTCCATAATACACTCTCAAGCCAACTGTTAACCTGAATCAACAAACAATGTAATTATCAAAGGTCTCAAGAAGAAACTGGACAACACCAAAGGTTTGTGGGCGGAACTACTCCGTGAGATATTATGGTCATACCACACCACAACACAATCCACTCCAAGGAAGTCCTATTTTCCATGGTTTATGGGGCAGACGTAATGCTTCTCGTCGATATCAAGACACTATTATGGCAGAAACCCCATTTCAATGAAGAAGAAAATGAGATCGGTCTAAAATGTGCGACAAACCTGATCGACGAACTACAAGAAGTCGTCCACATCTGAGAGTTTGCTGCCAAACACAGGGTCATAAGGAGATATAACTCTGAGGTAAAACCGAGGGAGATGCAGGAGGATAACCTGGTACTAAAGGAAGTAGTCATACTCGCACAACAAGGGAAACTGCAACCTAATTGGGAAATACCATATTGCATAAACAAGAAGCTACCTCACAGAGCATACAAGTTGCAGGAGCTTGAAGGATCACCTTTATCCAGAACTTGGAACGCCCTTTATCTTTGATATTATTATAGTTAGAATTATTTTTAACTCTCCAATAAACATTATGTCCATGTAATTTTGAACAATCATTCAAGTGTTTTGTTTTCACCAGGGATATTCCCTCTTTAAAATGTCTTTTATAGATGGACTTCATGACGAAGATCCTTGTCACCCCTCGAGGCAATACACATAGTTGAACTTCATGACGAAGTTCCTTTCCGCCCCTTGAGGCGATACCTTATGTTGGACTTCAGGACGAAGATTTTTGTCGCCCCTCGAGATAATACACATAGCTGGACTTCATGACGAAGATCCTTGGCAGACCTCGAGGCAATACACATAGCTGGACTTCATGACAAAGATCCTTGTCGTCCCTCGAGGAGATACACATAACTAGAATTCATGACGAAGATCCTTGTTGCCCCTCGAGGAATACACAGAGCTAAACTTCATGACGAAGATCATTTATTCCCCTCAAGGAGATACCTTATGCTAGACTTCATGAAGAAGATCTTTGCCACCCCTAGAGGCAATACACATAGCTAGACCTTCATCTGAGGATCTTTGTCGTCCTCCAATGCTATGCTAAATTAACCAAAATATACTTGCCTAGAGGACTTAGTGTCTCCTCGGGCGGGATTATTTCCAATAAATCATGCCTAAGAGGCGTGACCCATGTCAAGCCCGAAGACTATATTTCAACCTTGCTATAGTGATCAATGAAGGTCTCGCCTGAAAGGTTAAATGCCTTGCCTAAGGGACTCAGTGTCTCATCATCCAGGCTATGCATTATAATTTCAAAGGAACTTAGATTCCTTAAACTAATCAAACTCTTGCCTGAGGGACGTAATCTTTCCTCGGGCAGGATTTTAATAAATCACGCTTAAGAGAGACAACCCATGTAAAGCCTAGAGACTAGATTTCAGCCTTGTTAGAGGGCTCAATGGAGGTCCTTCCTGAAAGGTTAAACACCTCAGTAGATGGACTCAACATCTCATCAGTTGGGCTATGCATTATAGCGTTTGAAGAACTTAGATTCCTCAAACTAATCAGACTCTCGCTTGAGGGATATAATTTCTCCTCGAGCGTGATTATTTCCAATAAATCATGCCTAAGAGACACGGCCCATGTCAAGCCCTGCAGAATAGATTTCATTCATGCTAGAGGGCTTGATGGAGGTCTCTCCTAAAAGGTTAAACTCCTAGCCTGATAGACTCGGTGTCTCATCAGTTGGGCTATGCATTACATCGTTTGAGGAACTTAGATTCCTCAAACTAATCAGACTATCGCCTGAGGAGCTTAGTGTCTCCTCAGGTGGGATTATTTCCAATAAGTCACACCTAAGAGGGGTGACCCATGTCAAGCCCCAAATACTGGATTTCAGCATTGCTAGAGGGCTCGATGGACATCCCGCCTGAAAGTTTAAACACCTTGCATGGTGGAATCAATGTCTCATCAGTTGGGCTATACATTACAGCGTCTAAGGAACTTAGATTCCTTAAACTAATAAGACTCCCGCATGAGGTACTTAGTGTCTTCTCGGGGGGGGGGGGGGGGGGGAGGGGGGCTTATTTCAAATAAATCATGCCTAAGAGGCGCGACCCATGTCACACCCTAGAGATTAGATTTCGGTCTTACTAGATGGCTCAATGGAGATCTCGCCTAAAAGGTTAAATGCCTCGTCTGAGGGACTTGGCATCCCACTAGCCAAGCTACACATTATTGTGTCAAGAAGAGCTTGTACTCATAAGGTCAACTAAAACCTCATAAGGGGAAACACCGGTTCTCGGGATACTCCAATTAGTCGCGGGAAAAAAACACTTTGCCTTATGCCGAAGGTCTCGTGCCCGAGGGCCTATGTAGTGTTATATTTGCAAAAAACCTTACTTAGGGCGATGCTCTGAGACTTGCCTAGGAGAAGGCAATGACATGAGGCCACTCGAAGGGAGGTATCGTCTCGCCCTTAAGTCTTCCTCATCCATGGAGGAAAAAATATGGGATAAGACATGTTTTAGATAAAGAGAAAGTCAGAGTTGTTACTGACTCACGTCTCCCTTTGAAAGATGAATTCAACTGTCCATCATTTGACCAGGTGTGCGGTGGCCTTTTTCAAAGAAACCATAGGTCTTAAAGATCCCTACAAATACATTATCCCTCAAAGGGAGATGGGACATGCTATAAGTCATACACACTTTCCACTACTCAAAGAGCACTATGCTCACAGTAGCTGTAATTGATAAGTGGTAAATGTATCATGTTTCTTACCTTATTTCCCTATTTCATGTGTGTTTTCATCACCCTAGTTCATTTTTACGTGTTTTGTCGCCTTTATTTTTTTCAGGTAATAAGAGGTCAATGGAGTGAATCAGAATGAAAAAGGCCAAAGATCGTACAAAAATGTGCATTTCCCATACAAATTTTCCAAGACCAACATAATCTGGTCATATCCTATAACACAAGTTGTGTTGGCCTCTTTAAAGCCCCTTCATACTAGCAACCAGAGGCTGACATGGCCAGTCTGTGTTCCCTGACACGACTTGTGTTAGCATGCTAGCCAGTTTTAAATTCTTGATTTTTGGACAGTTTTTGTGACCTTTTGGCATCCATAACCCCAAAAAATTGATGATTAGTAGTTAGTGGTAGTTAAGCTCGAAATTAGTGCCAATTACGAGTGACTTATTCCTTGGATTAGTATAAATAGAGGCTTAGGCATTAAGCAAAAAGGTAGGAGATAGAGATACCTAAGGGTGACACTTAGAGGATCCATCATTTACTACTTTTCTCTTGTTGTTTGCTTCCATTTGATCTTTTGCTCTTATTTACTATGTAATCATTCAACACATTGGTATTTTAATTCTTTCTTTTCTTTATTTTAAGTTGATTTCCATTTAGGTTTGTTGCATTACTTATTTTATTTCAATTGCTTGCAATGTCTTGTTATTATTTGATTGTTGTTCATCTCACCATGAGTGAGTAGATCCTTAGGGACATGGGGTCCTGAGAGTCCATCTCATGACGAACCCCCATTGAATCATCCATTTGAAATTACGAGAATTAAAAGTTTGATTTATTTTAGAATTCGAACTCTTGACCATGTCTATGTGGGTTGCGAAAGCAAAGGCGATATAGAAGTCGATCATGTATTGATAGATTATGATTCGGCTTCTAAAAGCGGATTACTAAACTCTTGAGTTCGAGGTGCCACTAAAAAGACGAATTTATCTCAATTGAGAAATAATCAAGATGCAACGTCGTGTGACAAGGCATAACACTCTTGATTGAACCACTTAGACGTGCCCGAAACACGTTTAGATCGCACATACCACAAAAGTGGGTGTCACACAAAATTATATAAATTTATATAAAAATAACTTAGAGATTCTTGTAATTCAAACATGGATGATCATAAGGGTGACTCTAGATGGATGATCATAACCCCTAGTTATGCTTTTAATTATTTGTTAATTTCTATTTCAATTTGCACCAAACAAAACTCTTTTACGATCACTTTAAATAAAAAAGTTAGGATAAAATTTGGTAATCAAACATCTTTCTACAACATCAATATTTTTACTACTTGACACAATTGTGCACTTGCGGTTCACACGCGACTAGTAACACTATCAATCTAATCACCTGCCTGTAACCCAATAGTACCGACCACCAATAGGGCCTCTCACCTGACATGAGTTGGTCCATTAATCAACCTTAAAAACCCCCATGGCTTATAGCCGCCATGAGCAAGCATTCACTATCCAAATTGTTATATACCTACTAAGGCCTCTGAGTCTTCTTGGTCTTGCAGGGGGAACACACACACCTTATACTTTTTTACAAGTACAAATCTCATGCAATTTTTCCCTTGATTCAAATCTTCCCCATTCAAGTTTAACATTAAGTTCATGCTATTTATTAGCTGAATGTTACATGATCCATGTGCTTACATGTTTTTCCTGCCTTTTTGATAAAACCAAACGAGGGAGAAATATACTGTCAGGGGGAGTAGGGTGAACTCTCTACATTTGTGAGGGGGAGTTTAACCACTCCAATCTTTTACCCATATCTTTATGTTTTTTCCACCTCCTTAAGAGATGCATTGTCATAAAAAAAAGAAGAATATGCATTTACGTTCTTGCAAGTACAACTGTCTACAACTATTAGATTATCATGATGTTTTTGATGATGACAATATAGTATGTCAAATGACATTATGTGAAGTATTCATTTGTCAAGAAGAATATATGAACAATATGTTATATTAAGACGGTCTTTGTGAGATAAAGATTCAATTATGATAATACCTAAGGTTAAATGTCATTCGATAAAGCCATTGATGATCATTGGTCCAACAACCTCTGGTGATGGTTTCTATCAAAGAAGATATATCAATCCTCATAAGTTAGAAAAGTCAAGTCCCCAGATGGAGTGGTGAATCAAAGATGAACAAGCCATGTATATTAAAGTTTCAAGGATGTGAAAGAGAGGAAGTGTGAAAGTTAACATGGTCTTATGTTCGAGTAATTAGTGTAATGTAAAGGTATAAGAGTAATCATCAAATTACTAAGGCGACTATCTCTTTCTCTCTCTCTCTCTCTCTCTCTCTCTCTCTCTCTCTCTCTCTCTCTCTCTCTCACACACACACACACACACACACACACACATACACACACACACACACTTGAGATCAATTTTAAACCTCTCTCTTTTTTGCTAAAACACCTTAAAACCTCAGGAAAACTATCAAGGATTGCGTGGAATTGACCAAGAAGTGTTTCTAATCAATTGGGAAACATTTATACACTGCCTAATCGATTAGAGAGAGGAAAATTACTCCTTAATCGATAATAATTTCTCTTAATTGATTAAGTCACATAACCATTATGGGATTTATTTTTTGGGATTATGGTTTCCGTCTTTTGAAATCCCATAGATCTCTTTCCTTTTTTAGCCAATTTTTCTCCTATAAATAGATGAATTCTACTTACTTTCGTTTTACACCAGAAAATAAATCTAGAGCTATTATTTTTCAATTTTTACTCTCTTTTGCGTCATCCTTTTCTATTTCTTCACGAAGTTGTCTTACTACTTTGAGAGTGAAAAATATCTATGAGATCTTATTGTTCTAGTTTAGTACTATTGTTGCAATTTACTCAAGAGGGTGTTGTCTCTTGTTTAATATATCTAAAGGAAATTTTTATTTGGTTCTTGAGATTAACAAGGTAAAATATTTATTTTGGTTCTTGAGCTCAGCCGGTTAAATGTTCTTGTTTGGTTTGGAGATTAACATGTTAAAATATCTCGTTTGGTTTGGGGATTAGCTTGTTAAAATATCTCATTTTGTTTGGAGATTAGCTTGTTAAAATACTAGTTTGGGTTGGATATTAGCCTATTTAGATCACTTGTTTGATTTGTGGAATTAGATGATTAAAATCTCCATTTGATTGTAAAAAGGTTCGTGGGTATAATCCGTGAAAAACTCACATCTTTGGTGGAACTCTCAAGAGGAAACTCTTGGGGACAAGTGTATACCAAGTGGTTAGATCGAGCCTGTATAAATCTCTAATGTTTGCTTTCTTTCGTATATCTCTTTATTTTCATGTTCTTTATTTTCTTTACACTTTATCTCATCTTATCTTCTTCTCTTATTCTCTCTTATTATTCTCTCTATTTAAATAATAAAATTAAATTAAAAGATTTTATGAACCAAATTTTTATAATTGAACAGCTTTTTTCAACCAACACAGTTCACCCACTCTCTTATGTTTACAATCGCTTGGTCAACATTAAGAACATGTTCTTCCGACGGCGACAAGGAGTCAAGTGTTTGACATCTTGCCTGGCATTCTTCTAGGAATGCTGCATTGGGGATATCCTAGGGCGATGATCTTTGGGAGGGGTGTGGTTACCATCTTCGCCTCTCAAACCATGAGAAGGAGAGTTAGAGGCTCGAGGATGGCGATGCTCTAGCAATTTGGAGGGCTTGTTCTGCTGTGATGTGACGTAACTAAGAATTACATTAGGCTAATCCTCAATGTTGCGACGTTTTAATACCTCCAATTGTGTAGTGGCTCCCAACAAAGATTTTTGTTGATTTTCTTCTATACACATGAGTCTTTCATTTAGAAAATGTGTACTATGTTGTTTCACTAGGTTATAGATGCTTATTATAAGTTTGTTAGCTCTTTATAACACATGTGTGGCTTGAAGTTATTGAAGATCCTAAAACATATTTAGCCTAGGTGCTTGGATTTGCACTTGATGCTGTTTAGAAATTTTACCTTGGAGTAGTTGCTAAAAAGACTAAAATGATGACATGACTTAGAAATTTCCTTGGCCAACTAGTGGAGGCACCAAAATATGGGGAGATGAATTGGTTAGAGATGTTACTAGAATTGGACTGCCTTCCCCGCCTAGAGAAGGAGTTCATTAGTGGAGACGAGGACCAGTACGTTGTAGTTGGTCGCAAAATTGACATTGCGATGAACATCCAATCGAGTTTATTTAGAAGCTACAATTGTTGGTTGAGATAATTCGTATGATCCAATCAGATAACAAGAACAGTTGTGGTGAGGCAACAAAGGAGGTTAAAAGGATTCATCATGGATTTTCAAGAGAATCAATAAACAGTTCCCGCAAACGACTCTATTATTTTAGTGTGGAACATGAAATTATTGATACACTGATGAAAGCCACTGTAGACGCTCTTGGATATGGTGAGATGTGTAACACCCCAAATTTGTAAGAATATTTATTTAATTTATTTAAATATAATATTCGTGAATTTTGGTGTTTTGGGGCATTGTGTGGAATTTTGTGGAGTTTTGGTTATTTATTTAAATAATAGTATATAATATGGAATATATTAGTATTATTCTTAATTTAAATAATATTAGAGGAATTAAGGGTAAGATGGACTTTTGAGGAGGATTAGTGAGGGTATTATGGGGAAAGCCCATTTTAGAAGCCCAAGAGTTAGGTTTAACAAAAAGGAGAATTTGAGAATAGGATTCATTTTATTAGACCGTGGAAAAGAAGGAAAAGGAGAGAGCTCTGAGGAAAAAGGGAAGAGGATAGGATTCGAGAAGGTTTCCAAAGACTCAAGAGAGAAAGCTCAGAATCGACAATCTAAGGTATGAGGAGTATTACCTTTCATTGTTTTTGAAATTCTGGTATCAGACGTGTGATGTTACGGTGCGATGTCACAACAACACACTCTGCACAATGGACAAAATAAACAGCAAAATAACACCAAGAATTCTTGACCCAGTTCGGTTACAACCAACCTACTCTGGGGGCTACCAAGCCAGGGATGGAATTCACTACTTGTAGATATAATTTACATACTCAACAACTCGTTGACAATCTCCTAAACTTATACTCTACTAATGACTTCCTACCTAAGAAACCACTTAGGTATGAGAACACTACTCAATCCCTTACAAACACTCAAAGAAACCACTTTGAGTAACCTTGATCTTACTTCACAGCTTTGATCAAGCAACCACTCTCTATTGCTTCACAGCTTCTAGAGAGGACAGAATACGACGCAACCATTCACCCTAGAATTCTGGTTATATAACTCGTACAAAATACTCAAGACACTCAGCCTATGCTCTTGATCTTCTCTCTGTATTTATGTCCCCTTTTCCTTTGGTCTTGTGCGCTTTATATAGCTCCTTGAATTGGTCTTGGACTTGCTACAATATCTCCCAAATTTGTTATTTAAAACTGAATATTAAAACAGATTTTCTCCTAAAATCTTTTTAAAACTTCAACCTTTTAAATCTCCTACAAATCTGCACCAGATCTCCTATGCAGCAGCAAATATCTATCTCAAGATATTTGCATCCAATGAGACAGCTTGCTCTCCACAATTCCAGCTAACACGCAACCCTAACAACATCACAACCTGATGTTATTAATTCTGCAGATCTAATGTCACAACATCGCCTATGTGACATCAGACATCCAACTTCAGCAATTAATTACTTAACACAGCCCAGTGTTAAATCTCAATGTTGCAACATCAACCCTTGACATCAACATTGAATATACTTTGTTTTACCAAAATTCCAGCCAATCCAAGAACTAACAATCTCCCTCTTTGGCTAATTTTGCCTAAAATAATCTCTGCATTCTGCAATCAACCTCTGCACTCTGCACCTTCAGAGACTTTAGCAGCGGAAAAACTTCAATCAATAAATCATTTTGAAACTCTCATCAGCAACTGTTTGACAATTTTCATAGTCTACATCACTTGATCTGCTGCAGCACCATCTTCATTATTGACAATAGCCAATTGGTGCTCCCCCTCAAAAATATGAACCAGCATCACAACTGTTCAGTAGCTCACAATGTGCAGTACTTCTCTCCCCCTTGATGTCTGCTTGGCTGCACTCTTTAAATGTTATGATATCTTCACTAGTTCAGTCAAAACTCCCCCCTAATATCTGCATCTCATTAGCAGCATTTGGTAGTAACACTCTTTGAAACTCTTGACTCTCTTGGCTGCCATTGACTCTCTTGGCTACCATCTCCCCCTTTTTAGCCACAATTAGGCAAGCTTCAATTAGTACATCCTAGCTCTCATTGTTAGCCTCACAGTTAGAAACCAGGCAAAACAAATCATAGAAGGAAACTAAAAACATAAACAGGTGCAAAAAACAGCACAATATTCAAATTACATAACCAAGCAAGTGCAAAACAAAAAAAACATTGCAGGTCCAAAAACTAAAGCTACTAGAAGCACAAGCAAATAAGTTAGTCTTCTTCTGAACTTGCTTCATCTGCATTATCTTCTCCTTCATCATCAGAGTCAGCATGATCATCTTGTTCCAAAATTTGGATCATCTTCTCAATCTTTTCTTTTCTAGCCAGACTGGTATTAATCACAACATCCAAGTCTTTGCGGGTTGCCTTCAGCTCAGCTAGCAAATCAGCCTTGGAAGTTTTCTTCTTGATACCTGCATTTGATGTTGACATAATATCTGTAACATGGCTTCCCATAAACAATTTCTGATGCAAGGATAATGGAGACTTCCTCTTGCATGCTTTATCTACACAAGTCAATATTCCTGGTTGTTGACTCAGAATGACTCCACTAATGAGAGAAGGAAATGCTATGGGCATTTTAATAGCATTTGTTGTTGCATGTTTTACAGTCTGCTCAAATATGTATGTGCCATAGTCAAACTTTTTCTGAGTACCAACAGCATAGATAAGCCTTCCTAATCCCACAGCTATGGTGGTTTTATGATTCGTGGGCACCCAGTTTGCAGCTCCAATTCTGTGTAGTATAGCATACTTCACACTCAGTTTGCTAGTTGGTAACCTTTCTTTTAATGGCCATACTTTAACCTGTCCAGCAGTAATTTCCTTGCACACTTCATTATCTGTATCCTCCAGTTCTGGATACTCGGCATCCTCTATTCCTAAGTAGCTGTTGACACTCTTAGGAGAGAACTCAACACATTTTCCTCTGACAAAAACCTTCATATAATCTGGACTGCTCTGGTCAGAGATATTTATAGGAAGATTTACTATGAATTCCTTTACCAGACCATCATAGCACCTTGAAAATCCACACACAGTTTTCATTAACCCAACAAATTTAATTCCTTCCATCACTTCTTTAATCTCCATGGCTTCTTTGCCAATCTCTCTCTCAAGAGCAATTCTCCTTTAGCAAATGAACTTCCACATATAAGCATTGCTTGCACGGTGGAAGGAGATGTTATCCACAGGCACATCTGGGACTTTGTCTGCAATCCTTTTTGCGATAGATTTTCTGACATGAGTGATGTTCTGAACATCATCCTCATCATCATGCTCAGACTCAGATTGTTCCACAATCTTCCTCTTTCTTGGAGTCACTTCGACCTTGCTCCAAGCTTTAGTTGGCCCAACAACAGTCTTTTTCTTCTTATCATCTGAAGCATTCTTTGAATAAGATTCACCCTGCTTTTCCTTCCTTGTTCTTAGTCTCTTAGCCAGACCAGACACTGCTCTTCCAATGACTTCATCATCAGATAAGTCATCAACATTAATCACATCAGTACTCTTTTCTCCTCCAGGAGTAGTCTCAGCATCCCTACAAGGCGATGTTCTGACATCCCCTTCAACATGAGTATCATATGCTTCAGCATTAACTTCAACTTCCTTCTCAACATCTTCGATTACGGAGACAGCTAATCTGTGAAGATTTGTATCAGTAGATTGCATGTCAATCTTTTCTCTTGTACCCTGATCAACAGCCATTTGTCTCAGGGGTCAAGAAATACCCTTAATAGGAAGTCCCTTCTCAAGGTTTTTGTCAATAATCTGCCCCATGCACTTATCAGCATCTACCCTTTCCTCAGCAGTTTGTGGACGAGGGTTGGCAGTTCTAGGTTTGTCTCCAAACAACACACTAGTAACAACTTTCTTTGTTTCAGGATTCATAAAGATAGTACCAGGTCTCTTGGGAGTTAGTTTAGTGGGTCTCGTAGTACCTGATTTAGGAAGAATGGTTGAGAGGGGCTCAATGTCCATAGGATCGGATGCTGAACCTTCGTCAGTGGAAACCCTAGCTCTTCCTTTTGTGGAACTCTGACATTCAGATTTCTTGGATGGAGATGCCATGAATCCTTTTAGAGAAGGTTGATTCTTGAAGGCGAAGAAGTTAATTTGTTGCGAGAACAGGGCTTTGAAGAAGCGTGATGTTGCAGCACCGGGAAAGGGGGGTCTAAGGCAAGGAGATTGATTTAGAGTGTCAATGACTTTTTCCCTCCATAAATCCTTTCCTTTTAAATAATTCACATCAGGACTCATTAACTCTGAGTGACCTTTCAGCATCCTGATGTCATAGTCTGATGTTATAACATCAACTTGAACATCATTAGTTGAATTTCCTTCAAGAGAAATCCACTGATAGCAGTTATCTTTGGTTCTGGCACCCTTCATAACAACCAGATTATGCTCATCAGAAACCACACAATCATCCTTAGTGTAGTTTACCTTGTAACCTTCATCACACAACTGGCTTATGCTGATCAAATTTGCATTTAATCCACTGACAAACAGAACATTGTCAAGGTCAGGTCTACCATCACCTTTCACTTTCCCAACTCCTGCAACAACACCATTTTCTCCGTTGCCAAACATAACCTCATGAGAGGGACAATGACTGACTTCAGCAAACATGAATCTACATCCAGACATGTGTTTGGAACACCCACTGTCAAAATACCATGTTCCTTCTTTAAACTCTTTGTCAGCCAAGTGAGCCAATAAGCACTTCACCTTTTCCTTAGGTACCCATTGTTTAACAACTTTGGGCTTGTACTCTCTCCATCTGTCTTGAGGCTGAGGGTATCCATGCAGCTTGTAGCACGAGTGCTGCATATGTCCAAACCTTCCACAATAATAGCATCTCACCCTTTCATCTCTGAATCTTCTGCCATGATATGATTGCCTAGGCTGCCAGCCATAATGTGGTCTCCTCCTACCATAACTGGCCTGCCTTCTATTATGTTGGTATCTTCTCCCATAAGACGGCTGAGAATGATGTTTCCTGGATTGTCTCCCATGATGGTGTGGCTTTCTTCTTCCATAGTGATGAGGCACAAAATTGTTGTATCCATATCCATGTCCATACCAGTTGTCCTGATGTTGAGACACCTGATGTGACATGTCCTGTTTGAGCCTTGCAGCTTGCATGCTCTTGTGATATTGGGGAGGCATATACTGACTAGCTCCTTGAGGCTGCATCTTCCTCTGTTGGGGACCATCCTTTTTCTCAACATTCTGAGGTTGAACAACCTTCTTAGGGGTAGAATCCTGTCTCTTTGTTTGAGACATAGGTTGGGACACCTCTTCCTTTGCTCCTGAGGTGCTTGCCACATATCCTATATTAGACTTATCACCTGCAACCTTTTCTGTCTGAAGGATCTTGTCAAGTGTGTCTGTACCACAGCTCAGCATCCTAACAGACATGGTCATTTGATCAAGGTGAGCTCTAACTAGTACAACTTCATTTTCCAGATCAGTCTTTTCATTCTCTAGTTGAGCAATCTGTTGCTTGTGGCACTTGTTTTCTTGACAAATCTCAGCACTTTTTAAACACATCTCTTGATAGGTAGATGCTAACTCCTCATAAGTTATTTCTCCATCACTAGAATCATCATCAGAAACAACAGCTCCTGTTAAAGCTCTAACATGCTTTGCTGACTCACCTTCACTTTCACTATCTGAGTCAGACCAGGAAACCGTCATGCCCTTCTTCTGCTTTTTCAAGAAGGTGGGACATTCTTTCTTGACATGTCCATACCCTTCATACTCAAAGCACTGAACTCCTTTATCTTGGGCAATTTTCTCTTCATCCTTCTTGCTGGTGTCAGAAGTCATGTTCTTGACATTAGGCCTGGAGTTATTATTCATTCTCTTGAACACTTTGGTGAACTGTCTTCCCAACATAACTATGGCCTGAGATAGATCCTCCTGGGATTCAGAACTCTTCCCTTTCTCTTCTTCACCATTTGACACCAGGGCTATACTCTTTGGCTTCTTTTCTGGTTCTTCCTCATTCAACCCAAGCTCAAAGGTTTGAAGAGATCCAATGAGCTCATCTACTCTCATCTTGCTGATGTCTTGTGATTCTTCAATGGCAGTAACCTTCATCTTATACTTCTTAGGAAGGGACCTAAGGATCTTCCTAACAAGCTTTTCATCTGACATTTTCTCACCAAGAGCACTGGATGCATTAGCCAGCTCCAGAACATTCATGTGGAAGTCATGAATAGTCTCATCGTCCTTCATCTTTAGGCTTTCAAATTTTGATGTTAAAATCTGAAGTCTTGACATCTTGACTCTAGATGTTCCTTTATGTGTAGCCTGCAAAATATCCCACGCTTCCTTAGCAACTTCACAGGTATTGATTAACCTGAAGATATTCTTATCCACTCCATTGAAGATGGCATTTAGAGCTTTGGAATTTCCAAGGGCAAGCTCATCTTCCTCCTTGGTCCACTCTTCTTCAGGCTTTGGCTTAGAGGTACCTTCTTTATCTTTGCCAGCATCATCTTTCTCACACGTGACAGGTGCTTTCCATTCTTTAATAACAGCCTTCCAAGCCCTGCTGTCCAAGGATTTTAAGAAGGTGGTCATCCTTGGCTTCCAATAATCATAATTGGATCCATCCAAAATAGGGGGTCTGTTGCCGAATCCTCCAACTTCTTTGTCCATCTTTACACCAGAAAGTAACTTCCCTAGATCTCACCCAGAGACAGACAGGATGCCTCCTTTGATACCAATTGAAATTCTGGTATCAGACGTGTGATGTTACGGTGCGATGTCACAACAACACACTCTGCAGAATGGACAGAATAAACAGCAAAATAACACCAAGAATTATTGATCCAGTTTGGTTACAATCAACCTACTCTGGGGGCTACCAAGCCAGGGATGGAATTCACTACTTGTAGATATAATTTACAGACTCAACAACCCGTTGACAATCTCCTAAACTTATACTCTACTAATGACTTCCTACCTAAGAAACCACTTAGGTATGAGAACACTACTCAATCCCTTACAAACACTCAAAGAAACCACTTTGAGTAACCTTGATCTTACTTCACAACTTTGATCAAGCAACCACTCTCTATTGCTTCACAGCTTCTAGAGATGACAGAATACGACGCAGCAATTCACCCTAGAATTCTGGTTATACAACTCGTACAAAATACTCAAGACACTCAGCCTATGCTCTTGATCTTCTCTCTGTATTTTTGTCCCCCTTTCCTTTGGTCTTGTGCGCTTTATATAGCTCCTTGAATTGGTCTTGGACTTGCTACAATATCTCCCAGATTTGTTATTTAAAACTGAATATTAAAACAGATTTTCTCCTAAAATCTTTTTAAATCTTCAACCTTTTAAATCTCCTACAAATCTGCACCAGATCTCCTATGCAGCAGCAAATATCTATCCCAAGATATTCGCATCCAATGAGACAGCTTGCTCTCCACAATTCCAGCTAACACGCAACCCTAACAACATCACAACCTGATGTTATTAATTCTGCAGATCTAATGTCACAACATCGCCTATGTGACATCAGACATCCAACTTCAGCAATTAATTACTTAACACAGCCCAGTGTTAAATCTCAATGTTGCAACATTAACCCTTGACATCAACATTGAATATACTTTGTTTTACCAAAATTCCAGCCAATCCAAGAACTAACAATCTCCCCCTTTGGCTAATTTTGGCTAAAACAATCTCTGCATTCTGCAATCAACCTTTGCACTATGCACCTTCAGAGACTTTAGCAGCGGAAAAACTTCAATCAATAAATCATTTTGAAACTCTCATCAGCAGCAGTTTGACAATTTTCATAGTCTTCATCACTTGATCTGCTGCAGCACCATCTTCATTATTGACAACAGCCAATTGGTGCTCCCCCTCAAAAATATGAACCAGCATCACAGCTGTTCAGTAGCTCACAATGTGCAGCACTTCTCTCCCCCTTGATGTCTGCTTGGCTGCACTCTTCAAATGTTATGATATCTTCACTAGTTCAGTCAAAACTCTCCCTTAATATCTGCATCTCATTAGCAGCATTTGGCAGTAACACTCTTTGAAACTCTTGACTCTCTTGGCTGCCATTGACTCTCTTGGCTACCATCTCCCCCTTTTTAGCCACAATTAGGCAAGCTTCAATTAGTACATCCTAGCTCTCATTGTTAGCCTCACAGTTAGCAACCAGGCAAAACAAATCATAGAAGGAAACTAAAAACATAAACAGGTGCAAAAAACGGCACAATATTCAAATTACATAACCAAGCAAGTGCAAAACAAAAAAAAACATTGCAGGTCCAAAAACTAAAGCTACTAGAAGCACAAGCAAATAAGCTAGTCTTCTTCTGAACTTGCTTCATCTGCACTATCTTCTCCTTCATCATCAGAGTCAGCATGATCATCTTGTTCCAAAATTTGGATCATCTTCTGAATCTTTTCTTTTCTAGCCAGACTGGTATTAATCACAACATCCAAGTCTTTGCGGGTTGCCTTCAGCTCAGCTAGCAAATCAGCCTTGGAAGTTTTCTTCTTGATACTTGCATTTGATGTTGACATAATATCTGCAACATGGCTTCCCATAAACAATTTCGGATGCAAGGATAATGGAGACTTCCTCTTGCATGCTTTATTTGCACAAGTCAATATTCCTGGTTGTTGACTCAGAATGACTCCACCAATGAGAGAAGGAAATGCTATGGGCATTTTAATAGCATTTGTTGTTGCATGTTTTACAGTCTGCTCAAATATGTATGTGCCATAGTCAAACTTTTTCTGAGTACCAACAGCATAGATAAGCCTTCCTAATCCCACAGCTATGGTGGTTTTATGATTCGTGGGCACCCAGTTTGCAGCTCCAATTCTGTGTAGTATAGCATACTTCACACTCAGTTTGCTAGTTGGTAACTTTTCTTTTAATGGCCATACTCTAACCTGTCCAGCAGTAATTTCCTTGCACACTTCATTATCTGTATCCTCTAGTTCTGGATACTCGGCATCCTCTCTTCCTAAGTAGTTATTGACACTCTTAGGAGAGAACTCAACACATTTTCCTCTGACAAAAACCTTCATATAATCTGGACTACTCTAGTCAGAGATATTTATAGGAAGATTTACTATGAATTCCTTTACCAGACCATCATAGCACCTTGAAAATCCACACACAGTTTTCATTAACCCAACAGATTTAATTCCTTCCATCACTTCTTTAATCTCCATGGCTTCTTTGCCAATCTCTCTCTCAAGAGCAATTCTCCTTTGGCAAATGAACTTCCACATATAGGCATTGCTTGCACGGTGGAAGGAGATGCTATCCACAGGCACATCTGGGACTTTGTCTGCAATCCTTTTTGCGATAGATTTTCTGACATGAGTGATGTTCTGAACATCATCCTCATCATCATGCTCAAACTTAGATTATTCCATAATCTTCCTCTTTCTTGGAGTCACTTCGACCTTGCTCCAAGCTTTAGTTAGCCCAACAACAGTCTTTTTCTTCTTGTCATCTGAAACCTTCTTTGAATAAGATTCACCCTGCTTTTCCTTCCTTGTTCTTAGTCTCTTAGCCAGACCAGACACTGCTCTTCCAATGACTTCATCATCAGATAAGTCATCAACATTAATCACATCAGTACTCTTTTCTCCTCCAGGAGTAGTCTCAGCATCCCTACAAGGCGATGTTCAGACATCCCCTTCAACATGAGTATCATCTACTTCAGCATTAACTTCAACTTCCTTCTCAGCATCTTCGATTACGGAGACAGCTAATCTGTGAAGATTTGTATCAGTAGATTGCATGTCACTCTTTTCTCTTATACCCTGATCAACATCCATTTGTCTCAGGGGTCTAGAAATACCCTTAATAGGAAATCCCTTCTCAATAATTTTGTCAACAATCTGCTTCATGCCCTTATCAGCATCTACCCTTTCCTCAGCAGTTTGTGGACGAGGGTTGGAAGTTCTAGGTTTGTCTCTAAACAACACACTAGTAACAACTTCCTTTGTTTTAGGATTCATAAAGATAGTACCAGGTCTCTTGGGAGTTAGTTTAGTGGGTCTCGTAGTACCTGATTTAGGAAGAATGGTTGAGAGGGGCACAATGTCCATAGGATCGGATGCTGAACCTTCATCAGTGGAAACCCTAGCTCTTCCTTTTGTGGAACTCTGACACTCAGATTTCTTGGATGGAGATGCCATGAATCCTTTTAGAGAAGGTTGATTCTTGAAGGCGAAGAAGTTAATTTGTTGCGAGAACATGGCTTTGAAGAAGCGTGATGTTGCAGCACCGGGAAAGGGGGGTCTAAGGCAAGGAGATTGATTTGGAGTGTCAATGACTTTTTCCCTCCATAAATCCTTTCCTTTTAAACAATTCACATCAGGACTCATTAACTCTCAGTGACCTTTCAGCATCCTGATGTCATAGTCTGATGTTATAACATCAACTTGAACATCATTAGTTGAATTTCCTTCAAGAGAAATCCACTGATAGCAGTTATCTTTGGTTCTGGCACCCTTCATAACAACCAGATTATGCTCATCAGAAGCCACACAATCATCCTTAGTGTAGTTTACCTTGTAACCTTCATCACACAACTGGCTTATGCTGATCAAATTTGCATTTAATCCACTGACAAACAGAACATTGTCAAGATCAGGTCTACCATCACCTTTCACTTTCCCAACTCCTGCAACAACACCATTTTCTCCATTGCCAAACATAACCTCATGAGAGGGACAATGACTGACTTCAGCAAACATGGATCTACATCCAGACATGTGTTTGGAACACCCACTGTCAAAATACCATGTTCCTTCTTTAAACTCTTTGTCAGCCAAGTGAGCCAATAAGCACTTCACCTTTTCCTTAGGTACCCATTGTTTAACAACTTTAGGCTTGTACTCTCTCCATCTGTCTTGAGGCTGAGGGTATCCATGCAGCTTGTAGCACGAGTACTGCATATGTCCAAACCTTCCATAATAATAGCATCTCACCCTTTCATCTCTGAATCTTCTGCCATGATGAGATTGCTTAGACTGCCAGCCATAATGTGGTCTCCTCCTACCATAACTGGCCTGCCTTCTATTATGTTGGTATCTTCTCCCATAAGACGGCTGAGAATGTTGTTTCCTGGATTGTCTCCCATGATGGTGTGGCTTTCTTCTTCCATAGTGATGAGGCACAACATTGTTGTATCCATATCCATAACCATACCAGTTGTCCTGATGTTGAGACACCTGATGTGAGATGTCCTATTTGAGCCTTGCAGCTTGCATGCTCTTGTGATATTGGGGAGGCATATACTGACTAGCTCCTTGAGGCTGCATCTTCCTCTGTTGGGGACCATCCTTTTTTCTCAACATTCTGAGGTTGAACAACCTTCTTAGGGGTAGAATCTTGTCTCTTTGTTTGAGACATAGGTTGGGACACCTCCTCCTTTGCTCTTGAGGTGCTTGCCACATATCCTATACCAGACTTATCACCTGCAACCTTTTCTGTCTGAAGGATCTTGTCAAGTGTGTCTGTACCACAGCTCAGCATCCTAACAGACTTGGTCATTTGATCAAGGTGAGCTCTAACTAGTACAACTTCATTTTCCAGATCAGTCTTTTCATTCTCTAGCTGGGGCAATCTGTTACTTGTGGCACTTGTTTTCTTGACAAATCTCAGTACTTTTTAAACACAGTCTTGATAGGTAGATGCTAACTCCTCATAAGTTATTTCCTCCATCACTAGAATCATCATCAGAAACAACAGCTCCTGTTAAAGCTCTAACATGCTTTTGCTGACTCACCTTCACTTTCACTATCTGAGTCAGACCAGGAAACCGTCATGCCCTTCTTCTGCTTTTTCAAGAAGGTGGGACATTCTTTCTTGACATGTCCATACCCTTCACACTCAAAGCACTGAACTCCTTTATCTTGGGCAGTTTTTCTCTTCATCCTTCTTGCTGGTGTCAGAAGTCATGTTCTTGACATTAGGCCTGGAGTTATTATTCATTCTCTTGAACACTTTGGTGAACTGTCTTCCCAATATAACTATGGCTTGAGATAGATCCTCCTGGGATTCAGAACTCTTCCCTTTCTCTTCTTCACCATTTGACACCAGGGTTATACTCTTTGGCTTCTTTTTTGGTTCTTCCTCATTCAACCCAAGCTCAAAGGTTTAAAGAGATCTAATGAGCTCATCTACTCTCATCTTGCTGATGTCTTGTGATTCTTCAATGGCAGTAACCTTCATCTTATACTTCTTAGGAAGGGACCTAAGGATCTTCCTAACAAGCTTTTCATCTGACATTTTCTCACCAAGAGCACTGGATGCATTAGCCAGCTCCAGAACATTCATGTGGAAGTCATGAATAGTCTCATCGTCCTTCATCTTTAGGCTTTCAAATTTTGATGTTAAAATCTGAAGTCTTGACATCTTGACTCTAGATGTTCCTTCATGTGTAGCATGCAAAATATCCCACGCTTCCTTAGCAAACTTCACAGGTATTGATTAACCTGAAGATATTCTTATCCACTCCATTGAAGATGGCATTTAGAGCTTTGGAATTTCCAAGGGCAAGCTCATCTTCCACCTTGGTCCACTCTTCTTCAGGCTTTGGCTTAGAGGTACCTTCTTTATCTTTGCCAGCATCATCTTTCTCACACATGACAGGTGCTTTCCATTCTTTAATAACAGCCTTCCAAGCCCTGATGTCCAAGGATTTTAAGAAGGTGGTCATCCTTGGCTTCCAATAATCATAATTGGATCCATCCAAAATAGGGGGTCTGTTGACGAATCCTTCAACTTCTTTGTCCATCTTTACACCAGAAAGTAACTTCCCTAGATCTCACCCAGAGACAGACAGGATGCCTGCTTTGATACCAATTGAAATTCTGGTATCAGACGTGTGATGTTACGGTGCGATGTCACAACAACACACTCTGCACAATGGACAGAATAAACAGCAAAATAACACCAAGAATTGTTGACCCAGTTCGGTTACAACCAACCTACTCTGGGGGCTACCAAGCCAGGGATGGAATTCACTACTTGTAGATATAATTTACAGACTCAACAACCCGTTGACAATCTCCTAAACTTATACTCTACTAATGACTTCCTACCTAAGAAACCACTTAGGTATGAGAACACTACTCAATCCCTTATAAACACTCAAAGAAACCACTTTGAGTAACCTTGATCTTACTTCACAGCTTTGATTAAGCAACCACTCTCTATTGCTTCACAGCTTCTAGAGAGAACCGAATACGACGCAGCAATTCACCCTAGAATTCTGGTTATACAACTCGTACAAAATACTCAAGACACTCAGCCTATGCTCTTGATCTTCTCTCTGTATTTCTGTCCCCCTTTCCTTTGGTCTTGTGCGCTTTATATAGCTCCTTGAATTGGTCTTGGACTTGCTACAATATCTCCCAGATTTGTTATTTAAAACTGAATATTAAAACATATTTTCTCCTAAAATATTTTTAAATCTTCAACCTTTTAAATCTCCTACAAATCTGCACCAGATCTCCTATGCAGCAGCAAATATCTATCCCAAGATATTCGCATCCAATGAGATAGCTTGCTCTCCACAATTCCAGCTAACACGCAACCCTAACAACATCACAACCTGATGTTATTAATTCTGCAGATCTAATGTCACAACATCGCCTATGTGACATCAGACATCCAACTTCAGCAATTAATTACTTAACACAACCCAGTGTTAAATCTCAATGTTGCAACATCAACCCTTGACAACAACATTGAATATACTTTGTTTTACCAAAATTCCAGCCAATCCAAGAACTAACAGTTTTCAATATAGGAATTCGATGTATTTAAAGTGGATTTTGAGGTTTATGTGATGTTGTGGGTTTATGAGTAAACTGAGGAAATTATGATGTATTAGTGAGGTTTATGTGATTTTGTGGGTTTATGAGTAAACTGAGGAAATTATGATGTATTAGTGGGTTGGTGATGAATGTGAAGAGGTTGTGAGGACTTTGGGAATATTGGGGAATTGTGAAGGTTTAGGTGATTTTGAGGTTTAGGATTGTAGCGAGCGATTTTGGACGTGGTTCTTAAGCACTGTCGCTCTGGGGTACTACAGGTCGATTCATTTTTTATCCTATTGAAGCTGATGAAGGAAGGGAAATAGATGTCTTCAATTAACCCTGCTTGCATACTGAGTTTGAACAGCAGTCTGTTAGGTTACAGATGCTATGTGGATGTGGGGCCTCTCTTTGCTTATTTTGCTAAGAATGAAATGACGGGACTATGCTATTGGTAGGATGTTAGGACTGATGCTTTTCCATTAATGTATGAAGGTACGGGATTTTGGGTTTTTTATTAGTGTGCTCGCTAAGATTTTTCATCTTATGCCTACATATTCCCGTTTAACAAACCAGGGAAATCATAACGATCGTAGTTCCTCCTATTCTATGGGAGGAAAAAGGTCATTTTGGTGTCTTGTTCAAAGCCCAAGAAGTGAAGCTAAAGGTGGTTTGTATCTTGTTTGAAGCCCAAGATGTGAAGCTAAAAGGTCTATTTGTATCTTGTTCGAAGCCCAAGATGTAAAGCTAAAGGGTTTTGACTTTAGAGAGAATTTGTCATCTCTAAAGGGGGTCTGTTTGTCACAACTGTTGGGTGACTGATAATAAAGGAGAATTACTTTAACTGGGATATGTGAATCCAACAATGCCATAATTTCCTTTATAGGGTATTTTTAACCTGAAGGAGAAGACTTTAACTCAGTTTAGAGCAATGTTATATTTCCTTAGGAATTTCTCATGCTAAAAGAGCGACAGTGGCGTGGATGTAAATAATCCAGAGGCTTGCCGCTTACAACAATTAGATGGGGGGAAGGAGTTGTTGATGTTTGTATACTGTGAACGAGGCACAGATTTTGATGCAAAAAGGTTTATTGACTCAACCGGGGTTTCCTTATACAAAGCCTAAAAGGAGGCTATTGGCCCAACAAGAGGGTATTTTTATGTATCTCGTACGAAGCCCGACAGAGAGGCTAAAAGGGTTGACTCAACAAGAGACTGCTTTTGTATGTGTCTTGTACAAAGCCCAAGACGGAGGTTAAAGGCGCTTGACTCAACAAGAGAGTCTTTGTACCTTGTACGAAGCCCGAGATGGAGGCTGAGAATGTTTGACTCAACAAGAGAGTCTTTTATACTCAACAAGAGAGTGTTTTTGTATCTCGTACGAAGCCTGAGATGGAGGCTGAAAGGGAAGTGACTCAACAAGAGAGTCTTTTATACTCAACAAGAGAGTGTTTTTGTATCTCGTACGAAGCCCGAGATGGAGACTAAAAGGTTTGACTCAACAAGAGAGTCTTTTATACTCAACAAGAGAGTGTTTCAGTTTAGTGTACTGGTGACTGTTTCAGTTTAGTGACAGGTCTAGTAAGTTGGTTAAAAGAGAAAATCAGTTCTTATATGGGTAATTTTGTATTTTGGGATTGATCAAAGGATCAGGGTTATTTCCTATTCTTTAAGGAAATGGGAAATCCAAAGGGTATTGAGACTGTCCAAGTCTACTGGTGTTTTGGAGAAATCAATTCTCAGATAGCGAGTGATCTTTGTATGATGCCCAAGAGAAGGCTGGTATGTTAAGGGGTGAAGGTCAACCCATTAACAGGTCTGACACTTGACTCAGAAAGACAGCTCTAGCAAATTGATGACTAGGTTCTGTTCCTATACCTGTAGAGGTCTCTGGGTCCTTGCACTAAGCCCAAGAGAAGGCATGAGAGCTTTTAAGAAGCCGAAGGGTCCTTGTACAATGCCCAAGAGGAGGCGGGGATGCTTTTAAGAAGCATGTGGGTCCCCAAACCCCGAGAAGTTCAAGACATGCCATTCACTGAGAATAGATCAAGCCAGGAAAGTTCGAGAATTTGGAAGAAACTCAAGAGATGTCATTCACGGAGAAAAGATCATCTCTGGGGAGTAGAGTTTCTTTGACGATTTTTAAGGGTGACATTTTGAGAAAGGGTTCACCGAGAATGCTGCCTTTCACGTCTCCATATTGTTTAACCCCAAGAGGAGGGAAAACTGTGTCTGGTAATCCTATGGGGATCTAGTTTTGTTTGTATTTAAGAGTGACTAACAGGGCTTTACCTAGTGCTAGACGTAGTTGCCGGGGGAAAACTCTAAATAACTATACTAGTATTACACAGTGGATATTTGACAAGTATATAAAAGTTTGTGAAAGAAGACTTTCAGTGAGCAGCCCCACAATACAGTTATATATATGAAAGCGGATAAAGAAAGCGGGGTAAACACTTACTCGGTTGTAGAGCTTCCATGTTGTTTGGTTAGTTTGTTCAACAAAGAAAGCTTTGATAACAATATTATATTCAAAATCAAAGGAGAAAGTGCTTTGAAAAGATTGTTGGGGCTTACAGTTCAAGGAGAGGCCCAAGGTTTTATCAGTGATTGCACTATTATTTTGAAATTGTACAGGGACTTATACAAGTGACTGAGGCCTAAAAAGGTTTTCTGTACAAAGGGATGGGGCTTACACTCTCTCAAGAGGCCCAAAGGGTTATTTTTGTACAAGTGGTGGGGCTTACAGCTCAAGGAGAGGCCCAAAAGTTTTGTTTAAAAAGGCGACGATCGCGCCGAACTTTTTGATGGTATCGGGACTTATACAATACACTGAGGCCCAAAAAATTTTGGTTTTCAAAAAGGGTTGGGTCTTACACTCTACTAGAGGCCCAATGATTTTTAAATAATTGGGGCTTATAACACGAGGGTAGGCCCAAGGGTTTGATTTTTGACCTGGCGATTGCGCCGAGATTTTCTTTTAACGCAGAGGGACTTATACAATATCTGAGGCCCAAAATTGTTTTGGTTAAAAGGGGATTGAGTCTTACACTCTATTAGAGGCCCAAATCATTTTGGTTTCAAAAAAGGGTTGGGTCTTACACTCTACTAGAGGCCCAATGATTTTTAAAGAATAGGGCTTATAACACGAGGGTAGGCCCAAGGGTTTGTTATAAAACGGCGATGATCGAGCCGAACTTTTGAAATACAACGGGACTTATACACCATTTGAGGCCCAAAATAGGTTTGTATTTACAAAGGATTGGGTCTTACACTCTATTAGAGGCCCATTGATTTATTTTTATACAAGTGATGGGGCTTACAGCTCGAGGAGAGGCCCAAGGTTTTTATGAAAAGGCGTCGATCGTGCTATTATTTTGAAAATACACAGAGGGACTTATACAATAAATGAGGCCCACAATGAGTTTATTTACAAAAAGGCTTGGGTCTTACACTCTATTAGAGGCCCATGAGTGTTTGAAAATGATTTGTTTGAGTGAAAATCAAGGAAACCCTAAATTTGTTTTCTTTTAAAAGGAAATATTTAAAGAAAATCAAATAAAAATGATAAAAATACCAAATAAGTTTGAATAAACCACTTGTGATTTTTGTTGAGGGTTTGAAAAATGAGATTTTTATCACAAGATAAATTAAAACTCATTTAGTTTTGATTTTCATTGTAAATATTCACTTTTAAATGCTTAAAAACAATTAAAAAGGAATTTATTCACAAAAATACTAATTATATTAAATAACTAATATAAATTTAATTTTTTTGTGGAATAAAATATTTCAACATTTTTGTGATTTTTTGCAAAAAGAACCAATCAAAAATAATTAAAATTGAGGGAGTTATTAATTTTTCAAATCATTAACAAAATAATATGAAAAATAAGAAATAAATAGGAAAAAGTGATAAAAAGAGGTCTGGGGCGAGGGGGATTCGAACCCCAGACCTCTCGCTTGCCAATACACATAAACCAGCTGATCAACCACTGGGGCACAATGCCAATTCATTAATAACATGGCAAGGGAAAAATATAAGGCAAACTTGGTTGGTTTCTCAAGCATGGCGCCATGGCCATCTTCAACCTCAAGCTCAGACGCGTGAAGCCCTCTAACTCACTCATTTCTCAACCATTTGACATTATTCAAATACCAAACTCATGCGTTTTTTCACAAGGATCACGATGGCAATATTTGATTTCATTTATTTTCAGTGTATAGCAAGTTATATCAAGATGACCGTATGAACCCTAATTTTGCAAAAGCAATCGTGCAGACATGGTTGTGAGGGCTATGATCAAATTTTTTGAGGGGAAACACTCAACATATGATGGCAAGCAATTGGCAAAAATATCATGCGAGGAAATATGCATGGATCATGAAGATGTAGTTTTAAGGCTTACCTTGATGCAAGCTGAAATGGAACTCTACACAGATGGTGTTCCATAAGTGGTTTGATGATCCCTACAGCTTCAATGGATGTTGTTGAGTGGATTGCAAGCCTTCGAACACTTTGAAACTCTTTGGATCAAGTTGGAGGACTCCAGCTGCATAATTGAGGCATAATGGCATGGTTGAAGAGTGATTTTGAGTTAGATGTGTTACAGTTGGTGTTTAAGTGTTTGGACACCTCAAATACATCATATGTGATGTGTTTGAGCAATTGGAATGGATTGCTTAAGGCTGCAACTCAAAACCTGATGGTGGTTGCTCAAAAACAAAGAAAATTGGTACTTAAGAGAGAATGAGAGAAAGCAGTGCTGTAAATTACTTTGGTGTGATTTAAATGATCAATTGGAACCTCTATTTATAGGTGATCAATTCTTGTCTTGGAGGAATAGTGAATGGTTGCTGGATCAGATCACATTCAATGGCTTTGGCTTGGTGGCATTTCTTCTCATGCAAGGCAACCTATCCCTTCCCAATAGCAGGGCTATGTCTTGACCAAATTCACATTCTTTAGATGTTTTAATTGTTGTTTAATCAGAGAACTTGACTGAGAAGAGTGGCTTTGTTGAAAGTGACCTATTTCACATAAATGCCTTTGAATTCAAGGCATAATGTGCCAAAATGCATTAATCTCAAGTTGGAAGATCCCTTAGCTTTTTGACTTAGCTTTAACAGTTGGATCAGTTGGATTAGGATCATATTAGATGACTGTGACATAGAGATCCTTGGTCTTGAATCAGAAATCGTGTAAAGCAAGCAAAAGTGCAAACTGATTTTTCCAAAACAGCTGCAGCAACATGGCTTTGGGCATGGATTTCTCTTGGCTCAAGTTGAATCAATTCATGCTGATAAGCTCGTTGAATTCTTAGCAACATATGCAACAAAATTGATGTTTACCTTTGGACTTGATTCAGCTTGCAACTATGTGAAAAATCTAACAAGTTTGGGTTTTCAACAAAATCTGTCTTGGACAAAATTTTGTCTAAGTGTTGGAAAAGTGGTACCTTCATGTTTTTAGTCATTTTGACCCAATCATAACTCAGAATCCACAATGCATTAGAGTGAGGTGTAGTTGAAGCTTTTGTAGAGGGCCATGAGAGCTATAAATCCAGCTTTGAATGGGGAAAAGTGGCCTTATGGTTTAGGAGATATGATCCTCCAAAGTTGGTACCCTAGCCACTTTGTTCCATAACTTAGAAAATTTCTAAGTTTTTATGGTTACCCCTTTTGCAAGTTATCCCACTTTTCTTGATTTTTCTTGATGAATGATGATTCCAATCACACATTAACATCATTTTAGGGTTAAAAAATCATAATTGTGAAAAATCTCAAAAAGTCAAAGTTTGACTTTTGTGCACAGTTGACTTTTTATCAGATGAATTCTAAACTGTGTGATCCTCTATGAAATCAAGCCCTTGACCTAAATCAAACTTGATGGATTGATTTCATAGGTGTTATAGGGTGTATTGAATCATGCCCTAGGGTTTGGGAGCATGTCCTGGTCAAAAGTCAAAGATACAGTTGACTTTTCTCGCGAAACCCTAACTGTGGTTCAGATGAAATTGAAACGTGTTGCTCAAGCTTCTTGGCTCAATACATTGTTGCAAATGGATCAAGGTAGTTTATTAGAGACCCTCAAATCCTCTCTTGAGGTCTTGGCTCATGTTTTGTCCCAAAAGTTAACTTAGGGGTGAATTAGGTCAAGAAACCCTAATTCCTGATCTTTTGTGAATGCATCCCCTGAGGTTAAATTGACTTGATGATTGGGTTCATGATGTCCCTTGGAGCATCATAGGTTATGCTTTGAAGCATTGGCTCATGCCGAGAGGAAAATTTTCATCTGGAGGCCCTGGTCGACCAAAACCCTAATTTGGTGACACTGGCGATCTTGAGGCTTAATCCACTTGGAATGTTGCAGCCTTATGCTTGATTCTTGAAGTGGGAGTCTTCTTAATCCTTTGTGGATATTTGAGAGGTTTAGACAAGTTGAAGATCATGTCATTCCTTGATTGATCCTTTGTCTAAAGCTCTGAGAGTGCTTGAAACCCTAATTTTGATTGTAGTGGATGCTCACCCATCTTTGGGGAGACTAATGGTTCATCCATATTGTGATGATGATTTGCCCAATGATGGGAAATATTAGTGGTCAAAATTTAGGGTATGACAGATACCCCTATTTAATCTTCTTGGACCCGAAGGTGTGAATGGCGAAGGTATTCGGGCATTCGGGGTGCAAGAGGATTAAATATCGGAATACCCGAAATTTTGATGGTGGTTAAGAATTGCAGTTCACGCATCCTTCTTCTTTTACTGAGCAATGATGCTTAGAAAAGGTAAAAACTTCCCCTTGATCCTGGTCTTCCGCCAAGGAACTGGTCTTAGTTTCTAAAATAAACTTCCCATTGATCCTGGTTTCCTACCAAGGAACTGGTCTTAGTTTCTGATATAAACTTCCCCTTGATCCTGGTTTCCTACCAAGGAACTGGTCTCAGTTTCTGATATAAACTTCCCCTCGATCCTGGTTTCCTACCAAGGAACTGGTCTCAGTTTCTGATATAAACTTCCCCTCGATCCTGGTTTCCTACCAACGAACTGGTCTCAGTTTCTGATATAAACTTCCCCTCGATCCTGGTTTCCTACCAAGGAACTGGTCTTAGTTTCTTTTGTCAATAATCTTTCTTGACAAGGGATGCTATTCGCGGCGGTTTTCCTCAAACTTCTCGCTGAATTTTCCTGGGAGATGCCATTTGATGGGAAAAAGATCTGATGTCAGAGTTGCTGGGGAACCTAGTCGTCTGAGTTGTAGAGGTGTACAAACTTCCCTGTTGAAGACGCCATTTATTGACTCTACTGGGGGAACACGAGTCTCTTGAGAGACTGTTTCCGCTTGGGGTCTTACATCATACTTTTCTCGGGATCTTCTTGGAGAAATGCCATATGATGTGATCCAATTTTGAGGTGCCGGTGACCTTTTCGTCAGTGAATTTTCTGAAGAAGAACTGCTGTATTGCCAAATCTTTGATTAAGAGGCTTTCTCTGGGGATTTTCCTTAATTCTGGAAAGCAAAAATATCATTTTCAATGGCAAAGAGTGACGTTTGTCGAAGATTTTCTGGCTTCTCAGAGGTTCAAGTTATCAAAGTGGTCAAGGGACCGCCTTCAATCCAGAAATAAACTAGAGGAGAGATTGTTCAGACACGACGTTTCCTGACAAGGAAAGAACTGACAACTCGATTGAGAGGACTTCTATCACTAGGGGACAAGATTGACTAGAGTGATAGTGATGCAATATTAATGTGAATGCAAATCAATAATGCATGATGTATGTATGTATATGCTGACAAAACTGACGCGACATACAGACTAGTAGATGAACCCGACTGGATACTCGGCCACTGCGGGGGATGAAAAGTATCACTGGTCCAGAAGTAGCAATTCTGCCTTGCTTAGGAGAAAGATGATCCCTACGGGGAACAACATTGATCGGGCTTAGGAGGTAAGAACTCTGTCGGGGGTGTCTGATGAAATATTCGCATCTGACACAACTGATCCTTCATTCAGGTGCACTGGTTTAGAATGAGTACTTCGATTCTACACTTTAAAGTTCGATTACTTTGGGAGAAGCGATTGATGTTCTTTCGATGTTCAACAGTAAAAAAAAATTGCCATCATTATGTTAAAAGCAGAAAAAGTTTAACAAGTAAATTCATTTTTGTTTTATTTCAAGAATCGTTGATCATGTTAAAAATGTCGTTCTGTAAAGCTAAAACAAATAAGAACTGCAAACAAAAGCACAAGGGCTCAAATTTTATTGATAGGATGGAAATCAGCCAAACGCGTGATTCCATAGAGTATTTACAAAGTTAAAAAATGGTAATTTAAGGGAAAAGGGCTACATTGAAACATAACGACCACTATCCTTCTACCAATGTTGAATTCTGGGCATCTTGAGCTTCTGTCGAAGATGACCTTGACTGGAGTTTTTTTATGGATGGCAGGACTGCTACTAGGGAATTTGCCCCTATTGGACGTAGTTACTTGCCATTATCCCTAACTTTTGCCTGGATTGTACTGTGATGTTTCCAATCCACCGGGATGATTTTTTTTTTATTATGTCTCTAACTTTTTCCTGGACCGCCCCTTTTGGGTTTTTAATCCACCGAGATGTTTTTTTTAGGCGAAGTATTTCTTGACTACATCAACATTTGTGGGGTAGGCAAATTCTTCTCCGTCCATGGTTGCAAGTCTCAAGGCACCGCCGGAGAAAGCTTTCTTGACCACATAGGGGCCGTCATAATTCGGAGTCCATTTTCCCCGAGAATCAGCGAGAAATGATTGTATCTTCTTGAGCACAAGGTCTCCTTTTCTGAAGACGCGAGGTCAAACCTTTTTTGTCAAACGCCTTCTTCATCCTCTGCTGATACAACTGACCGTGGCATGGTGTCGTAATTCACTTTTCTTCTATCAGATTTAGTTCGTCGTGTCGACTTTGGCACTATTCAGCTTCTGTTAGCTTAGCTTCCATCAATACCTTGATTGACGGGATCTCTACTTCTATGGGGAGCACTGCTTCCATGCTATATACTAGAGAGAAAGGGGTTGCCCCTGTTGAAGTGCGGACAGATGTACGATAACCGTGAAGAGCAAAGGGTAGTATTTCATGCCAGTCTTTATAGGTTATAACCATCTTTCAAACGATCTTCTTGATGTTCTTGTTAGCCGCTTCTACCGCTCCATTCATCTTGGGTCGGTAGGGAGATGAGTTATGGTGTTCGATCTTGAACTCTGCGCACAACTCTTTCATCATCTTATTGTTCAAGTTAGATCCATTATTTGTAATGATCTGGCTCGGAACACCATAACGGCAAATGATATTGTTTTTTATAAATCAGACCACCACTTGTCGGGTTACATTGGCATATGACGCTGCTTCGACCCACTTGGTGAAGTAATCAATGGCTACCAGGATGAACCGATGTCCGTTTGAAGCCTTGGGCTCAATCATGCCAATCATGTCAATTCCCCATATAGAAAAAGGCCACGGGGAGGAGCGAACTTTGAGATGTGTTGGTGGTACATGGATTTTGTCGGAGTATATCTGACACTTGTGACATTTCCTCATGTACTTGTAGCAGTCGGATTCCATGGTGAACCAATCTTTTATCAGCATGTTTGCTTCTGGTCTGTCTACATATCAGAGCAAGACCATGTCAAAGTTTCTCTTATAGAGTGTATCACTGCTTAGGAAGAAGCTACCAGCCAGCCTTCTAAGGGTTTTTCTGTCTTTTCTTAGTGTCCCAGGTGGGTACTCTTGTTTCTGAAGGAAGCATTTGATATCATGATACCAAGGTTTGTTGTCTATGACTGCTTCAATCATGAAGATGTAAGCGGGCCTTTCAAGGCGCATTATGTCGATCTTAGGTAAGTCGGTCCATTGACCTACACTAATCATGGAAGAGAGGGTGGCTAAGGCATCAGCCATGTGATTCTCTTCACGAGGGATATGATGAAACTCGATTCTGTCGAAGAAAGGTAACAATCTTCTCGCGTAGTCTTTGTAAGGAATCAATCCAAATTGGTATGTGTTCCAATCTCCTTTAATCTGATTGATAACCAAGGTTGAGTCGCCATATACGTCCAAGTTCTTGATCCTTAAATCGATCGCTTCTTCAAGACCCATGATACAAGCTTCGTATTCGGCCTCGTTGTTTGTACACTTGAACCTAAGTCTGGCGGTGAAAGAAATGTGGGTACCCTGAGGTGTTATGATGATTGCCCCAATTCCATTTCCGTAATGATTGACAGCTCCGTCAAAGATTAGTCCCCATTGGGAACCTGGTTCTGGCCCTTCACTGGGTAGCGGTTCATCGCAGTCTTTCATTTTTAGATACATGACATCTTCGTATGGGAAGTCAAACCCGACTGATTCTTGATTGTCAATCGGTTGATGAGCCAAATGATCGGCTAAAAAACTTCCTTTAACGGCTTTCTGAGCATGGTATTCTATGTCATATTCTGATAACAACATCTGCCAACGAGCGATTCTTCCCGTGAGAGCAGTTTTTTCAAAGACGTACTTGATTGGATCCATTTCGGAGACCAACCAAGTAGTGTGACGAATCATATACTGGCAAAGACGTTTGGCTGCCCAAGCCAAAGCACAACAAGTTTTCTCAAGCATAGTATACCGAGTCTCGCAGCCAGTGAATTTCTTACTCAAATAGTAGATGGCAGACTCCTTCCGTTTGGTTTCGTCTTGTTGGCCAAATACACACCCCATGGAGTCCTCTAGGACTATGAGGTAGATGATTAGTGGTCTTCCTTCCACTGGAGGTGATAGAATCAGTGGATTCAACAGGTATTCCTTAATACTGTCGAAGGCGGTTTGGCAATCTTCTGTCCAAACGTAGTCCTGGTTCTTTTTGAGTAATTTGAAAATCGGCGCACATGTCGCGGTCATGAGGAATATGAATCTGGAGATGTAGTTCAAACGTCCCAGGAATCCTCTGACTTGTTTTTCAGTTTTCGGAGAAGGCATTTCTTGAATGGCCTTGACCTTGTCAGGATCAACCTCAATTCCTTTCTGGATGACGATGAACCCTAAAAGTTTCCCTAAATGGACACCGAAGGTGAATTTGTTGGGATTCAAGCGGAGTTTGTACTTTCTCAACTGCTCGAATAGTTTTGACAGGTGGGTCATATGCTCCTCTTCTGTCTTTGATTTGGCAATCATGTCATCGACATATACCTTAATTTCCTTATGTATCATGTCATGAAACAGAGTAGCCATGGCCCTTTGATAGGTTACCCCGGCGTTCTTCAAACCGAACGGCATTACCTTGTAACAATAGGTATCCCATGGGGTAATGAATGAAGTTTTCTCCATGTCTTTCGACGACATTTTTATCTGATTATAGCCCGAGAATCCATCCATGAAGGAGAAAACTTTGAACTTTGTTGTACTGTCTACCAGCATGTCAATGTGTGGTAAAGGAAAGTCATCCTTTGGACTAGCCTTGTTTAGATCTCTGTAATCGACACACATTCTGACTTTTCCGTCCTTTTTTGGAACTGGTACGATGTTGGCTAACCATTGAGGATATTCTGATATGGCGAGGAAACCCGCGTTAATCTGTTTTTGTACCTCCTCTTTGATTTTGATGGTCATGTCTGGGTGAGTCCATCTCAACCTCTGTTTTACTGGTGGACATTCTGACCGTAACGGTAAGTGATGTTCCACGATGCTGGTATCCAACCTTGGCATGTCTTGATAGGACCAAGCGAATTCATCGAGATATTCTTTGAGAAGCTTTGTTAATCTCTCTTTGGCAGTTGGACTGAGCAGTGCCCCAATCCTAATTTCTTTTCTCTTTTCTTCTGAACCCAAGTTGACCGTTTCCAACGGCTCTTTGTGAGGTTCAATGGACCTTTCCTCCTGTCTGAGTAATCGGGAGATCTCTTCTGGAATTTTGTCGTCAACTTCTTCTTCAGCCCCAAATACCGGGAACTCAAAGTTGGTAGAAGGCATCGGATCGTATGTTTCAATGGGGTTTAAAACAAGCAATCTGCATGACGTGATGATTTATGTTTAGAAGAGATAGAGAAAATGCAAGTGTGTGCAGTGTATTTTTCTTTGAAAACTGCTTGCTTTTATGATTGATTTGTTTTTTAGGATTACCATTTTCGGAAAAAGCAAAAAGAAAACAGCAATTAATGCGGAAATTATAGAACGACTTTATTTTATTTATGATTTGTCGATTCTTGAAACTACAGCCCTATAAAACAAAACTTTGTCGTTTTGGGCGAAGCGAAGAGGGATTTACAGAAAAGTGAGCCCTATCAAAACATCCGTTTCACCTGGGCAGGCTGAAAGGTTAAGATAAAGACGACAATTACTTTGACTTATGAACAATCTTTGGGATATCAACGGCGACCCAATGGCGACGAACTCCTCGGTGAATCACAAAGTCTGGTACTTTCCTTAATTTTTCTTCGGAAATAACGCTGATTTCTGGCGGAGTAGGATCATTGGAATCTGTCTCCCAGGAAGAGTTGTCGTAGGAGGATTCCTCTGTTGTATTTTGCATATCATTTGTGCTCTCAGGTACATCTCCCCATCCAGTTGGCTGGATGTCTTTGAGCCTGATACGAGAGCTTTCAGGAGCGGTGTATTTGACCATGAAGTCAAATTTTCCACTTGGTTGTCCTAAGGTGTCCCACACTTCTTTGGAACTGGAGGGGTCATCTCTCTCGATGACGTTGACCTCAGGAAAAGCGTAATTGATGAATTCTAGTCTGGCAAGCTTTGCCAATTCATCGTCGTACTGGATAGGTTCTGAATGACCTGAGTATTGATCCCATGACATGGTGGGGATGCAGTTATTATGTTCAATGACGCTCAGCTGATTTTCATTGTTCGGCTGATTTTCTTGCCCCAAGTCTCCTGGGTACGGATGCCAGATAGGCAAACCATCCATTGGGCCGTAATAGTCGTGGTCAAAGTTGTCCTTCATCAGAGTGTCCTCCTCTAATCAGTTTGGTGGAGCACGACATCCTTCTAGATCACAATCTCCATATATCATTTCGACGTCTGACCTCGGTATAAATCTCGAACTCTGTGCGGGATAGCAAAATGGCGTAGGCACCTCTTTCTGAGACATATAATCGTCCTCGTTGAGATAGGACTTCCATTCCTCATCCGTATCAGAGGGATCTTCCTCGTTAATAGTATGGACTGTTTGAGGCACTGGGTGAAGGAAACCTCCACTGTGGAAAAAGTCCTGAATGGGATGAAGACTTTCATCGTTAGCAGCTGCCTGGGTGTAGGTTGCAGAAAAACCAAGACCCTTCTTTGTTTTATTATCAGTAGGAATGACAAGTTGTCCCCATCCTTTTGCATTGTTATTTTTGATCACTTCGAGAGCATCTCTGTATGAAGAAATTGAGGTTCCTTTTTCTGATTGATTCTCATTGCTCACCGACAGTGCTTGGAACTGAGTTCCAACAACCTCCCCGGGTTTTACACAAGTAGATAATGACAAGTTGCTCACGAGCAAGGCTTGTTCTCCACAAACCGTGACGAGTTGATCGTTCTTGATGAACTTCAGTTTCTGGTGCAGCGTCAAAGTGACTGCCCCAGCCTGGTGTATCCAAGGTCTTCCTAATAAACAGATGTACGCTGCCCAGACGTCCATGACCTGGAAAGTGATTAGGAAAGTGTGAGGACCGATAGTTATGGGAAGGTCGACTTCGCCGATAATTGCTTTCCGAGACCCGTCAAACGCTTTGACGATGACCTCACTGCCCCTCATCGGGGATCCTTTGAATGATAGTCACATTAAAGTGGACTTCGGCATAACGTTGATGGCTGATCCTGTGTCTACCAGTACGCTGGCTAAAGCATCATCCTGGCAGTTAACTGTGATATTGAGCGCCATGTTGTGGCTTTTTCCCCCCTCTGGTAAATCCTCGTCACTGAATCCTAAGTTGTTGCAGGAAGTGATGTTAGAGATGATGCTATCGAACTGTCGTATTGACACATCCTGTTCCACCAAGGCCTGCTCTAAGACTTTCTGTAGAGCCTCTCTGTGGGCTTCAGAACTGAGTAAAAGTGATAGCACTGAGATCTTTGAAGGAGTTTGTAACAGTTGGTCAACAATGTTGTATTCACTCATTTGGATGAGCTTCAGCATCTCATCATCATTCTTTGAAAGGTTGGGATTACTGGATTGACTGACTGGTGGATTGGGAGCTTCTGTTGGAAGTTCCTTTTCTTTGTTAGGCTCTCCAACCCCTCGGTTGAAGATTCGACTGCTCCGTGTTACTCGACTGATGTCTGCAATATTCACGACGGAGGGTAATGGAATTTCCTTTCTATTCTCAATTACTGTTGCACTGTATTTGTAAGGGATCGCCTTAGCTGATTCATACGGTAACGGTCCCGGCAGATAGATAACTACAGAAGCCTTCTAATTTTTTTGACTGTTGTAATTAACTTCAATCAGTTCCTTGCTAAGAACCTTTGATTCGTCCAGTAGAGGGATGATGGCACAAACATCCTTGTTCCTCTCAGGGTCAGAGATTACAACCATGTCTCTGATTTGATCTACGAAGTAGTCTGGCATCCAGTCAACGAACCCCGGAGCTAGATATGGGTGAATTTCCTTGTGATCCAACTGACCTTAAAGGGCTGCTCGCACGAGGTAACATCCTTGGTTATTTTCCGAACAGACTCTACAACGTTCATAGTTGTGTGGTGGCACCTGGCCACGCCCGCTTTGAATGCAGTGTAACCTCACTAGATCTGTTTCCGTAGATCGGACATCCTGACTTCGATGCCGAGTAGGGTTCTTATCAACCACACTGATTTGTTGCGTGTCTTCATCCATATAGATTGGAAGCCACCAGTGGTTTAACAAGTGTTGCCAAGTTCTTTGAACAATAGCGCACCCTTGGTTACTCTCACAACATCCTTTACAGTTCTGGTAATCATGTGAAGTGAGAAAACCAAGTTGGACTTGCCTGGCATGTAACTCCACCAAGCTGGTATTCATCAGACGAATATCAAAGATTTGAATCATGTTGATCTGATAGGGATTTCTATCATGGTAGTCCTGGATCCATCCAAGACCTATCTGACACTGGAGGGCCTCTTGTACAAAAGAGCATCCCTGTTTGTTTACCGAGTAAGTCAGGCAGGAATTGTAATCGTGTCGCGGCAGATTATGATACTGGCTTTGCCTTGAGTGCATCGCCACCAAGTTGGCATTCATTACACGGATGTCGTAGTTCTGAATGACATTGGAATTCATATAGGTCATGCTGACTCCACGAACTCGATGCTCTTGGATCCATCCGAGATCCAATTGTTCCTGTAGAGCTTATTGCACCACAGAACATCCCTAATTGTTTTTAGAGTAGATATCACACTGGTGATAATTATGAGGCGACACATGGTCATATCCGCTCTGTCTACAATGCATCTTGACCAAGTTGGCCCTTAATAAGAGTACATCATGAATTTGATAGATGTTGTTAGACTCCCCCTCTATCAAATTGACTGCAGCTTTCTCATGTTGAGGCAGCGGGTTTGTGAGAACAGTAGGATTCGTATCCTTGAAAGATAAGACCCCGCTCTTAACAAGCTTTTGCACATCAGGTTTAAAACTAAGACAGTTTTCTATGTTATGCCCTGGTCCTCCTTGATGGTAAGGACAAGTCTGATCCATTTTGAACCAAAAAGGCGGATTTTCCGGTACTGTAAGAGGAGACTTAGTTTGGACGTACCCCTTAACCAGTAGTAACGGAAACAGTTCCACGTATAACATGGGTATAGGGTCAAACCCTGGTGGTCGCGTTGTACGGTTGTTGTTGTATGGAGGACAAGTCTGCTGAAGAGACTGTTGTGTCCTTTGCTAAAATTGTTGTTGATTAGGTTGGCTCTGTGCAACCTGAGGTTGATACGTAGGAACAGGCGCAGGATTAATAGCAGGAGTTACTGCCGCTACTGGTTGATATCGTCGCCTTTGCTTTCCGAGAGAGATATTCCTGATATCTTGCTCTTTTTTCTTAGGGAGAGCACTACCGTATCGTTTTGTACTACTTGATGATCCAGAGTCTTTAACTAGGCGTCCTTCTCGGACCGCTTCCTCAAGACGAACTCCCATGCCCACCATCTCGGTGAAGTCACTGGGCGCACTGGCGACCATTCTGTCGTAGTAAAATGAGCTTAAGGTCTTTAAGAAGATCTTTGTCATCTCTTTTTCCTCAAGAGGTGGAGAAATCTGGGCGGCAATTTCACGCTATCTTTGAGCGTACTCCTTAAAGGTTTCCTTGTCCTTTTGTGACATTGATCTGAGTTGATCTCTGCCCGGTGCCATGTCCAGATTATATTTGTACTGCTGAACGAAAGTAGCGCAAGATCTCTGAACGTGCCGATCGTAGCGCGGTTTAAACCCATGTACCATTTGAGTGCGGCACCGGTTAAACTATCCTGAAAGTAGTGAATCAGTAGCTCCTGGTTCTTTGTCTGAGCTGACATTTGCCGAGCGTACATCACTAAATGACTCTGAGGGCAAGAGTTACCCTTCTATTTTTCAAAGTCGGGCACTTGGAACTTGTGCGGAACTTTCACATTGGGGACCAAGCAAAGGTCTGCGGCGTCCTTTCCAAACAGATCCTGATCGCGAAGGGCCTGCAGTTCTTTCTGCATTTCCAGGAACTGTTCCTGGAATTCATTCATTTTGTCGAACATACTGTCGTTTCCACCATAAGGTAACTGTGGAATCTGTCCTTCCGGGACAGTGTGTACCATGGGCGGTGGTATAGTCATTATGGCCGAGACCCTCGGTGCCTCCTGAAGTTTGTAACCTTCAGGAGTTACTGTCATGCCCCTGGCATCTTCGCTTTCCCAAAGTTTCTAACCTTCAGACCTAGTGGCTCCTGCTGTGGTTCCCTGATCCTCAGCGATCGGTGGAACATATCCTTCTGGGATATAGTGAAGTGGCATGCCCCAGGGGTGATCTTTCGGCATCTTATACCTAGGATCATACTTCTCCACTATGGGCATAAATGTGATCTCCGAGATCACAGTCCTTTGTTGTTGCATCTGAGCTTCTACTAGAGCTTGCATGTCGTTATGAAGCTTTCTCATATCCTCTTTCAAAGTGTCGATCTCTTCTCTCAACTCCCTGTTCTCTTCCTCAAGATCATCCATCTTTTTCTGACGATTAGCCCGAGTATTGTACGAATGAGACAGTTTGACTCTAGAATCGAGATGCAAATGTGAGATTCGTAGGTAAGAAGAATGCGTTATGCGAGAATGATGAATGCAATGATTATTAATTATTTTTATTTATTCAAAGTAAACTCTAACAATTGGATTGCAAATATCACACAGTGGGGAAACCCCATTTTACTGAATTCAAAGGATTGCGGAAATGGAAATACAGTAGATTACAAAGTGCTGAGAAAGGAAATCTAAAGTAATGGATCCTGAGTCCTCTCTGAAGAGAGCTCGAGTGCTGGTTCGGGTGCTTTCCTTTTCTTTGACCGGGGCTCTTGGGCCGTTGTTGGGTTGTCATTCCTTTGCTAAGTGAAAGGAGCGAGCAAATTCCTTTGGTCATCCTGATTTTCTACAGCATGTTGCTCTAAAATCTCAATCAGAGCATCTTTTTCTCTTAACAGTTGTTGTATTTTCTTACACTCCATACGGTACTTGTTCCTCCAAGACCTCTTCTCCTGCTAAACTTTGCTGAGAGTAACCTGAAGCTTTTCCGTCTTAGACATAAAATAAAGGGCAGAGTCCCTTAATGGAAGAACTTTCTGACCAGGGTAAGGCATCCTCAGCTTGAGAGCTCTAGTTTGTACCCAGTAGAGATAAGGCTCCACTGAGACACAGTCTGGTTTTCCTAGATACTCTCGTCCTTTCCTATGAACGTGTTTCCAGGCGTGCACTATTTCCGTCTTTAGTGCCCTGTCATTTTCTCCTTCCTTGAAGAAAAGACCTTCCAGATGAGCATTCTGTGGTACATGCCTCATCGGGTATCCGAATTGATGATGAACGAGAATTGGATGATAGTTGATTCCCCCCTTAGTTCCTATAAGGGGTACATTTGGGAAATTTCCACAATGGTCAATGATCCTGATCCCATCATAGATTCGATTGTACCAATCGATGTCAGAGTTGGTAAGAGACATGATTCTCTGCGACCAACGTAAAGTATTCTTTTGATCCCAAAATGCAGTAGACTTGGGCAAATGGGAAGTGAACCATTTGTAAAGCAAGGGTACACAGCACGTGATCATTCCTCCACTGTATAAATTCCTTAAGTGTACTGAATGATATGCATCTACGAGTAAGGTCGGTACAGGGTTTCCAATTAGGGAAATCTTAATGGCGTTAATATCTACAAAGTTATCAATGTTGGGAAACAAAAATAATCTGTAGGTGAGCAAAACAAAGATGCTCTCAAAAGCGGCCACGTTCCCTATACTAGCAAAGTACATGGATTTCTTTGTTAAGAACTGGGCATGCAAGCCCTGGATTCCGCCCTTAGTGGTCATGTGAGTCCTGACTTCTGACTCGTCCAAATAAATTGCTCTTGCAATGGTCTGATCCTTTGGAATTTCTTCCAGTCCAGAAAAGGGAGCTTGATCAGTAATATGTAAATCGGTCAGGTGAGAGTACTCCTCCAGCATTGGTGCAGGCTGATAATCCGGGAATGTGAAACAGTGATAGACCGGATCGTAGAACTGGATTAATGTGGACATGATTCCTTCGATTACATGAACTCTTAACAAGGACATCAATCCTCCATACTTGGCTCTTGAAAGCCTCGTGGTTGGTGATCATTCTCGCCAGACCTCTTAAATCCTCCAACTTTGGAACCTTGAAGGTGTACTTATGAGTTTTCCTTCTATCGAAATCCATTAGCGCAATCTCCTTTCTCTGATATTTGCAATCATTGTCTCAGTTTAATTTGAAAAAGAGAGACTAGAAGAGAAGATTTTCTTTGTTTTAATGTTTTTTTAAATGAATGCGTGAATACAGCACACAAAAACATAGAAAAAACATGGGGTCAAAGGGTCGGTGTCATGAAGTCAATGCTCTACCCCCCCCCCCCCCCCAAAAGGTTTATACTGGTGATTTTTTGTACCTGTCCGCAAAATCATTAACCCCTCTGGGATAACAACAGCAAGCGAATCGTCAGCGAGCTGATGTATCCTAGAGTGATCTCAAATGAGGGTAGTATCACGTGACAACTATTTCCAATAGCTTCCGCACTACAAAATGGCTTAAGTCTACTAAAAACCTCAACTTCTCAGATAACCCAGTCGACCACACTACTTTCAACAACCGAAGTCGTATAGGCAATGTATCTGCAAAGGGAGTCTCCAATGAGTTTGATGGTCGATCGAGGACTCCTAACTGGAATTCACTCCCAGTAAGATTACCCGCATTTCCATCACCTATCTTAGGTGTATACTCAATCTTTCCACATGCGACATCACACGTATTCCCATTAGCAGAAAAATAAACACAGATATCAATTAGGAAAAGCAGTATATATATTTGTCTTAATCATCCTAGACCTCTAGTCTTATGATCCTATACACACAATGACTCCCCAGCAGAGTCATCATTTCTGTGACATGAATTTAGGGTTTCAACTAGAGAGATAAGAGAAAAAGAGCCCCACGGTGGGCGCCATTTTTCTGTAGCGAGAGATTTTGGACGTGGTTCTTAAGCATTGTCGCTCTGGGGTACTATAGGTCGATTCATTTTTTATTCTATTGAAGCTGATGAAGGAAGGGAAATAGATATCTCCAATTAACCCTGCTTGCATACTGAGTTTGAACAGCGGTCTGTTTGGTTACAAATGCTATGTGGATGTGGGGCCTCTCTCTGCTTATTTTGCTAAGAATGAAATGACGGGACTATGTTATTGGTAGGGTGTTAGGACTGATGCTTTTCGATTGATGTATGAAGGTACGGGATTTTGGGTTTTTGATTAGTGTGCTCACTAAGATTTTTCATCTTATGCCTAAATATTCTCGTTTAACAAAACAGGGAAATCAGAGCGATCGTAGTTCCTCCTATTCTATGGGAGGAAAAAGGTTGTTTTGGTGTCTTGTTCAAAGTCCAAGACGTGAAGCTAAAGGTGGTTTGTATCTTGTTCGAAGCCCAAGATGTGAAGCTGAAGGGTCTATTTGTATCTTGTTCGAAGCCCAAGATGTGAAGCTAAAGGGTTTTGACTTTAGAGAGAATTTGTCATCTCTAAAAGGGGTCTGTTTGTCACAACTGTTGGGTGACTGATTATAAAGGAGAATTACTTTAACTGGGATATGTGAATTCAGCAATGCCATAATTTCCTTTATAGGGGATTTTTAACCTGAAGGAGAAGACTTTAACTCAGTTTAGAGCAATGCTATCTTTCCTTAGGAATTTCTCATGCTAAAAGAGGGACAGTGGCATGGATGTAAATAATCCAGAGGCTTGCCGCTTACAGCAATTAGATGGGGGGCAGGGAAAAGGAGTTGTTGATGTTTGTATACTGTAAACGAGGCACATATTTTGATGCTAAAAGGTTGATTGACTCAACCAGGGTTTCCTTATACAAAGCCGAAGAGAAGGCTATTGGCCCAACAAGAGGGTATTTTTATGTGTCTCGTACGAAGCCTGAGAGAGAGGCTAAAAGGGTTGACTCAACAAGAGAGTGCTTTTGTATGTGTCTTGTACGAAGCCCAAGACGGAGGCTAAAGGCGCTTGACTCAACAAGAGAGTCTTTGTACCTTGTACGAAGCCCGAGATGGAGGTTGAAAATGTTTGACTCAACAAGAGAGTCTTTTATACTCAACAGGTGAGTGTTTTTGTATCCCGTACGAAGCCCGAGATGGAGGCTGAAAGGGAAGTGACTTAACAAGAGAGTCTTTTATACTTAACAAGAGAGTGTTTTTGTATCTCGTACGAAGCCCGAGATGGAGGCTAAATGATTTGACTCAACAAGAGAGTCTTTTATACTCAACAAGAGAGTGATTATCTATCTCGTACGAAGCCCGAGATGGAGGCTAAAAGTGTTTAACTCAACAAGAGAGTCTTTTATACTCAATAAGAGAGTGATTTTCTATCTCGTACGAAGCCCGAGATGGAGGCTAAAAGTGTTTGACTCAACAAAAGAGTCTTTTATACTCAACAAGAGAGTGATTTTTATCTCGTACGAAGCCCGAGATGGAGGCTAAAAGGTTGACTCAACAAGAGAGTCTGAAAAGGTTAGCTCCACTGGGGAGAATCATTGTACAAAGCCCAAGAGGAGGCTAGGGTGATGGTGACTGTTTCAGTTTAGTGACAGGTCCAGTATGTTGGTTAAAAGAGAAAATCAGTTCTTATATGGGTAATGTTGTATTTTGGGATTGATCAGAGGATCAGGGTTATTTCCTGTTCTTTAAGGAAATGGGAAATCCAAAGGGTATTGAGACTGTCCAAGTCTACTGGTGTTTTGGAGAAATCGATTCTCAGATAGCGAGTGATCTTTGTATGATGCCCAAGAGAAGGCTGGTATGTTAAGGGATGAAGGTGAACCCATTAATAGGTCTGACACTTGACTCAGAAAGATAGCTCTAGCAAATTGATGACTAGGTTTTGTTCCTATACCTGTAGAGGTCTCTGGGTCCTTGCACTAAGCCCAAGAGAAGGCATGAGAGCTTTTAAGAAGCCGAATGGTCCTTGTACAATGCCCAAGAGGATGCGGGGATGCTTTTAAGAAGCCTGTGGGTCCCCAAACCCCGATAAGTTCAAGACATACCATTCACCGAGAATAGATCAAGCCAGGAAAGTCCGAGAATTTGGAAGAAACTCAAGATATGCCATTCACGGAGAAAAGATCATCTCTGGGGAGTAGAGTTTCTTTGACGATTTCTAAGGGTGACATTTTGAGAAAGGGTTCACCGAGAATGCTGCCTTTCACGTCTCCATATTGTTTAACCCCAAGAGGAGGGAAGACTGTGTCTGGTAATCCTATGGGGATCTTGTTTTGTTTGTATTTAAGAGTGACCAACAGGGCTTTACCTAGTGCTAGACGTAGTTGCCGGGGAAAACTCTAAATAACTATACTAGTATTACACAGTGGATATTTGACAAGTATATAAAAGTTTGTGAAAGAAGACTTACAGTAAGCAGCCCCACAATACAGTTATATATATGAAAGCGGATAAAGAAAGCGGGTAAACACTTACTCGGTTGTAGAGCTTCCATGTTGTTTGCTTAGTTTGTTCAACAAAGAAAGCTTTGATAACAATATTATATTCAAAATCAAAGGAGAAAGTGCTTTGAAAAGATTGTTGGGGCTTACAGTTCAAGGAGAGGCCCAAGGTTTTATCAGTGATTGCACTGTTGTTTTGAAATTGTACAGGGACTTATACAAGTGACTGAGGCCCAAAAAGGTTTTTTGTACAAAGGGATGGGGCTTACACTCTCTAAAGAGGCCCAAAGGGTTATTTTTGTACAAGTGGTAGGGCTTACAGCTCAAGGAGAGGCCCATAAGTTTTGTTTAAAAAGACGACGATCGCGTCGAACGTTTTGATGGTATCAGAACTTATACAATACACTGAGGCCCAAAAAGTTTTGGTTTTCAAAAAGGGTTGGGTTTTACACTCTACTAGAGGCCCAGTGATTTTTAAAGAATGGGGCTTATAACACGGGGTAGGCCCAAGGGTTTGATTTTTGAACTGGCGATCGCGCAGAGATTTTCTTTTAACGCAGAGGGACTTATACAATATCTGAGGCCCAAAATTGTTTTGGTTAAAAGGGGATTGGTTCTTACACTCTATTAGAGGCCCAAATCATTTTGGTTTCAAAAAAGGGTTGGGTCTTACACTCTACTAGAGGCCCAATGATTTTTAAAGAATGAGGCTTATAACACGAGGGTAGGCCCAAGAGTTTGTTTTACAAAGGATTGTATTTACAAAGGATTGGGTCTTACACTCTATTAGAGGCCCATTGATTTATTTTTATACAAATGATGGGGCTTACAGCTCTAGGAGAGGCCCAAGGTTTTTATGAAAAGGCGTCGATCGTGCTATTGTTTTGAAAATACACAGAGGGACTTATACAATAAGTGAGGCCCACAATAAGTTTATTTACAAAAAGGCTTGGGTTTTACACTCTATTAAAGGCCCATGAGTGTTTGAAAATAATTTGTTTGAGTGAAAATCAAGGAAACCCTAAATTTGTTTTCTTTTAAAAGGAAATATTTAAAGAAAATCAAATAAAAATGATAAAAATACCAAATAAGTTTGAATAAACCACTTGTGATTTTTGTTGAGGGTTTGAAAAATGAGGTTTTTATCACAAGATAAATTAAAACTCATTTAGTTTTGATTTTCATAGTAAATATTCACTTTTAAATGCTTAAAAACAATTAAGGAATTTATTCACAAAAATACTAATTATATTAAATAACTAATATAAATTTAATTTTTTTGTGGAATAAAATATTTCAACATTTTTGTGATTTTTTGCAAAAAGAACCAATAAAAAATAATTAAAATTGAGGGAGTTATTAATTTTTCAAATCATTAACAAAATAATATGAAAATTAAGAAAAAAAATAGGAAAAAGTGATAAAAAGAGGTCTGGGGCGAGGGGGATTCGAACCCCAGACCTCTCGCTTGCCAATACACACAAACCAGCTGATCAACCACTGGGGCGTATTGCCAATTCATTAATAACATGGCAAGGGAAAAATATAAGGCAAACTTGGTTGGTTTCTCAAGCATGGCCCCATGGCCATCTTCAACCTCAAGCTCAGATGCGCGAAGCCCTCTAACTCACTCATTTCTTAACCATTTGACATGATTCAAATACCAAACTCATACGTTTTTCACAAGGATCACGATGGAAATATTTGATTTCATTTATTTTCAGTGTATAGCAAGTTATATCAACATGACCGTATGAACCCTAATTTTGCAAAAGCAATCGTGCAAACATGGTTGTGAGGGCTATGATCAAATTTTTTTAGGGGAAACACTCAACATATGATGGCAAGCAATTGGCAAAAATATCATGCGAGGAAATATGGATGGATCATGAAGATGTAGTTTTGAGGCTTACCTTGATGCAAGCTGAAATATAACTCTGTACAGATGGTGTTCCAGAAGTGGTTTGATGATCCCTACAGCTTCAATGGATGTTGTTGAGTGGATTGCAAGCCTTGGAACACTTTGAAACTCTTTGGATCAAGTTGGAGGACTCCAGCTGCATAATTGAGGCATAATGGCTTGGTTGAAGAGTGATTTTGAGCTAGAGGTGTTACAGTTGGTGTTTAAATGTTTGGACACCTCAAATACATCATATGTGATGTGTTTGACCAATTGGAGTGGATTGCTTAAGGCTGCAACTCAAAACCCGGTGGTGGTTGCTCAAAAATAAAGAAAATTGGTACTTAAGAGAGAATGAGAGAAAGCAGTGCTGTAAATTACTTTGGTGTGATTTGAATGATCAATTGGAACCTTTATTTATAGGTGATCAATTCTTGTCTTGGAGGAATAGTGAATGGCTGCTGGATCAGATCACATTCAATGGCTTTGGCTTGGTGGCATTTCTTCTCATGCAAGGCAACCTAGCCCTTCCCAAGAGCAGGGCTATGTCTTAACCAAATTCATATTCTTCAGATGTTTTAATTGTTGTTTAATTAGAGAACTTGACTAAGAAGAGTGGCTCAGTTGAAAGTGCCCTATTTCACATAAATGCCTTTGAATTCAAGGCATAATGTGCCAAAATGCATTAATCTCAAGTTGGAAGATCCCTTAGCTTTTTGACTTAGCTTTAACAGTTGGATCAGTTGGATTAGGATCAGATTGGATGACTGTGACATAGAGATCCTTGGTCTTGAATCAGAAATCGTGTAAAGCAAGTAAAAGTGCAAACTGATTTTTCCAAAACAGCTACAGCAACATGGCTTTGGGCATGGATTTCTCTTGGCTCAAGTTGAATCAATTCATGTTGATAAGCTCTTTGAGTTCTTAGCAACATATGCAACAACATTGATGTTTACCTTTGGACTTGATTCAGCTCTCAACTATGTGAAAAAATCTCACAAGTTTTGGTGTTTTCAACAAAATCTGTCTTGGACAGAATTTTGTCTAAGTGTTGGAAAAGTGGTACCTTCATGTTTTTAGTCATTTTGACCCAATCATAACTCAGAATCCACAATGAATTGGAGTGAGGTGTAGTTGAAGCTTTTATAGAGGGCCATGAGAGCTATAAATCCAGCTTTGAATGGGGAAAAGTGGCCTTGTGGTTTAGGAGATATGATCCTCCAAAGTTGGTACCCTAGCCACTTTGTTCCATAACTTAGAAAATTTCTAAGTTTTTATGGTTACCCCTTTTGCAAGTTATCCCACTTTTCTTGATATTTCTTGATGAAAGATTATTCCAATCACACATTAACATCATTTTAGGGTTAAAAACCCATAATTGTGAAAATTCTCAAAAAGTCAAAGATTGACTTTTGTGCACAGTTGACTTTTTATCAGATGAATTCCAAACTGTGCGATCCTCTATGAAATCAAGTCCTTGACCTAAATTAAACTTGATGGATTGATTTCATAGGTGTTATAGGGTGTATTGAATCATGTCCTAGGATTTGGGAGCATCTCCTGGTCAAAAGTCAAAGATACAGTTGGCTTTTCTCGCGAAACCCTAACTGTGGTTCAGATGAAATTGAAACTTTTTGCTCAAGCTTCTTGGCTCAATCCATTGTTGCAAATGGATCAAGGTAGTTTATTAGAGACCCTCAAATCCTCTCTTGAGGTCTTGGCTCATGTTTTGTCCCAAAAGTCAACTTAGGGGTGAATTAGGTCAAGAAACCCTAATTCCTGATCTTTTGTGAATGCATCCCATGAGGTTAAGTTGACTTGATGATTGGGTTCATAATGTCCCTTGAAGCATCATAGGTTATGCTTTAAAGCATTGGCTTATGCCCAGAGGAAAATTTCCATCTAGAGGCCCTGGTCGACCAAAACCCTAATTTGGTGACATTGGCGATCTTGAGGCTTAATCCCCTTGGAATGTTGCAGCCTTGTGCTTGATTCTTGAAGTGGGAGTCCTCTTGATCCTTTGTGGATGTTTGAGAGGTTTAGACAAGTTAAAGATCATGTCATTCCTTGATTGATCCTTTGTCTAAAGCTCTGAGAGGGCTTGAAACCCTAATTTTGATTGTAGTGGATGCTCACCCATCTTTGGGGAGACTAATGGTTCATCCATATTGTGATGATGATTTGCCCAATGATGGGAAATCTTAGTAGTCAAAATTTGGGGTATGACAAGGATAGTGTAATAAATCGACCTAATAGTCGTGCGTTTTGTGCCTTTGATTGCCATAATGCCTTAGGAATGTTTTGGGGATGTTTTTGGGGTAATTGAAACTGAACCCGTAAGAGTTTTGAGGTCTGTTGTGCTACTGATGCGTAACAGTGATTGCAGGAAATCGCAAGTTCACACAGCGAGTGAATTATTCACAAGGCGAACATTCGCCCCAGCCTCGCTGGGCGAATGGCGCAGCGAATGCGCGATAATGTTATTTGAGATTCTAGGATGAAATGTGAAGGATGACCTTTAGTTCGCACAACGAACTTTCCAGCGAATAGCTCGCTAGGCGAATGAGGGTGGCGAGGAGAGATAAAATGGGGTTTCTCTGGTTTTTGTATGGGATTTGGAGGTTCGCTGGAAGCTCGCAAAGCGAACACCCCAGCGAACAGGTTCGCACGGCGAACTTTGTAGCGAACACCTGCTGTTCGCAAATTTGTTTTATGATTCTTGTGTTGTCTTGTTGTTTTGAGCTGCGATTATTCTGATGAATTACCATGATGTATATTGACGATTATGAGCTGTGTATATATGATGTTTGATGATTAATTAATGATATGAATTACCATGAGTATAATGACGATTATGAGCTGTGTATATTTGATGTTTGATGATTAATTGATGATATGAATTACCATGATGTATATTGATGATTATGAGTTGTTTATACATGATGTTTGATGATTAATTGGAGGTATGAATTACCACGAGTATATTGATGATTAAATGATGATGTGAATGACCATGGGTTATATGAATGATTAAGAGATGATGATACATGACTATTTTGATGTGATTTACCATGAGTGATATTGATGATTATAAGATGATGATTCATGATATTTTGATGAATAAATGATGATATGATTGATATGAGGTTTTGATGAATGATGATGCACGTAATGACTTTTGTTGATGATGATGATATTGACGTTGTGCATCATGCATTCATCGCATTATAGGACTTCGGTCCGGTGAGTTAGGCTTCAGTCTATGGTGGCTTCCATCCCATTGTGTGGATGTGAGGTATTTTGACGTGCTCCGGTTCTTATGTAGAATCGACCTTAATGACGGGGATCTCTGGAGGGTGATGGCCTAGTGTCCATCGACTTTGACGATTGGTACCACATGCATGAGTCTTGGTGTGCATTGCATTTAATTGGCATTGATTTGATTTATGATGTCATGATTTCGATGTTTTCCTTTGTGATGATCCTGATGATGTTGTATATGATGATGACGCCATTTTATGCATATCCTGTTTTTATATTGATTATAATGAATTGTGATTACTCACCCTGTAACGACCCAGTTTTCGTGTGCGTTTTATTTAATCGAGTCGTTTGATTATTTTATTTTTATTTTATTTTATTTTCGACTGTTATCTGAAAATATGTTATTTTTCAATGTTGTGATATTTTATCGGGTTTTGGGATCGTTTGCGAGATATTTGAGTGTGGGGGTATTTTGGTCATTTTAGGATAATTTTGATTAAGTAAGAAAAATAGAAAATATAAGAGAGAAAAATAGAAAGAAAGAAAGGGAGAAGAAAGAAAAAGGAGAGAAAAGAGAAGAAGAAGAGAAAAAGTGAGAAAAGCTTGGAAAATCAAGAAAAATCAACTCCTAGAATCGATTTAATCGGGTAAGGGTGCGAAACTCAATTATTGTATGATTGTGTATGATTATGTATGTGTCTTTGTGATGTTTGTTGGATTGAAAAGAAAATATTTGGTAAAACCCATATTGTGTGAAATTGATTAGAAATTGATTAAATATGGTTAAAATCATGTTTTTAGTATCCATAATTGTTGGTACATGATAGATACTTGTTATTGGACATTGTATTGGCAATTTTCTGGTGTGTAGCTGAAATTTAGGGTGTTTTGGATTGGAACTCGTAAGCAAAATTATGCAGAAGAATTTTTCTGGTTTTTCCAGGTCATACGCGTATGGGGCATGTTCATACGCGTATGGACCTTGGCAATACGCGTATGGTGGGCGAGTCATGGGCCAATACGCGTATGAGATGGTATTTTACTCGGCCATCTGCCCATTTGTGTAGGATACGCGTAGCATTTCAGGGCAATACGCGTACGAGGCTGGGCATTACGCGTACGGACTTTTACACGTGAACTTTGGGAAAAATGAGTCTCTGCTCATACGGGTATGGCTCAGGGCAATACGCGTATGGACAGGACAATTGCAAAATGGGACTTTTCAAAATATCATTTTTCGTTTTCTTCCGTAACTTGAGTTCCGTTTATCCGATTTTTACATTCTTGGTATCGTTGTGTAGCTATTGAACTGTACTTTCTTATTATGATGATTTGGAAATTGTTAGCCAATTTAATTATGTCGAAAAATTGGGAATAGTGTCGGTTGTCGACTTTTGTCGTTATAACTGTGCGTAATTGATGTGTATTATGCAAGGTGCCGTTGTATGATGTAAATGTATGTGTTTAAATGGCGTGGTGATGATTTGTGGCTGTATGGCAATTAAATGCAATGTTTTGGGCATAAGTGCAAAGGGTGATTTTGTCAATGTGAATGAATGTATTTATGTGTGCATATTAAATGTCATGAGTCCTGGTATGTCAAGCATCATGATATGCATTGTTGAGACGTCCTGAGTGACGGTTTGGATTCCAGAGGGAATTCGCTATAACGTCGTGTGCCTTATACAAAGAGGTGTGAGCGATGATTATAGACGATCGTGTGCCCATGTGGGGTGTGAGCGATCGGGTCGTGTGCCTTATACAAAGAGGTGTGAGCGATCCATAAACGTCGTGTGCCTTATACAAAGAGGTGTGAGCGACGGGGAACACCGTATGCCCGACGGGGAGTTACAGTGATGTAACGAGCGATGATTCCAGCAGAGTTCCTGAGTGAACTAGTGATGAGAAACAATGGAAGTCGGTACCCCGCATTTGCATATGTATAGAGTCGTTGTGTTGGTCTCTTGCATTTGCATAAATCATTAAATGGTTGATTATGTGTGGATTTGTGGATAAAATTGATATATGGATATGTGTTGGTGATGGAAACATGAATTATACCTTGTAATGCCTTGTGTATGATTTATGGCGTGAGTTGTGGTGAGAATCGTATATATGTGTATTTTTGCGTTATATATATAATTGTATGTAATTATATTATGGTTGTTTTTCTCACCCTTCTACTGTTTTATAATGCTCTATGAGGCATTGCAGATTAGAGTTGCTGGAGGTATTTTTGTGAAGCTTTGCGTCTTCATTCTTTTGTCGGTCGGCTCTGATATGTGACACCGGGTAGTTAGGGAGGCCGTTAGTGATTATTGTGTATTTTGTATATATATCTTTTGGCTTGTGCATGTACAACTTGATGTATGACAAACTTTTCACATGATATATATGTATGTTAATCAGTTTTAGATTTTCCGCTTTTATTCTAAATTCTGAAATGTGGGTGTAAGGAACTGAGTTCCTCTGTTGATTCCTACCCCACTGTTGCATATCTTTATGAGCAGGTGTTGTATGTATTGTTTTCAATTTGATGTGACCCCTCGGTCTATGCCATGATAATTTAAATATACTCTGACGAAATTTTGAATTTTCTTTTACTGCCTTATTATTTGGGGGTATAGATTGGGGGTGTTATACACCCTGCCTATTTGAATGTTGCCTCCACGTGGGTAACGTGCAGGTGATCAGGCTTAGTTGTGGATGCCTTCGAGGACTTTTGGAGTTCTTAGTGCTTTTGGTCGAAGTAGAGGGTCTTGCTCTGATAGTATAACATCAGGTTGGGTCGTTGAGCCGAAACATGTTATGTTGACATTTTGTTGTTATTTGATTATTATTGTTTTTATTTCAAAACCCTTTTGATTTTGGAGTATTGTGGTTATGGTGGTTCCGCTGCTACTTTTGATGGCTTTTGAATATTTTGAGGAAAACCCGTGTTTACGGAGCAAGTGTTTATTTGAGTGTATTGAGTAAATATGCACCCTTTGAGGTGGTTCTGATTTTTACTCTGATAAGCTGTGTATTTTGCCGTATTTATTTGTGGGGTAGAAAATAGGTGTTACATTAGTGGTATCAGAGTAGGTCAGTCCGTCCGGCCAGGTTGTCTAATGTTGTCTATTCTCTAGTGTGCGACATGTGTGTGAAAACACTTTCGATGCTTGTTTTGTGTTCCATTTACAGGTTGGGAATGAAACAAGTGGGGGAGAAGATGGTGCTTCTCCAAGATTCTTCAAGTGTGGAGCGATGGCTAAGTGTGGTGTTGGACGTTACGATAGTTTGGTAAAGATAGTTTGTACCGCCTCATGATAGTCGGATGTTATTGACAAATTGAGGAACTGATCACCCTTAATCTCTTGTTGATAATAGACGGGATCATGTTGGATGGGATAGACGTGTCTTGCGAGCTTAAGTGGTGTGCGCAGTGAATTGTTTGGAGTTAAGCCAAGTGCTTACAGATTGTTTTGATGAGTCGATGCAGGATGGTGCTGAGTTGTTTATGTTGAGGGCAACTTTGAGTATTAGTGAAGGTGAAGAAGTTGGCGTTTGGCCTTTTTTTTGTGAAATTTCGGAAGTGTTTCCTGATGACGTAAGTGATTTGCCTCCAGAGCGTGAGGTATAGGTTGCGGCAGATTTTATACCAGGTATGAGTTCGGTGTCAATGGATCCTTAACGGATGTCTGCATCTGAGTTAGGAGAATTGAAGAAACAATTGGAAGAGTTGCTTGGGATGAAGTTGTTCGACCGAGTATTTCCCTGTGGGGTGCTCCTGTGTTGTCGGTGAAGAAGAAAGATGATACTATGAGATTGTGTGTGGATTACAGACAGTTGAATAAAGTGACGATCAAGAATAAGTATCCACTTCTGAGGATTGATGATTTGATGGATCAAATGGTGGGCGCTTGTGTGTTCAGTAAGATTGATTTGAGGTCTGGTTATCAGCAGATTCGTGTTAAGCTTGATGATATTTCGAAGACGGCTTTTAGGACGAGGTATGGTCACTATGAATACACTGTGATGCCATTTGGTGTATCCAATGCACCTGGTGTGTTCATGGAGTAAGTGAATCGGATTTTTTATGAGTATTTGGATAAGCTGTGGTGGTGTTTATCGATGATATCTTGATATATTCTAGATCTGAAGAAGAACATACTGAGCATTTGAGAACTGTGTTGCAAATATTAAAGAAGAAGAAGTTGTATGCAAAGCTGTCCAAGTGTGAGTTTTGGTTGAAGGAAGTGAGTTTCTTGGCCATGTGATTTCAAGTGGCGGGATTGCTGTTGATCCCTCTAAAATTGATGTTGTGTTACAGTGGGAGACTCCGAAGTCTTCTACCGAGATACGAAGTTTTCTGGGATTGCCGGGTTATTACCGCAAGTTTATCGAAGACTTTTCTAAGTTGGCATTACCTTTGACTCAGTTGACTCGAAAGGGTCAAGCTTTTATGTGGGATGTAGCTTGCGAAGAGAGTTTGTGGAATTGAAGAAGAGGTTGACGACCGCTCTAGTGTTGATTTTTCCTAATCCGAGCGAATCTTTTGTGATGTATTGTGATACGTCAAAGATGGGTCTTGATGGAGTAGTGTTGCAAAATGGACAAGTTATTGCCTATGCTTGAGACAATTGAGAGTTCATGAGAGGAATTATCCTACGCATGACTTAGAGTTGGTCGTTGTGGTGGTTGTGTTGAAGATTTAGAGACTTATCTGTTTGGCTCTAAATTTGAAGTGTTCAGTGATCATAAGAATTTGGGGTACTTGTTCGACCGGAAGGAAGTGAATATGAGGCAGAGAAGGTGGTTGAAAATTACTGGAGGATTATGACCTTGATTTGAGTTACCATCCGAGCAAAGCAAATGTAGTGGCCGACGCATTGAGCAGAAAGTCATTGCATATGTTGACGCTTATAGTGAGAGAATTGGGAATAATCGAACAGTTTCGAGATTTGAGTTTGGTGTGTGAAGAGACTCTTGCCAGTATGAAGTTAGGAATGTTGAAGCTGACAAATGGTATTTTGGAGGAAATCAAAGCAAGTGGATTTGAAGTTGGTGGACCAATTGACGTTAATTAACCAAGGTGACAGAGGTGAATTCCGGATTGATGAGAATGGTGTGATAAGGTTTCGAGATAGAGTGCGTGTTCCAGATGTTCTAGAAATTAAGAAGAGCATCCTGGAAGAAGGACATCGAAACAGATTGAGTACTAATCCTGGTGCTATGAAGATGTACCAGGATTTGGAAAAGCTGTTTTGGATGGCCAGGTATGAAGAAGGATATTGCGGAGTTTGTTTATGCGTGTTTGACTTGTCAGAAGCCGAAGAATGAGCGTCAGAAGCCTTTAGGTATGATGCAGCCGTTGAACATTCTGGAATGGAAATAGGATAGTATTTCCATGGATTTTGTGTCGGGATTGTCGAAGACTAAAAAAAGGAATGATTCTATTTGGGTGATCATGGATAGATTAACTAAATCGGCTCATTTCTTACCGATGAAGATTAATCATTCTATGCAGAAGTTAGCTGAGATGTACATCGAGGAGATTGTGATGTTACATGGGATACCTTCGAGTATTGTATCGGATATAGATCCGAGATTTACATCTAGATTCTAGAAGAGTTTGCAAGATGTTTTGGGTACTAAGTTGAGGATGAGTTCTGCCTATCATCCGCAGACGGACGGTCAGACAAAAAGAACTATTTAATCCTTAGAGGATTTTGCTGAGAGCTTGTGTGTTGAATCAAGGTAGATTGTGGGATAGTCATTTTCCGTTGATCGAGTTTACTTACGACAACAGTTTTCATGCTAGTATTGGGATGGCGTTGTATGAAGCTTTGTATGGAAGGAGGTGTAGGACTCCATTGTGTTGGTATGAATCGGGCGAGAGTGTGGTACTCAGACCTGGAATTGTTCAAGAGACGACCGAGAAGATTAAGACGATCCAAAAAGGAGGAAAAATTGGACTTGAGATGTGAAGATCAGATGAGGGGGTCGTATCCGACTCTATTTCCTTGAGGTAATTTTCGAGGGCAGAAATTCTTTAAGTGGGGGAGAGTTGTAACACCCCATATTTGTAAGAATATTTATTTAATTTATTTAAATATAATATTTGTGATTTTTGGTGAGTTTTGGTGTTTTGGGGCATTGTGTGGAATTTTGTGGAGTTTTGGTAATTTAATTAAATAATAGTATATAATATGGAATATATTAATATTATTATTAATTTAAATAATATTAGAGGAATTAAGGGTAAGATGGACTTTTGAGGAGGATTAGTGAGGGTATTATGGGGAAAGCCCATTTTAGAAGCCCAAGAGTTAGGATTAACAAAAACGAGAATTTGAGAATATGATTCATTTTGTTAGACCGTGGAAAAGAAGGAAAAGGCGAGAGCACTGAGGAAAAAGGGAAGAGGCTAGGATTCGAGAAGGTTTCCAAAGACTCAAGAGAGAAAGCTCGAAATCGACAATCTAAGGTATGGGGAGTATTACCTTTCATTGTTTTCAATATAGGAATTTGATGTATTTAAAGTGGATTTTGAGGTTTATGTGATGTTGTGGGTTTATGAGTAAACTAAGGAAATTATGAAGTATTAGTGAGGTTTATGTGATTTTGTGGGTTTATGAGTAAACTGAGGAAATTATGATCGATTAGTGGGTTGGTGACGAATGTGAAGAGGTTGTGAGGACTTTGGGGATATTGGGGAATTGTGAAGGTTTAAGTGATTTTGAGGTTTAGGATAGTGTAATAAATCGACCTAATAATCGTGGGTTTTGTGCCTTTGATTGCCATAATGCCTTAGGAATGTTTTGGGGATGTTTTTGGGATAATTGAAATTGAACCCGTAAGAGTTTTGAGGTCTGTTGTGCTACTGATGCGTAGCAGCGATTGCAGGAAATCGCAAGTTCGCACAGCGAGTGAATTATTCGCAAGGCAAACATTCGCCCCAGCCTCGCTGGGCAAATGGCACAGCCAATGCGCGATAATGTTATTTGAAATTATGGGATGAAATGTGAAGGGTGATCTTTAGTTCGCACATCGAACTTTCCAGCGAATAGCTCGCTATGCGAATGAGGATGGCGAGGAGAGATAGAATGGGGTTTCTCTGGTTTTTGTATGGGATTTGGGGGTTCGCTTGAAGCTCGCAAAGCGAACACCCCAGCGAACAGGTTCGCACGGAGAACTTTGTAGCGAACGCCTACTGTTCGCAAATTTGTTTTATGATTCTTGTGCTGTCTTGGTGTTTTGAGCTGTGATTATTCTGATGAATTACCATGATGTATATTGACGATTATGAGCTGTGTATATATGATGTTTGATGATTAATTGATGATATGAATTACCATGAGTATATTGACGATTATGAGCTGTGTATATTTGATGTTTGATGATTAATTGATGATATGAATTACCATGATGTATATTGATGATTATGAGCTGTTTATACATGATGTTTGATGATTAATTGGAGGTATGAATTACCACGAGTATATTGATGATTAAATGATGATGTGAATGACCATGGTTTATATGAATGATTAAGAGATGATGCTACATGACTATTTTGATGTGATTTACCATGAGTAATATTGATGATTATAAGATGATGATTCATGATATTTTGATGAATAAATGATGATATGATTGATATGAGGTTTTGATGAATGATGATACACGTAATAACTTTTGTTGATGATGATGATATTGACGTTGTACATCATGCATTCATCGCATTATAGGACTTCGGTCCAGTGATTTAGGCTTCAGTCTATGGTGGCTTCCATCCCATTGTGTGGATGTGAGGTATTTTGACGTGCTTCGGTTCTTGTGTAGAATCGATCCTAATGACAGGGATCTTTAGAGGGTGATGACCTAGTGTCCATCGTCTGTGACGATTGGTACCACATGCATGAGTCTTGTTGTGCATTGCATTTAATTGGCATTGATGTGATTTATGATGTCGTGATTTCGATGTTTTCCTTTGTGATGATCCTGATGATGTTGTATATGATGATGACGCCATTTTATGCATATTCTGTTTTTATATTGATTATAATGAATTTTGATTACTCACCCTGCCTGTTTGAATGTTGCCTCCACGTGAGTAACGTGCAGGTGATCAGGCTTAGCTGTGGATGCCTTCGAGGACTTTTGGAGTTCTTAGTGCTTATGGTCGAAGTAGAGGGTCTTGCTCCGATAGTGTAACATCGGGTTGGGTCGTTGAGTCGAAACATGTTATGTTGATATTTTGTTGTTATTTGATTATTATGGTTTTTATTTCAAAACCCTTTTGATTTTGAATTATTGTGGTTATGGTGGCTCCACTGCTACTTTTGATGACTTTTGAATATTTTGAGGAAAATCCGTGTTTATGGAGCAAGTGTTTATTTGAGTTTATTAAGAAAATGTGCACCCTTTGAGGTGGTTCTGATTTTTACTTTGATTAGTTGTGTATTTTGCCGTATTTATTTATGGGGTAGAAAAGGGTGTTACAAGATGAATTTCCGATAGATAGAGGAAAGGTGTATCTGAAATGTTTGCACTTCAATGCACAATTCAGCGAGGTCATAAAAGTGTAACTTGCAATAGTGAATGAATTTGTACATAGCTATGGTGTGTAATTATGCTTACAAATGGATGACAGTTCAAACCGCTCACAGTGAATGCAATGTGGAATATAAGAGATCGTTGAATTGATTCCAATGATTGCGATGAACGTAGTGTCGAGTTCCCATGTGCGGTCTCTTGGTAATGGTTTGTCTGCTTATCATCTTTAGACATAATTTTTTTTGGATTGGACATTCAAAATGAACCGATGTTAATAGGTCATTTGACTACTGCAAAAAATAAATTACCGTCAAAATTTAAACATATATTTCTCGTAAATTATTATAAAAAAAATCTTCTTTTTAGATTTATTAAATAAATGAGATACATAATTATATAATTATATAATAGTTTAGATATATTATTTATTTAATAAAATTAAAAAAAGTATTTGTTTTTATAACAAGTGCTGAAGGAAGTAATATATATGTTTCTTAACATTAATTAATGTCATATAATATACTCAACATTTAATTTAATTCCACAATAATTTATGTGTACGAGTAAAAAAAAATTTAATGGATATATACTGACAAAAATCTGTTATGTCATTAAAAAAATTTTAAAATATAAGTGTGATATGATAAGATACATAAATATTATTGATTGATGGTGTAAAAATAATTTACACCATCAATGTACCACTCATTTTTTCAAAAAATATTAGAATTTAATTGATATATACCGAGAGTGTAAAGATTTTTTACACTGCCCGTTAATAACATTCGTTATTTTATTTAAAAGATTTGACTTTTATTTTAACCACTTAAAACGTAATATAAACAGATGGTTGTGATGCATTAACATTGTAAAACTTTTTACACTGACAGTGAATAACAATTAATCTCAAAATATTATCATTAATTCTTTTTTGACGCTAACATATCAATTTATTTGTTTGAGGAAATAATTAAACTCATAAATTAAATTCTTTTTTTAATATTAGTGAAAATATCTTAAACTCAACGACATATTTTTAGTCCTATTTATTTAACCACTCAAACAATAAATTATTTAAAACAAATAAATTATTTTCGAAACCCAAAATTCAAATTTAGTAGAAAACCACTACCGCGGAAACAAATTGGATAATTTCCAAGCAATGAATAAATGGTGAACGAAACCGAGCACCGCCAAGTACAAGATCCTTTTGCCAACTATTCAGGTCTTTCTCTTTACCGCTCAACATTTTCTCTTCTATCTTCAAAACCATACGACGATCTTGACGCCATTCACAACATTCTCACATATTTAGTGAAACACTCAAGAGAAAACTCTTGGGGACAAGTGTATACCAAGTGGTTAGGCCGAGCCTGTATAAATCTCTAGTGTTTGCTTTCTTTCCTTTATCACTTTATTTTCATGTGCTTTATTTTCTTTACATTTGATCTCATCTTATCTTCTTCTCTTATTCTTTCTTCTTATTCTCTCTATTTAAATAATAAAATTAACTTAAAAGATTTTATGAACCAAATTTTTATAATTGAACAACATTTTTCAACCAACATAGTTCACTCCCTCTCTTATGTTTATAGTCACTTGGTCAACATTAAGAACATGTTCTTCCAACGGCGACAAGTAGCCTAGTGTTTGACATCTTGCCTGACATTCTTCAAGGAATGTTGCATTGGGGATATCCTAGGGTGATGATCTTCGGAAGGGGTGTGGTTACCATCTTCGCCTCTCAAACCATGCGGAGGAGAGTTACGGGCTCGAGGATGGCACTACTCTAGTGATTTGGAGGGCTTGTTCTGCTGTGATACGACGCAACTGTCGCACCTTGAAAAATTGCTTAATCGAAGACACGACCCTTCGCGCGAAAGGCGCGGAACACGGTTCGACAGAGTCGCCACCGAACTTTATTTATCCCTAAAAAGGGAAAGGAAAATATCGAGAAAACCTTTAAGGAGAAAGATAAGAACATGGTCGTCGCAACCACATTCTGGGCTCGGGAGTCGGTTACGTGGGGGGAAGGTATGCGCACCCCCTCGCGTCCGTTGTACTCAACGGGAACCTCTTAGTTCGATTCGTGAGGAAACATTATCTAAGCTTATTTATTTTCTTCTCAATGATAAAGACGAAAAGGTAAGGTAAAAGGTTTCGATTACTAAGGGAAAGGGGTGGTTTTAGGATAGGGTGCTCGGCAAGATCATCGTGACCTCGGGCCTACATATGCTCATTCGGACGAGAATGAGGAATCAGAGCAATCGTAGTTCGACTACGGGAAAGGATAGAGGAAATGGAAGATGGAGGGAAGGTAGCTCGCCAAGATCATTACAATCTTGTGCCTACGTATCTTTACTCGGACGAGAATAAAGAATTAGAGCAGTCGTAGTTCGTGGTACGCCCACGAAAAGAGGAGTTAGGGTTCAAATTTTAGGAGGCGAAAGATTGAATGACATACAACCCAAGGGCGTGCCTCGAGAGTGTAATACCCCAAAATTTGCTCTCCCCTTTTGTCATCATAGCATGGCATTATCATTTATCATATCATATCCACCTCATTAACATTACATTGCATTTAACATAGAAAAATGAAGCATGGCATCCTTCTTACCATCAGGGCATGTGATCAGGTGGAAGGTGGACAATCAAGGAATCATTCAAAGCACAAAAAGGTCAATCAAGTTGGCTCTAGGCAAGCCAAGAGGTCTCTCATGTCTCATACTATCTCAATTGATCTTCCAAAACCTCAAGGAAGTGAGATTCAATGGGAGATTGAAGCACTACATCTTTCACTATGCAAGAGGTTCAAAAATTGAAGGAAAACCCTCAAAAGAGATAGCTCATTGATTCAAAATCATTCTCAAGTGGCATTTCTCATCATCCTTTAAGAGGATACACAACATACTCTGAGGAATTTGGATTTGGAAGATGTGCAATTTCCTCCTAACCAGAGAGGGTCAAAAGTAGGGTTTCTAATAAAATCAGGATATCTCTGATTTTTTGGACAAAGCTTGTTGTCATGATATTCTACATGTTCTTAAGTGTATGTGTATGGAAAATTGCCTCTCAATTGGTTTTGGAAGTGTTTCAATTGGAAGAAAGATAAAAAATCAGGGAATTTGGGGCCAAGTCAAATAATCAGAGGAAAAAGTCAACTCTTGACTTTTTGAGGCCAAATTCATGAAATTCATGTTACATATGTCCAATGTGCAAAATTTGGTCAAGAAACTCCAAAGGAATCATGAAAAAATCAAGATGTGGAAAGTTGCCATTTTTGGAAGAGGAAGGGTTACTAAAAATAGCAAGTTTTGGCCATTTTGCATCAGAATTTGAACCAAGGCCATTCAAATTTGGAGTACCAAATGAAAATTCCACTCTGCCTCAATGAAAGGCCTTGCTTTAAGCTTCAAATCCATGTGTGGAACATCTCCATTGGATAAAAAATGAGGGAGATATGATTGATCAAAGTTTGAGCAAAGTAGGTTCAAAACTAGGTCATGACCAAGATTTTCAGGGCACGCGCGCAGTCATTTTAACAAACATGTGGTGGGCCAAATGTCCACTCATTTTACTCATGGTTAAAGGCTTCAAATGAAAAATCTTGCAACATCAAAGTTGTTCCCCTATGTGAGATCTTCAAGATTGATGTTCATGATTTTTTCATTTGATCAAAGGACAAGGAGTTATGATAGCTCAAAGATTGGTCAACACAACTGAAAATCCATGCCATGCACACCTTGCCATGCCATGCCACAAATTGCTCGCCCATGCACCAGTCGTTTTTCCATCTGTTTATGATGATTTTTAGACATGTTTGAGGTACCTTTTCAACTCAAGTCCAACACCAAAATTGTCCTATGATGCTTCCTCAATCCATTGACACCAAGATGATTCATTTTCGTGCCTTGGTCATAAAGAAATCCATGTTCAAACATCACCATCTGCATTGATGCATTGACTGCCATGTGTAGCAGTTCACACTTTTTTTTTTGGTTCAGTCACACCACAAACACTTCATCATCACCAGCTGATTTCTTTTCCTCATTTGCCCAAACATTCTTGCACGTGCTTTCTCTTTGTTACTTCTTACATGAGAAGGGAAACTTGCAAAACTTCCACCACAAGCTACTGCTGCATAACACCACCTCACCATTATCCTCACCATAAGTGACCATGAGCTCTTCCACACTAAAACAAAACCTCTCCAACTCGTGTCACTAACTGTCATGACTCATTCTGTTAACTCAAACTCAGTTAACTAACTCAGTTAACTGTAGTTCTAACCATCAACCACCAGGGTCAAATCATAACCACGCCTATATAAACAATTCTAACAGATTTGGAAAGGGAGATTCTGATTGTTTCACTCTCACTCCAAAAGCACTCTCAACTTTCTCTCTGAATTTTCTCTCTACCTGCACGAACTCCTCAAGTTCTTCAACCTTCACAATCAAGCAAGAAGACATCACTGAAGCATGGAATAGCACAGTTATCTCCAATTTCAGATTCAGATTTCCTCTTATTCTCAAGATCAAATAGCATTTATTTTGCTCAAATTGAAGTTCTAGAAGTTCAAGAACAAGTTCTCATCTCTGGTTTTCTCAAAAATCCAAAGATCTTCAAGTTTCAGGTTCCAAAAGTTCTCAAACTTTGCTTGCACGATTTGATGTTATTTTAACTGGTTGATGTGTTATTTGAGCTTATTAGAAGCTATATGAAACCGGTTAGTTGATAGAGCTTCTTAGAAGCTTAGATCCAAAACCTAGGGCTAATTTCATTGCTTCGATTCTCTCTGTTTGTGTGTTGTTTGTGAAAAATAAGCCTAGATTCATGATCTATGTGACTTCCTGAACATTTTGATGTGTATTGCATAAATTTCTGGAATGTTTGATTGATTGCAGTGCCGGAGAGTGGCCGGAGAAGGTGACCGGAGGTCCCTCTCCGGCCGGTGAGGTTTCATTAGGGTTTATATGCCAGATTAAGTCGTGTCCGTTGATTTGTTTTGATCCAAGGGTGGTGGTGGTGCCAGCGAATAAATGGAGAGGGTGTGTGTCACGTGCTTCATTTTTTCCATCTGATGATTAGCATGCACGTGTGTACATGGTTATTAGTGTGTACTAGCAATGTGAGATGCTTGATTTGATTACCTTGACTTTTACATTGACCTGACCTAATCTGATGGTTGTGAGTGAGTCAAGATTGTTGACTGAGGGTTCATGCTTGTTAGTATGTTTTGCGTGCTTACTGGACCTAAGCCAGATTGATATCCACACCCCATGTTTTCAAGGCCCAATGATTTTGAACTGTTAATTTGCTATGCATGCACCCTCTTCTTTAGTTCCATTTCATTTTATTTCTCATTTTTGCTACACGTTTCATAATTAATTTTTAAAAATACCAAAACATATTGGAAAATTCTACAAAAATTCATGTGTATTCTTAAAACATTTAGGAAATTTTTCATGATTTTATTTTCTGATTTTATGACCTTTTTGCCCCTGTTCCATAATTTTCTTTGAATTTCCACTTAGATGCATTCTAAGCATGATACATGAATTTGTTTAATTTTGTTCTTGCTCATTACCAACTATTTTGACATGATTCTTTTTGCATTGATTCACTAATACATTGAAGCATGTTAGATGATTTTTGTTTGATTTTTTAGGTCACTTTATCATATGTCTTGATGCCTATATTTGCTCCACTTTGCATGATGTTTCAATTTGACTTAATTGCTTTGTTTGAAGTCATTTTGCTCTGAATTTTTACATGCTATCTTGATGTGTGATGCATTTCTGACCTAGGCATTCCAATAATATGCTGGCATAATTTTCATGAATCCATTTGGCCTTTGTTTGATGCATCACATTGGATGTATAATCCATGGCATGTCATTACAACTTTAGTGCATGTTTACATGAATTCTTTTGTGCACATTTGTATGAGCATTTGCATATGTTATGAGCCATTCATATGATATTATAGGTCTTTGATACATATTATAGGTCATCTTTACATGTTCATTTCAATTTGAACTTTGTGCATCATTAACATGTATTGTTTGCACTTTCTTTTTGAACTTTCATTTCAATTCTTATTATATTACTTCTTGAATGTCTTGAAGTTGATTCATAAATACTTTTGAGATGTTTATAAACCATTTTCCATTTAGTTTCAATTCTGGTTGTTGATTTACATGTTCCATTTATGCATGTCCTCTTCATTTCTTTCCATCTTTCATCTACCCCTTCTTCTTGTAACATGTTTAAATGCTAATGAGTGATGATGGTTGCTTATTCACTTGCACTTGTATGATAATAAACATTGGTTTCCATATGATGCCCATTCTGGTTGTGGTTCTAGGATTTGTTTTCTCATTTAATTCTTGTGAGTTTTATGATGCATTACATGTTCTTTTACTTCTTATACTTCTTATACATGTTTACTAACCATGTAGGGGCTTCGGTAAGTTTCAATTGAGTGTGGATAAGGAATCCACATTCAACTTCTATCCTTTCTCTTTTACAATTCCATTTTGTGTTTTGCTAAGCACTTATGTGCTTTCTTTTAATAACTCATTACTTTCCCTTTTTGAATTACAATTCATCTTCTACTTTGGAAGTGAATTGTTTAATTCTTTCTTTCTTTAGACTTTAGGTTGAAACCTCACAAACCTTAGGATCACTCCCTTAACTAATCAATTAGGATTGAGTCTTAGTCCATATAGATTTTTACCTTTATCCTCCCTTGAGTCTCTTTTCTCATCTCAAAGAAAATTCAAAATATCTAATAAAGGTAGGCATTTATTGCATTTAGGCCTTTCATATAAAGAAAAGATTATAAGGGGTCTTCTCTTATAATCTTAAGATGTGTAGCATATGGCCCATCTTAGGTCAATGTGTTACATATTTGATCTTGTATGAGGGACTTAAATGCAATACTTGTTGAAGGTGCAAATAATAAAAAACACTTCTTCACTTCATAATCAACAAAACACTTAATAAACACAAGTATGCTAGTGTGTTTGAACCTTGATAATTGGAACTAAGTGTGAGGGTCTTCTTCACCCTTAGTGTGCTTTCTTACCCATTCCATCTTGGAATGTGAGAAGGTACACATTCCAATGACTAAGGTCCAGATACACTGTCGTATGCAAACAAATCCAAAACACTTCCTTCTAAAAGACAAAAACAAACAATAACGTCTTTCCTTCGGGAATTCTTTTCTCATCTCATTCATTCTCAACGCACGAACGCGTTTCTACTCGTTCTCTTGCAAGATGGTAACGCACTCGGACCAGCGAGCCTGCAACACCTGAGCTAGGACGTAAGCCGTTCTCTAAAAAACACAAACAATCCATCCCTAGTGAGGGGAACTACGTCGCTCTGATTCTCATGTTCCCGATGAGATACGTAGGCAGTGGGGTAGGGCCCATGCGAGCACTTCTTTTATTTTCCCTACATTTGTTTCCCGTTCCTTTTCTTTTCTTTCTCCTTTCTTTCTTTCAGTTCCTTTTCCAGTATCCTTTCTTTACACCCTTTGATCGAAACAGCAAGCGTGGATCCCATCGGGTACGATGGACGCGTGGGGGTGCTAATACCTTCCTCTCGCGTAACCGACTCCCGAACCCATTTCTCTTGGTCGCGAGACCATGCTCTTTCCTTCTCTTCAGGTTTATGCGGTGTTTCCTTTCCCTCTCTTGGGATAAATACACGTTGCTGGCGACTCTGTTCGGTGCCACTTTCGCGTTTGTACTAGGATGAAAATCCCGGGAGCGACAGCTGGCGACTCTGCTGGGGATCGAACCCAGAATCTCTGGTTTCCTTAGCGAGTCAATCCTAGCGCTTGTCTGCTTTTCTTTCATTGGGTGTTTACTGTTGTGCTGTATTTACTGTTTTATTGTATGGTTATTTACTGTTTTACTGTACATTACTGTATTTACCGCATTTTAGCATTACATATCATATATTATATTGTGTTGCACTGTTTTGTCTGTTTGGCGGGATGGGTGTTCTGAGAGATAAGCCCACTACCAAGGCTTGAGTACATACATAGGTATTAGAGTGGATAGTCATGACGCTTGCGTGGTGGTGACCACGTATTGTTGTTCATGAGACCCACAACCAGACGAGGTTCTATCAGGAGCTTTCTGCTACTGCATGTTATGCAGGCCAGTGGTTATTCTCTTGAGGAACTGTCGACTCTGGTGACCATTCCCGAGGACTCAGTTGCGGTACTCCTCCCGAGATGTGACAGTGGCAGACCACATTCCGTGGCAAACCCATTGCACATTCTCGATCCGAGGACCCAATGCTGGGAACTTGCTATAGGACATCCCTTTTTGAAAGAGAATCAGCGGAGGCACTCCTCGATTGGCGGTAGTACTGTACCCTGAGGGATGAATGTACTATTGCTTCTCGACCTCAGTGCCAGAAGCTGAGGACCTTTTTGTTTTGGAGAATCAGTTGAGGCCTCCTCGATTGATGATGATGCCAAACCAGAAATGGTGAACGTATCATCATTTCTCGACCTGAGAGCCCGGGATATTGAACATCCTAGTACCCACATGTGAGAAGGGCGGGTTGTTTACAGGTTTGCAGGTAACCATGACCTCCTACATACCCGGTTTTCTATCATCATTGCACAAAAAGGAAGTTTCATCCTATTGTATTCAGATGGTTCTTATCTATGGTTCTATATTAGTCTCAGAGCTACACTGACACCGTTCACAGTTCAGCACAGACACCTGATTACCTGATCACATTGCCCTTTGCATTGCATTATCATATCCTAACATACATGTTTATTCATTTCCAGGTGCATATATTACCCTTGATTCCAGTCATCAGGTCCCTGCAAAGATGAACACTAAAGAGAGGAAGAATATCATCAGCTATAAGTTCCTTACGCCTACTTTGGGCCCTATTGTTGTGCTGAAGGGAATGGCGAGCCCGGCAGCACGAGAAGCTTTTGAAGAGAAATATGGGTGGATTTTATCTATGGTTCGTAATGTCAGTGATTATGAAGCCAGAGGTCTCCATACGTTGATGCAGTTCTATGATCCGCCTCTGAGATATTTTGTATTTCCAGACTATGTGTTGGTTCCTACCCTGGAGGAGTATTCCAACATGTTGGGGATTGCTATCAAGGAGGAGCCCCCTTTCTTTGGATCAGTGGGGGATCTTGACTTTGGGAAGTTGGCTGGTGCTCTATATTTGAGCAAATCAGAGCTAAGTGACAATGTCTCCAACAAAGGAAAGATTCGTGGTTACAAGCTGGAATATCTGATTAAGAAGGCCCAGGAAGCAGCTAAAGGCGAGAATTGGCTTGTTTTTAATGCTTTGCTAGCCCTTTGTATATACGGCATAGTGTTGTTTCCCAACGAGCCGGATTTTATTGATACGGACGCTATACGAATATTCATGATGAAGAACCCGGTGCCAACGCTACTGGGAGATCTTCACTACTCATTGTACAACCGAAATGAAAAGAAAAGAGGAGGGATAATTCGTTGTTGTGCACCCTTGTTCTATAAGTGGTTTGCGGGCCGTTTACCACAATCAGGGGCTTTTGTGGATTCCAAAGATTCTCTAGAGTGGAAATAACGTTTAATGGGATTGGTGGCCAAGGACATCGTATGGGTAGATCATGGGCTGATTGGTAAGAATATTATCCACAGCTGTGGTAAGTTCCCTAACGTTCCACTGATAGGAAGACTGGGTGGGATTAACTACAATCCTTCTTTGGCCATTCGACAATTTGGGTATGCCCTGACAGGTCCGCCTATTAAGAGAGATGTGGAGGAGTCCCTCTATTTTCATACATCAGAAGGATGGGAAGCAGCACAGAAAGCTTCTGAAAGCTGGGGTAGCATACTGAAAAAGGGGAAAGTTACTCTAGGAAAGCCTAACAACCGGGTTTATCCAGCATATGAAGAGTGGGTGAAGAAAAGAGTTGAAGATTTTCTCTTGCCTTTTGGTAAGGCACCCCTTTTGTATCCGGAGAATGAGAAAGCAAGAAGCACTGCTACTGTGGAAGAAGTTGACAAGTTGCAAGCCTTGGTGAAAAAGCTCCAAGGAGAGAATTCCAAGTTGAGTAGCCATCTTCAGAATGCTCTACATGCCAACAAAGAGCTGGAGCGGAAAGCCCAAGATGCTGAACAAATCCTAACTGCAAAAGAAAAAGACTTTGCTGGAAGAGCCCAACATTTCCGGAAGATTAGTAAAGGTGCTGATGATGCTACTCAAGCTCACAAGCAAACCAAACAGGCGTTAGCACAGACCAAAGAAAAGTTAACAAAGTTTCAGCACGCTTGGGACGAAGTTAGGATAGAGAATGCTGAATTACAGGAACAGTTGCAGATTAAGGACGAAGAGCTTGAAAAGGCGCATGAGCAGAGAAGAAAGTATCGGGAAAGCCTCGGTAAGAGTCAAGAACAGCTAGAAGAAGCTAGAGGTGAGCTGAGGAATACCAAGAAAGAGCTTGAAGAAGTCATGATAGAAAGGGAGATACTCAAGACGCAAGCCGGCATAAAGAGACACAAAGGAGTGTGTGATGACGAGGCTCTGATGCTGCACATGGGTTCTTTAACTGAAGCTCTTGAGAAAAGGGATGTCTTGATCAAAGAAATGATTGAAAAGCCGAATCACCAGCATACCCGTATACTTTTTGAGGAGATCAAATACTCAAGTGATAAGCTGAAGGGTGTGGAATTGTCAGACTGATGTTCTTTTCCTTATATTTTGTTATTAATGGTTACCATCAGGCTTGTTGATGGATCCATTTTTCCTTGTATTGCATTTGCGGATGAGCCTTTCTTAAATGTACTTGAATACTTTGTTGAATGAGTATGAGCAGTTTTATTCAGAATTATTCCTTATCAGATAGCTGCACACAAGCACATGACCACGACACGTCTCTTTATATCACAATTTCTGGTCTTCAGATTTCTGTGGTTGGATTGGAATCAGGGTATAAAGCACCTCGGAAATGACAAACATGGCATTGCATGGCATTGCATATCATTTTGCATTTTTTGTTACTTGCTTTTCAGGTACTCGTTGCGGGGTCTCTAACCTTTATTTGGTTTCAGGCAGTATAGCGGAGAGTCATATTCACCGATATTCGACGCGAAGGAATCAAGTAAGAATCATGGATCAAGTGCAAAGTGATTTGGCGGAAATGAGGGCGCGCATGGACCAGTTCATGACCCTCATGACTGGCATGGCACAAAATCAGGAGAGACTGAGGCTTCTGGTAGAGCGTCCCGACAATGGGCCCGAAGGTGATCATCATGACAATTCACAGGGACATGGCATTCCTCCTCCCGGTGGCAACCCTCCTCCTGGTGGTAACAATCGGGGTAATGGAAATGGTAGGCATGCTGGTGTTACTCTTGAAGATACTCTGGAAGACCAATTTACTCTGCTGGATGCTGATGTAGGTAATCAAGGGGATCGAAGGTATGATGAGTTAGCAGAGAAGATCAGGGCCATAGAATGCAAGAACTCTATGGGTATTGATGTTACCAGCTTGGGGCTGGTCTCAGGAGTTAGAATTCCCCCTAAATTCAAACCTCCCACTTTTGATAAGTATCACGGCAATGCGTGTCCCCAAACGCATCTTCAAGCTTACTTTGGGAAGATTTCAGCCCATACGGATGACGAGAAGCTATGGATGCACTATTTTCAGGACAGTCTGGCGGGGGCGTCTTTGACCTGGTACATGAAGTTGAGTAGAGCTGCTGTGAAGAATTGGAAAGATCTGGCAGAAGCGTTCCTGAAGCAATACCAATATAATATTGACATGGCGCCCAACCGCACCCAATTGCAGGGATTGTCACAAAATGCCAAGGAGAGTTTCAAAGAATATGCACAGAGGTGGAGGGAAATGGCTGCCCAGGTTCAACCTCCCTTGTCAGACAGAGAAATGGCAGATATGTTCATGGGCACCTTGCAAGGGGCCTATCTGGATAGATTAGCTGCTTGTCCGTCAACTGGATTTGCTGATATTGTGATTGCGGGAGAAAGAATAGAAAGTCTGTTAAAGCTTGGAAAGATCCAGGATGTGAGTGGGGCTGGCTCTTCGGGGACGAAGAAACCGTTCGCTAGTAACCAGAAAAGAAGAGAAGGTGATACGAATGCTGTGTTTAGAGGACGAGGCAGAGGGCGTTCTCGAGCTTATTATCAGGTAGATGCTGTGACAATCCCCACACCGTCTGTTCAGAAACAACAACCCCAACAACAAGTTCAACATCAACAACCTTTTTTCCAGCAAAGGTCTAGACAGAGGGATCGTAAGATGGATCCTCTCCCTATGACTTATGTCGCGCTGTTGCCCCGGCTACTCGAGTTAAAGTTGGTAGAACTCCGTACTATGAAAGCTCCGGTTGCTGGAAACCTGCCACCTAACTTCGATGCTAATGCTCGTTGTGAGTTCCACTCAGGTGCTCAGGGGCACTCCATTGAAAAATGCTGGGCTTTCCATCATAAAGTACAAGATTTGATTGATGCTAAAGCCATCAATTTCTCTCCCGCTCCTAATATTACTCAGCATCCCATGCCTGATCATAGCGCAGCAAATGTGTACGCTATTGAAGATGGGAGGAGATTGAATTTGGTGTTAGACGTTCATCAAGTGAAAACTTCTTTGTTGGTTGTAAAAGATCGTTTATTGAAGGGACAGGTGTTCCTGGGCTGTAATCAAGATTGCTCCGAGTGTATGAATCAAGAGAACGGCTGTGCTAAGTTGAAGATGGGTTTACAGAATCTGATCGATGAAGGATGTCTATAGTTCGACAGAGTCGTGAAAGACACTGATGAGATATCAACCGTGACCATCTATTACACTCCCGCTGAGATTCAAATGCCGGTCAATGCAGTTCCCGTGGCGAGTGTTGCGCCAGAAGGGCCCAGTCCTGTCACTATCACGGTGCCAGGACCAATTCCGTTCACATCCACGAAAGCTATCCCATGGCACTATGGGGCAGATGTATATTACGGAGGTAAAAAGCAGGAAGTTGAGCCGTCAGTCAGCCCAAATATTGATAATGTAGGGGGTGTAGGGGGCTTTACAAGGAGTGGAAGGTTGTTCGCTCCCCAAACCTTGAGAAGTGATAAGGAGGTAGAAGCTGCAGCAAAGGCTAAGGGTAAACAGGTGGTTGAAAGTGCGCCTACACCTGAAGCAGAGACAAAGATTATTTTTGATAAGGAAATGGAAGAATTTATGAAGATAATCAAGAAAAGCAATTATAAGATTGTGGACCAACTGAATCAGACCCCTTCAAAGATTTCAATCTTGTCACTATTGATGTGCTCTGATGCGCACCGGCAGGCGTTGTTGAAAGTGTTGAAGAGTGCATACGTGCCACAAGAAATTACTGTTAATCAGCTCGAGGGCGTAATCTCCAATGTTAATGTCAGCCATGGCTTGGGCTTTACAAGTAGAGATTTGACTGTTGAAGGAAGAAACCATAATAAGGCTTTGCATATCACGATGGAGTGTAAGGGCGCAGTGTTATCTCATGTACTGGTAGACACTGGTTCATCACTTAATGTCTTGCCCAAGAAGGCATTGATGAAGCTGGAAGTTGATGGTTTGATCTTAAGGCCTAGTGAATTGGTGGTCAGAGCATTCGATGGGACCAGACGATCTGTGTTTGGCGAGGTGGAATTGCCCGTACAAATTGGACCACAGGTATTCAAATCCACGTTCCATGTAATGGACATACAACCTGCATATAGCTGCCTATTGGGACGCCCTTGGATTCACGGAGCCGGGGCTGTTACTTCTACTCTACATCAAAAGCTGAAGTATGAGTTTGAAGGGCAGGTTGTGACAGTGTGTGGGGAGGAAGACATCTTTGTGAGTCACTTGTCCACATTCAAGTACATTGAAATGGATGGGGAAATTCATGAGATGCTGTGCCAATCATTTGAAGCAGTCAATATTGACGATGCACCTGAGTCTTCTTCTATACCAGTTGGGGCTGGTACCTCCATTTCATCTTACAAACAAGCTGTCGAAGTCGTCAGGGCAGGCAACGCCCAAGGTTGGGGCAGGTTGATAGAGACCCCAATGAAGGAAGACAAATTTGGTATTGGTTATCATCCCTCTACAACTTCAGATGCGGGGAGCAGGGGACCCATTACTTTCAATAGTGGGGGAATTATCTACATGGACCAGTCTTGTGCAGCCACGGAGGATAGTGTTGACAGTGATTGTGACCTGGACAACTGGGTACGCCCTCATGTTCTGGGACAACAAGTGCAAAACTGGTTCGTTGAAGAAGTCATCCGGGTTACTCTTCAGACAGAGTAATTTTTCTTTGTTTTTTCTAACCATAATGCATGACAAAATCTTGCGCTCTGCCCAAGGCGTATAGATTCATTTGTAGGGCCACCGTGGTTGCATTTGCAATGTTTAATCATTAATAAAGGACGTTTTGCAATCAAATTTTGTTCTCTGTATTTCAGTTTTTATTTTTGCACAAAAAATATAAAATGGCAATGTTTCATTTTCTTTTGTTTTGCTTAAAAATAAATTCTAAAATAAGGCATGAACCCGTTCATGCAGACTTGATCCTCCGGATACCACTGATAACGATTTTGATATGGCCATGTATGACTTTGACAATCCGATTTATCAAGCCGAAGAAGGGGATGAGAAAGATTGTGAACTTTCTGAAGAACTGGCCAGATTGTTGAAACAAGAGGAAAGGGTCATCCAGCCTCATCAGGAGACTGTAGAAATCATCAATATTGGTACCAAGGACGCCAAGAAAGAGATCAGGATTGGTGCCAGCTTGCAAGCGGATGTGAAGCAAACTTTGACGGAAATGTTGCGCGAGTATGTTGACATCTTCGCCTGGTCGTATCAAGACATGCCGGGGTTGGATACGGATATTGTCGTGCACAGGCTACCATTGAGAGAAGAATGTCCGCCAGTCAAGCAGAAACTTCGTCGGACTCACCCCGACATGGCCTTAAAGATTAAGGAGGAAGTCCAGAAGCAGTGGGACGCTGGTTTTCTTGCTGTGACAAAGTATCCTCCATGGGTAGCCAACATCGTGCCAGTACCGAAGAAAGATGGAAAAGTGAGAATGTGTGTGGATTATCGAGATCTTAATAAAGCTAGCCCGAAAGATGATTTTCCACTACCTCATATTGATGTGCTGGTCGATAATACAGCTCAGTTTTCAGTGTTCTCATTTATGGACGGTTTATCCGGGTACAACCAGATCAAGATGGCACCTGAAGACATGGAGAAGACCACGTTCATTACTCCGTGGGGTACATATTGTTATAAAGTAATGCCTTTTGGGTTGAAAAACGCAGGGGCAACGTACCAGCGGGCGATGGTGACATTGTTTCATGACTTGATTCATAAGGAGATCGAATGTTATGTAGATGATATGATTGCCAAGTCTAGAACAGAAGAGGAACATCTGGTTAACCTGAAAAAGCTGTTTGAAAGGTTGAGAAAGTTCTGTCTGAGATTAAATCCAAACAAGTGCACGTTTGGGGTGCGTTCTGGAAAGTTGCTAGGTTTCATTGTGAGCGAAAAAGGAATCGAGGTTGATCCTGCCAAGGTGAAAGCAATACAAGAAATGCCTGAACCGAGAACAGAAAGAGAGGTTTGTGGTTTCTTGGGTAGATTGAACTACATTGCAAGGTTCATATCTCACCTAACAGCCACGTGTGAGCCAATATTTAAATTGTTAAGGAAAGATCAAACGGTCAGGTGGAATGACGATTGCCAATTGGCATTCGATAAGATAAAAGAATACTTGCAGGAACCTCCGATTCTAATGCCTCCAGTTGAAGGGAGACCGCTGATAATGTATCTGACAGTGCTTGAAGGTGCCATGGGTTGTGTTCTCGGTCAACATGACGAGACAGGTAGGAAGGAGCATGCTATCTACTACCTGAGCAAAAAGTTCAATGATTGTGAGTCCCGATACTCAATGCTTGAAAAGACATGCTGTGCGCTTGCATGGGCCGCTAAGCGATTGAGGCAATATATGGTTAGGCACACGACCTTGTTGATTTCAAAAATGGATCCTATCAAGTATATTTTCGAGAAACCAGCATTGACAGGCAGAGTTGCACGGTGGCAAATGGTCTTGACAGAGTATGACATTCAGTACACTTCACAAAAGGCCATCAAAGGAAGTATCTTGTCCGATTATCTTGCGCAACAGCCAATGGATGATTACCAACCCATGAAGTTTGACTTCCCTGATGAGGACATCATGTTTCTCAAAGCTAAAGACTGTGAGGAACCACTCCCGGAGGAGGGGCCAGACCCTGAATCCAAATGGAGTCTGATGTTTGATGGGGCTGTCAATTTGAATGGGTGCGGAGTTGGAGCAGTTCTTATCACGCCGGAAGGTGTTCATATGCCTTTCACTGCACGAATAACTTTCGGGTGCACCAACAATGAAGCAGAGTACGAAGCTTGTATAATGGGGATCGAGGAGGCGATTAATCTACGGATTAAAACCCTTGATATATTCGGTGATTCAGCTTTGGTAATCAATCAAGTGAAAGGGAGTTGGTACACGCACCAAGCAAATCTAGTGCCGTATAGAGATTATACGAGGAGATTGCTGACATTTTTCACAACAGTGAAACTGTACCACATTCCTCGAGATGAGAATAGGTTCGCTGATGCCTTGGCCACTTTGTCTTCCATGATCAAAGTGCAAGGATGGAACCATGTACCTAAGATTGAGGTATCCCGCCTTGACAGACCAGCATTTGTGTTTGCGGTCGATGCAACGTCTGATGACAAGCCATGGTTTCATGACATTAAGTGTTTCTTGAAAAGTCAAGAGTACCCGTCCGGGGCATCGTCCAAAGACAGGAAGACGTTGAGAAGGTTAGCTGGTAGTTTCTTCCTGAACAAAGATGGCGTGCTGTATAAAAGAAATTTTGACACGGTCCTGCTTAGATGTGTGGATAGACATGAAGCAGACTTGTTGATGATTGAAGTGCACGAAGGCTCTTTCGGTACTCATGCCGGAGGGCAGGCAATGGCTAAAAAGTTGTTAAGGTCGGGATATTATTGGTTGACTATGGAGTCAGATTGTTGCAAATATGCCCGCAAATGCCATAAATGCCAGATCTATGCAGACAAGGTGCATGTGCCTCCAAATCCGTTGAGTATCATGTCGTCGCCTTGGCCGTTTGCCATGTGGGGCATTGATATGATCGGAAAGATTGAGCCTACAGCTTCCAATGGTCATCGTTTCATCTTGGTGGCAATTGATTACTTCACCAAATGGGTTGAAGCCTCATCCTATGCCAATGTTACAAAACAAGTGGTCGCTCGTTTCTTAAAACGGGATATCATTTGCCGATATGGAGTTCCCGAAAGAATCATTACTGATAATGGTTCTAATTTGAACAATAAGATGATGGCTGAGTTATGCCGGGACTTCAAAATCGAACACCACAATTCTTCTCCGTACCGCCCAAAGATGAATGGCGCGGTCGAAGCGGCCAACAAAAATATCAAGAAGATTGTACAGAAGATGGTTGTCACGTACAAAGATTGGCATGAGATGTTACCATTTGCTTTGCATGGGTATCGAACGTCGGTACGCACGTCCACTGGGGCAACCCCATTCTCACTTGTATATGGTATGGAGGCAGTGCTACCGGTTGAAGTAGAGATTCCGTCCCTCAGAGTCATGATGGATGTTAAGCTAGATGAAGCTGAATGGGTACGAGCCAGATTTGATCAGTTGAGCCTTATTGAGGAAAAGCGATTGGCGGCTGTATGTCATGGGCAACTATACCAGCGCAGAATGAAGCAGGCGTTTGACCAAAAGGTGCGTCCTCGGGTTTACAAAGTCGGAGATGTGGTACTCAAAAGGATCCTTCCTCCCAATACAGACCACAGGGGCAAATGGACTCCTAATTATGAAGGTTCATTCGTGGTTAAAAAGGTCTTTTCGGGCGGAGCTTTATTGCTTACAACCATGGATGGCGAAGACTTTTCATCCCCTGTCAACTCGGACGTAGTCAAAAAATACTTCGCATGAATAGACCCGCTGGATAATAAAAATAAAAAAATCCAGGCAAAAAAGGGCATCCCGGCGAACCAAAAACAGAATAAGGTTCGGGCAAAAATTATGGATATAATTGAAAAAAAATTGTACACCCGGTAAGTTGAAAACCCGAAAGGGCAACTTAGGCAAAAAAGGGTATCCTGGTGGATCGAAAACCTGAAAGGGCGGTCCACACAAAAGAGGGATTTAAGCGAATGACTACAGTCTGAGTTATCTGTACCCATTACCGTTTGAACAACTGACGTTCTGAAGAATAGGAATCGGTCTGATCATTCCTCAGAAGGCAAGGTCGGGGAGTTTTGAAGACATACTGGTCATAACAGAATGGAAACTCAGTGGAATTCCGTTTTCACATTGCCATTAGGATAGTTTCTTTTCTCAATTTTCAGCGATCACCTCTTTCCAGGGATTGCTTCCAGATGTAATTGCCTATTCTGGGCTCTCAGTCAATAAATTGAATTTCAGTAAAAAGCCTCCTATTTTTGTTTTATTGCTTTGTTTGCAAAAACGTCCTAATTTTGATAAAACATTGCATTTGAAAACATGGCAGACTTGCAATAACATGCGCAGAAAAAATATTTGAAATTACTTCGAATGTTGAATACTCCCGGATGGTGGATTCTAGCCACGCAATATTCGGGGCATGTGGGCATATTCTTTTGTTGCAGGTAGCAGGTGCAGATGATTTTAAGCACAAGACTAGCAATAAATCACCCCACGCAAAAGACTGGGGCAATTATGGGTAAGGAGATCGGCGTTCATCGGGTCGATCTCAGTGAATTAAGTTCAACTGGGTACCGTTGTATCTTATTAAGTCGATTCTCTCATTCAGTACTTCCAACAACTACAAGCTTTTCTGTGTCGATAACGGTCACAGGTTCCCCAAAAGGGTGGTCTCGTCGACACCGAAACTGATGGTCATTATCCCCAGCGAAGTCACAAGAGTTGGAAGAGGCTAGATCTTCTGTAAAATCCTCTTATGACATCCGCTTCGGGGACAAATTGTTGGTTTTCTTAAGCATGGGGCATGTTGTTTCCCCAGCATGAAGTGTTGATCACCCCCCAGTAGAGTTTGATGGTCATTATCCCCAGCGAAGTCGCAGGAGTTTGAAGAAGCTAAATCTTCTGTAAGATCCTCTTATGACATCCTCTTCGGGGACAAATTGTTTGGTTCCCCAGCATGAAGTGTTGATCATCCCCAGTAGAGTTTGAGGACAGTTGGTCTTCTGTAAAATCCTCTCAAAAGGCATTCCCCAACACGAGACGCTTTAAAGCAGTTTTCTCCAGCAGAGTTTGTTATAAACCCGTCATCCCTAACGGAATTGTCTAAAGGGAAGCTCGCCTAACATGGGGCATTGTAGTACTTATCCTAAGCTCGACAGTCACATTCTTCAGCAGACTACTGTGGATTTGCTTTGGGTTTCCCCAACAGATCTCTAAGGACTCTTTCTAGCAAGTTGCAGTGGAATGTTCTAACCAGGATTTGCATATCCCTGGCAGAGTAGCCCTGATACCCAGCAAGATCGTATCTCTGGTCATGGTATCCCCACAGAGGTCAGCATCGAATCTTGTCAGCAACTTCCAGCTGAGTTGTTGTTCTCTCCGCAGAGGTTTATCAGATCGACAGAATCTATTCCTCAACAAGGATGGGACAGCCTTTCCCCAGCCGGGTCAGAAGGTTGATAATCCCTATAAAGGATCTTGGGTTGAATAAATCCCCAAGCAGAGTTTTAATGGCTCATTTCCCCAGCAGGACGTCATTTAAAAATTCTCATCCCCAGCGGAATCGCTGTGACCAGAATTCATTCCCCCAAACAGATGGAATAATTCCTGGCAGAGTCGTCATTCCCTCATATCTTAAAGTCCAATTTATTTTTGGCAAGCTTGACAATTCGAAGCAGACGGATTGTTCATCCATTCGCCAGCAGAGATATTATCCTTTTAGGAGTCTCCGAGATTAAATCATTGATTGTGGTTCCTCAGCAGAGTCGGCAGAGATGTCTGGCGTAGAGGCAGAGAGTAATTCGATTTTAAAATTCTAAAAGTCCAACAGTGGATTGGCAAAAGTCCGTCTTCGGGTGGCAAAAGTCCAACAGTGGATTGGCAAAAGTCCGTCTTCGGGTGGCAAAAGTCCAACAGTGGATTGGCAAAAGTCCGTCTTCGGGTGGCAAAAGTCCAACAGTGGATTGGCAAAAGTCCATCTTCGGGTGGCAAAGCAGCTAAAAGTCCAACAGTGGATTGGCAAAAGTCCGTCTTCGGGTGGCAAAAGTCCAACAGTGGATTGGCAAAAGTCCGTCTTCGGGTGGCAAAAGTCCAACAGTGGATTGGCAAAAGTCCGTCTTCGGGTGGCAAAAGTCCAACAGTGGATTGGCAAAAGTCCATCTTCGGGTGGCAAAGCAGCTAAAAGTCCAACAGTGGATTGGCAAAAGTCCGTCTTCGGGTGGCAAAAGTCCAACAGTGGATTGGCAAAAGTCCATCTTCGGGTGGCAAAGCAGCTAAAAGTCCAACAGTGGATTGGCAAAAGTCCGTCTTCGGGTGGCAAAAGTCCAACAGTGGATTGGCAAAAGTCCGTCTTCGGGTGGCAAAAGTCCAACAGTGGATTGGCAAAAGTCCGTCTTCGGGTGGCAAAAGTCCAACAGTGGATTGGCAAAAGTCCGTCTTCGGGTGGCAAAAGTCCAACAGTGGATTGGCAAAAGTCCGTCTTCGGGTGGCAAAAGTCCAACAGTGGATTGGCAAAAGTCCGTCTTCGGGTGGCAAAAGTCCAACAGTGGATTGGCAGAAGTCCATCTTCGGGTGGCACGAAGCTGCAAAGTCCACCAGTAGCGTGGCAGGCCAGTAGTCGTCTGGAATTGCATAAAAGACATTATCAAAGTCCACCAGTAGTGTGGCAGGCCAGTAGTCGTCTGGAATTGCATAAAAGACATTATTAAAGTCCACCAGTAGTGTGGCAAGCCAGTAGTCGTCTGGCGTCGTTCAAAAAGACATTTCCAAAGTCCACCAGTAGTGTGGCAGGCCAGTAGTCGTCTGGAATTGCATAAAAGACAGTATTAAAGTCCACCATCAGCGTGGCAAGCCAGTAGTCGTCTGGCATCGTTCAAAAGACAGATCTCTCCGACGTTTCATCGAGGATTCAATCCAGCAGTCTCGTTGGGTTTATATCCCTTTTCTTCTTCACCCAGAGCAAATTTTTGGTTATTTTTGGTATTCAATCACTATATACCTTGAAAGTCCGAAAGCATTTGCTTTCAGGCATTCAGGTCTACAGCGCTTGAATAGGGGCAGCTGTAATACCCCAAAATTTGCTCTCCCCTTTTGTCATCATAGCATGGCATTATCATTTATCATATCATATCCACCTCATTAACATTACATTGCATTTAACATAGAAAAATGAAGCATGGCATCCTTCTTACCATCAGGGCATGTGATCAGGTGGAAGGTGGACAATCAAGGAATCATTCAAAGCACAAAAAGGTCAATCAAGTTGGCTCTAGGCAAGCCAAGAGGTCTCTCATGTCTCATACTATCTCAATTGATCTTCCAAAACCTCAAGGAAGTGAGATTCAATGGGAGATTGAAGCACTACATCTTTCACTATGCAAGAGGTTCAAAAATTGAAGGAAAACCCTCAAAAGAGATAGCTCATTGATTCAAAATCATTCTCAAGTGGCATTTCTCATCATCCTTTAAGAGGATACACAACATACTCTGAGGAATTTGGATTTGGAAGATGTGCAATTTCCTCCTAACCAGAGAGGGTCAAAAGTAGGGTTTCTAATAAAATCAGGATATCTCTGATTTTTTGGACAAAGCTTGTTGTCATGATATTCTACATGTTCTTAAGTGTATGTGTATGGAAAATTGCCTCTCAATTGGTTTTGGAAGTGTTTCAATTGGAAGAAAGATAAAAAATCAGGGAATTTGGGGCCAAGTCAAATAATCAGAGGAAAAAGTCAACTCTTGACTTTTTGAGGCCAAATTCATGAAATTCATGTTACATATGTCCAATGTGCAAAATTTGGTCAAGAAACTCCAAAGGAATCATGAAAAAATCAAGATGTGGAAAGTTGCCATTTTTGGAAGAGGAAGGGTTACTAAAAATAGCAAGTTTTGGCCATTTTGCATCAGAATTTGAACCAAGGCCATTCAAATTTGGAGTACCAAATGAAAATTCCACTCTGCCTCAATGAAAGGCCTTGCTTTAAGCTTCAAATCCATGTGTGGAACATCTCCATTGGATAAAAAATGAGGGAGATATGATTGATCAAAGTTTGAGCAAAGTAGGTTCAAAACTAGGTCATGACCAAGATTTTCGGGGCACGCGCGCAGTCATTTTAACAAACATGTGGTGGGCCAAATGTCCACTCATTTTACTCATGGTTAAAGGCTTCAAATGAAAAATCTTGCAACATCAAAGTTGTTCCCCTATGTGAGATCTTCAAGATTGATGTTCATGATTTTTTCATTTGATCAAAGGACAAGGAGTTATGATAGCTCAAAGATTGGTCAACACAACTGAAAATCCATGCCATGCACACCTTGCCATGCCATGCCACAAATTGCTCGCCCATGCACCAGTCGTTTTTCCATCTGTTTATGATGATTTTTAGACATGTTTGAGGTACCTTTTCAACTCAAGTCCAACACCAAAATTGTCCTATGATGCTTCCTCAATCCATTGACACCAAGATGATTCATTTTCGTGCCTTGGTCATAAAGAAATCCATGTTCAAACATCACCATCTGCATTGATGCATTGACTGCCATGTGTAGCAGTTCACACATTTTTTTTTGGTTCAGTCACACCACAAACACTTCATCATCACCAGCTGATTTCTTTTCCTCATTTGCCCAAACATTCTTGCACGTGCTTTCTCTTTGTTACTTCTTACATGAGAAGGGAAACTTGCAAAACTTCCACCACAAGCTACTGCTGCATAACACCACCTCACCATTATCCTCACCATAAGTGACCATGAGCTCTTCCACACTAAAACAAAACCTCTCCAACTCGTGTCACTAACTGTCATGACTCATTCTGTTAACTCAAACTCAGTTAACTAACTCAGTTAACTGTAGTTCTAACCATCAACCACCAGGGTCAAATCATAACCACGCCTATATAAACAATTCTAACAGATTTGGAAAGGGAGATTCTGATTGTTTCACTCTCACTCCAAAAGCACTCTCAACTTTCTCTCTGAATTTTCTCTCTACCTGCACGAACTCCTCAAGTTCTTCAACCTTCACAATCAAGCAAGAAGACATCACTGAAGCATGGAATAGCACAGTTATCTCCAATTTTAGATTCAGATTTCCTCTTATTCTCAAGATCAAATAGCATTTATTTTGCTCAAATTGAAGTTCTAGAAGTTCAAGAACAAGTTCTCATCTCTGGTTTTCTCAAAAATCCAAAGATCTTCAAGTTTCAGGTTCCAAAAGTTCTCAAACTTTGCTTGCACGATTTGATGTTATTTTAACTGGTTGATGTGTTATTTGAGCTTATTAGAAGCTATATGAAACCGGTTAGTTGATAGAGCTTCTTAGAAGCTTAGATCCAAAACCTAGGGCTAATTTCATTGCTTCGATTCTCTCTGTTTGTGTGTTGTTTGTGAAAAATAAGCCTAGATTCATGATCTATGTGACTTCCTGAACATTTTGATGTGTATTGCATAAATTTCTGGAATGTTTGATTGATTGCAGTGCCGGAGAGTGGCCGGAGAAGGTGACCGGAGGTCCCTCTCCGGCCGGTGAGGTTTCATTAGGGTTTATATGCCAGATTAAGTCGTGTCCGTTGATTTGTTTTGATCCAAGGGTGGTGGTGGTGCCAGCGAATAAATGGAGAGGGTGTGTGTCACGTGCTTCATTTTTTCCATCTGATGATTAGCATGCGCGTGTGTACATGGTTATTAGTGTGTACTAGCAATGTGAGATGCTTGATTTGATTACCTTGACTTTTACATTGACCTGACCTAATCTGATGGTTGTGAGTGAGTCAAGATTGTTGACTGAGGGTTCATGCTTGTTAGTATGTTTTGCGTGCTTACTGGACCTAAGCCAGATTGATATCCACACCCCATGTTTTCAAGGCCCAATGATTTTGAACTGTTAATTTGCTATGCATGCACCCTCTTCTTTAGTTCCATTTCATTTTATTTCTCATTTTTGCTACACGTTTCATAATTAATTTTTAAAAATACCAAAACATATTGGAAAATTCTACAAAAATTCATGTGTATTCTTAAAACATTTAGGAAATTTTTCATGATTTTATTTTCTGATTTTATGACCTTTTTGCCCCTGTTCCATAATTTTCTTTGAATTTCCACTTAGATGCATTCTAAGCATGATACATGAATTTGTTTAATTTTGTTCTTGCTCATTACCAACTATTTTGACATGATTCTTTTTGCATTGATTCACTAATACATTGAAGCATGTTAGATGATTTTTGTTTGATTTTTTAGGTCACTTTATCATATGTCTTGATGCCTATATTTGCTCCACTTTGCATGATGTTTCAATTTGACTTAATTGCTTTGTTTGAAGTCATTTTGCTCTGAATTTTTACATGCTATCTTGATGTGTGATGCATTTCTGACCTAGGCATTCCAATAATATGCTGGCATAATTTTCATGAATCCATTTGGCCTTTGTTTGATGCATCACATTGGATGTATAATCCATGGCATGTCATTACAACTTTAGTGCATGTTTACATGAATTCTTTTGTGCACATTTGTATGAGCATTTGCATATGTTATGAGCCATTCATATGATATTATAGGTCTTTGATACATATTATAGGTCATCTTTACATGTTCATTTCAATTTGAACTTTGTGCATCATTAACATGTATTGTTTGCACTTTCTTTTTGAACTTTCATTTCAATTCTTATTATATTACTTCTTGAATGTCTTGAAGTTGATTCATAAATACTTTTGAGATGTTTATAAACCATTTTCCATTTAGTTTCAATTCTGGTTGTTGATTTACATGTTCCATTTATGCATGTCCTCTTCATTTCTTTCCATCTTTCATCTACCCCTTCTTCTTGTAACATGTTTAAATGCTAATGAGTGATGATGGTTGCTTATTCACTTGCACTTGTATGATAATAAACATTGGTTTCCATATGATGCCCATTCTGGTTGTGGTTCTAGGATTTGTTTTCTCATTTAATTCTTGTGAGTTTTATGATGCATTACATGTTCTTTTACTTCTTATACTTCTTATACATGTTTACTAACCATGTAGGGGCTTCGGTAAGTTTCAATTGAGTGTGGATAAGGAATCCACATTCAACTTCTATCCTTTCTCTTTTACAATTCCATTTTGTGTTTTGCTAAGCACTTATGTGCTTTCTTTTAATAACTCATTACTTTCCCTTTTTGAATTACAATTCATCTTCTACTTTGGAAGTGAATTGTTTAATTCTTTCTTTCTTTAGACTTTAGGTTGAAACCTCACAAACCTTAGGATCACTCCCTTAACTAATCAATTAGGATTGAGTCTTAGTCCATATAGATTTTTACCTTTATCCTCCCTTGAGTCTCTTTTCTCATCTCAAAGAAAATTCAAAATATCTAATAAAGGTAGGCATTTATTGCATTTAGGCCTTTCATATAAAGAAAAGATTATAAGGGGTCTTCTCTTATAATCTTAAGATGTGTAGCATATGGCCCATCTTAGGTCAATGTGTTACATATTTGATCTTGTATGAGGGACTTAAATGCAATACTTGTTGAAGGTGCAAATAATAAAAAACACTTCTTCACTTCATAATCAACAAAACACTTAATAAACACAAGTATGCTAGTGTGTTTGAACCTTGATAATTGGAACTAAGTGTGAGGGTCTTCTTCACCCTTAGTGTGCTTTCTTACCCATTCCATCTTGGAATGTGAGAAGGTACACATTCCAATGACTAAGGTCCAGATACACTGTCGTATGCAAACAAATCCAAAACACTTCCTTCTAAAAGACAAAAACAAACAATAACGTCTTTCCTTCGGGAATTCTTTTCTCATCTCATTCATTCTCAACGCACGAACGCGTTTCTACTCGTTCTCTTGCAAGATGGTAACGCACTCGGACCAGCGAGCCTGCAACACCTGAGCTAGGACGTAAGCCGTTCTCTAAAAAACACAAACAATCCATCCCTAGTGAGGGGAACTACGTCGCTCTGATTCTCATGTTCCCGATGAGATACGTAGGCAGTGGGGTAGGGCCCATGCGAGCACTTCTTTTATTTTCCCTACATTTGTTTCCCGTTCCTTTTCTTTTCTTTCTCCTTTCTTTCTTTCAGTTCCTTTTCCAGTATCCTTTCTTTACACCCTTTGATCGAAACAGCAAGCGTGGATCCCATCGGGTACGATGGACGCGTGGGGGTGCTAATACCTTCCTCTCGCGTAACCGACTCCCGAACCCATTTCTCTTGGTCGCGAGACCATGCTCTTTCCTTCTCTTCAGGTTTATGCGGTGTTTCCTTTCCCTCTCTTGGGATAAATACACGTTGCTGGCGACTCTGTTCGGTGCCACTTTCGCGTTTGTACTAGGATGAAAATCCCGGGAGCGACAGCTGGCGACTCTGCTGGGGATCGAACCCAGAATCTCTGGTTTCCTTAGCGAGTCAATCCTAGCGCTTGTCTGCTTTTCTTTCATTGGGTGTTTACTGTTGTGCTGTATTTACTGTTTTATTGTATGGTTATTTACTGTTTTACTGTACATTACTGTATTTACCGCATTTTAGCATTACATATCATATATTATATTGTGTTGCACTGTTTTGTCTGTTTGGCGGGATGGGTGTTCTGAGAGATAAGCCCACTACCAAGGCTTGAGTACATACATAGGTATTAGAGTGGATAGTCATGACGCTTGCGTGGTGGTGACCACGTATTGTTGTTCATGAGACCCACAACCAGACGAGGTTCTATCAGGAGCTTTCTGCTACTGCATGTTATGCAGGCCAGTGGTTATTCTCTTGAGGAACTGTCGACTCTGGTGACCATTCCCGAGGACTCAGTTGCGGTACTCCTCCCGAGATGTGACAGTGGCAGACCACATTCCGTGGCAAACCCATTGCACATTCTCGATCCGAGGACCCAATGCTGGGAACTTGCTATAGGACATCCCTTTTTGAAAGAGAATCAGCGGAGGCACTCCTCGATTGGCGGTAGTACTGTACCCTGAGGGATGAATGTACTATTGCTTCTCGACCTCAGTGCCAGAAGCTGAGGACCTTTTTGTTTTGGAGAATCAGTTGAGGCCTCCTCGATTGATGATGATGCCAAACCAGAAATGGTGAACGTATCATCATTTCTCGACCTGAGAGCCCGGGATATTGAACATCCTAGTACCCACATGTGAGAAGGGCGGGTTGTTTACAGGTTTGCAGGTAACCATGACCTCCTACATACCCGGTTTTCTATCATCATTGCACAAAAAGGAAGTTTCATCCTATTGTATTCAGATGGTTCTTATCTATGGTTCTATATTAGTCTCAGAGCTACACTGACACCGTTCACAGTTCAGCACAGACACCTGATTACCTGATCACATTGCCCTTTGCATTGCATTATCATATCCTAACATACATGTTTATTCATTTCCAGGTGCATATATTACCCTTGATTCCAGTCATCAGGTCCCTGCAAAGATGAACACTAAAGAGAGGAAGAATATCATCAGCTATAAGTTCCTTACGCCTACTTTGGGCCCTATTGTTGTGCTGAAGGGAATGGCGAGCCCGGCAGCACGAGAAGCTTTTGAAGAGAAATATGGGTGGATTTTATCTATGGTTCGTAATGTCAGTGATTATGAAGCCAGAGGTCTCCATACGTTGATGCAGTTCTATGATCCGCCTCTGAGATATTTTGTATTTCCAGACTATGTGTTGGTTCCTACCCTGGAGGAGTATTCCAACATGTTGGGGATTGCTATCAAGGAGGAGCCCCCTTTCTTTGGATCAGTGGGGGATCTTGACTTTGGGAAGTTGGCTGGTGCTCTATATTTGAGCAAATCAGAGCTAAGTGACAATGTCTCCAACAAAGGAAAGATTCGTGGTTACAAGCTGGAATATCTGATTAAGAAGGCCCAGGAAGCAGCTAAAGGCGAGAATTGGCTTGTTTTTAATGCTTTGCTAGCCCTTTGTATATACGGCATAGTGTTGTTTCCCAACGAGCCGGATTTTATTGATACGGACGCTATACGAATATTCATGATGAAGAACCCGGTGCCAACGCTACTGGGAGATCTTCACTACTCATTGTACAACCGAAATGAAAAGAAAAGAGGAGGGATAATTCGTTGTTGTGCACCCTTGTTCTATAAGTGGTTTGCGGGCCGTTTACCACAATCAGGGGCTTTTGTGGATTCCAAAGATTCTCTAGAGTGGAAATAACGTTTAATGGGATTGGTGGCCAAGGACATCGTATGGGTAGATCATGGGCTGATTGGTAAGAATATTATCCACAGCTGTGGTAAGTTCCCTAACGTTCCACTGATAGGAAGACTGGGTGGGATTAACTACAATCCTTCTTTGGCCATTCGACAATTTGGGTATGCCCTGACAGGTCCGCCTATTAAGAGAGATGTGGAGGAGTCCCTCTATTTTCATACATCAGAAGGATGGGAAGCAGCACAGAAAGCTTCTGAAAGCTGGGGTAGCATACTGAAAAAGGGGAAAGTTACTCTAGGAAAGCCTAACAACCGGGTTTATCCAGCATATGAAGAGTGGGTGAAGAAAAGAGTTGAAGATTTTCTCTTGCCTTTTGGTAAGGCACCCCTTTTGTATCCGGAGAATGAGAAAGCAAGAAGCACTGCTACTGTGGAAGAAGTTGACAAGTTGCAAGCCTTGGTGAAAAAGCTCCAAGGAGAGAATTCCAAGTTGAGTAGCCATCTTCAGAATGCTCTACATGCCAACAAAGAGCTGGAGCGGAAAGCCCAAGATGCTGAACAAATCCTAACTGCAAAAGAAAAAGACTTTGCTGGAAGAGCCCAACATTTCCGGAAGATTAGTAAAGGTGCTGATGATGCTACTCAAGCTCACAAGCAAACCAAACAGGCGTTAGCACAGACCAAAGAAAAGTTAACAAAGTTTCAGCACGCTTGGGACGAAGTTAGGATAGAGAATGCTGAATTACAGGAACAGTTGCAGATTAAGGACGAAGAGCTTGAAAAGGCGCATGAGCAGAGAAGAAAGTATCGGGAAAGCCTCGGTAAGAGTCAAGAACAGCTAGAAGAAGCTAGAGGTGAGCTGAGGAATACCAAGAAAGAGCTTGAAGAAGTCATGATAGAAAGGGAGATACTCAAGACGCAAGCCGGCATAAAGAGACACAAAGGAGTGTGTGATGACGAGGCTCTGATGCTGCACATGGGTTCTTTAACTGAAGCTCTTGAGAAAAGGGATGTCTTGATCAAAGAAATGATTGAAAAGCCGAATCACCAGCATACCCGTATACTTTTTGAGGAGATCAAATACTCAAGTGATAAGCTGAAGGGTGTGGAATTGTCAGACTGATGTTCTTTTCCTTATATTTTGTTATTAATGGTTACCATCAGGCTTGTTGATGGATCCATTTTTCCTTGTATTGCATTTGCGGATGAGCCTTTCTTAAATGTACTTGAATACTTTGTTGAATGAGTATGAGCAGTTTTATTCAGAATTATTCCTTATCAGATAGCTGCACACAAGCACATGACCACGACACGTCTCTTTATATCACAATTTCTGGTCTTCAGATTTCTGTGGTTGGATTGGAATCAGGGTATAAAGCACCTCGGAAATGACAAACATGGCATTGCATGGCATTGCATATCATTTTGCATTTTTTGTTACTTGCTTTTCAGGTACTCGTTGCGGGGTCTCTAACCTTTATTTGGTTTCAGGCAGTATAGCGGAGAGTCATATTCACCGATATTCGACGCGAAGGAATCAAGTAAGAATCATGGATCAAGTGCAAAGTGATTTGGCGGAAATGAGGGCGCGCATGGACCAGTTCATGACCCTCATGACTGGCATGGCACAAAATCAGGAGAGACTGAGGCTTCTGGTAGAGCGTCCCGACAATGGGCCCGAAGGTGATCATCATGACAATTCACAGGGACATGGCATTCCTCCTCCCGGTGGCAACCCTCCTCCTGGTGGTAACAATCGGGGTAATGGAAATGGTAGGCATGCTGGTGTTACTCTTGAAGATACTCTGGAAGACCAATTTACTCTGCTGGATGCTGATGTAGGTAATCAAGGGGATCGAAGGTATGATGAGTTAGCAGAGAAGATCAGGGCCATAGAATGCAAGAACTCTATGGGTATTGATGTTACCAGCTTGGGGCTGGTCTCAGGAGTTAGAATTCCCCCTAAATTCAAACCTCCCACTTTTGATAAGTATCACGGCAATGCGTGTCCCCAAACGCATCTTCAAGCTTACTTTGGGAAGATTTCAGCCCATACGGATGACGAGAAGCTATGGATGCACTATTTTCAGGACAGTCTGGCGGGGGCGTCTTTGACCTGGTACATGAAGTTGAGTAGAGCTGCTGTGAAGAATTGGAAAGATCTGGCAGAAGCGTTCCTGAAGCAATACCAATATAATATTGACATGGCGCCCAACCGCACCCAATTGCAGGGATTGTCACAAAATGCCAAGGAGAGTTTCAAAGAATATGCACAGAGGTGGAGGGAAATGGCTGCCCAGGTTCAACCTCCCTTGTCAGACAGAGAAATGGCAGATATGTTCATGGGCACCTTGCAAGGGGCCTATCTGGATAGATTAGCTGCTTGTCCGTCAACTGGATTTGCTGATATTGTGATTGCGGGAGAAAGAATAGAAAGTCTGTTAAAGCTTGGAAAGATCCAGGATGTGAGTGGGGCTGGCTCTTCGGGGACGAAGAAACCGTTCGCTAGTAACCAGAAAAGAAGAGAAGGTGATACGAATGCTGTGTTTAGAGGACGAGGCAGAGGGCGTTCTCGAGCTTATTATCAGGTAGATGCTGTGACAATCCCCACACCGTCTGTTCAGAAACAACAACCCCAACAACAAGTTCAACATCAACAACCTTTTTTCCAGCAAAGGTCTAGACAGAGGGATCGTAAGATGGATCCTCTCCCTATGACTTATGTCGCGCTGTTGCCCCGGCTACTCGAGTTAAAGTTGGTAGAACTCCGTACTATGAAAGCTCCGGTTGCTGGAAACCTGCCACCTAACTTCGATGCTAATGCTCGTTGTGAGTTCCACTCAGGTGCTCAGGGGCACTCCATTGAAAAATGCTGGGCTTTCCATCATAAAGTACAAGATTTGATTGATGCTAAAGCCATCAATTTCTCTCCCGCTCCTAATATTACTCAGCATCCCATGCCTGATCATAGCGCAGCAAATGTGTACGCTATTGAAGATGGGAGGAGATTGAATTTGGTGTTAGACGTTCATCAAGTGAAAACTTCTTTGTTGGTTGTAAAAGATCGTTTATTGAAGGGACAGGTGTTCCTGGGCTGTAATCAAGATTGCTCCGAGTGTATGAATCAAGAGAACGGCTGTGCTAAGTTGAAGATGGGTTTACAGAATCTGATCGATGAAGGATGTCTATAGTTCGACAGAGTCGTGAAAGACACTGATGAGATATCAACCGTGACCATCTATTACACTCCCGCTGAGATTCAAATGCCGGTCAATGCAGTTCCCGTGGCGAGTGTTGCGCCAGAAGGGCCCAGTCCTGTCACTATCACGGTGCCAGGACCAATTCCGTTCACATCCACGAAAGCTATCCCATGGCACTATGGGGCAGATGTATATTACGGAGGTAAAAAGCAGGAAGTTGAGCCGTCAGTCAGCCCAAATATTGATAATGTAGGGGGTGTAGGGGGCTTTACAAGGAGTGGAAGGTTGTTCGCTCCCCAAACCTTGAGAAGTGATAAGGAGGTAGAAGCTGCAGCAAAGGCTAAGGGTAAACAGGTGGTTGAAAGTGCGCCTACACCTGAAGCAGAGACAAAGATTATTTTTGATAAGGAAATGGAAGAATTTATGAAGATAATCAAGAAAAGCAATTATAAGATTGTGGACCAACTGAATCAGACCCCTTCAAAGATTTCAATCTTGTCACTATTGATGTGCTCTGATGCGCACCGGCAGGCGTTGTTGAAAGTGTTGAAGAGTGCATACGTGCCACAAGAAATTACTGTTAATCAGCTCGAGGGCGTAATCTCCAATGTTAATGTCAGCCATGGCTTGGGCTTTACAAGTAGAGATTTGACTGTTGAAGGAAGAAACCATAATAAGGCTTTGCATATCACGATGGAGTGTAAGGGCGCAGTGTTATCTCATGTACTGGTAGACACTGGTTCATCACTTAATGTCTTGCCCAAGAAGGCATTGATGAAGCTGGAAGTTGATGGTTTGATCTTAAGGCCTAGTGAATTGGTGGTCAGAGCATTCGATGGGACCAGACGATCTGTGTTTGGCGAGGTGGAATTGCCCGTACAAATTGGACCACAGGTATTCAAATCCACGTTCCATGTAATGGACATACAACCTGCATATAGCTGCCTATTGGGACGCCCTTGGATTCACGGAGCCGGGGCTGTTACTTCTACTCTACATCAAAAGCTGAAGTATGAGTTTGAAGGGCAGGTTGTGACAGTGTGTGGGGAGGAAGACATCTTTGTGAGTCACTTGTCCACATTCAAGTACATTGAAATGGATGGGGAAATTCATGAGATGCTGTGCCAATCATTTGAAGCAGTCAATATTGACGATGCACCTGAGTCTTCTTCTATACCAGTTGGGGCTGGTACCTCCATTTCATCTTACAAACAAGCTGTCGAAGTCGTCAGGGCAGGCAACGCCCAAGGTTGGGGCAGGTTGATAGAGACCCCAATGAAGGAAGACAAATTTGGTATTGGTTATCATCCCTCTACAACTTCAGATGCGGGGAGCAGGGGACCCATTACTTTCAATAGTGGGGGAATTATCTACATGGACCAGTCTTGTGCAGCCACGGAGGATAGTGTTGACAGTGATTGTGACCTGGACAACTGGGTACGCCCTCATGTTCTGGGACAACAAGTGCAAAACTGGTTCGTTGAAGAAGTCATCCGGGTTACTCTTCAGACAGAGTAATTTTTCTTTGTTTTTTCTAACCATAATGCATGACAAAATCTTGCGCTCTGCCCAAGGCGTATAGATTCATTTGTAGGGCCACCGTGGTTGCATTTGCAATGTTTAATCATTAATAAAGGACGTTTTGCAATCAAATTTTGTTCTCTGTATTTCAGTTTTTATTTTTGCACAAAAAATATAAAATGGCAATGTTTCATTTTCTTTTGTTTTGCTTAAAAATAAATTCTAAAATAAGGCATGAACCCGTTCATGCAGACTTGATCCTCCGGATACCACTGATAACGATTTTGATATGGCCATGTATGACTTTGACAATCCGATTTATCAAGCCGAAGAAGGGGATGAGAAAGATTGTGAACTTTCTGAAGAACTGGCCAGATTGTTGAAACAAGAGGAAAGGGTCATCCAGCCTCATCAGGAGACTGTAGAAATCATCAATATTGGTACCAAGGACGCCAAGAAAGAGATCAGGATTGGTGCCAGCTTGCAAGCGGATGTGAAGCAAACTTTGACGGAAATGTTGCGCGAGTATGTTGACATCTTCGCCTGGTCGTATCAAGACATGCCGGGGTTGGATACGGATATTGTCGTGCACAGGCTACCATTGAGAGAAGAATGTCCGCCAGTCAAGCAGAAACTTCGTCGGACTCACCCCGACATGGCCTTAAAGATTAAGGAGGAAGTCCAGAAGCAGTGGGACGCTGGTTTTCTTGCTGTGACAAAGTATCCTCCATGGGTAGCCAACATCGTGCCAGTACCGAAGAAAGATGGAAAAGTGAGAATGTGTGTGGATTATCGAGATCTTAATAAAGCTAGCCCGAAAGATGATTTTCCACTACCTCATATTGATGTGCTGGTCGATAATACAGCTCAGTTTTCAGTGTTCTCATTTATGGACGGTTTATCCGGGTACAACCAGATCAAGATGGCACCTGAAGACATGGAGAAGACCACGTTCATTACTCCGTGGGGTACATATTGTTATAAAGTAATGCCTTTTGGGTTGAAAAACGCAGGGGCAACGTACCAGCGGGCGATGGTGACATTGTTTCATGACTTGATTCATAAGGAGATCGAATGTTATGTAGATGATATGATTGCCAAGTCTAGAACAGAAGAGGAACATCTGGTTAACCTGAAAAAGCTGTTTGAAAGGTTGAGAAAGTTCTGTCTGAGATTAAATCCAAACAAGTGCACGTTTGGGGTGCGTTCTGGAAAGTTGCTAGGTTTCATTGTGAGCGAAAAAGGAATCGAGGTTGATCCTGCCAAGGTGAAAGCAATACAAGAAATGCCTGAACCGAGAACAGAAAGAGAGGTTTGTGGTTTCTTGGGTAGATTGAACTACATTGCAAGGTTCATATCTCACCTAACAGCCACGTGTGAGCCAATATTTAAATTGTTAAGGAAAGATCAAACGGTCAGGTGGAATGACGATTGCCAATTGGCATTCGATAAGATAAAAGAATACTTGCAGGAACCTCCGATTCTAATGCCTCCAGTTGAAGGGAGACCGCTGATAATGTATCTGACAGTGCTTGAAGGTGCCATGGGTTGTGTTCTCGGTCAACATGACGAGACAGGTAGGAAGGAGCATGCTATCTACTACCTGAGCAAAAAGTTCAATGATTGTGAGTCCCGATACTCAATGCTTGAAAAGACATGCTGTGCGCTTGCATGGGCCGCTAAGCGATTGAGGCAATATATGGTTAGGCACACGACCTTGTTGATTTCAAAAATGGATCCTATCAAGTATATTTTCGAGAAACCAGCATTGACAGGCAGAGTTGCACGGTGGCAAATGGTCTTGACAGAGTATGACATTCAGTACACTTCACAAAAGGCCATCAAAGGAAGTATCTTGTCCGATTATCTTGCGCAACAGCCAATGGATGATTACCAACCCATGAAGTTTGACTTCCCTGATGAGGACATCATGTTTCTCAAAGCTAAAGACTGTGAGGAACCACTCCCGGAGGAGGGGCCAGACCCTGAATCCAAATGGAGTCTGATGTTTGATGGGGCTGTCAATTTGAATGGGTGCGGAGTTGGAGCAGTTCTTATCACGCCGGAAGGTGTTCATATGCCTTTCACTGCACGAATAACTTTCGGGTGCACCAACAATGAAGCAGAGTACGAAGCTTGTATAATGGGGATCGAGGAGGCGATTAATCTACGGATTAAAACCCTTGATATATTCGGTGATTCAGCTTTGGTAATCAATCAAGTGAAAGGGAGTTGGTACACGCACCAAGCAAATCTAGTGCCGTATAGAGATTATACGAGGAGATTGCTGACATTTTTCACAACAGTGAAACTGTACCACATTCCTCGAGATGAGAATAGGTTCGCTGATGCCTTGGCCACTTTGTCTTCCATGATCAAAGTGCAAGGATGGAACCATGTACCTAAGATTGAGGTATCCCGCCTTGACAGACCAGCATTTGTGTTTGCGGTCGATGCAACGTCTGATGACAAGCCATGGTTTCATGACATTAAGTGTTTCTTGAAAAGTCAAGAGTACCCGTCCGGGGCATCGTCCAAAGACAGGAAGACGTTGAGAAGGTTAGCTGGTAGTTTCTTCCTGAACAAAGATGGCGTGCTGTATAAAAGAAATTTTGACACGGTCCTGCTTAGATGTGTGGATAGACATGAAGCAGACTTGTTGATGATTGAAGTGCACGAAGGCTCTTTCGGTACTCATGCCGGAGGGCAGGCAATGGCTAAAAAGTTGTTAAGGTCGGGATATTATTGGTTGACTATGGAGTCAGATTGTTGCAAATATGCCCGCAAATGCCATAAATGCCAGATCTATGCAGACAAGGTGCATGTGCCTCCAAATCCGTTGAGTATCATGTCGTCGCCTTGGCCGTTTGCCATGTGGGGCATTGATATGATCGGAAAGATTGAGCCTACAGCTTCCAATGGTCATCGTTTCATCTTGGTGGCAATTGATTACTTCACCAAATGGGTTGAAGCCTCATCCTATGCCAATGTTACAAAACAAGTGGTCGCTCGTTTCTTAAAACGGGATATCATTTGCCGATATGGAGTTCCCGAAAGAATCATTACTGATAATGGTTCTAATTTGAACAATAAGATGATGGCTGAGTTATGCCGGGACTTCAAAATCGAACACCACAATTCTTCTCCGTACCGCCCAAAGATGAATGGCGCGGTCGAAGCGGCCAACAAAAATATCAAGAAGATTGTACAGAAGATGGTTGTCACGTACAAAGATTGGCATGAGATGTTACCATTTGCTTTGCATGGGTATCGAACGTCGGTACGCACGTCCACTGGGGCAACCCCATTCTCACTTGTATATGGTATGGAGGCAGTGCTACCGGTTGAAGTAGAGATTCCGTCCCTCAGAGTCATGATGGATGTTAAGCTAGATGAAGCTGAATGGGTACGAGCCAGATTTGATCAGTTGAGCCTTATTGAGGAAAAGCGATTGGCGGCTGTATGTCATGGGCAACTATACCAGCGCAGAATGAAGCAGGCGTTTGACCAAAAGGTGCGTCCTCGGGTTTACAAAGTCGGAGATGTGGTACTCAAAAGGATCCTTCCTCCCAATACAGACCACAGGGGCAAATGGACTCCTAATTATGAAGGTTCATTCGTGGTTAAAAAGGTCTTTTCGGGCGGAGCTTTATTGCTTACAACCATGGATGGCGAAGACTTTTCATCCCCTGTCAACTCGGACGTAGTCAAAAAATACTTCGCATGAATAGACCCGCTGGATAATAAAAATAAAAAAATCCAGGCAAAAAAGGGCATCCCGGCGAACCAAAAACAGAATAAGGTTCGGGCAAAAATTATGGATATAATTGAAAAAAAATTGTACACCCGGTAAGTTGAAAACCCGAAAGGGCAACTTAGGCAAAAAAGGGTATCCTGGTGGATCGAAAACCTGAAAGGGCGGTCCACACAAAAGAGGGATTTAAGCGAATGACTACAGTCTGAGTTATCTGTACCCATTACCGTTTGAACAACTGACGTTCTGAAGAATAGGAATCGGTCTGATCATTCCTCAGAAGGCAAGGTCGGGGAGTTTTGAAGACATACTGGTCATAACAGAATGGAAACTCAGTGGAATTCCGTTTTCACATTGCCATTAGGATAGTTTCTTTTCTCAATTTTCAGCGATCACCTCTTTCCAGGGATTGCTTCCAGATGTAATTGCCTATTCTGGGCTCTCAGTCAATAAATTGAATTTCAGTAAAAAGCCTCCTATTTTTGTTTTATTGCTTTGTTTGCAAAAACGTCCTAATTTTGATAAAACATTGCATTTGAAAACATGGCAGACTTGCAATAACATGCGCAGAAAAAATATTTGAAATTACTTCGAATGTTGAATACTCCCGGATGGTGGATTCTAGCCACGCAATATTCGGGGCATGTGGGCATATTCTTTTGTTGCAGGTAGCAGGTGCAGATGATTTTAAGCACAAGACTAGCAATAAATCACCCCACGCAAAAGACTGGGGCAATTATGGGTAAGGAGATCGGCGTTCATCGGGTCGATCTCAGTGAATTAAGTTCAACTGGGTACCGTTGTATCTTATTAAGTCGATTCTCTCATTCAGTACTTCCAACAACTACAAGCTTTTCTGTGTCGATAACGGTCACAGGTTCCCCAAAAGGGTGGTCTCGTCGACACCGAAACTGATGGTCATTATCCCCAGCGAAGTCACAAGAGTTGGAAGAGGCTAGATCTTCTGTAAAATCCTCTTATGACATCCGCTTCGGGGACAAATTGTTGGTTTTCTTAAGCATGGGGCATGTTGTTTCCCCAGCATGAAGTGTTGATCACCCCCCAGTAGAGTTTGATGGTCATTATCCCCAGCGAAGTCGCAGGAGTTTGAAGAAGCTAAATCTTCTGTAAGATCCTCTTATGACATCCTCTTCGGGGACAAATTGTTTGGTTCCCCAGCATGAAGTGTTGATCATCCCCAGTAGAGTTTGAGGACAGTTGGTCTTCTGTAAAATCCTCTCAAAAGGCATTCCCCAACACGAGACGCTTTAAAGCAGTTTTCTCCAGCAGAGTTTGTTATAAACCCGTCATCCCTAACGGAATTGTCTAAAGGGAAGCTCGCCTAACATGGGGCATTGTAGTACTTATCCTAAGCTCGACAGTCACATTCTTCAGCAGACTACTGTGGATTTGCTTTGGGTTTCCCCAACAGATCTCTAAGGACTCTTTCTAGCAAGTTGCAGTGGAATGTTCTAACCAGGATTTGCATATCCCTGGCAGAGTAGCCCTGATACCCAGCAAGATCGTATCTCTGGTCATGGTATCCCCACAGAGGTCAGCATCGAATCTTGTCAGCAACTTCCAGCTGAGTTGTTGTTCTCTCCGCAGAGGTTTATCAGATCGACAGAATCTATTCCTCAACAAGGATGGGACAGCCTTTCCCCAGCCGGGTCAGAAGGTTGATAATCCCTATAAAGGATCTTGGGTTGAATAAATCCCCAAGCAGAGTTTTAATGGCTCATTTCCCCAGCAGGACGTCATTTAAAAATTCTCATCCCCAGCGGAATCGCTGTGACCAGAATTCATTCCCCCAAACAGATGGAATAATTCCTGGCAGAGTCGTCATTCCCTCATATCTTAAAGTCCAATTTATTTTTGGCAAGCTTGACAATTCGAAGCAGACGGATTGTTCATCCATTCGCCAGCAGAGATATTATCCTTTTAGGAGTCTCCGAGATTAAATCATTGATTGTGGTTCCTCAGCAGAGTCGGCAGAGATGTCTGGCGTAGAGGCAGAGAGTAATTCGATTTTAAAATTCTAAAAGTCCAACAGTGGATTGGCAAAAGTCCGTCTTCGGGTGGCAAAAGTCCAACAGTGGATTGGCAAAAGTCCGTCTTCGGGTGGCAAAAGTCCAACAGTGGATTGGCAAAAGTCCGTCTTCGGGTGGCAAAAGTCCAACAGTGGATTGGCAAAAGTCCATCTTCGGGTGGCAAAGCAGCTAAAAGTCCAACAGTGGATTGGCAAAAGTCCGTCTTCGGGTGGCAAAAGTCCAACAGTGGATTGGCAAAAGTCCGTCTTCGGGTGGCAAAAGTCCAACAGTGGATTGGCAAAAGTCCGTCTTCGGGTGGCAAAAGTCCAACAGTGGATTGGCAAAAGTCCATCTTCGGGTGGCAAAGCAGCTAAAAGTCCAACAGTGGATTGGCAAAAGTCCGTCTTCGGGTGGCAAAAGTCCAACAGTGGATTGGCAAAAGTCCATCTTCGGGTGGCAAAGCAGCTAAAAGTCCAACAGTGGATTGGCAAAAGTCCGTCTTCGGGTGGCAAAAGTCCAACAGTGGATTGGCAAAAGTCCGTCTTCGGGTGGCAAAAGTCCAACAGTGGATTGGCAAAAGTCCGTCTTCGGGTGGCAAAAGTCCAACAGTGGATTGGCAAAAGTCCGTCTTCGGGTGGCAAAAGTCCAACAGTGGATTGGCAAAAGTCCGTCTTCGGGTGGCAAAAGTCCAACAGTGGATTGGCAAAAGTCCGTCTTCGGGTGGCAAAAGTCCAACAGTGGATTGGCAGAAGTCCATCTTCGGGTGGCACGAAGCTGCAAAGTCCACCAGTAGCGTGGCAGGCCAGTAGTCGTCTGGAATTGCATAAAAGACATTATCAAAGTCCACCAGTAGTGTGGCAGGCCAGTAGTCGTCTGGAATTGCATAAAAGACATTATTAAAGTCCACCAGTAGTGTGGCAAGCCAGTAGTCGTCTGGCGTCGTTCAAAAAGACATTTCCAAAGTCCACCAGTAGTGTGGCAGGCCAGTAGTCGTCTGGAATTGCATAAAAGACAGTATTAAAGTCCACCATCAGCGTGGCAAGCCAGTAGTCGTCTGGCATCGTTCAAAAGACAGATCTCTCCGACGTTTCATCGAGGATTCAATCCAGCAGTCTCGTTGGGTTTATATCCCTTTTCTTCTTCACCCAGAGCAAATTTTTGGTTATTTTTGGTATTCAATCACTATATACCTTGAAAGTCCGAAAGCATTTGCTTTCAGGCATTCAGGTCTACAGCGCTTGAATAGGGGCAGCTGTAATACCCCAAAATTTGCTCTCCCCTTTTGTCATCATAGCATGGCATTATCATTTATCATATCATATCCACCTCATTAACATTACATTGCATTTAACATAGAAAAATGAAGCATGGCATCCTTCTTACCATCAGGGCATGTGATCAGGTAGAAGGTGGACAATCAAGGAATCATTCAAAGCACAAAAAGGTCAATCAAGTTGGCTCTAGGCAAGCCAAGAGGTCTCTCATGTCTCATACTATCTCAATTGATCTTCCAAAACCTCAAGGAAGTGAGATTCAATGGGAGATTGAAGCACTACATCTTTCACTATGCAAGAGGTTCAAAAATTGAAGGAAAACCCTCAAAAGAGATAGCTCATTGATTCAAAATCATTCTCAAGTGGCATTTCTCATCATCCTTTAAGAGGATACACAACATACTCTGAGGAATTTGGATTTGGAAGATGTGCAATTTCCTCCTAACCAGAGAGGGTCAAAAGTAGGGTTTCTAATAAAATCAGGATATCTCTGATTTTTTGGACAAAGCTTGTTGTCATGATATTCTACATGTTCTTAAGTGTATGTGTATGGAAAATTGCCTCTCAATTGGTTTTGGAAGTGTTTCAATTGGAAGAAAGATAAAAAATCAGGGAATTTGGGGCCAAGTCAAATAATCAGAGGAAAAAGTCAACTCTTGACTTTTTGAGGCCAAATTCATGAAATTCATGTTACATATGTCCAATGTGCAAAATTTGGTCAAGAAACTCCAAAGGAATCATGAAAAAATCAAGATGTGGAAAGTTGCCATTTTTGGAAGAGGAAGGGTTACTAAAAATAGCAAGTTTTGGCCATTTTGCATCAGAATTTGAACCAAGGCCATTCAAATTTGGAGTACCAAATGAAAATTCCACTCTGCCTCAATGAAAGGCCTTGCTTTAAGCTTCAAATCCATGTGTGGAACATCTCCATTGGATAAAAAATGAGGGAGATATGATTGATCAAAGTTTGAGCAAAGTAGGTTCAAAACTAGGTCATGACCAAGATTTTCGGGGCACGCGCGCAGTCATTTTAACAAACATGTGGTGGGCCAAATGTCCACTCATTTTACTCATGGTTAAAGGCTTCAAATGAAAAATCTTGCAACATCAAAGTTGTTCCCCTATGTGAGATCTTCAAGATTGATGTTCATGATTTTTTCATTTGATCAAAGGACAAGGAGTTATGATAGCTCAAAGATTGGTCAACACAACTGAAAATCCATGCCATGCACACCTTGCCATGCCATGCCACAAATTGCTCGCCCATGCACCAGTCGTTTTTCCATCTGTTTATGATGATTTTTAGACATGTTTGAGGTACCTTTTCAACTCAAGTCCAACACCAAAATTGTCCTATGATGCTTCCTCAATCCATTGACACCAAGATGATTCATTTTCGTGCCTTGGTCATAAAGAAATCCATGTTCAAACATCACCATCTGCATTGATGCATTGACTGCCATGTGTAGCAGTTCACACATTTTTTTTTGGTTCAGTCACACCACAAACACTTCATCATCACCAGCTGATTTCTTTTCCTCATTTGCCCAAACATTCTTGCACGTGCTTTCTCTTTGTTACTTCTTACATGAGAAGGGAAACTTGCAAAACTTCCACCACAAGCTACTGCTGCATAACACCACCTCACCATTATCCTCACCATAAGTGACCATGAGCTCTTCCACACTAAAACAAAACCTCTCCAACTCGTGTCACTAACTGTCATGACTCATTCTGTTAACTCAAACTCAGTTAACTAACTCAGTTAACTGTAGTTCTAACCATCAACCACCAGGGTCAAATCATAACCACGCCTATATAAACAATTCTAACAGATTTGGAAAGGGAGATTCTGATTGTTTCACTCTCACTCCAAAAGCACTCTCAACTTTCTCTCTGAATTTTCTCTCTACCTGCACGAACTCCTCAAGTTCTTCAACCTTCACAATCAAGCAAGAAGACATCACTGAAGCATGGAATAGCACAGTTATCTCCAATTTTAGATTCAGATTTCCTCTTATTCTCAAGATCAAATAGCATTTATTTTGCTCAAATTGAAGTTCTAGAAGTTCAAGAACAAGTTCTCATCTCTGGTTTTCTCAAAAATCCAAAGATCTTCAAGTTTCAGGTTCCAAAAGTTCTCAAACTTTGCTTGCACGATTTGATGTTATTTTAACTGGTTGATGTGTTATTTGAGCTTATTAGAAGCTATATGAAACCGGTTAGTTGATAGAGCTTCTTAGAAGCTTAGATCCAAAACCTAGGGCTAATTTCATTGCTTCGATTCTCTCTGTTTGTGTGTTGTTTGTGAAAAATAAGCCTAGATTCATGATCTATGTGACTTCCTGAACATTTTGATGTGTATTGCATAAATTTCTGGAATGTTTGATTGATTGCAGTGCCGGAGAGTGGCCGGAGAAGGTGACCGGAGGTCCCTCTCCGGCCGGTGAGGTTTCATTAGGGTTTATATGCCAGATTAAGTCGTGTCCGTTGATTTGTTTTGATCCAAGGGTGGTGGTGGTGCCAGCGAATAAATGGAGAGGGTGTGTGTCACGTGCTTCATTTTTTCCATCTGATGATTAGCATGCGCGTGTGTACATGGTTATTAGTGTGTACTAGCAATGTGAGATGCTTGATTTGATTACCTTGACTTTTACATTGACCTGACCTAATCTGATGGTTGTGAGTGAGTCAAGATTGTTGACTGAGGGTTCATGCTTGTTAGTATGTTTTGCGTGCTTACTGGACCTAAGCCAGATTGATATCCACACCCCATGTTTTCAAGGCCCAATGATTTTGAACTGTTAATTTGCTATGCATGCACCCTCTTCTTTAGTTCCATTTCATTTTATTTCTCATTTTTGCTACACGTTTCATAATTAATTTTTAAAAATACCAAAACATATTGGAAAATTCTACAAAAATTCATGTGTATTCTTAAAACATTTAGGAAATTTTTCATGATTTTATTTTCTGATTTTATGACCTTTTTGCCCCTGTTCCATAATTTTCTTTGAATTTCCACTTAGATGCATTCTAAGCATGATACATGAATTTGTTTAATTTTGTTCTTGCTCATTACCAACTATTTTGACATGATTCTTTTTGCATTGATTCACTAATACATTGAAGCATGTTAGATGATTTTTGTTTGATTTTTTAGGTCACTTTATCATATGTCTTGATGCCTATATTTGCTCCACTTTGCATGATGTTTCAATTTGACTTAATTGCTTTGTTTGAAGTCATTTTGCTCTGAATTTTTACATGCTATCTTGATGTGTGATGCATTTCTGACCTAGGCATTCCAATAATATGCTGGCATAATTTTCATGAATCCATTTGGCCTTTGTTTGATGCATCACATTGGATGTATAATCCATGGCATGTCATTACAACTTTAGTGCATGTTTACATGAATTCTTTTGTGCACATTTGTATGAGCATTTGCATATGTTATGAACCATTCATATGATATTATAGGTCTTTGATACATATTATAGGTCATCTTTACATGTTCATTTCAATTTGAACTTTGTGCATCATTAACATGTATTGTTTGCACTTTCTTTTTGAACTTTCATTTCAATTCTTATTATATTACTTCTTGAATGTCTTGAAGTTGATTCATAAATACTTTTGAGATGTTTATAAACCATTTTCCATTTAGTTTCAATTCTGGTTGTTGATTTACATGTTCCATTTATGCATGTCCTCTTCATTTCTTTCCATCTTTCATCTACCCCTTCTTCTTGTAACATGTTTAAATGCTAATGAGTGATGATGGTTGCTTATTCACTTGCACTTGTATGATAATAAACATTGGTTTCCATATGATGCCCATTCTGGTTGTGGTTCTAGGATTTGTTTTCTCATTTAATTCTTGTGAGTTTTATGATGCATTACATGTTCTTTTACTTCTTATACTTCTTATACATGTTTACTAACCATGTAGGGGCTTCGGTAAGTTTCAATTGAGTGTGGATAAGGAATCCACATTCAACTTCTATCCTTTCTCTTTTACAATTCCATTTTGTGTTTTGCTAAGCACTTATGTGCTTTCTTTTAATAACTCATTACTTTCCCTTTTTGAATTACAATTCATCTTCTACTTTGGAAGTGAATTGTTTAATTCTTTCTTTCTTTAGACTTTAGGTTGAAACCTCACAAACCTTAGGATCACTCCCTTAACTAATCAATTAGGATTGAGTCTTAGTCCATATAGATTTTTACCTTTATCCTCCCTTGAGTCTCTTTTCTCATCTCAAAGAAAATTCAAAATATCTAATAAAGGTAGGCATTTATTGCATTTAGGCCTTTCATATAAAGAAAAGATTATAAGGGGTCTTCTCTTATAATCTTAAGATGTGTAGCATATGGCCCATCTTAGGTCAATGTGTTACATATTTGATCTTGTATGAGGGACTTAAATGCAATACTTGTTGAAGGTGCAAATAATAAAAAACACTTCTTCACTTCATAATCAACAAAACACTTAATAAACACAAGTATGCTAGTGTGTTTGAACCTTGATAATTGGAACTAAGTGTGAGGGTCTTCTTCACCCTTAGTGTGCTTTCTTACCCATTCCATCTTGGAATGTGAGAAGGTACACATTCCAATGACTAAGGTCCAGATACACTGTCGTATGCAAACAAATCCAAAACACTTCCTTCTAAAAGACAAAAACAAACAATAACGTCTTTCCTTCGGGAATTCTTTTCTCATCTCATTCATTCTCAACGCACGAACGCGTTTCTACTCGTTCTCTTGCAAGATGGTAACGCACTCGGACCAGCGAGCCTGCAACACCTGAGCTAGGACGTAAGCCGTTCTCTAAAAAACACAAACAATCCATCCCTAGTGAGGGGAACTACGTCGCTCTGATTCTCATGTTCCCGATGAGATACGTAGGCAGTGGGGTAGGGCCCATGCGAGCACTTCTTTTATTTTCCCTACATTTGTTTCCCGTTCCTTTTCTTTTCTTTCTCCTTTCTTTCTTTCAGTTCCTTTTCCAGTATCCTTTCTTTACACCCTTTGATCGAAACAGCAAGCGTGGATCCCATCGGGTACGATGGACGCGTGGGGGTGCTAATACCTTCCTCTCGCGTAACCGACTCCCGAACCCATTTCTCTTGGTCGCGAGACCATGCTCTTTCCTTCTCTTCAGGTTTATGCGGTGTTTCCTTTCCCTCTCTTGGGATAAATACACATTGCTGACGACTCTGTTCGGTGCCACTTTCGCGTTTGTACTAGGATGAAAATCCCGGGAGCGACAGAGAGCAGTCACTCAAGAATCCAAGGAATGCTAGACTCCAAGAGTTCAGTTCTTTCGTGAGTTGATTGCAAAAATGTTTGATAGGGATTAAGTGTTTTAAGACGAAAGGGTGAATGAATAACAACCTAAGGGGCGTGCCTCAAGAGTCATTCATTCAAAGATCCAAGGAATGCTAGATTCCAAGAATCTCCTCCTTTCATAAGTTGATTAAGAAAAACGTTTGAAAAAGATTGAGTCGAATTGGTTGAGAAAAGAGGTGAGGATAGATACTAGTCCCTAGGGGTGCTCTTAGTAACAAATCCTACGAACTGTGCAAGTGTGCATTTTGACGACGAGGCAAAAGGCACTCGACTTACGATAATGTTTTGAAGAAGTAGCTCGACGACGAATCGAGGATTGGTTTGAAAATGATTTGGTTTGTTAAATGTTTTAGGGAGAATGACAATTATTCAATAAACGAGACGTCGGCCTCGCAACCAATTAATTGGGGCATTATTGGGATGCTAGATCCCAACGACACCTTTTTCATTCGATTGATTTATGACATATTGTTTGTTGGACAACAGAAGTACCACGTGGAATGCTAGACTCCGATGGCATTTCTATGTCCAAATAGTTAAGACGAGTGTTTTAAGAGCGAAAAGCCGAAAGATCACTACCTAAGGCGTGCGCCTCAATAGCGGTTACTCAAGAACCCAAGAAGTGCTAGACCTCAAGAATTCAGTTCTTTCGCGATTTAATTATGAAAACGATTTGAATAGGTGTGTTAAGTATTTTAATCGAAAATTAAGTGCTTAGGCGTTTCGATAATTTTAGTGTGTTTTGATTAAGTGTATGAAAAAATGAAATGGTTAAATGAATAAATATGGATATGAACAATATGATAAGAGTATGAATAATATAATCGAGATGATATAAACAAGGTATAATATTGACATAAAATAAAATTGGTCTCGTCTTAATCGGAATTTAATCGAGAAATCGATAATCAACGATTTTTGACTTTCATTGACCAAAAGTGAAAATAAAAGATAGAAATCGAAAATGAAAAGCTATAATCGAAAATAAGATGGAAAAGGAAGAAAGGTCTCATCTTTACCAAGATTTTAAATCGATAAATCGATAATCTTTGGTATTTGACTTTCATCGACCGATAAAAAATAAATAAATAAATAGGCCTCATATTAATCAAGATTTTGAATCGATTTTGAGAAAATCAACTAAATCATGAGTGTTGTTATATCATTGGCCAAAAATAACCGAAATACAAATCGAAATGAAAATCAAGGTAGAAATGCAAAGATAAAATAAATCTAGACAAAATGATAACCAAAAAAAAAATAATGAGAAAGCAAAATAATGTTTAAAGATAATTAGCAAAATATCTAATGAAATATTTACAAAAATATTATCAAGAAATTTCTTTTTAACAAAATGATATTAACAAAGATTTTTTTAACAAAATAATTTTAAAGAAAAGTTTAATAAAAGTTGAAAGAAATAATTAACAAAATCCTAAATTAAAATTTCTAATCTTAAATACTAAAATTGTCTTTTTGCTTTCTATTTTTTTTTTTTTGGTTATTTTCACTATTAACTAAATGATATAATTCTAAAACTAAAAAAAACCAATTATGAAAGTGAAAATCATTAATTTTGAAAACCAAACCACTATACATAAAAAAATCTCATTACTAATCTAAAATCTAAAAAACATTAGGCCTAAAAAGAAAATTAATTAAAAAAAACAAAGACAACAAGATGTTGGGCTAAAGAAAACAAGACGGGAGAGCCCAAATCACCCTTTCTGGGTCAGACCATCCTGGGTCGAAACCCGACCCGGTCAGCATAATGAAAGAGGGTTAGAGAACCCCTAACACCCACACGGCTGCATATCCCTCACACTTAAAAAAAGTGAAAGAAGAAAAATAAGACCATTACATCTCGTTCATGAAGACACGAAAAACTGTTCAAACACAAACCTTTCTGTTATTTATCTCTCTCGGTTCTCACTCGATTTCTCTGTTTTTTACTCTATCTCTCACTCAGTTTATCTCTCTCATGAAACCGCGGTCTCTCTCTCGTTCGCCCTCAACCTTCTTGTTCGCAGCGGCTTTCTGTTTAATGGAGGTGGTGGCTACGAATTTATGGTGGTGTTTCGGTGCGTCACAAGGTTTGTATTGTTATAGATGAGAGGTTGTTGTTGCGTATTATTTTGGATAGTTTGTGAATTGGTATTTTCGGAGGGGTTTCGAAGCCGATGACGGAGAAAAGAGGAAAAAGGTTGGTGAGGTTTGGAGAATTGTATAAGAGCAAAGAAAAGAATTTTGAAGTTGGTGGAGAAGTTCTGAGGTGATGATGTTGTGTGTGGCTATAAGGTGTGTGGAGGAAGTTATGTCGAAAACGTGGAAGGAAGAGAATCTGTTTCTACCTTTTTAGAGATGAGAGGTATGTATGGTTTAGTTTTGAATGAAGCTGATGATGCTCTTCTCTATTTTTTTAATTCACTTCGTCTCCTCTTTAAACAACATAAAACTTGCTCTATAAGTCTTTGGTACCACCAATTTGTCTTGTTGTTGATATGTTATGTCCATTTCATGTGCAGGTTGTGTTGGTTGTTGTTCTGTAGGCTTATGTCAGAATTTGGCCTTTAGTGTTTGTAGCAGAGTTTGGTCATTGTTGAACCGTGTTGCAGGTTTTGTTTTGGAGCTTATTAGGCGTGTTGAAATGGTACAGAGATACGGTTGCAGCTTGGTTGGTAGCGTGAGATTGGTTTTAGCCAGGTTTTGGTCGCAGCAAGCCTTGCAGGTCGTACGAATGTAGCATGTGATGGCTTTATGGATTTGTTGCATACTAAGGCTTCATTTTCCCTTTTTTTGAATTTTTGTTGTAGTAATGGGTTATAGGCTTGGTATGTTTTTTTTATGGGAGTGTAATGGTTTTTTTTGCAACAATGGCCCTTGATTGAAAATATTGAATTATCTTTAAATGAATATTGGATATGGACAAAAAGAATTTAGAAGAAAAATAGAAATTTGAATTGGGAAATGAAGTGAATAAAGATGATGAAAAAAATGGATTGGATTAGAACACAAAAAGAGGATTTGATTAATGAATGGGTATTGAAATTGGTTTGGAAAATGGATAACTAAAAAAGGTTTTGAAATGAATATTAAAAGTGGATATGGTTTAATTGAGAAAAAAATGGATATCCCTAGATAGGAAATTGATAAGAAATAAAAGTGGAAATGGATTTGGAGATGAATATTGATAAACGGGTATGGAACTGCTCTTGAGAAATTATGAATCACAAGTCGACCATGATGCACTTCATTGTGGACCCTTTTGGATCATGCTTTGAAAATCAAAAGATATGAACTGCACAAAAACCTACTTCGAAGATACCCTGACCCACACCACCTGAATCAATCACACTCAGGATTTAACCTTGAGAGAAACCTTTGTCTGACCATTGAACCTCGAACAAAACTGCACACACCTGATTTGATATCACAGACTTAGGCAACGGGTAAGCAACATATTTTTGGATTTTTCGAATAATGATTAGTAGACGGATGTACAAATGAAAACGATACACAGGTAGGACAAATTTGGGGTATGACAGATGCCCCTATCTAATTGGCTTGGACCTAGTAAGACGAATGGCTACAAAGTTCAGTCTTTTGAGGTAGAAGACAATTAGATATGAAGAAGACCATGAATTTGTCCGAAAGAAAATGCTTGGGAGATGGGATGATGGATCAATGTCGACCCTCGAGTAGACACTGAGAAACTTGCAAAGGGCGTTATCACCAAAAGGATGATAACAGAAATCTGACACCAAAAGGATGACAGACCAATCACCAAAAGGATGATAGTAAACTCACACGCACACAGACCCTTCCACCAAAAGGATGGAAATGAGGTCAAAGCCTGCTATTACCTAAAGGATAATAGGGCACACACACACAGACCCTTCCACCAAAAGGATGAAAATGAGGTCAAAGTCTGCTATTACCAAAAGGATAATAGGGCACACACACATAGACCCTTCCACCAAAAGGATGAAAATGAGGTCAAAGCCTGCTATTACCAAAAGGATAATATGGGACACACACACAGACCCTTCCACCCAAAGGATGGAAATGAGGTCAAAGCCTGCTATTACCAAAAGGATAATAGGGCACACACACAGACCCTTCCACCAAAAGGATGAAAATGAGGTCAAAGCCTGCTATTACCAAAAGGATAATATGGCACACACGCACACATACCCTTCCACCAAAAGGATGGAAATAAGGTCACAACCTGCTATTACCAAAAGGATAATAGGGCACACACGCACACAAACCCTTCCACCAAAAGGACGGAAATGAGGTCACAGCCTGCTATTACCAAAAGGATAATAGGGCACACACGCACACAGACCCTTCCACCAAAAGGATGGAAATGAGGTCACAGCCTGCTATTACCAAAAGGATAATAGGGCACACACACACAGACCCTTCCACCAAAAGGATGAAAATGAGGTCAAAGCCTGCTATTACCAAAAGGATAATAGGGCACACACACACAGACCCTTCCACCAAAAGGATAAAAATGAGGTCAAAGCCTGCTATTACCAAAAGGATAATAGGGCACACACACACAGACTCTTCCACCAAAATGATGGAAGTGAGGTCAAAGCCTGCTATTACTAAAAGGATAATAGGGCACACACGCACATAGACTTTTCCACCAAAAGGATGGAAATGCGGCCACAGCCTGCTATTACCAAAAGGATAATAGGGCACACACGCACACAAACCCTTCCACTAAAAGGATGGAAATGAGGTCACAGCCTGCTATTACCAAAAGGATAATAGGGCACACACGCACACATACCCTTCCACCAAAAGGATGGAAATGAGGTCACAGCCTGTTATTACCAAAAGGATAATATGGCACACACGCACACAGACCCTTCCACCAAAAGGATGGAAATGAGGTCACAGCCTGCTATTACCAAAAGGATAATAGGGCACACACGCACACAGACCCTTCCACCAAAAGGATGGAAATGAGGTCACAACCTGCTATTACCAAAAGGATAATAGGGCACACACACAGACCCTTCCACCAAAAGGATGGAAATGAGGTCACAACTTACTACTACCAAAAGGATAATAGCAAGCAAGACGATATCAAAGGTTGTCATTCACCAAAAGGATGATACATAGACCAAAGGTTTACAGATCGGCGACACCAAAAGGATGACGTATCAATACAAACTACTACCACCAAAAGGATGATAGAAAGTTTTGATTTGAGGGTTACCAACACCAAAAGGGTGTAGGTTAGGTTGAATTGGCAAGGTTTGGCTATCACCAAAAGGATGATAGTGAGGTAATTGACAAAAGGTCAAGTTTGTTGGGGATATGATGAGTGAGGCTTATTTGGAGACATCAACAAAAGGTTGAAGGGATCCAACTCAATGAGGAACGCCCACTGACTTGCTCGAAGATCACAACCTTATCCACAAAAGGTTGAAACAACTTCGTGAGGAACGCCCACGGACTCGAAGAAGATGCCCCTGGCTGGGCTGGAGATCGTCTTGCAGTCTTGAGATTGATTCTGGATCTCGACTATGCATGCACGAATGCTTGATTTTGTGATGATGTTCCATATCGAATGGAAATGCAAATGCAAATGCTGACGCACGGAGATGCAAGTGTTGGGGGAGTATGATTGGGTTTTGGTATGCATATGATGCAAATGATGTTTATGATGTTGAATGCGATGCATATGATGTGTATGATGCATATGATTGCAGATGGGTGATTGGATAAGTTTGGAGAGGCACTAGCGTGGTGAACTTTTGGTAATTGCCAATGCGGATTGGACTTTGGCTGGTGGGAGGGATTTGATTTCCTCGACACTCAGTTCGTTGAAGACGCCATGATTGAAGCGGACGAAGATGCTCTGGATGCCTCAAGTTTGGTCACTTGATGATAAGTCATTTCCGAGAGGACCATAACTCTTATACTTGAGGGTCAAGTTAGCTTGAAAAGATACAGAGAGGATATGCCTTCTGTGATGGGTCTTGCCCCAGTCTGAATATGGTAATGGTCTGCCCCTGATTAACCAGTTCTGAAACGACTTGATCTTTGGAAGATGAACTTTGATGTGCTTTGAGGTGGCTTGCCCCTGATTGAGCTGCTGAAAGATTTGCCCCAGATTGAGGGTTTGAGGTAGTCTTTCTTCGGGTCGGCACCACTAAAGTTCAAGTTCTTCTTTGATTGCCCCTTGTTGGAATTGCTTTGATGTCTAGCACTGGTTTGCAGTTAAAATTGCTCATTCACAAATGGTAATCTTAATACTCATGCAAGTTTTGAAAAAGAGTTGTTTATTGGAGTGTCGTGATAGTGAAACGAATGGACCATTGGCCCAAACGTATGCTGATTTTGATGGTGTGAAGATATAGCAAGGAGAATGACACCAATGCTGAAGATTGGAAAATATAGGGGAGTCAGTTTACGCAACCTTGCAATAGTATCTTCCAGAATAAACTTCGCCTCAATTAGGTCTTTCGAGGGTTGTAACGTGGCCTGGTTCACGATTTATGAAACAAAGGATATTAGGCTCAAAGTTTGATTTGTACCCATCCCTTCTTCGTGATGAACTTCCAGTTCTACGTTCAGTTACATCTGCACATGTTTGTCTTCCAAAAGGGTTGACAGTGTAAGCGTGATATGCTCGACATGGCAGTCACCTTATGTTTTTGTTGGATGTCAGTTACCCTTTGATTTTGGCATGGTGGTCACTGAATCTTATTTTGTTTTTGTTGAAGGTTCGATGGCCTCTTTTGATTTTGTTTTGATCCCTAACTTTTGCATGGACTGATTTCGCTTTTCAAGTCCATCGGGATTGCCTTGATTTTGCCTAAGTCTTTTTTTGAGGTGCTCGACTTAGCAGGTTTTTTTATTTTTTGATTTTGTTGGAGGGTTGTGACTGCCAAGTCATGGGTCATTGATGTACAACTGTCATGTCTTTTGGATTTTGCTTTTAGATTTGAGTGCGTAATTGGGTTAACTGAACACTACCTTGCCCCAGGTTGAGTGTAAGGGTTTGAATATCCGAAGGAAACTACTACTTCTAGGCTCGAAGTGGTTAACTAGGGATTAACTCCTTGTATCTCCAGTGTTTGGGGGATTGAAACAATGCATGTACATCATCGACGAGATTTTGTCCGAAAGCATATGGTTTGAAATTATGGGTATTTCGTTGTTGTCATCCTCCCACCAATCATTGCTAAACGACAGTTTGATATAGAGAGTGAAGTGGATAAATGTGTCGGAGTTTTGCAGTAAATGGAAAAAATGAGTGAATACGACATAACTGATTCAAAACATGCATAGTTACTACATTAAGAAAACCACATACGAAAGGCAATGTTCAAAGCATACAGTACTTAAATAAATAAAGACAAAATAACAAGAATTTAAATGGCAACATGACTGCCTTCTTCGGGGAGATGAACTTGACTTGATTTAACTTGACTTAGTTTGCTGCTGGCACTAGCTTGGCGGCGGCATAGGATTTTTGATGACGTTTGGAGCCCTCCCATTGAACGTGAGAAACTTTGAGTCGATCATGTCTTGAACCTTGTGTTTGAAAGCTCTGCAGTCCTCGATCGTATGCCCTGGAGCACCCTTATGAAACTCGCAATGAGCATTAGCATCATAATCTGGGGGAATGACAGTTGGAAGAGCTAAGTCTCTGGGAGTAACAACCCTCTTTTCCTGTAATTGAGCAAAGATCTGAGCATATGACGTTGGTAAGCGATCAAAGTCTCTATCTGACCTCTTTGTCCGCTATTGGTTAGGCTGACGTTGTTGAACAGCCCTCTGTTGTTGATGTTGAGGAGGATACTGATACCCTTGTTGATTGTAGGATTGTTGCTGAGGAGCCTGTTGTTGAGGCATTGGAGGTTGAACAGCTTGAACTGTTGGCTGATAAGGCATTGGAGCATATTGTGCAGCAGCAACATATGGATACTGGAAGTAGGGAACTTGAAAAGGCGTTGGAGCAGGAGCTTGTTAAGCTTGTCCTTTCTGAACAGAGACGACATTTGTTTCGCCCTCTTTCTTTTTGTATCCATTGAAGGGCTTCTTGACTTGAGACTGACTGCTAGAACCTTCTTGGATCTTTCCGCTCTTCAAACCTTCCTCAATTCTTTCACCAACGATCACCAAATCAGAGAATCCAGCAGAGACATTGCCAATCAGCTTCTCGTAGTATTGGCCTTGCAAAGTACCCATGAAGATGTCAATCAGTTCAAGATCAACAAGAGGTGGATGCACCCTTGCAGCTAGCTCTCTCCAGCATTGCGCGTACTCCTTAAAAGATTCGTTGTCCTTCTGAGCCATACTCTGAAGCTGAGTACGATTCGGAGCAAGGTCAGTGTTGTATTTGTATTGCTTGATAAATGCACCAGCTAGCTCATCCCAAGTGCACACATTGCTACGCTCTAGCTGCATATACCACTCAAGAGATGCCCCAGACAAGTTGTCTTGGAAGCAATGGATCATCAGCTTTTCGTCTTTGGCATAGGCAGCCATCTTGCGGCAGTACGTCTTCAGATGGATGTGAGGACAACTGAGACCTTTGTACTTTGGGAATTCTTGCACTTTAAATTTGGGAGGAATGACAACATCTGGCACCAAGCACATATCCAGAGCATTCAAAGAAGTTGAGTTGCGTCCCTCCATGACTCGGAGTTTTTCAGCTAGATCACGACACATCTTAATAGCTTCAGAATCCTGAGCAAAAGTAGGATTGACAATTGGGATAGCAGCATGATAGTTTTGAACTTCATCGTATTGATCTTGTAGATTTTCCTCAGCCTGAGGGATAGGAATTTGAATGACAGCAGGTTGAGCTTGCGGAATAGCTCCAATAGCAACTCCAGATGTTGGAAGTGGTTGAGTAGTGGCTCCTTCAGCGGCAGAAGTAAAGTTCATTGGTATCCCATAATTGATAGGGTTGGGAACAGGAACTGAGAGCCTTAAGGGTGACCCTTGAACAGGCACAGTGTTGTTGGCAGCAGTAGCTTCACACAGTTTTTCTTCTCTTCTGGTCATCATGATGGCTTCAAGAATCTGATCAATCTTTCCTTTCATAGAGTCCAACTCATCTCTGAAGGCAGCTTGCTCTTACTGAATCTGCTCCATCGTTCTTCTTGTGTTGGCTCGAGTTGCGTACTGGTGTCGAGGAATCAGCTTGATTTACTGGAGAAGGAAGGAAGGTGAAGTGAGATTCTGAGGTTGTAAATGCAATGCAAGATGCATAACAGATGCAATGCAATGCAATGACATGAGATGCAATGCAAGATCCAGGATCGCAGATCACAGGTTCAAACATTTCTGAGGTTGGCTGTTCATGGGTGAATGACCAAAGTCTCTGATCAAAGAAACCCTATAGGTAGGCTCTATGAGGAAAGTTCTAGGTTCTTTACCCACAAACCCACTCACATAATAGTTTCTACGTTGATGGATAAGGTTCCCAGGATTATGGACACAAATCGTATCAATGTCACGCAACAGGCTAGCCGCATTACGATGATAATGACGACAAAGTCTCCCCTGAGCGGGGTCTTCATGCTAGGCGCACAAGGAGCGAGTCCTTGGAGACTAACACTACACGACCACCAACATAGAACTTGGTTCTAAGAGTGGTTCATAGAGTCACGGACCCTTCATGAATCAAGTCGTGTGACAGGCTAGCTGTGTTACAACAAGATCTACGAAAAATTCTACTCTAGGGGAGCTTTCATGCTAGGCACGCAAGGAGTGAGTCCTTGGGGACAAACACTACTCGACATCCAATTCTAAACTATGTGTTCCCTCTGCTTTTACCAAAGCTCGGGTGTAGAGCTTTACTCATGATATCATCCCAAGATCCAACAGATAAGCATAATAATGATCATATAAAAGCCATAAGAGAATAAATACGTAAACGAGAAGAAAAAAGGCAAACGAAGATAACACTCCTCACAAAATCGCACTAAGTTAGGCTTGACTCTCTCTTGCATGGAGCAAATATCCCCAGCAGAGTCGCCAGCTGTCGCACCTCGAAAAATTGCTAAATCGAAGACACGACCCTTCGCGCGAAAGGCGCGGAACACGGTTCGACAGAGTCGCCACCGAACTTTATTTATCCCAAAAAAAGGAAAGGAAAATATCGAGAAAACCTTTAAGGAGAAAGATAAGAACATAGTCGTCGCAACCACATTCTGGGTTCGGGAGTCAGTTACGTGGGGGGAAGGTACGCGCACCCCCTCACGTCCGTTGTACTCAACGGGAACCTCTTAGTTCGATTCGTGAGGAAACGTTATCTAAGCTTATTTGTTTTCTTCTCAATGATAAAGACAAAAAGGTAAGGTAAAAGGTTTCGATTACTAAGGGAAAATGGTGGTTTTAGGATAGGGTGCTCGGCAAGATCATCGCGACCTCGGGCCTACGTATGCTCATTCGAACGAGAATGAGGAATCAGAGCAATCGTAGTTCGACTACGGGAAAGGATAGAGGAAATGGAAGATGGAGGGAAGGTAGCTCGCCAAGATCATTGTAATCTTATGCCTACATATCTTTACTCGGACGAGAATAAAGAATCAGAGCAGTCGTAGTTCGTGGTGCGCCCACGAAAAGAGGAGTTAGGGTTCGAATTTTAGGAGGCGAAAGATTGAATGACATACAACCCAAGGGCGTGCCTCAAGAGCAGTCACTCAAGAATCCAAGGAATGCTAGACTCCAAGAGTTCAGTTCTTTCGTTAGTTGATTACGAAAATGTTTGATAGGGATTAAGTGTTTTAAGACGAAAGGGTGAATGGATAACAACCTAAGGGGCGTGCCTCAAGAGCCATTCATTCGAAGATCCAAGGAATGCTAGATTCCAAGAATCTCCTCCTTTCGTAAGTTGATTAAGAAAAACGTTTGAAAAAGATTGAGTCGAATTGGTTGAGAAAAGAGGTGAGAATCGATACTAGTCCCTAGGGGTGCTCCTAGTAACAAATCTTACGAACTGTGCAAGTGTGCATTTTGACGACGAGGCAAAAGGCACTCGACTTACGATAATGTTTTGAAGAAGTAGCTCGACGACGAATCGAGGATTGGTTTGAAAATGATTTGGTTTGTTAAATGTTTTAGGGAGAATGGCGATTATTCGATAAACGAGACGTCGGCCTCGCAACCAATTAATCGGGGCATTATTGGGATGCTAGATCCCAACGACACCTTTTTCATTCGATTGATTTACGACATATTATTTGTTGGACAACGGAAGTACCGCGTGGAATGCTAGACTCCGATGGCATTTCTTTGTCCAAATAGTTAAGACGAGTGTTTTAAGAGCGAAAAGTCGAATGATCACTACCTAAGGCGTGCGCCTCAATAGCGGTCACTCAAGAACCCAAGAAGTGCTAGACCTCAAGAATTCAGTTCTTTCGCGATTTAATTATGAAAACGATTTGAATAGGTGTGTTAAGTATTTTAATCGAAAATTAAGTGCTTAGACGTTTCGATAATTTTAGTGTGTTTTGATTAAGTGTATGAAAAAATGAAATGGTTAAATGAATAAATATGGATATGAACAATATGATAAGAGTATGAATAATATAATCGAGATGATATGAACAAGGTATAATATTGACATAAAATAAAATTGGTCTCGTCTTAATCGGAATTTAATCGAGAAATCGATAATCAACGATTTTTGACTTTCATTGACCAAAAGTGAAAATAAAAGATAGAAATCGAAAATGAAAAGATATAATCGAAAATAAGATGGAAAAGGAAGAAAGGTCTCATCTTTACCAAGATTTTAAATCGATAAATCGATAATCTTTGGTATTTGACTTTCATCGACCGATAAAAAATAAATAAATAAATAGGCCTCATATTAATCAAGATTTTGAATCGATTTTGAGAAAATCAACTAAATCATGAGTGTTGTTATATCATTGGCCAAAAATAACCGAAATACAAATCGAAATGAAAATCAAGGTAGAAATGCAAAGATAAAATAAATCTAGACAAAATGATAACCAAAAAAAAATAATAATGAGAAAGCAAAATAATTTTTAAAGATAATTGCAAAATATCTAATGAAATATTTACAAAAATATTATCAAGAAATTTCTTTTTAACAAAATGATATTAACAAAGATTTTTTTAACAAAATAATTTTAAAGAAAAGTTTAATAAAAGTTGAAAGAAATAATTAACAAAATCCTAAATTAAAAATTCTAATCTTAAATACTAAAATTGTCTTTTTGCTTTCTATTTTTTTTTTTTGGTTATTTTCACTATTAACTAAATGATATAATTCTAAAACTAAAAAAAACCAATTATGAAAGTGAAAATCATTAATTTTGAAAACCAAACCACTATACATAAAAAATCTCATTACTAATCTAAAATCTAAAAAACATTAGGCCTAAAAAGAAAATTAATTAAAAAAAACAAAGACAACAAGATGTTGGGCTAAAGAAAACAAGACGGGAGAGCCCAAATCACCCTTTCTAGGTCGGACCATCCTGGGTCGAAACCCGACCGGTCAGCATAATGAAAGAGGGTTGGAGAAACCCTAACACCCACACGGCTGCATATCCCTCACACTCAAAAAAAGTGAAAGAAGAAAAAGAAGACCATTACATCTCGTTCATGAAGACACGAAAAACTGTTCAAACATAAACCTTTTTGTTATTTATCTCTCTCGATTCTCACTCGATTTCTCTGTTTTTTACTCTATCTCTCACTCAGTTTCTCTCTCACGAAACCGCGGTCTCTCTCTCGTTCGCCCTCAACCTTCTTGTTCGCAGCGGCTTTCTGTTTAATGGAGGTGGTGGCAACGAATTTATGGTGGTGTTTCGGTGCGTCACTGTTTACCTTGAAAATTGGTAAACAACCGTTGATCTTCTAAAACTATAAAGTTCTAGTAACTTACAGGATCGATCAGATTGATCCTAGGACATATGTTATATGTGTATTTAGAATATTTCACAATTTGGTAAAGTATGCCCTTCGACAATGCACATAAATAAAAAAGGTGTGTTTGAAGGGTAAAGGAAAGCGATAAAGATAAAGGAAATAACTAAGTCGAACAATACATCAAAGAAAAGAAAAGGCTGAATGTAAAAGTTTGATAAAGAAAAACTGGAGTTAAATGCTGGAAAGAGATGCATAAAGATCTTAAAATGCAAAAAGGTAAATGCTTGAAAGTAAAGGCTTTTAATGTAAAACTGCAAAGTAAAGACTGGGTAATGTAAATGACTTGAAAGGAAAAAGTTCGTGGAAAAAGATTTCAAAGTAAAGAATCTAAAACAGAAACTTCAAAGTAAATTGCATTACAATAAAGGATAATGGTGATTACAATCACATATATTCTCACTTCACTGGTTTCTCGACACACTGGATACTTTGAGTGAATATAGAGTTACTTGTACAATTTGATTTTTTCGCACCATTCTAACTCTAAGACTAACCTATTTATAATATTCTAAAGTAACCACCCTCTGACGGTTTTATTCTTAGATTACACCACTTGGCACTTCGTATGTCTTCACGATCAGGATCTTCGCCACCTGTCCTTTTTTCAAATTCAAATAGTGGAACTTCCCTCCACTATTCAGTTGTAACTGCAGTGCATTATCCATAGCCACTTCACTGTGTCGAATTGACTCCTTGGACTTAGCAATATTTGAAGTCCTAAAATCATTCTCTTCGACTCAGGCATTGCACAAACATGGTCGAAGGCCTTCTAGTCGAAGCCTTCTTTTTTTAGCTTTATTATTTTAAAGAATAACTTTTTTTAAAGCCAAATTGTCTGAAATCATGTGGCGTCGAAATTAGGAGCTAACAAATTGCCCCCCAAAAATGTCCTTTCGCCAGTGTCGGTAGGAAGGTCATTTTTTGATAACATATTTTTTCGACGCCTGCTCATTCGATTATGGAAAACATGGTCTCAACTGACCCACCCACGATTTAGAAACTATTCAGTTTCTTTCAACCATGCTTGTGACGTCATGTCATGATGGCAAATCTCCAAACGTCTTTTCAGTCGTACTCGTGAACAGTTTTCATCATCACTTTTCTTGGGATTAAGCATTTACAGTCTGATCACAACCACCACCATCCAACGATCTCCAAAGAGGACACGCGTCCCACGATCGTATCCATTTTACGGTGGATTCACAGTCCCCTCATCTTCCAAACATCTATAAATACCCTTTTTCCCCAATTTTACGAACTTTCGCATTCTCAAACTTTCTGCAACTTATTTCTTCGTTCTTTAAACTCTCTCAAGAAAACTCAGAACACACTCTCGTTTTCTCTTCAACCTCCAACAATGGCGTCTTCTCAAACCGTTCCCCAAGCAACGAAAAACCAAAAGGGTAAAACCACTCCGTTCGAGCAAACTCTCCCGCCATTTTCAAACATCCCTGGACCAAAGGGGGTAAAGGAATAACAGTTCATGCCGGAACCTCTTCTTGAAGAAACAAGGAGCATTTATGAATCTCAGGTAATGATCCCTCTCCTTGTATCTGATAAACCCTACGCTTTAGGTGGCCCCCTAGCTGATGTAAAACCCACCAATGAAAAACTGGCTGAGTTCTTTCCTTCTTACCGTAAATCTAGACCCTTAGGGTAAAAAAGCAACCCTAATGAGGATGAAACCTTTCCTAATACACCCACTCTGATGAAAATGGATCTGAGGTACCTTCATGGTGGTACGAGGCTGGTAAGAGCTGTCAATCCTTTAAAGGATTTTGACCTTTGGATGACCAGAATGGAAAGGGTCAAAGCTGATCATTGGAAAACTATTGGAATCTATGATCTGCTTATGCTGTCGAAAACCAACATCCCTTATTGTTTGAACTTGCTGGCATCATCGCTTTACTTTTGGGATAGCACCCACTACAGCTTTCATCTTCCTTGTGGGATGGTTACTCCCACACTCTTCGACCTTGCTGCCATTCCAGGTCTTCGACCAGATGGCATTTCCTATGACCCTGATATTGATGCAGAGGATACCATAGGGATCTCTGACTCCAAACTCACGTACACCCACTTCATCAACCACCACAAGCGTGATACTGCAGAAATCACTGATAAGGAACACATTACATTCCTCACCGTATGGCTGTCGAGGTATGTATTTTGTTTAAAATCTCTGCAGGTGGCCAAGAAGTATCTAACCCTGGCCAACCAACTTCACAACAATAGAGGAGTTTGCCTTAGCGGGTTGATTCTGGCGAACCTCTACGAGTCTCTCAGTGAAGGGGCGGCTCGACTCAAAGACTTGGAGAGCCAAGGTACTGTTCACTTGAATGGCCCCCTCTGGCTACTTCAGTTGTGGCTCAATGCAACCTTTGAAGTTATCCTTCCCAGGAAAGGGCAGGTCGATGAAGATTCTGCTGAAATCAAAGAGAGGAGGGTCGAAGCTACCCGCCTGGTGAAACTTACGCCAAATGACGATGGGGAAACTCTCAAGAAAGACTTCTCCAGTTATATTATGATGTTTGCAAAAAGGCATGAGTTCACACCTAGCATGGCTCCCTTTGTTGAGAGAAAATGTGGACCTGAGTGGTTCACCAGGCCATTCCCTGATTCCTCCACCAAACTCGACGCCGAATCTGTTTCAATCTGGGAAGCCTTTTTGATTCCTAGATTTATCGTTGAAAGGCTGAATCTTGGGAGAGACACGGCAGCCTTAATTGCTTACTAACCAAATCTTGTCTCTCAATAATTTGGGTTGGCTCAGATCTTCCCCAAGTGTCTATATGGGAAGAAAGGCCACGTGGTCCTTCACACCGCCAGTTTTGATGAAGGGGGTGCTGCAGTCACTTTCGACCGATGGAACGCTAGGAAAGCAACCATTTCCCCTGTGTATTTTCAGCCCACCTTCTTGTGTACCAAACCCTTCCATAACTGGTGGTCGAAATACTACAGTGAGCAATTTCTTAATGTTGCTGCTTTCTCTTCCTTACTTGACCAAGCTTTTCTTGATGTGCAGGAGAAGACTAAGAAGAGTAAGTTCATTCATGCCAAAGAAATTCAAGCCTTTCAAAAGTACTTTGAAACTGTCTATCGACCAGATGATATTAGTCGAACTGTTCGTGAGGCTGCTGTCACTTTAAAGGAGAAATTTCTACAAAAAATGGATCAGTTGAAAATCCCTTCAAACGTTCCCCTTGAGAAACGTTATAAGGTAGCTTTTGAACTCTTTCCTCCAAAGTTCCCTCGACTGCCTAACGCTGATTTTGGAGTGGCACTTGCCCCCCTATTTCTAGACTGGTTTGTCTGTGGTGAGCACTTAAAACTCCTTTGACAGCAGTCTCAACCGAAAGCCCAATAGGTGGTTGCGACTAAACATACGCTGGACAGTTTCAAAGGACACCTTCATATAGGGGTCGAGGATGTCCGTGTCGAATCCGAAATATATGAAGGTTTGAGGCCCTTGATTTGTGATTTTTTAACTAACCACTCAATTATTAACCTTGTAATAATTGTCTGTCTTTCAGCCATGGCCAGGAAGACCAACTCATCGAAGGGTGCTGCGAAGGTCGAAATGGACACTGAAGGCACAAACGTACTCTATATCCCTTGCCTAAGTCTTTTTGTGTAACCAATCCTCTAATATTTGTGTCACCTTTCAGGCTGCTCGAAAACCTCCAACGCCTTCAAAAAAGGGCAAGAAAGGTGCTCAAGCAGTTGTTCCTCCAAATACCGATGATGAGTCCCCTGAGGAGATAGTAGTTAAGAAGAAAAGGAAGCTTGTCAAAGCTTCTGGAACTACCACCCAATCTCCCTCAAAGGCGGCAAGAATCCTTGAGAAGACACCTGCTGGTAGTGGTGTCAAGAAATAACTCTCCAGGGTTGCGTCGAAAACGACTGCTGGCGATCCTGAGAGTGCGAACTTAAGTCCTGATGCTGCGGCTGTACATGTATGCATACTATCTTCATTTAGTATTTGGATTCCCTACTCAGACTTCTCTCAGTCTTATCCTCTTTACTTGTGGTTTTTCAGGCTGATGTAGGTGGTTCTAACCCACCACAACCTTCCTTCAACTTTACAACAACTCTACTGAATAGCCAAGGTGAGCCAACTTATCACCCTACCTCTGACCTTGGTTCTGGATATAGCTCAATCAACGAAATTAACCAACCTATCCCTCTTATAGTTCCTCCTCCTGCAGCAGATGAAACAAACCAAAGTTCTCCTGCCAGGACCACTACTCAACAATCCCAGGCCGATGGTTCTGATCATGAAGAGGATGATGTTTCTCATCAACAACCTCTCGACCAAACAGAGACTATTGGTATGGACACAGAAGAAAGGCCCACCAAAGCAGAAGAGAAGGAAGTCGAAGAAGATGAAGAACAAGAAAAAGAGGGGGAGAGGACTGAGCAAGATCACACTCATTCGACTGTGGCTGAGGTAGATCCTATCAATAATCCAACTCCTAAGCCTATGGTCACTTCGACTACTGAAGGATCCCTTGCTGGAGACCTACTGGCTGCTCTCAAGTGGTCAAATCCTCGAGAGTATGCCAGATTGATACTTGGGAAGAAGTACAGTTCTTCAGGCACTAGTCTTAGTACTTCGACCAGCTCTGGGGGTCCAGCTCCAGAGAATTTTGCCAGCCCTATCCTTCAAAAAATCAAGGACAAATTCTTCAAGGGAGACATCCACAATGTCTTACTTTCAGATCCAACTGCTCCTCTCTTTCTAAAAGACAACCTTCAAAAACTGGACCTTTCGACCCTCAGCAAAGATGTTTCTGAATTCCTGTTGGAGCTAACTGCTTTAGTGAATCAAATGTCTGAGGACTTTAAGCTCCTTCCCAAGATCCAAGACAACATTGAAATCATAACTAGATTGGAAGCTTCAGCTTGGGATGAAGCGCATGCATCAGAAGCTATGGTCGAAAGTCTAGAGACTGAACAACAAAAAAGGCAGGCAGAAGTGGAGTCGAATCAAAAGAATATTGATGACTGGAAACAATAAATTGAAGAGCTGCAGAACAAGATTTCTAAGGCTGAAAAGCGCAACCTTGAGCTGGGAGAGTTCGACGATACTGAAATGGCCAGAGAGCTTAAGCGCACCATAGACTTCCTCGACAAGGCCCAAACGCTTGAAAAAAAACTTTCAGCAGCCAAACTCAAAAAAGCTCTATGTGAAAAACGCCTTCAGAATCACAAGGTCACCTTCCTTGAGTTAAAGTCGAAGCTCCCTTTCTGATTGTCATATGATTTCTGTAGTTCTAATTTTTGTTCATCATGTTTTATGGTCCTCATAAGGCCCCATGTACAAACAAACTTAATGCCCTATGGCCTTTATCTAAATTCTTCTGTTTGTTACTAACTCTTCGACTTGCAAAACATATATATATTTTTTTACTTTGCTAACTGAATAATTAAAGTATTCTGCCTCCTTTCTTGGAAATCATGAAAACAACGCAGCTTTTAACAGTCTTACTGTTCCAACGACACAAGTTTCTATTCCATAAAGGAATATTAATAGCGCAACCCTAGGGTCTCTTCCCAAGGGTCATTTCACGTAATTCCATCGTTGACTGGCCAATCCTTACAAAGCCATGCCTCTATAAAACCCTCTTCCCTCTTGGGATATCTTGCACCTACTACAGCAAGCATGAGTACTTCTTCAAAGAAGGCAATGACTAAGAAGGTGGCTGGAGAGACAAAGAAAGTTGAGGCAACAACTACTGCTCTCAATAACACTTCAACTGGAGCAACATCTCGCGCCAAGAAGAGAGAAACCACGATGAAGGTACCCAAGAAAGGACATTCCAAAGCACAAAACTCTGATGATGAAGCTGACGAAGATTATGTTGCCTTCCTCAACTCTATTAATTGGAGAGACTATGAATAATCTTTCTCCTGGGTTTTATGTTATTGTACTTGTTTTCTTTCCTTTGTATGCCATTTTGGCCTCACATGGCCTATTTTGGCTTTTATAATTTGAATAAAATTTACGTCTTAATATGAATTTCTTGTAAAATAGGCTTATATTTTTTCAAATATTTCCCATTTACCCTTAAGACTCTTAAATCACCCTCCATCTCTTGAATCTCATAAGCATTATTACTAAATGCCTTAATAATTTGAAAAGGACCTTCCCACTTAGGAGACCACTTCCCCAAAGATCTGGTCTTTCGATCCATAGGTAAGATCACTTTCCACACTAGATCTCCAGTTGAAAAGGTTTTAATCTTGACCTTTTTGTTATAAGACTTCTCCACCCTTTTCTTTTGCCTTTTCAGCAACTCTAATGCATGGAGCCTTTCTTCATCTAGGTCTACTAATTCATCAAGCATCATATTCCAATAAGACTCAGATGGAATCTCATGATGCCTTTGAATCCTTATTGATTGAAGATAAATTTCCACAGGCAGAACTGCATCATGACCAAAAGTCAGTCGAAATGGGGTAGTATTAGTTGCCTCTTTAGGGGACGTTCAACATGCCTAGAGTATTTGGTCCAATGTCCAGTGCCAATTTCTTGGCTTTTTCCCCACATGCTTTTTTATCAACCCAATAACTACTTTATTTGCTGCTTCGACTTGGCCATTAGCTTGAGCATAATAAGGTGTGGACGTTACAAGCTTGAATCCCATTTCTTTAGAAAACTCTTGCATTTTTCGACCAGTGAAGACTGATCCTTGGTCTGTTGTAATTGTCTCTGGGATTCCAAACCTATAGATGATGTGCTTCTGGATAAATTCAATCACATCTTCTTGATCAACATTTGTTAATGGGATAGCTTCGACCCATTTGGTAAAATAATCAATACCCACCAAAATGTACTTATGATTTTTAGATGATGTTGGTCGAATCTCTCCGACCAAATCCAAAGCCCATCCTCTAAAAGGCCAAGGTTTCACTATAGAGTGTAATTCACTTGCAGGGACATGTTGAATGCCAGCATGAACTTGACATTCCTGACAACCCTTAGCAAATTCCATACAATCTTTTAACATGGTAGGCCAATACATGCCTTGTCGAAACAACAACCATTTCATTTTATGGCCTACCTGATGTGCCCCACATGCCCCACTATGGACAGTCAAAAGAGCTAAGTATGCTTCTGTCTCACTGAGGCACTTAAGCAATACTCCCTCAGGAGTTTTTTTTGAATAATTCATTACCCAACAAGACATAACTTAAAGCTTGGTACTTGATTTTCCTCTCTGTCGAAGCTATTGGATTTTTCAGGTAATCCATTATAGGTTTCCTCCAATCCTTGTCAGTTATACTATCAACTGCCAGAATTACGAAATTGTGTTCGTCAACATATCCAAGCTTAGTTTCTTCCAAATCTGATGGGGCTAATCCTACTGACACCACCCTTCCTCTGACTTCGACTTCGATTGCATCTTGTAATTTGTCTTTCAAAACTTTATACCCTGATGCAATCTGAGCCAAGTCATTAGCTACCTGGTTTTCCAACCTAGGGATGTGTCGAAAACTAACTGCGTCGAACTTTTTCAACAGTCGATTCACAACTACAAAGTACATAATCAAGTTTTCTTTTATGCACTTGTATTCTTTGGTCACTTGTTTTATGACCAGTTCTGAATCTCCGATTATTTCGACATGGGTTGCCCCCAATTCCAACAATACTTCAAGTCCAGCAATTAAAGCTTCATATTCAGCTTCGTTGTTAGAACAACGACCTTCAATTTTATACTTAAGTGTTGTTGGAATTTTATTAGGAGAAATAACAAGTACTCTTATGCCTGTCCCATCTTTGTGGCTTGACCCGTCGAAATATAACTTCCAAGGTTCCACATCAAGATAGTTCAGGGGGTCTCATTTGTAGAATGACCAGCTATAAAGTCTGCCACTATTTGTCCTTTAACAGCTTTTAAAGGCTTATAAGTTAAAGAATATTCAGTTAATGCTAATGCCCATTTTCCAATTCGACTATGCAAAACAGGTTTGGACAACATATGTTTAATAACGTCATAACGAGAAGAAACATACACATCAACTGGTTTTATATAATGCTTCAATTTGGTACAAGAGTAATACAAACATAAACATAATTTTTCAATCATGCTATATCTAGTTTCTGCATCATTTAAAACTCTACTAAGGTAATAAACGGCTCTTTCGACACCATCATCATCCTCTTGAGCTAACATGCTCCCTAAAGTTCTATCTAACGCAACTATGTACAATCTCATACACTTATTGCCACGAGGTGGGGAGAGAATAGGGGGTGACTCAGGTACTCTTTGATTTTGTCGAAGGCTTCCTGTTGATCTTGCCCCCAGTCGAACCCATCCTTGCTAGCTCGAAGCAATGGTGAAAAGGCTTGCATTTTCCCACTTAAGTTACATATAAATCTCCTCAAGAAATTTATTTTTCCCAAGAGAGACTGCAATTCCTTCTTTGTTGATGGCGCTTTTGCTTCCATAATGGCTTTGGTTTTATTCTGGTTAATTTCGATCCCCTTCTTGTGGACCACAAAGCCTAAGAAATCCCCTGCCTGCACACAAAAAGCACATTTGAGAGGATTCATTTTCAGACCGTGCTTTCTCATCCTTTCAAAGGAATGTCGAAGATGGCTTATATGATCTTTTCCTGAAAAGGACTTAACAACAATATCATCAATATATATTTGCATAAAAGTCTCAATAAAATCATGAAAGATCGAATTCATTGCTCTCTGGTAAGTTGCCCCAACATTTTTTAGACCGAAAGGCATCACTACCCATTCATAAGTGCCTAATGCCCCTTGACATCGAAAAGCAGTTTTTTGGGACATTTTCCTCAGCAATGAATATTTGGTTATAACTAGAATAACCATCCAACATGCTCAAATATTCATGTCCTACAGCAGAATCAATCAGCATTTCTGCCACAGTCATAGAATATTCGTCTTTAGGGGTTGCAGAATTTAGATCTCTAAAATCTATACAAACCCTTAAAGAACCATTCTTTTTAATTACTGATACAATATTAGCTAGCCATTCGACATACCTAGCTGTACGGATAAACTTGCATCTAAGTAGCCTTTCAATCTCCTCTTTGATCTTGGAAAGGATTGTTGGGGCAAACCATCTTGGATTTTGCTTGACTGGCTTTTTCCCAGGTATGATTGGCAACTTATGTTCAACAAGCTCTCTCCTCAAACCAGGCATTTCATCATAGTCCCAAGCGAAGCAATCCTTGAATTCCTTCAATAGTTGAACTATTTCGACTTTGAGTAGTGGGTCGAGATTAGCGCTAATATAAGTAGGCCTTTTTACTCCCCCTTCACCCAAGTCAATTTCTTCCAAAGGATCCTGCGCCAGCATTTTAATATTATCCGACAGTGGATCCTTTTCAAAACCTAAAGGCTCATTATCATATACAACATCAAGCCTTTGGTTTTGGTCTTCAATTTGGGGCCCATCAGGTGGCTCAGGTTCAAAGTCCTTACTAGGGCCTACTTCACAAATTTGAGTTTTGGCTTCGACAGCCATGTGATTGTGTGCAGCCTCTAAGGCAGCTTGTAACTTAGATTCGGCCACATAGGTCGAAATTCTTTGTAGCGTGTCGAACTCAGTCATTGTTACTGAATTCACTTCCCCAGCCTGTGGGGTCAACCTCAGGCAGCCCATGGGACATTACCTTCTTCTCTTACGACCTCTCTGTCCCATCGAAACCCCTCTAGTGGGTGCAAGTGTAATGAGCAGAATGCATGGTCGTCTGGGGAGAGATCGAATTCTGCTGGAGTACAAGGCGCAATATGAGCCAAATTTTTGTCGAACTCAAAACCATCAACATGATTAACAGGCACCTTAAAGTAGCCTTGATCAACTTCAATGTTTTCTACTATTCCATCAGGCCTCCAAATTGTTATTCGTTGGTGCATTGATGAAGGCACTTCCCCAATGCCATGGATCCATTCCCTTCCTAGCAAAAGGTTGTAGTTAGCTTTGCTTTAGACCACCATGAACAAGGTGGGTCTTGTCACTGTACCCACAGTCAAGTCAACCTGTAAGACACCTAGAGTGGTCCCGATCTTCCCTTCATAGTTAGAGAGGACCATGTTGTGGGGTTTAAGATCAGTGTCGAATTTACCAATTTTACTTAGCAAAAAAATGTGGCATTAAATTAACAGTAGCCCCACAATCTACCAAGATCTTGTTAACAGCCAAGTTATCTACTTTCCCTATAATATACAGAGGTTTCAAGTGTCCCTTCATGGCTTTAGTTGGTCGCTCAAAGAAGGCATTCTGTTCTTCGACACATCCATTGTTCATTACATAATAGCACACAGGTTGGTGTGCTGCCATTTCTGCCTCAGCGTTGGCATCCAAATTCTCCACTTCAGTTACTCTGTCATAATCCCTTGGCATTACTGACACTACGTTGACAATGATGTTTAAAGAAGCATTAGAGTCTGGATCAAAATTGTGGGTCGATGCTTCGTCATCAACTGTTTCAACCGCAAATTTCTCAGTTTCTTCCTTCTTGGAAGTAAACAGCTTTCGGCCCACTGAAAGCTGGTTTGTTGTTCTCATGCCAACACCTTTGTTGCTAGCTAGCAGAACATTAGTGCTAGTCTCCGTCGAATCTTTAGCCTGAGCTTCTCTTAGAGCCTTCCTTCGCCTCTGTTCTCTCCTCCACTGGGACCTAGACATGGGACTTTTTCCTTTGTAATTCTCAGACACATAGGCAGCTTTGTTAGAGGACTTGAATTCTTTCCTATACTCAATTTAAGAACCTCTAGCCACCTCGAAACTTTTCCATCCTTGCTTCCCTTTTCCTGCTGCTTCGACGGGTTTAACCCACCTCCCAGTTGGTACTTCGCCACTGGTTTGAAAGTAGCTTGCTTGGCCCTTGGAATTTGTGGCCTTGGACCATATTGTCTCTGAGTAGCTTTCCTTGGGTTGAAACGCCCTGGCTTTTGAGCAGCTCTCCTCTCACGTCCAGATTTGGCCTCTTTCCCCGCTTGGAGGCCATGAGCAGCTTCTTTGTCGAAGATAGCACTGCATCGAGGGCACAACATGACTTCAGAGTTCTTCCCCTGGAACCTGTGGAGAAAATCAATGATGGTCTCATCCTCTCTGGGATAAGCCAGTTTGTCGCAGTCCTCTTGTTCATCAATATCCATGGCCTGTCTGTCAGTAACTTCGACCATGTTCACGTTGACTTCATCTTTTAAACGCATCTTAGAAAAGTCAATATCAAGGCTTGCAGCAGCCTTGTCCATCTGTCTAAAATGATCAACAATCTCCCTTGTCACCATCTGCAATTTTGGTGCTTCAACTTCAGCATGGGTCTCGACTGTGGTTTCAGTGTCGAACCTTTGAACTTCAGAAGAGGTACTAAAGTAATGTTCAGCAACCATACATATCAAATGCTCAAGCTGATAACCATCCATTTCTTCAGCCTCTCTAATAAACACAACTTCATTGGTAAGGTCCTCAGTAACCTCCACCACCTTGGCATTTCCGCCAAGAGCTTCGTTGGTACTAACACTATCCGAACTGCTGTCAGATAATTCAACCAGTTCGACCATGTTGACCTCCTCGGGCTCTGCATAGTTTGCTTCAGCTACTTCAAGGGGGTTGGTATCAATCTTCATCTGGGTCTTAGTCTTCTCCCCAAATTTGAGCCTTCCCTCATGAATAGCATTCTGCACCAAATCCTTGAAAAGAAAACATTGAGACGTCTTATGACCCAAGTAATTATGGTATTTACAAAAACCTCTCTTTTTTCTTTGCTCTAAAGGTGGTATTTTAGCACCAGGAGGCACTAATATTTGACCATCCTTAACTAACAAATAAAAAATTTTGTCACATTTAGTGATGTCGAAAGTGTATGTTTTCTTTGGGAACCTATCATTCTTTTTGGTTTCGATAGGGTTTTTTCCATTCGAAGGAACTAATAATTTACAAGAATAAAGAGGGCCCTTCTTAAGTTCAGCAAGGTCTATCTCATTTTCGTCGAACCTAACGGACTCATTATACAGTTCTTCAATGCCCTCCTGGTATTCGACGTAAGCTACCTTCTTGTTCTTATTCACCCTAGCTTTCTCATCTTTGAGACGCTCTAGCTGTCGAACTCTGTCAGCCAACTGGGCCATATCCCTCAAATACTGGGTGTCCAGTTTTTTCCTGATAGAGTAATCAAGGCCACCAACGGCCATTTCGACAAGCTCATGCTCAGGCACTTGTGTGAAACATCTAGCCTTGAGCAGTCGAAACCTATTTAAGTAATCGTCTATTGGCTCATCGAACTTTCGTTTCACACTAGCCAATTCTTTCAAACTAATTTTCGTCTGACCCATGTAAAATTGCTCATGGAACAAACGTTCTAACTGGGTCCAATTACAAATCGAACCAGATGGTAACGTAGTGAACCACGTGAATGCATTTTTAGTGAGGGAACTAGGGAAATACTTCACCCTTAGACTCTCATCATTTGCAATCTCACCGGCTTCGATCAGGTAGCACGCCACATGTTCGACGGTAGATTCTGTAGTATCTCCCGAGAACTTAGTAAACTTTGGTACTTTGGTCCTTGGGGGCAACTCAACTTGAAGTATATAGTCTACTATAGGTGAAGTAAAGTTTGGCCTAGAAAAACCCATATTCAGGCCATTTCGAGCCATTATTCTTTCGACCAAGGCTGCCAAATTATTCTCTGCTGCTACATTGTTGCGTCGAACCTGATTCACCACGTGACCAGCGTCTTGATTTCTGTTCACTAGCACCATCCTTGGTTCCTCCTCTTCAAGTATTGGTATTTAATTTCTAGGAGGCTCCTCCCTAGGTGGCTCGACCAACCCTGGATTCACTGGGTTAACTTGTTGAGCATTCTCCCTCATCTCGACTCCTTGAGTTTGGTGTTGAACAGGAGCTGGCATTCCCATGAACTCCGTTATTCGTGCCATCTGGGTTGTCATCATTTGATTGGTTTGAGTAGTATTCTGGATCAATGACTGGAAAATTTCTCCCATCGTTTTAGACAAAGTATGTACCATTTGCATGTTGCTCTCATCCATCTGTTGCCTCAAATATGCTGCAAACTCATTTGTTAAGTTGGGTCCTTGAGCAGAATATCCCAAACCTATGGACTGGCTGTTTCGACCCATGTTAATTCCAGAACCTGACTCCTGCAAAGGGGAAGATATCACATTTTCTGAATATACTGGGGGTGCAGTACGCAGATTCTGCATCATTGTCGTTGGCATGCCATAGATTGGGTTCCTAGGCAAAGACTGTGAAAATCCTGGGGGAGGAAACTGCCTGTACGTTGAACCTCCTCCTGGCGGAGTCTGAGGATTTTTCACTGATGGGCCAATGTACTCCAAGACTGGCTGAGTGTAAGGCCTCACGTATGTCGCCCCTGGTCCCGCTGTCGAAGACGCTGGCTCTGTCACCATGGTTAACACTGTCGACCCTCCTGTCGAAGGAACTGGAGTTGGCGCCACAATACTTCTTGGTAATTCTTGAGGATTGATGGTGCTGTTCTGAACACTTGAACTGCTTAGTTGAGTATTGGTCCCAGCAGAACTAGGATTTGAATTTCCTTGGCCAGATTCCATTCTCCTCACGTTTCTTCTCTTTGGTCTATATTCGTTTGAATTGGCTACCTTTCCACTTCTCAAGTGCATACGATAGTTTGCCACAATCTCGACCAATGAAACAAAAATACTTAAGAAGGCAGTTATAAAACTTCCTTTTGGCGGTTATTTAAAAGATGAAACTTCCAAATCCACGTTTAGCACTGTCCCACTGGGCGTGCCAATTTGTTTACCTTGAAAATTGATAAACAATCGCTGATCTTCTAAAACTATAAAGTTCTAGTAACTTACAGGATCGATCAGATTGATCCTAGGACATGTGCTATATGTGTATTTAGAATATTTCACAATTTGGTAAAGTATGCCCTTCGACAATGCACATAAATAAAAAAGGTGTGTTTGAAGGGTAAAGGAAAGTGATAAAGATAAAGGAAATAACTAAGTCGAACAATACATCAAAGAAAAGAAAAGGCTGAATGTAAAAGTTTGATAAAGAAAAACTGGAGTTAAATGCTGGAAAGAAATGCATAAAGATCTTAAAATGCAAAAAGGTAAATGCTTGAAAGTAAAGGCTTTTAATGTAAAACTGCAAAGTAAAGACTGGGTAATGTAAATGACTTGAAAGGCAAAAGTTTGTGGAAAAAGATTTCAAAGTAAAGAATCTAAAACAGAAACTTCAAAGTAAATTGCATTGCAATAAAGGATAATGGTGATTACAATCACGTACATTCTCACTTCACTGGTTTCTCGAGACACTGAATACTTTGAGTGAATATAGAGTTACTTGTACAATTTGATTTTTTCACACCATTCTAACTCTAAGACTAACCTATTTATAATATTCTAAAGTAACCACCCTCTGACGGTTTTATTCTTAGATTATGCCACTTGGCACTTCGCATGTCTTCACGATCTAGATCTTCACCACCTGTCCTTTTTTCAAATTCAAATAGTGGAACTTCCCTCCACTATTCAGTTGTAACTGCAGCGCATTATCCATAGCCACTTTAATGTGTCGAATTGACTCCTTGGACTTAGCAATATTTGAAGTCCTAAAATCATTCTCTTCGACTCAGGCATTGCACAAACATGGTCGAAGGCCTTCTAGTCGAAGCCTTCTTTTTTTAGCTTTATTATTTTAAAGAATAACTTCTTTTAAATCCAAATTGTCTGAAATCACGTGGCGTCGAAATTAGGAGCTAACAGTCACAAGGTTTGTATTGTTGTAGATGAGAGGTTGCTGTTGCGTATTATTTTGGATAGTTTGTGAATTGGTATTTTCGGAGGGGTTTCGAAGCCGATGACGGAGAAAAGAGGAAAAAGGTTGGTGAGGTTTGGAGAATTGTATAAGAGAAAAGAAAAGAATTTTGAAGTTGGTGGAGAAGTTCTGAGGTGATGATGTTGTGTGTGGCTATAAGGTGTGTGGAGGAGGTTCTGTCGAAAACGTGGAAGGAAAAGAATCTGTTTCTACCTTTTTAGAGATGAGAGGTATGTATGGTTTAGTTTTGAATGAAGCTGATGATGCTCTTCTCTATTTTTTTAATTCACTTCGTCTCCTCTTTAAACAACATAAAACTTGCTCTATAAGTCTTTGGTACCACCAATTTGTCATGTTGTTGATATGTTATGTCCATTTCATGTGCAGGTTGTGTTGGTTGTTGTTCTGTAGGCTTATGTCAGAATTTGGCCTTTAGTGTTTGTAGCAAAGTTTGGTCATTGTTGAACCGTGTTGCAGGTTTTGTTTTGGAGCTTATTAGGCGTGTTGAAATGGTACAGAGATACGGTTGCAGCTTGGTTGGTAGCGTGAGATTGGTTTTAGCCAGGTTTTGGTCGCAACAAGCCTTGCAGGTCGTACGAATGTAGCATGTGATGACTTTATGGATTTGTTGCATACTAAGGCTTCATGTCCCTTTTTTTGAATTTTTGTTGTAGTAATGGGTTATGGGCTTGGTATGTTTTTTTTGATGGGAGTGTAATGTTTTTTTTGCAACAATGGCCCTTGATTGAAAATATTGAATTATCTTTAAATGAATATTGGATATGGACAAATAGAATTTAGAAGAAAAATAGAAATTTGAATTGGGAAATGAAGTGAATAAAGATGATGAAAAAAATGGATTGGATTAGAACACAAAAAGAGGATTTGATTAATGAATGGGTATTGAAATTGGTTTGGAAAATGGATAACTAAAAAAGGTTTTGAAATGAATATTAAAAGTGGATATGGTTTAATTGAGAAAAAAAATGGATATCCCTGGATAGGAAATTGATAAGAAATAAAAGTGGAAATGGATTTGGAGATGAATATTGATAAACGGGTACGGAACTGCTCTTGAGAAATTATGAATCACAAGTCGACCATGATGCACTTCATTGTGGACCCTTTTGGACCATGCTTTGAAAATCAAAAGATATGAACTGCACAAAAACCTACTTCGAAGATACCCTGACCCACACCACCTGAATCAATCACACTCAGGATTTAACCTTGAGACAAACCTTTGTCTGACCATTGAACCTCAAATAAAACTGCACACACCTGATTTGATATCACAGACTTAGGCAACGGGTAAGCAACATATTTTTGGATTTTTTGAATAATGGTTAGTAGACGGATGTACAAATGAAAACGATACACAGGTAGGACAAATTTGGGGTATGACAGTAACTAAGAATTGCATTAGGCTAATCATCAATGTTGCGACGCTGTAATACTTCCAATTGTGTAGCGGTTCCCAACAAAGATTTTTGTTGATTTTCTTCTATACACACGAGTCTTTCATTCATTAAATGTGTAATATGTTGCTTCACTAGGTTATAAATGCTTATTATAAGTTTGTTCGCTCTTTATAACACATGTGTGGCTTAAAGTTATTAAAGATCCTATAACATATTTGGCCTAGGTGCTTGCATTTGCACTTGATGTTGTTTAGAAATTTTACCTTGGATTAGTTGCTGAAAAGACTAAAATGACGACATGACTTAGAAAGTTCCTTGGCCAACTAGTGGAGGGACTAAAATGTGGGGAGATGAATTGGTTAGAGATGTTACTATAATTGGACCGCCTCCCCCCGAGAGAAGGATCTTCATTAGTGGAGACGAGGACCAGTGCGGTGGAGTTGGTCGCAAGATTGACATTGCGATGAACATCCAACTGAGTTTATTTAGAATCTATAATTGTTGGTTAAGATAATTCGCATGATCCAATCAGTTAACAAGAACAGTTGCAGCGAGGTAGCAAAGGAGGTCAAAAGGATTCATCATGGATTTTCGTGAGAATCAATAAACAGTTCCAACACACGACTCCACTATTTTAGTGTGGAACATGAAATTATTGATACGCTGATAAAAGTCACAGTAGACGCTCTTGGATATGGTGAGATGAATCTCCGATAGATGAAAAAGAGGTGTATCTGAAATGTTTGCACTTCAATGCGCAAGTCAGTGAGGTCATAAAAGTGTAACTTGCAAGAGTGAATGAATTTGTACATAACTATGGTGTGTAATTATGCTTAGAAATGAGCGACAGTTCAAACCGCTCCCACTGAATGCAATGTGGAATATAGGAGATCGTTGAATTGATTCCAATGACTACGATGAGTGTAGTGTCGAGTTACATGTGCAGTCTCTTGGTAATGGTTTATCCGTTTATAATCTTTTGATAATTTTTTTTGGATTGAACATTCGAATTGAGCCGATGTTAATAGATCATTTGGCTACTGTAGAAGATAAATTACCGTCAAAATTTAAATATATATTTCTCGTAAACTATTTTAAAAAAATATGCTTTTTAGATTGATTAAATAAATAAAATATATAATTATATAATTATATAATTATATAATAATTTATATATATTATTTATTTAATAAATTAAAAAAGTATTTTTTTATAACAAGTGCTGAAGCAAGTAATACATATGTTTTTAATATTAATTAATGTCATATAATATATTCACTTTTTAATTTAACTCCACAATAATCTATATGTATGAGTAAAAAAATCTGCTATCTGATATGATAAGATATATAGTTGTCATTGATTGACTGTGTAATTTACACCGTCAATACATCACTTATTTTTTATACTGTCAGTTAATCATATTCGTTGTTTTATTTGAATGATTTCATTTTTATTTTAATTACTTAAAAAATAATACAAATGAGTAGTTGTGATAGACTTAGAGTGTACAACTTTTTATACTAAAGAGCATAACAATTAATCTCAAAATATTATCATTAACCTATCAATTTATTTTTGAGGAAATAATTAAACTCATAAATTAAATTCTTTTTTAATACTATTAGTTAAAATATCTTAAACACAACCGTATATTTTTAGTCCTATTTATTTAACCACTCAAACAATAAATTATTTAAAACAAGTAAATTATTTCCGAAACCCAAAATTCAAATTTAGTAGAAAGCTGCTACCGCGGAAACAAATTGGATAATTTCCAAGCAATGAATAAATGGGGAACGAAACCGAGCACCGCCAAGTAGAGGAGGATCCTTTCGCCAACTATTCAGGTCTTTCTCTTTTCCGCTCAACATTTTCTCTCCCATCTTCAAAACCCTACGACGATCTCGACGCCATTCACAACATTCTCAGATCCATGGTAACTCCTCTCTCAGCTCCTTTTCCCCTTTTCTCTCTTTCCATTTCAGTTACTTAGGGTTGCTAGGTACAGTAAATCCGAGTTCTTTTAGTTTCATTGTATTAGGTTAGTTAGAATTTGAAGTTGATTTCAGTTTCGTAATGGTTAGGGTTTTGGAAATGAACTTCAGTTTTGTAATTGTTATGCTACTGATTCAAATTCACAGACCTAAGAACAATGAGTTGCGAGGTGTCATGAACGAGGACCTAATTTTTTGTTACAAGAAATTGGAGTTTATTTTAGTTTTGATTTAGCATTAATTGATCAAGCATTAAAATAGTAAACTATGTATATGTTTGTTTCTGCGGTGACGAGAATGAATTGATTTTGGTTAAAACTGAGTTGGAGGCTACCTCAAAAAATGCGTGCCTGTGTCGGACACCTACACCGATACTTGTGAAGTTGTGATTAAGTTTAATTTATTCATTTTTTCAGTTATTACCGGTGTCGGTGTCATGTTCGAGGTGTCCTTGCTTCATGCGTTGGATGTAAAGGGATTTATGTTTGGATACATTTATGTAGAAGTGAGTTGAACAACAAATTTTAGTGTAAAAATCACGTTTAATCAAAAGTTACAAATTTTAGCTTCAAGTAGAATAAGTAGAATCAATTCAGGAGGAAGAATCAATTCTACTTTAGAAAAACCAAACACCTCAAAATCATTTGAAAATCAATTTTACACTTCTAAAATTTCTTTTGACTCCTCCAAAAGTTAATCCAAACATACACTATAATGTTATAGTGTAATTCTGATCTATGTTTGTTATGTTTGTATAGGACTTGGGAAGTTCTGCTAAACTTGTAGAGCAAGGGAAGTCTGTGTTAGAGTGTAATTTGGGATTCAACACAGGAAATTCAACAAAAGATGTTGGAGACGATGCTGTTTTTGCTGCTGAAGAGAATGATGAATTTCCTCGGAAAAAAAGGGGACCAGATTTAGGCCTCGATCGAGCCCGGCCACGTTTCTCGCTTAAGGAGACCAAAAAGTAATGATTATTGGGTGTTTGTGATCTTTTTACTAGTCTCAATACTGATTTTTAGTTTTTTATTTGTGTAGATGTTTCTTATGTTTTCAATATTTGACAGGCCCTCTGTTGAGGATTTATTACCGGTTCTGGACTTCAAAAACATCAAAGACCCTAACGAATTGTTCATGGCCCATGAACGGTTAGAAAGTAAGTGATTGTTTGTTTGTTTTTTTCCTGATTGTACCATGGATGTATTTTTTTTTTTTGCTCGTTGTTCTTTTATCTTCTGCATTTTTTATTTTATAGAAGCAAGAAAAGAAATAGAAAAGCAGTTGGGTATTGTACCATCTCAGTCAACTCTGGATTCAACTAAACTACGGGAACGTCGACCGGGACTTCCAGGGTTTAATCCGAGGTACTGGCCAAATACTTCTTCAACAGTCAGACTCCATTGTGTTTTTATGTCCTTTGTCATTCTCTTTTGGTTGTTTGACGTGTTTTATTGTTATATTGGTAAGGCCAATAAAATTTAGACATAGGTTTTCAGTAGAAACTTTGGACAGTAATGCTGATGCGCTGTCCTCCCAAGAAGCATTTGAATCTGACAGTCTAGATCATGTTGGTGATAACACTGACAAAGGCAAAGCTTCTCTTGCATCATTGGACAGTGAAGTAACTGGTGAGTGAAAACAGCTCTATGCAATATGCCAAGACTTGATAATCCCTGTGTGGATCTTCTTCACTATTCTTCTACGGTTGTTTTTTCTTGGTATTAGTACCTTTTTTTTGTCACTCTTATTTTGCATTCTTCAAATGACCTTGATTGTGGCAGGTTCATCAGCTGTTAAAGAGAAAAAGGTCAATGTCAATGACTTTTTGAAAGGATTGCTTACTAGAGATTCTGAAGAGCTAGAGGGGGTTGGAGCAATGGATCGTTTGCAGGAGAGGTTACAGATCAAACCCATTGTTGTTGAGAAACCATCTGTTCCAGATTTCCCAGATAGCCAACCAATGGATCTGAAATCTTTACATGGAAATTTGTCGCAGCCAAGTAAGGCTTGTTACGACATAAGTAATTTGTTGAAAGGAATAGACATTAAGACGCCTCTCAGGCAGGATGTAGGATACCCTGAGAATCAATTAGCTTCACCTACACCACCAAGAAGTCCAGTTGTTTTGTTTTCAACATTGCAGAAGCACATTTCACAGTCAAAGCCATCAGAGAATCCATTTTCAGCTCATGAAATTGATCTAGGATCTACAAAAGAAAGTTCGCCAACTCATATGGTAAACCAAGAAGTAAATATTGTTGGTTCTAGTAAGCTGTCGGATGAGCCGGGTGCGCCTATAATTGAAGATGTTATTGCTGCTGGTGAGACAAATAAAATTCTGGACACTTCTGAGTCCAAGGAAGACAATTCTAGGAAGTTATCAGAACAACTAAATGCATCTTCAATGGAATATGAAGTTGCAGTTAGTGAGACTTGTTCGGTTGATGATCCTATCAGAAATTGCATCAGTACTCCTAAAAAATCCACGGTGGATAATTCAAGGGAACCTGCTTTTAATGCTAATGTTGACTCGAATGAACCTCCTGTTGACATGGAAATTGGAGGTAGTGGTGTGGGAAAATGGGTAATGGATGACATAGCGGGAAAGCATAATGTCGAGCCAAATGAACCTGATCAATTTGAGGACGAAGTATGTTAGCTCTGAATATTTTAGTTTAATAATATAAATTTTTGTTGAAGGTTTAACTGAAATCTGAATGAACTGTATTTTGATAGATGCTGGCAGAAAATATGCAGGAAACTTCAGATTTTATACCAACAGATGATTTAAATTCCAACTTGGGGATTCCACTAGGTATGTATAATTCACAATATTTTATAAGAAAAAACCTTACTCTACTTTATTTTTCAAAAAGATCAATGTTATCTTTTGTCTATGTAGCTGGCCTTTTTTAGTCAAACAAGACTTGATTATTGTTATTGTTTTTTTGGTGAACTATTTACATCAATGCAATGACCTCTGCACATCGGTTTCCCTTTGATCTGAAATCAAAGAATTTGATTTTAAATTAGTGTTCCTGTACCTTTGATGACACTAACTCATGATATGCATTAGCCGATCAATCAAATCCAGATGCGCATGAAGACAATTCTACGGACAATAGGTCTAGAAGATCAGATGATGGTCCAGAACAGAGTTCACAGGTTCCTAGTTATGCTGTTTTTTTTAATACCTCAATCTTTAAACTATGAGTATCTTAACAACTCGATCAATTATCAAATAGTTGCACTTTAGAAATGAATCTCTGTCTTCTGGTACAGGAAAAGACAGTTGGTTCTGTGGCACCTGTTAGTGGGAAAAAGAGAGTTAAAATGTGTGCAAAAAAAGCGTCCAAGGGCAAGAGATTTCGGCTGAGGAATAGCTTCGCTAATGTTGACTCGAATGAACCTCCTGTTGACATGGATCAAGATATTGGAGGTAGTGGTGTGGGAAAAAGGGTTATGGATGACATAGCGGGAAAGCAAAATGTTGAGCCAAATGAACCTGACCAATTTGAGGACGAAGTATGTTAGCTCTGAATATTTTCGTTTAATACTATTAAATTGTTGTGGAAGGTTTAACCGAAATCTGAATGAATTGTATTTTGATAGATGCTGGCAGGAAATATGCAGGAAACTTCAAATTCTATACCAACAGATGATTTAAATTCCAACTTGGGGATTCCACTAGGTATGTATATACTCACAATATTTTATAAGAAAAGACCGTACTCTAACTTTATTTTTCAAAGATCAATGTTATCTTTTGTCTATGTAGCTGGCCTTTCTTAGTCAAACAAGACTTGATTATTGTTATTGTTTTTTTAGTGAACTATTTATATCAATGCAATGACCTCTGCACATCGGTTTCCCTTTGATCTGAAATTGAAGAATTTGATTTTAAATTAGTGTTCCTGTACCTTTGATGACACTAACTCATGATATGCATTAGCCGATCAATCAAATCCAGATGCGCATGAAGACAATTCTACGGACAATAGGTCTAGAAGATCAGATGATGGTCCAGAACAGAGTTCACAGGTTCCTAGTTATGCTGTTTTTTTTAATACCTCAATCTTTAAACTATGAGTATCTTAACAACTCGATCAATTATCAAATAGTTGCACTTTAGAAATGAATCTCTGTCTTCTGGTACAGGAAAAGACAGTTGATTCTGTGGCACCTGTTAGTGGGAAAAAGAGAGTTAAAATGTGTGCAAAAAAAGCGTCCAAGGGCAAGAGATTTCGGCTGAGGAATAGCTTCGCTAATGTTGACTCGAATGAACCTCCTGTTGACATGGATCAAGATATTGGAGGTAGTGGTGTGGGAAAAAGGGTTATGGATGACATAGCGGGAAAGCAAAATGTTGAGCCAAATGAACCTGACCAATTTGAGGACGAAGTATGTTAGCTCTGAATATTTTCGTTTAATACTATTAAATTGTTGTGGAAGGTTTAACCGAAATCTGAATGAATTGTATTTTGATAGATGCTGGCAGGAAATATGCAGGAAACTTCAAATTCTATACCAACAGATGATTTAAATTCCAACTTGGGGATTCCACTAGGTATGTATATACTCACAATATTTTATAAGAAAAGACCGTACTCTAACTTTATTTTTCAAAGATCAATGTTATCTTTTGTCTATGTAGCTGGCCTTTCTTAGTCAAACAAGACTTGATTATTGTTATTGTTTTTTTAGTGAACTATTTATATCAATGCAATGACCTCTGCACATCGGTTTCCCTTTGATCTGAAATTGAAGAATTTGATTTTAAATTAGTGTTCCTGTACCTTTGATGACACTAACTCATGATATGCATTAGCCGATCAATCAAATCCAGATGCGCATGAAGACAATTCTACGGACAATAGGTCTAGAAGATCAGATGATGGTCCAGAACAGAGTTCACAGGTTCCTAGTTATGCTGTTTTTTTTAATACCTCAATCTTTAAACTATGAGTATCTTAACAACTCGATCAATTATCAAATAGTTGCACTTTAGAAATGAATCTCTGTCTTCTGGTACAGGAAAAGACAGTTGGTTCTGTGGCACCTGTTAGTGGGAAAAAGAGAGTTAAAATGTGTGCAAAAAAAGCGTCCAAGGGCAAGAGATTTCGGCTGAGGAATAGCTTCGCTAATGTTGACTCGAATGAACCTCCTGTTGACATGGATCAAGATATTGGAGGTAGTGGTGTGGGAAAAAGGGTTATGGATGACATAGCGGGAAAGCAAAATGTTGAGCCAAATGAACCTGACCAATTTGAGGACGAAGTATGTTAGCTCTGAATATTTTCGTTTAATACTATTAAATTGTTGTGGAAGGTTTAACCGAAATCTGAATGAATTGTATTTTGATAGATGCTGGCAGGAAATATGCAGGAAACTTCAAATTCTATACCAACAGATGATTTAAATTCCAACTTGGGGATTCCACTAGGTATGTATATACTCACAATATTTTATAAGAAAAGACCGTACTCTAACTTTATTTTTCAAAGATCAATGTTATCTTTTGTCTATGTAGCTGGCCTTTCTTAGTCAAACAAGACTTGATTATTGTTATTGTTTTTTTAGTGAACTATTTATATCAATGCAATGACCTCTGCACATCGGTTTCCCTTTGATCTGAAATTGAAGAATTTGATTTTAAATTAGTGTTCCTGTACATTTGATGACACTAACTCATGATATGCATTAGCCAATCAATCAAATCCAGATGCACATGAAGACAATTCTACGGACAATAGCTCTAGAAGATCAGATGATGGCCCAGAACAGAGTTTACAGGTTCCTAGTTTTGCTGGTTTTTTAATACCTCAATCTTTAAACTATGAGTATCTTAACAACTCGATCGTTTATCAAATAATTGCACTTTAGAATTGAATCTTTGTCTTTTGGTACAGGATAAGACAGTTGGTTCTGTGGCACCTGTTAGTGGGAAAAAGAGAGTTAAAATGCGTGCACAAAAAGCGTCCAAGGGAAAGAGACTTCGGCTGAGGAATAGCCTTGCATGTTTGTACCTATTTATCTCATTAAGTTTTGAGAATTTTGTTTGTTGTCAAGTTATATTGTTATCCTATTTTTCCAGGTGCTGGTACATCATGGGAATCTGGAGTAAGGAGAAGCAGCAGGTTCAGGACAAGGCCTTTGGAATTTTGGAAAGGGGAAAGAATGGTGTATGGTCGTGTACATGAGAGTGAGTACAATCATAGTACTTTTTATATGTAAAAATTTGGCCTAATAGTAACAGAAGCCATGCTGTTTAAAAATTATTAAAACATAATAGCCGATTAAGAAAATTACAATGTTTACTGTATGATTAAAAAAATTATTTGTGCAGGTTTGACTACTGTCATTGGAGTGAAGCGCTTGTCTCCGGGAACTGATGGCAAACCGATTATGAAGGCGCAGTCATTTGTCTCAGATAAGCACAAAAAGCTTTTTGAGCTTGCCTCACGATATTGAGATTACTTGTCTCTTGGATGTAATGGTGTAATTATATTTTCAGTAGTAATTGTTGTGAGAATTGTGATTATGTGGTTTTAGAAGTATTATTTCCCCTGTTGGATAATGTTGGATAATGGATGTATTGAGATATACCTTGTCTCCATCTAATCTTATAGGAGGATTCTATTTTAATTCAAGATCTTTGGTTGAATTAAAAGAAATCTATTTCATTTCATTCAAATGCTGTAGAGTAGCTTCCATCTAATTTAATAAACTATTTCTTCATCACTTGTATAAAAAGTGTTTTATTTAGACTTTTTCAATCTCAAAAATTGGTGTCTCTTAATAATAATAATAATAATAATAATAATAATAATAATAATAATAATAATAATAATAATAATAATAATAATAATAATAATAATAATAATAATAATAATAATAATAATAATAATAATAATAATAATAATAATAATAATAATAATAATAATAATAATAATAATAATAATAATAATAATAATAATAATAATAATAATAATAATAATAATAATAATAATAATAATAATAATAATAATAATAATAATAATAATAATAATAATAATAATAATAATAATAATAATAATAATAATAATAATAATAATAATAATAATAATAATAATAATAATAATAATAATAATAATAATAATAATAATAATAATAATAATAATAATAATAATAATAATAATAATAATAATAATAATAATAATAATAATAATAATAATAATAATAATAATAATAATAATAATAATAATAATAATAATAATAATAATAATAATAATAATAATAATAATAATAATAATAATAATAATAATAATAATAATAATAATAATAATAATAATAATAATAATAATAATAATAATAATAATAATAATAATAATAATAATAATAATAATAATAATAATAATAATAATAATAATAATAATAATAATAATAATAATAATAATAATAATAATAATAATAATAATAATAATAATAATAATAATAATAATAATAATAATAATAATAATAATAATAATAATAATAATAATAATAATAATAATAATAATAATAATAATAATAATAATAATAATAATAATAATAATAATAATAATAATAATAATAATAATAATAATAATAATAATAATAATAATAATAATAATAATAATAATAATAATAATAATAATAATAATAATAATAATAATAATAATAATAATAATAATAATAATAATAATAATAATAATAATAATAATAATAATAATAATAATAATAATAATAATAATATAATAATAATAATAATAATAATAATAATAATAATAATAATAATGGCGTGCACACCCAAAATTGGTGGGTCCCACACAAAAATACACTAAGGTGTATGTTGCTAGTGCACACCTACATGGGTGTGCATTAGCATAACCTTATATATATATATATATATATATATATATATATATATATATATATATATATATATAGTATTTGTGATTAATACATTTTACCATATTTTTTATACATATATTTGTCACAAGTTAATTTTGAATAACACTTGTCATAAAAAAAACTACGAGCGAGACACATTTGTCAATTATACATAAAAAAAATGACAAATATCAATATAAAAGAAACACAAGATAAATTTCACAAAATAATAAAATAAAAATAAATACCCTACACAATTACATATATGATCCTAATGTCACTTTTTAATTACTTAAATTTAGTTTTTTCATATCTTCTACATAAAAATTAAAATAATTATAAATACTGTTAAATACCTTTTTTTTTTTCAAATCATAAACATAAATTTTAACATAAAACAAAAGGATAATTATAAGTTTTGCATATTTTATTATTTGTGTGTTGTTTTGTTGAAGTGTAATAACCCAATTAAATGTGGGTTTAGAATCACATAATTAAGATGTTAATTTAAGTACGAAAGTAAATTATAATAGTAGAAGAATTACATAAGTTCATTTGTCTCACGTAGATTACTTCGTATGTCTAAAATGGTACAAAACCTAACATAGAGTTATCACAAAAGTACTGCGGAAACAACAAAACAACTAAGATAATCCCCAAAGAAAAAAGTCTTATCACACCATCTTCCTTTTACCTTTAGCTGTAAACTGCCGATTTGTAAAAGTTATGAAGACAAGTTATGAAGACAACATGGGTGAAAATAAAGTATCTCAGTGGAGTTCTCCTATCTTAGGAGTCCTCTCGACGATGAAAATTTTCCTAATTACCCTTTTAAGGTTCCTAACCTTATTTATTTTTAATTTACGCAACACATAAATACAACAGAATGCGAACTCACATTATTAGTCACGAGGATCTCAGTTCGTCGGAATCATAAATACATTACCCTCAAGGAATGGTCTTCCGAATTTACTTGCTTACATACTTTTAGGCTGAAGGTGAGAAAAATACACAAGAAAGGGGGGGGGGGTGTTTACTGTGAATTTTGGTAAACAACCTCTGGTCTATCAATCTAAACGCAAATTGATTAACTTGCAGGATCGACCACACAAATCCTAGGACATGTGCTAAATTTGAGAGACAAGTGTAAATTAAAGAAAATGTAAACTGAACTCCACGTTCGACAATGCTGAAATAAAATCTAACTGAACTCCAAGTTCGACTATGTGCAATAAAGTAAAGTAAAGACTTGAAATTTAAAGGGATGCAAGTAAAGGGTGCAGAAATTAAAGGCGTCGAAACAAATAACAATGAGTAAAAAGCTTTGAAAGTAAAACACAGCGAACTCCACGTTCTTGGAAAGTAAAGGCTGGGATAATAAAAGTGCTGTCGAAAGTAAAGTGCAGAAAAGTAAAAGACTTTGAAAATAAATGCAATGGATTTAAAGGAGCACTCCACGTTCTTGAAACTAAAAGACTTTGAAAAGTAACGGCTTGAAGATTAAATGTTTGAACGTAAAGGTGCAGTCGAAGGTAAAACGCAGGAAGTTTAAATGGCTTTGAAAGTAAATTTGGCATAGAAGATAAAGTTCAAGAAACTGTAAAGGCATGGAAAGTAAATGGCTGAATCTTAAACATGCTGAAGGTAAATTATATTAATGAAGAAAATGGTGTTACATTACGTACATTCTCACGAACTCGTTTCTCTACACGCGGGTACTTTGAGTTTCTTTGAGTAACTTGTACAAAAATATGAACACCCCATTTACATAGAACTAACTCCTATTTATAGTGCTAGGAAATAACTACTAAGTGGTGGTTACTGCTTCGAACGTGTGGATTTTGGCGCCTTCTCCTTGATCTCAACTGTTCCCACGTTCACAACTGCTCTTATTTAAATTTCAAATATTGAAAATTCCCTCCAACCTTAATATAACCACTGCAACGCTTATTACTACATTCTCATGGTCGAAACCCTTTCAGCACTTAGCCATTTTTTGAGGTTCCTACACCTCTATTCGACTCAGGCCTCTCCAAAAACTAGGTCGAAGCCTTCTTTATATTAAAAATAATTTTTTAACATAAAATAGCTTTGATTTTGTCTAGCGTCGAAATTGAGGGTTAACAAATAGCCCCCAAGGAATGTCATTTCGCCAGAATTGGTAGGAAGGCCATTTCTTGATATAATAACCATTTCGACGCCTGTTTGCATGGCCTTAACTGAACATCCCACTAATTACTTAATGGCTGAACTGTTCAGTTTCTTTAACCCACGCCTCTGACGTCATACCATCATGACAAATCCTTAAAACGTCCTTTCAGCCGTATTCATCATAACACCTTTCTTGAAAACAGACGTTAACAGTCTGCACATAACTGCTACTTTTCATCACGCCTTCAGGAGAAAGACACGCGTCCCACTAACCCCTCAGTTTCAACGGTGAATCCCAGTCTCTTGAGATTTTCAAATGTCTATATATACCCCTTTCCGCCACTTTGTGAACTTTCCACATTTTTCATACTCTCAAGCAAGCTCTTCTTCTCTTCAGTTTTCTCACACAAACCCAGCAAAGACACCATCTTTTCATCTTCTTCCACAATGGCATCTTCCCAAATTAATCCTCAAGCAAAGAAGACTCAAAAGGGCAAGGCCACTCCATTTAAGCAAACCATCCCTCCGTTCGCTAACATCCCAGGCCCCCAACTGGTAGATAATCACCGTTGTATGCCGGAACCTACCTCTGCAGAATCAAGAGCCATCTACCAATCTCAGGTAATGATTCCCCTAGTTATGTCTGATAAAACTTACGCGTTATCTGGTCTTTTGGCTGAGGTGGACATTTCTAACGAGAGGCTAAGTGAGTTTTTCCCCTGGTACCAGAGATCCAGACCATTAGGGCAAAAGAGTTTCCCCAAAATTAATTCCGCTGCTGGGGCTTCCCCTGAAGAGATTCCTTTACCCAAAATCAATGTTGGCTATCTCACTGATGGCACCAGACTGGTGAGAGCTGTCAACCCTTTAAAGGAATTCGACCAATGGATGGCAAAGATGGAGAAGGTTAAAGCTGACCATTGGAAGGAGATAGGGATTTATGACCTTCTTATGCTGTCGAAGACCAGCATACCCTATTGTCTGAACATGTTGGCAGCATCTTTATGCTTTTGGGATAACACCCATTATACATTCCATCTGCCATGTGGAATGGTTACTCCAACCCTTTTTGACGTAGCTGCCATCACGGGGCTCCGTCCAGATGGCCTTGTCTATAATCCTGAGGTTGATGCTGAGGACACCATCAACATTTCAGGCTCCAAACTGACCTACACCCTCTTTATCAAACACCACTTCAGACAAGAAGATGATGAGGTGTTTGATGAAGAACACATTGCTTTCCTCACAGTCTGGCTCTCGAGGTATGTTTTTTGTACAAAGTCTTTGCAGGTAGCTAAGAAGTACCTGCCCCTGGCGAACCAACTCCACCACAACAGAGGGACCTGCCTGAGTGAACTTATTCTGTCGAACCTTTACGAATCTATCAGTGAAGGGGCTTCTTGACTTAAGAATGTGGAAGCCCAAGGTCCTATGCATTTGAGCGGTCCTATTTGGCTACTTCAACTGTGGCTCAATGCTACATTTGAGGCTAGCCTCCCCAGAAAAGGCATAGTTAATGAAGCCTCTGCTGAGATCAAGGAAAGGAGTGTCGAAGGGACACGTCTGGCTAAGCTCACTCCTAATGATGATGGTGAAAACCTTCAAAGGGCTTTCACCAGTTATATTATGATGTTCGCCAAGTGCTATGAGTTCACTCCTAGCATGGCACCCTTTGCTCGACGAAGTCATGGCCCTGGGTGGTTTCAAATGCCATTTCCGAATCCTCTTCAACCCCTTGATCCAGAGTCTGTTGCTATCTGGGAAGTCTTTTTGATTCCTAGATTCATTATCCACAGGCTAAACTTAGGGAGAGGTTTATCAGCATTGATTGCCTACCAACCAAACTTGGTCTCTCGACAATTTGGGCTGGCCCAGAGCTTCCCTCGGTGCTTATATGAGAAAAAGGGCCAAGTAATTCTTCACACCGCCTGCTTCGACGAGGAAAACGTCTCTCAAACACTCGACAGTCGGAATGACAAAAGAAGAATTCTCTCTCCTGTGTTTTTTGAACCTTCCTTTTTATGCACTTCATCCTTCCACCAATGGTGGTCGAAGCATTATAGTGAGCACTTTCTTGACGTGGCTACATTTTCTTCGTTACTTGACCAAGCTTTTCTCCATGTGCAGGACAAGACGAAAAAAAGTAAGTTCACTCACATCGAAGAAATACAGGCTTTTCAAAAATACTTTGAAACTATCTATCGACCAGATGATCTTAGTCGAACCATTCATGAGGCTGCTGTTACTCTAAAGAGAAAATTTCTAGAAAAGCTGGATCAACTAAAAATTCCTCCCAACGTCCCTCGTGAGAAACGTTATGAGGTAGCTTTTAAACTTTTTCCTCCAAAGTTCCCTCGACTGCCTAATGCTGATTTTGGAGTGGCGCTTGCCCCTCCATTTCCAGATTGGTTTGTCTGTGGGGAGCATTTAAAACTTCTTCGACAGCAGTCTCAGCCAAAAGCCCAACGAGTGGTTTCGACTAAGCATACGTTAGACAGTTTTAAAGGGCACCTTCATATAGGAATTCAGGACGTTCGTGTCGAATCTGAAATATATGAAGGTTTGAAATCCTTAATCCATGGCTTTATGACTAACCATGTAATCATTAAATTGTAACAATTGTGTGCTATCTTTCAGCTGTGCCTAGGAAAGCTGCTTCGACTAGAGCTGCCACCTTGCAAAGTGGCAAAGAACAAGAGAGTACACAGGTATATTTCACCCCCTCTGTTTTTGCTTCTACTCTTATGAATTTATTTCTTATTTTTGCACCGCCTCTTCAGACTGGTAGAAAGCCTCCGACACCTTCCAAGAAAGGTAAGAAGGATACCCCAGCTGTGGTTACAGCTTCAGAGGCCTCAGATGAATCTCCTGAGGAGGTTCTCACAAGGAAAAGGAAAAAACCCACAAAGGCCTCTGGACCTACTGGCCCACCTCCTTCGAAGGTGGCCAAAATACTCGAAAAGGCATCCACCACAAGTGGTGTCGAGAAGGAATCCTCCAAGGTAGCCTTGAGAACCCCTCTTGGTGACCATGGGGGTGATAAATCAAGTCCTTCTGTTGAACAAACTCAGGTATGTGCACCATTGCCTTTTTCTATTATGCTTGACATCTTTCGCCTATTATTTCATTCTCACTCTCCCACTTGTGTTCTTTAGGCACCCATAATCAACAATCCAGATTCCCGACCAACTCCAAGAAACTTCTCCGCCACCGTAATTGACGATTCTGTTCCTCACCCAACTTCAGAAAGCCTCACCACCACGCTCCTCAACAGCCAAGGTGAGCCAACTTATCACCCATCTTCTGATATTGGCTCTGGTTTGAGTGAGATTAATCAACCTACTCCACATGTTACAGTACCCACTGCGCCACCAGCTCCAACCCCCACTCAAGACGCACAGGCTGATGGAGCCAACTCTGATGAGGATGACGCCTCAAGCCCACCACCTTTCAATCTGGGTACCTCCATGGATAAAGGTCAGTTGGTTGAAGAAGAAAGGCGTGAACCTGAAATCCAAACACATAACGCCAATCCTGATCAAGCTACACCAGCTGATGACCAGGAGAATATGCAACCAGCTGCTGAGGAATCTGATGAAGAAATGGAAGAAGGACAAGATGAAGAGGGAGAAGAATCAGCAAATGAGGAAGAAGAACAAGCTGAGCCTCGCCCCCACCATACTCCTTCGCCTATGGTCACTCCACTACCTGGGGACTCGCTGACAGCACTCAAGTGGTCGAACCCACATGAGTTTACCAAATTGATTCTTGAGCAAAGGTATGGTTCTTCTTCTGTCTCTTCGACCTCAGCATCAGATGACTTCGCCCAATCAATTCTCCAAGCCATCAAGAAAAAATTCTTCAAGGGGGATATTTACAAAGTTCTGGCCTCAGATCCAACTGCAACTGCTTACTTGAAGGACACCCTTGCAAAGATTGAGCTCACTACTCTCAATCCAGATGTTTCTGGCTTTCTGATAGAGCTAACTGCTGTGGTAAACCAAATAGCTGCAGAGATAAAACTGCTTCCCTCGATCAAGGATACCATAGAGAGAACATCTGGTTGCGAGAGTGCAGCCTGGTGTGGTGCAAAAGAGGCGTACGAAGAGATCCAACGTATGGAGGCTGATCAAAAGAAAAAGCAAGATGAGATAGCCTCCAACCAGAAGGATATTGCAACCTGGAAGCAACAAATCACAGAGCTACAAGCCAAAATTGAAAATGCTGAAAAACGCAACCGTGATTTGCACCATTTCGACGACACTGAGATAGCTGAAGAAACAAAGAATGCTATTGATCATATTGAGGCGACCCAAAGATATGAGAAAGAGCTCGCAGAAGCAAAACTTGGCGAATCTTTGTGCAACGCTCGCCTCAAACATCACATAGAATCTTTTTCTCAGTTGGCGTCGAGGCTTCCCTTCTGATACTTTCGACACCTTCATTTGTTTAATCATCACTTGTTTCTTGGCCTTTTTAGGCTTTTTATGTAATGACACTTTTATGCCTTTTGGCATTAATTTAATCAATCATTATTATTTTGCCTTTAACTGCTTTCGACCCATATTGCATGATGACGTACTTTATTGTTGTCTTTTATCAGTCAAATTTGCAATTAAGGCATTCTATCTTTTTCTTGGAAAGTCACCCTTCCAGCTTTAAATTCCAAGGCATAAGCCTCTAGATTTTAACGTAACGTTTATAGCATAGCCCTCAGGCCTACTTCCAAGAATAACTCACCTGTTTCCACCATTTGGCTGGCCAATCCAATCAGCCATTAGCCTCTATAAACTTCTTCCACCTGACCACGTTTTACGTAGAAGCAAACATGAATAATTCAGAGAAATCCTCAACCAAGAAGATGGCTGGAAAGGCCAAGGCAATTGAGGAAACAAAAAAGGTGGAGGCGCCCCAACAACCTAAAGCCTCAATTGGAGCAACCTCTTTAGCCAAGAAGAGAGAAACCAAAATGAAGATCTCTAAGAAAGGGCGCTCCAGCACCCAAGATTCTGATGATGAGCCAGATGCAGATTATATGGACTTCCTCAAATCCATAGATTGGAGAGATTATGAATAGCCTTTCCTTGATTAAAAATTGTTGTACGTGTTTCTCTTTGCTTTGTATGCCATATTAGCCTGACTTGGCCTATTTTGGCTTTCTTTTATTGAATAAAGCTTATGTTTTAATATGAATCTATTGCAGCATAGGCTTATATTTTTTCAAATACTTGCCATTTACTTTCAAGACTCTTTTATCTTTGTCCAACTCTTCCACTTCATAAGTTCCATTAGAGAAAACTTGTATGACTTGGAATGGACCTTCCCACTTAGGGGACCACTTGCCCAATGTTCTATCCTTTCGATCCATGGGCAAAATCACTTTCCAAGCCAATTCCCCACATGCAAAAGATTTAGATTTAACCTTTTTGTTGTAGGATTCTTCGACCCTCTTCTTTTGTCTTCTTAACAACTCCAAGGCTCTGAGTCTTTCTTCATCCAAATCCACTAATTCATTCATCATCATTTCCCAATAATTCTCAGAGGGAATCTCATGATGTCTTTGAACTCTTACGGACTGTAGATAAATCTCAACAGGCAATACTGCATCATGACCAAAAGTGAGTCAAAATGGGGTAGTATTGGTAGCCTCTTTGGGGGATGTTCGACACGCCCAAAGAACTTGGTCTAACGTCTTGTGCCAACTTCTAGGCCTTTTTCCCACATGCTTCTTAATTAGTCCAATTACTACCTTATTGGCAGCTTCGACTTGCCCATTGGCCTGAGCATAATAAGGTGTAGAAGTCAATAACTTAAAACCTATTTCTTTGGCAAATTCCTGCATCCTTCGACCAGTGAACACTGATCCCTGATCTGTGGTAATTGTTTCAGGAATACCAAATCTATAAATAATGTGATTTTGAATGAATTCAATAACATCTTCTTGACCTATATTCGCCAGTGGTATTGCCTTAATCCACTTGGTGAAATAATCAATTCCCACCAAAATATATCTCTGGTTCTTTGAAGATGCTGGTCGAATCTCTCCCACTATATCCAAAGACCATGGTTTCACTATGGAATGTAATTCACTTGCAGGGATGTGCTGTATGCCAGCATGAATTTGACATTCTTGGCACCCTTTAGCAAATTCTATGCAATCCTTCAGCATAGTGGGCCAATACATGCCTTGTCGAAACAACAGCCATTTCATCTTCTGGCCAACTTGGTGTGCTCCACATGCCCCACTATGTACTGTCGAAAGGGCCAAATAAGCCTCTGCTTCACTAAGGCATTTCAATAAGACTCCCTCAGGGGTCTTTTTAAATAATTCATTACCCACCAGTACATAGCTCAAAGCTTGATATCTGATTTTTTGCTCTGTCGAAACCGTTGGGTTTTGCAAATATTCAACTATGGGCTTCCTCCAATCTTCATCTGTTAAATTATCTATGGCAAAAATTTCAAAATTTTCGCCATCTATACTCCCAAGCTTAGTTGTTTCTAAGTCTGATGGGCATAATCCAACAGCCACCACCTTACCTCTTGCCTCAATTACTTCTTGAAGGTTTCCTTTCGACACCTTGTATCCAGAAGCAATTTGGGCCAAGTCGTTAGCAACTTGATTCTCTATTCTAGGTATGTGTTGGATGGTCACTACCTCAAATTTCTTTAATAATCTATTGGCTATCACAAAGTACATAATGAGATTTTCTTTAACACATTTATACTCCTTTGTGATTTGTTTTATAACCAATTCTGAATCTCCCATTATTTCGACTCTAGTTGCCCCCAATTCTAACAAAATTTCAAGGCCAGCAATTAATGCTTCATATTCAGCCTCATTGTTAGAGCAAGGTCCTTCGACCTTGTACTTGAATTTTGTTGGAATTTTTTCAGGAGAAATAATGTGTATTCCTACTATTGTTCCATTTTTATGACTTGATCCATCAAAATATAACTTCCAGGATTTTAATTCGACGTAATTCAAATCATTTTCATTTATGGAGTGATCAACTATAAAGTCTGCACTATTTGCCCTTTCACAGCTTTTAAAGGTTGATATGTTAAGGAAAATGTTGTTAATGCTAATGCCCATTTGCCAATTCGACTATGCAAGATAAGTTTAGATAACATATGTTTTACAACATCAAAGTGAGACGAAACATACACATCAACGGGTTTTATATATTGCTTCAGTTTAGTACAAGAGAAATACAAGCATAAACATAACTTTTCAATCATGCTATACCTAGTTTCTGCATCATTTAAAACTCGACTAAGGTAATAAATGGCTCTTTCGACTCCATTTTCATCCTCCTGAGCTAACATGCTCCCTAGAGTTTTATCTGATGCAGCTATATACAATCTCATACTCTTGTTTCTACAAGGTGTTGAAAGAATTGGAGGGTGGCTTAGGTACTCCTTGATCTTGTCGAAGGCTTCCTGCTGTAATTGCCCCCACTCAAAACCATCTTTGTTAAAACGAAGCAACGGCGAAAAAGCTTGTGTTTTGCCACTCAGGTTGGATATAAACCTTCTTAAGAAGTTGATTTTGCCCAACAACGACTGTAACTCCTTTTTAGTTGATGGCGCTTTCGCCTCCATTATTGCTTTGGTTTTATTCTGATTTATTTCAATCCCTTTCTTGTGGACCACAAAGCCTAAGAAATCCCCTGCCTGCACACAAAAAGCACATTTGAGAGGATTCATTTTAAGACCATATTTTCTCATCCTTTCAAAGGACTGTCGAAGATGGTCAATGTGACTTTTCCCAGAAATAGATTTTATAACAATATCATCAATATAAATTTGCATGAATGTGTCTATAAAATCGTGGAAAATTGAATTCATTGCCCTTTGATAAGTGGCACCAACATTCTTGAGACCAAAAGGCATCACTACCCATTCATAGGTGCCTAAGGCTCCAGGGCATCTAAAAGCAATTTTATGAACATCTTCCTCAGCAATGAATATTTGGTTGTAGCCAGAATATCCATCAAACATACTAAGATATTCATGTCCTGCTGCAGAATCTATTAACATTTCTGCTACTGGCATTGAATATTCATCTTTGGGAGTTGCAGAGTTTAAATCTCTAAAATCAATGCAAACTCTCAAAGACCCATTCTTTTTAATAACAGGTACTATATTAGCCAACCATTCGACATACCTTGCAGTGCGAATGAATTTGCAACGAAGCAGTCTTTAGACTTCCTCTTTGATTTTTGACAATATCTCTGGTGCAAACCGTCTTGGATTTTGCTTGACTGGTTTTTTCCCAGGCGTTATAGGCAACCTGTGTTTGACCAACTCCCTGCTCAAACCAGACATCTCATCATAATCCCAGGCGAAGCAGTCTTTGAACTCTTTCAACAGCTGAACTACTTCAACCTTTAACTGGGGATCAAGATTGGCACTGATGTAGGTAGGCCTTTTGGTTGCCCCCTCACTGAGGTCCACTTCTTCTAAAGGATCTTGTGCTAGCATTTTTATATTATTTGCCAACGGATCCTTCTCAAATCCAAAAGGCTCATCTTCATAGATGGCGTCGAGCCTCTGGCTTTGCTCTCCAGTTTCAACCTTATCTGGAGGTTTTGGGTCGAAGTCCTTACCAGGACCTTCTTGATATACTTCAGAAATGGCTTCACCAGCCATATAATCATTGGCGGCTTCCAAAGCCGCTTGTAGTTTTGTTTCGGCCACATAGGCCGAAATTCTTTTCAAAGCGTCGAACTCAGTCATGATCACTGAATTCATCTCCCCACCCTGTGGGCTCTATTGGAGGTGTGCCTAAGCATGGAAATCTTCCTCCTGGTACCTCCCTGTCCCATCTGAAACCTTCAACAGGGTGTAAGTACAACGAATAAAACGTCTCCTCGTCAGGTGTAAACTCAAAATCAGCTGGAGGACATGGAGCAATGTTTGCCAGATGTTTCTCAAATTGCCTACTATCCACATGATTAACAGGCACCTTGAAGTACCCTTGATCAGCTTCAATATTTTCCACTATCCCATCTGGTCTCCAAATGGTGATTCTTTGATGCATAGATGAGGGTACAGCTCCTATCCCATGAATCCACTCCCTACCCAAGAGTAGATTGTAGTTAGCTTTTGTCTCGATGACCATAAACACTGTTGGTCTGGTAATAGTTCCCACAGTGAGATCCACCTGTATCACTCCCAGAGTGGAACCAACTTTTCCTTCATAGTTCGACAGAACCATGTTGTGGGGTTTAGTATCAGTCTCAAATTTTCCAATCTTGCTCAGCAAAAATCTTGGCATCAAATTAACCGTTGCACCACAGTCTACCAAAATTTTGTTGACCGGGACGTTTTCCACTTTGCCAGTAATGTAAAGAGGCTTCAAATGACCCTTCATTGCCTCTGTGGGCCGTTCAAAGAAAGCATTCTGTTCTTCGACGCACCCATTGTTCATGATGTAATAACACACAGGCTTGTGCGCCAACATTTCCAATTCAGCAGTTTAATCTAAGTCTTCGACCTCTGAGACTTGATCAAATTCTCTTGGCATTACTGACACCACATTCACCAGAATGTCTAGGGAAGCCGCTGACTCATTGTCGAAGTTATCAGTCATATCCTCATCCTCTTCGACCTTCTTTTCTGGCTGAATAGTGAACAACCTTCGTCGTGTAGGCATCTTCTCCATTGCCCCAGCTTGATTATCCACATTGGTGCTTGATTCTCCTTGCACCTGAGCCTCCCTGACAGCCTTTCGCCTGCGCTGCTCTCTTCGCCATTGTGATCTAGACATGGGTTTTTACCCTTGTAATTCTGAGAAATGTATGCTAATTTATTGGTGGTGTGGTTCTCTTTTCTATACTCGAACGAAGAACCTCTTTCCACATCAAATTTCTCCCACTTTTTCTTCTGTCCTCTCCCTTCGATAGGCTTAATCCAACTACCTGTTGGCACATTCGCAACTGGTTTGAACGTACCTGGCCTAATTCCTGGTGCTTGGTTTTTTAGCCCTGTCGAAAGTCGCCTATGGTCAAAACCTCTGTGCCCTTTATTCACCTTCTGCCCCCAGCTTTCGCCAGCCTTCTTGACACCTTCCAGCTTGTGGGCAGCTTTTTCATCCAAAATGGCGCTGCATCTGGGACATAGCATTACTCCAGAGCCTTTCTTCTGGCAACGATGCAAGAAGTCTACGATTGTCTCTTCTGGCTTAGGATAAGCCATTTTGTTGTGCTTCTCTTGCTCATCTACTTGACTCACTTATTCAGCTTTTCGATCCGTAATTTCAACCATGTTGACATCCATTCTGTCCTTTAGGTGCATCTTGGAGAAACGGGCTTCCAGACTTTCAGTGGTCTTTGCCAAGCAGCCACCACCTGCTGCTGCTTTTGCAGCTCTTTGGGAAGCTTTTTGCCAAGCAGCTTTCTCAGCCTCAACCATCTCCTCAGCATTGACTCTCTCGACATCAGGAGATATCTTGAAAATTTTTTTAGCAGCCATACATATCCAGTTTTCCACCAGACAACCATCCAGTCTAGCATCTCTCCTACCAAGAGCATGTCATCTTCCAATTCCTTAACAACTTGGACTTTAGGGGCATTTCTGCCCATAGCCTCATTGGTGTTGATACTATCTGAGCTAGAATCAGATTCTTCAGCCAACTCGACCATGTTAATGCCTTCATTAGCATTTATCTTCCACCCACTCACGGTCATATCCAAAACCTTAGCAGCATTATCTATTTCAACAAACTTATCAGCAGTTTCTTTGGTTACCAACATTAGACTGGTACCATCAACATTTAGGCCACTTGCAGCCTTACTAGAACCTTCAATTATCACATAACTGGTGGCGAAGTCTTCAGTAACCTCCACCATGTTGACTGACTCGTCGAATCCCTCTGTGGCTTCCACCATCTGAACCTCGTGAGGCTCTGTATAGTTAGCCTCTGCAACTTGCAATGGGTCAGAGTCAATCTTCATCTGGGCTTTGCCTTTGTCACCAAACTTCAGCCTTCCTTCTTGGATAGCATTTTGCACCAAATCCCTGAAAAGAAAACATTGAGAAGTTTTTTGACCCAAAAAATTATGGTACTTACAAAAACCTCTTTTCTTTCTTTGTTCTAAAGGTGGCGTTTTAGCACCAGCAGGCACTATCATTTGCCCATCTTTAACTAACAAATAAAAAATTTCGTCACATTTAGTGACGTCGAAAGTATATGTTTTCTTAGGAAATTTGTCGTTAGATTCGACAGGATTTTTCCCTTCTGAAGGAGCTAATAATTTGCAAGCATAAGGCGGTCCTTGCTTTAACTCAGCAACGTCAACCTCATTTCCGTCGAAATAAGATGGTTCACCATACAGATTCTCCACATCTTCCTTGCATTCGACAAAGGCTACTTTTTTACCCCTGCTGAATTTTGCCTTCTCTTCTTTTAGCCTTTCTAGCTGTCGAACCCTATCAGCCAACTGTGCCATATCTCTAAGATATTGGGTATCTAATTTCTTCCTAATGGAATAATCAAGACCCCCAGCAGCCATTTCGACCAACTCATGTTCTAGCACTTGTGTACAGCACCTGGCTTTAAGAAGTCGAAACCTATTCAGGTAATCATCAATTGGCTCAGTAACTTTGCGCTTGATGCTAGCCAATTCTTCCAAACTAATCTTAGTTTGCCCCATGTAGAACTGTTCATGAAACAAACGTTCTAGTTGGGTCCAATTGTATATGGAATTTGGAGACAAAGTAGTAAACCATGTGAAGGCATTCTTGGTAAGGGAACTTGGGAAGATTTGATCCTAAGGCTTTCGTCAGCTGCAATCTCGCCTGCTTCGATCAAATATCTAGCCACATGTTCGACAGTAGACTCAGTAGTATCTCCTGAAAACTTGTTGAACTTTGGAACCTTCATCCTAGGGGGTAGTTCTGCTTGGAGAATGTAATCCACTATAGGTGAAGTATAATTTGGCCTAGTGAAGCCAAAATTCATACCATTTCTAGTCATTATCCTTTCAACCATGGCCGCAAGATTATTTTCTTCTGATTGATTTTGGTGTCGAACCTGTCTAAGTAGTTGATCTGCGTTTTGGTTCCTGTTCACCATCACTACTGGTTCTTCCTCCATCTGGTATGGCATCTGGTTTCTTGGTGGTTCGACTCTAAAATGATCAATCATCTCTTGATCCTCCAAGTTAGCATCAGGTATCTGACGTGGATGACGTCTTGGAATGTCTTCGACAACAGTTGCTCTTCGATCTACCGCTGGTACTCCCATGAAATCAGCCATACGTGCCACTTGTGCAGTCAATTGTTGGTTAGTTTGGGTCGTATTTTGAATCAAAGGTTGAAAAACTTCTCCCATTGTCTGAGACAACGTATGTACCATTTGCATGTTACTTTCATCCATCTGCTGTCTCAAACAATTTATGGATGTATTTGTAAGGCTATGTGTTTGAACAGAGTAACCAACACCTATATTCTGGTTGTTTCGCCCTCCTGATCCTGACCCTTGTAGTGGCGAAGACACAACAATTTCTGAAAATACAGGTGGAGCATTCTGCAGATTTTGCATCATTGATGTAGGCATACCATAGGGTTGACTCCTTGACCCTGGATGTGGAAAACCTGGTGGAGGAACGTGCCTGTACATTGAATTTCCTCCTGGGGGTGTTGGTGAATTAGAACTTTGTGGTCCTATGTATTCCAACACAGGTTGAGTATATGATTTTGTATATGTTGATCCTGGCTCAGACACTACTAATGGAAGTGACACCTGTCCTCCTGTCGAAGACACTGGTGATGGTGTGCTTTGAGACCCCATACTTCTACTGGACTGAGTGTTTGAAATACTCCCTTGAGGATCAACTTGTTGGTTGGCATTGGTTGCCATTTTCTTAGTGTATCTTCTCCTTGGTATTCCTTTGTTTGCTGTGGCTAACTTCCCACTTCTCAATAACATACAACGAAAGTGCTTCTTCACCAAGAGAGATGAGGTTGACAAAAACGTTTAACTTAGCACTGGGTCCCACTGGGCGTGCCAATTTGTTTACTGTGAATTTTGGTAAACAACCTCTGGTCTATCAATCTAAACGCAAATTGATTAACTTGCAGGATCGACCACACAAATCCTAGGACATGTGCTAAATTTGAGAGACAAGTGTAAATTAAAGAAAATGTAAACTGAACTCCACGTTCGACAATGCTGAAATAAAATCTAACTGAACTCCACGTTCGACTATGTGCAATAAAGTAAAGTAAAGACTTGAAATTTAAAGGGATGCAAGTAAAGGGTGCAGAAATTAAAGGCGTCGAAACAAATAACAATGAGTAAAAAGCTTTGAAAGTAAAACGCAGCGAACTCCACGTTCTTGGAAAGTAAAGGCTGGGATAATAAAAGTGCTGTCGAAAGTAAAGTACAGGAAAGTAAAAGACTTTGAAAATAAATGCAATGGATTTAAAGGAGAACTCCACGTTCTTGAAACTAAAAGACTTTGAAAAGTAACGGCTTGAAGATTAAATGTTTGAACGTAAAGGTGCAGTCGAAGGTAAAACGCAGGAAGTTTAAATGGCTTTGAAAGTAAATTTGGCATAGAAGATAAAGTTCAAGAAACTGTAAAGGCATGGAAAGTAAATGGCTGAATCTTAAACATGCTGAAGGTAAATTATATTAATGAAGAAAATGGTGTTACATTACGTACATTCTCACGAACTCGTTTCTCTACACGCGGGGTACTTTGAGTTTCTTTGAGTAACTTGTACAAAAATATGAACACCCCATTTACATAGAACTAACTCCTATTTATAGTGCTAGGAAATAACTACTAAGTGGTGGTTACTGCTTTGAACGTGTGGATTTTGGCGCCTTCTCCTTGATCTCAACTGTTCCCACGTTCACAACTGCTCTTATTTAAATTTAAAATATTGGAAATTCCCTCTAACCTTAATATAACCACTGCAGCGCTTATAACTACATTCTCATGGTCGAAACCCTTTCAGTACTTAGCCATTTTTTGAGGTTCCTACACCTCTATTCGACTCAAGCCTCTCCAAAAACTAGGTCGAAGCCTTCTTTATATTAAAAATAATTTTTTAACATAAAATAGCTTTGATTTTGTCTAGCGTCGAAATTGAGGGTTAACGCGGGGGGGGGGGGGGGGGGGGTGAATTGTATGCCAAAAATCGTTTTGCTTCTGATAATGGAACTTCAGAATCTGATCCACATTCAGAGTCTGATATCAGAAATAGTTAGAGCAGCGAAAATAAAGTGATCAGAAGTAAAAGCAAGCAACACACAAAGATTATCCTGCTTCCTCTCCTCAACCGAGAGTAGTCCAGTCACATTGCCTCAACAAGAGACTTCAATGCTCAATCAACCTAGAAAGAGACTTCACTGCTATAGTACACAGACAAGAGACTTCAATGCCCAAGCTCTCAGGAAAGAGACCTACTTTACATTAAACAAACAGTTTAGTAGAAAAAATAACTACTATACTTAGATACACAATCAGAAGTATAGTAGTTGTGCAACAACCACAAAGGTTCTTAACCTCTTAAGATTTTTAAGATATACAAAGATGAGAAATATTAAAATCTTATGCAATAACAGTTACAAATAAATCTCAGAGTTATGCTCAAGATATTATAATGCGTTGTGTTGTTGTGCACCTTCCTTCAAATCTTCAGATTCCTTTTATAGAGGTAGAGAAAGAGTTGTTGGATGGTTTGAGCATAAGAGCTAACTTAGTGAAGAAGCATACAAAAAGATTTGTTGGAGAATGTATATGGTTAGAAGCATTGTCCACTAAATAATGGCATTGTTCACAACACATTTCGAAGTACTAGGTATCTACCAAAAGATAGAACAAACTAAAGAAGTCATATCACCATTTCGTGAGCCTTGCAAAACGAAACCTTAATTGACTCATCCTAGAAATCAGGCGCTTCGACAAGACTGGTCTGCTTTTGGTACATGATAGGGATCAGAGGCACCTTTTTCCTTCAGAGTTTGAGCTGTCACCAGAGGCTGGAACACTATACCAGAGTTTAAACCTTTAGAGACTGATGAACTCAATCAGAGTCACGAGATTCTGATCAGTCAGAATCACCAGATTCTGATCATTCAAAATTTGAGTAACATTGCTTCTCCACATATGCTTTCAACAAAATTAATTCATATTGAATTCTAAGCTTGTGATCCTGCACACTTGAACATATGTCAGTATACCCATTTGTTCTCTATATACTTTGTTATCATAAAAACCTAAGAGATATGAACAATCTTGTTCTAACATGGGCTGCTACCATCAAGGTATGGTCTTAGGAATTTTCCTACCTTCCTACTTTTTGGATGCACTCAGTCATCGAGTTAACATTTAATACTAGGCACTATGAAAATATCCAACCATTCGTATCACCTCAATTCCAAATCATAATAGACACTATATATCGGTTGCTAGCACTCAACCATAGCGTATCACTTGATTTACTAGGCACTATATATCAGTGATATTATTTATTCATAGCATATCGCCTTATTTGATCAGTATTATGCACTACACATGGATTGATATTCCTATCCCTAGCTACATATAAATTAAGAGTTCAACCATAGCTACATATTGATTAAGAAAATCAATCATAGCTCACTAACCATCGGAGGGACATAACTGTGAAGAAGATATGTTCATCCTTCTTAGCTTGATTTTTATGAAGGTAAAAGACTATCATAAGAAGAAAGATCAAAGAATAAAAAATTGAAATCAAATATCAAGATTGCATGAGCTTATGATGCATGAAAGTTTAGAAACAACTTTTAGAAGGATTTAGATGAAGATATTGAGCACCTAATATATATACATAAATGAAATGCCATTGGTACCTCAATCTTCGTAACTGTGAAGAAGATGTGTTCATCCTTCTTAGCTTGATTTTTATGAAGATAAAAGACTATCATAAGAAGAAAGATCAAAGAATAAAAAATTGAAATCAAATATCAAGATTGCATGAGCTTTGGAAAATTGAAGGATTGAATCACGAAGATTGAGGTACCAATGGCATTTCATTTATGTATATATTAGGTGCTCAATATCTTCATCTAAATCCTTCTAAAAGTTTTTTCTAAACTTTCATGCATCATAAGTTTTCATTACACATCTTTCAATATTCACTGAGAATGTATTCAACAAGCAAATATTTTCCCTAGTGGTTGAGTGAGTGTGTTCAAGTACTCAAGTGTCATGGGTTTGAATATTGAGTGTGTTATTTCACTTAGAAAAATTTCAAGAATTTTCTTGCCATGAATTAATCGATTATTATGCATTATAGTAGTGAAGCTTTTAATTTATTACACAAGACAATCAATTGTGTGGAATCAACAATCAAATCAACAATCAATTGTCATCAAGGGAAATTTGAAAAATTCAAATAAAACAATCGGCTACATGGGATGCACAATCAATTGTCATTACTGAATTTTTGAAAAACTCCTACTTTTTTACTCATCCTTTCATGGCACTCATTCCTCCTAACCTTTCCTAAATCATTGCGTTTTTTGTCACATCTTTTCATCTATAAACGTTTTCATAACCATGACAATTGTTCATAAGATTTTTCCAACAATTATTTCTGAAAATCAAGAGGGGCATGATTCATTATAAATAGAATTTTTTTTTTCAAATTCAAAATAACCTTCTTCATGAACATTTTTACTGCTTTTCAAGTGTTTGTAAAATTTTAACTGAAAATTTTTTTCCTGCATAATTTTCATTTTAATGTGAAAAAGTTTAGAGAAACACTCGAGCACTTAAATATTTATATCATGTTGATTTGTTCATTGAAGGAGAAGATTAAACTTTCAAACATCAGAAAAGCAACATAGTATCAATTTCATCATAATTGATGCAAAGTCTGTCTATAATATATTTCATACAAATTCTTGTATATTTCACCATTGTTGCGGTTGTTGCAAATAGGAAATATTGTTTTTCTATTTGTTAGAAAGGTCATTTGAATCAGGGTGATTCAAAGCCCACCATTGTTGTTAGTGTTTTGAGAAATCAAGGAAGTGATTTACTTCTTTGTTGTTGTTAGAAGATTGTAGGAGAAGTCTTGGTGTGAGGCTTGTACAAATATCTAACAATAGTGGAAATCTCTCACATAGTATGAGTGGACTAGATGCACCCTTGGTTGATAAGGGGAACTAGTATATATCCATGTGTTAATTTATTTTACTGCATTTATTTTTCTACATATCACTTATACATCTTAAACCAGAAAAATAAAGTCATCACTTCTTTACTCATAAAACAAGTAAAAGTAAACTAGAAAATTCTTAAGGAAAAAGTTTGTTACTTTCTCTCTAAAAATCATTAAACCTAATTCACATTTCTTAGGTTGTGCAGTAAATACTTACAAGAACCTCTAAAAAAATCAGATTCCTCACATAAAACGAGGTTGGACAGGGCCAGGGTGACAGTCTGGCTATTATGGGCATGACGATTGTCGCCATGTGACGCCTAAAAAGGGTTACTCGCCGGCCATTCCTGACGTTCGTCAGATGGGAAGGGCGCCTGCCAGCTAGCGCTGACGAACATCTCATAAAAAATGCCATCCATTGGGGTTCAGGGACATGATGGTCAGCCTGTCATTAGGGATGACGACTGTCATCGTTCCCGGGTCACGAAATTCTATAAAAAAACACAGAAAACAACCCTAACACTCAAACTTTCCTATCCTAATGTATCAACCACAAAAAACAACAACATACCATCAACAACAAATACAATTAACATGATTCAAAGCAATAAAAAATGCATTATCATAAAAATCAATCAAAATAAGAATCACAACAGGAATCACACATTTTCACAACAAAATAAGTCACTCAAGAAAAATCCAATTTTCTCAAACATGCTATAAATCCCCAAAATCAGTTTTGAAAACCTATATCTAAGCACCCACCTCTTTAAAAGAACATGTATTTTCAAAATCGGAGGTGATGAGGAGGATTGACTATGAGAAACTTCAAATTCCCTTTTTCTTTCAAGGTTTCCAAGTGCATGCAAGAGCTTTTCTTCAACTTTCCCTTCTCTTCTTTTTCCGTGCTCTTTCTTCTCTTTTTATTCTTTCTAAATTTTGAATTTTGATTTCAAGAGACAAAGAGAGAAACAAATTGAAATGTTAGTAAGAGAGCTCCCTTTGAAAAAGGATCAAGTTGCCCCTCCAAAATGCCTAAATTTTCCAAAATATCACTTAGTTCCAAAATTCCATTTTAATTACTAATGACCATTATCATATCCTTTTTGAATAATATCATTAGACTCTTAGAATAAATTTTCCGTATTACATGAAGCTCACAATTAAATCCATGTATAAAAGTAATTAGAATACAGTCATTGCCATTTTTTCACACTTCAAAATCATTAAATTTTATTTTTCAAAAATGACTTATCAAAGTCTTTGACACATACACATCATGTACGAGACAAATATTTATTTATTACAGTAAGTTGCATTTGATATTTATTTATTATGCCTTAATCTTACAAATATTCTCTTACTCACACTTAGAATTTTAGTTTCAATCTTCTCACATATCTTCTAGTAGTATTGCACATTCTTCTCATCTTTGCCATGTTAGTCTCACCTCTTCTACTTTAATCTCTCCTCTCTTATTTTCTTTATTTTTCATCTTCTCGTTTTTATTTATTATTTTCTCTTTCAATTACGTTTTTAGCTCACCTTTTTTCTCTAATCTAGCATCTCTTATATTCTTTCTTTTTCATCTTCTCCAATATCTCTTCTCCTCCATTTTTTATTTAAATATTTTTTATATTATTTTATGCTACTATTTTATATTTTTTATTTCACTTTTGTCTAATTTGATTTTTGTACATTGAATGAGAAGTTTTTTGTGTAAATATGATGAGCTTTGTTATTATATGTTAATGTATGAATGACTAAACATAAAGTTATGTTGTTCTCTATAGGTGTATGTATTGCTCAATAAAAATATTGTAACAACCAAGCCAATCAAACCACCCCAAACCACATTAGTTTAGTTTGGTTTGGTTCGATTTTATTTCTAAAATCCAACCGAACCAAATCAAATCACATCCTTTTTTCTCTTGCGGTTCAGATATTTTTTTAGCGTCAAAACCGCACAAACTGCACCGCAAACACCCCCTACTTATCATTGATATATAAAAGAATATAACATATATTTGTTGTTGATTAATATAAAAACTAATGGATAAATATTTGTCATTGATAAAAAAATACTGGACAAATTTCTTCCACTAATGAATATATAAACAAATACAAGACACTTCTTTATCATTCACATATAAAAAATGTGATAATTAAGTGTCATTTATTAATATAAAAAAACTCGAGATACATTTTATTTTTATTAAAGGCAATTTATTGAATAAAAAAATGATGAGAAGGCGTAAACTGTAACCCATCAAAAAACTAGCAAAAGCGATAGTAGGATATATCCAGCCTATCTTTTAAAACACTTAAAAAAATACAAATAAAAAGTGAATCCCATGAAATATCATAATCAACAACAAAAACTATGCATTGACTAACATATATGCACATGCATTTTCCTCTTTGAAAATTTCAGATATCTTAAATTTAAAGAAACATATTGTATGTAAAGTATTTTTTTATTTTAATAAAAATTGCGAAATAAAGTTATAATTAATATATATAATATTTTGTACTCGACAAATTTTTATAATGAACCCGTGCAAAAGCACGAGTGCTTACATAGTTAGATTAGAAATACAAACTTTTATATTCAAAATCAATCTTTTATATTTAAACCCATTTTTTTTATATATTCATCAATTATTTATTCTATAATGTTTATTTTTTTCTTCTACTAAATATGCACAAATACTTTGATATTAATATTGTTCCGTTCCCAAATCAGAAATATGTAGAGATGCGGAAGCTACGTCAGAGGAGAGCTTCTGATGCGATGGAGCAGATGGTGTACTTTGATGTTAATGATTAGAGAGTATTCAAACTGTGTTTGAAACTTGTTACCTGAAATAACGCCATCCCGCATATATAGAGTAGAAACATAACTGTTTTGTTGTCTTTCCGGTGTGGAATACAGAGGAGTGTTGGAGGCACAGAAGGAATAGATCTTCTGCTTACGGGTCTTTGAGAGTCCAACAATTAGGAGGAGAATATTCCAGAAGCTTAGTAAATACCTGATCTGGATTCGGGACGTCACGTCTTGTGGTGATCGGACCACAGGGATATGACTAGCCTAAAACAGTTGACCCCAAGACTTACCAGGGTCATAGGAACCATGACGTCTTTAGCCTTGGTCGGTCATATCGAAGATGTACCTCGGATGCATAGAGAAACAAAACAATTGGAATACTTTGCAGAAGTGATGAACATATTAATGTCTCCTTGTCTCTGATTTGTTGTCTCCCTAAGTCGTCAAATAGTCACCTTAGATATGTGGGTTAGGAATCGATTACCCTACCTAGGTTACTCAAGTGTTTTCCTTTCTATTCGAGGAGACTGATAGACAAGAAGTGTGTTACCCTCATATTGATTAATCTAGATCATTGATCTTCATATTGCTTTCCTTACAAGAGTTGAGGCGTTACTTTTCAATTTCTTTTGGTACAATTGTTTCATACTTGTCTATTTTCTTCGTATCGCTCCACCGTATTCCCCAAATCTTTGAATCTCACTTGGATCATCAACTCCGATGGTAATAATCGTAGTAGAAGATTATTATTGAGTTAAACCGCGATACTGAGTCCATGAGTCTACTTTCGTTCCATGGAAGGAAATGTCATTCAATCTTTTAGAAATATGGGTTTCTTTTGATTAGTAAGTCTCATCAGTTATGGCTGAAAAAAGATATTTCACAAGTTTGAATGGTGTTCTGTCCCCTTTTATGCCTGTATTTTCCAAGACTTGGGTGTCCGTCTTCCACTAACCCCTTTCGAGAAGGAGGTTCTGGATCACCTTCGTATCCCCCTTCATAACTCCATCTTTGTGCCTAGAGCTTTGTACGAGTATTTCAATACTGGTATGAATACCAAGGAAAAGTACGTTTGGCTTCTCGAGACCTTTTTTTTCAATCTTTTTGAAGTGTGTCCTGCCTTGAAGGGTGTCGTTGGTCACGGGCTTGTTTCCCTCCTCCGTGTCCAAATGAACTTTTTTTAAGAAGTCTCGATTTTATCTTTTCTTATACAATCAAATAAAACAACACTCATTTTCTCAACACAATTCTCTAATGTTTGTGTCCAATGCTCAGATATGCCGCGAGGCACATAACCCCATGCGTGAGACACAATTTACAAATTTGAAATTTCTATAATCTTTTTCATTCTTGTGCAAGACATGTGATAGCATGTGCCAAGAACACTTTATAGATTTAAAATTTCTCTATTTTTTTCTTCATAATTGATGTCATTTCTCATCTTCGTATACCCTGCACACTGGCTTATGTTTTAGGTACTCCTAAAAATTAACCACAAAACACTATGTAAAGAGTTTTTTGTATATAGAGATTAATAGACTCTCAAATAATCTATTCACTATCAAAATAAATTTACGGGTAAGAAAAATAATTACCATTAAATTTTATCGTTTCCCATCATAATCTAATACTACCTACCTCCAGTCCTATTTATAAAAAAAATTACTTTTTAGATTCATTGAATAGTCAATATATTTGAATTATATTATGAACCAGATACATTGATTATTCAATATATCTAAAAAGTTAACTTTTTTCTTATAAATTGGATCAGAGAAAGTAAGATTTTTGATAAGTGTGGTGGAGTGTATGATCAAGAGAATAATCAATGTTATCTTATCTCTCCAAAATTTAACTTCACTTAAAAGGGAGTGCTGAAGTGCATAATCATTAACTAAAGTTCTTTTACATGAAACAGTACTACACAAAGATTCTTGATGTTAACAAGAGCATGAACGACAAAGAGGATTACCTTTGGACCTAAATCTCCTACAGTAAAAAAACCTCACATTCACGTATTCAAGTGTATCAGACCGTCTAATCAAGAACAGACAACTCTGATTTAAAGTTGATAATTTTAGTAAAATCAAGTCTGTTTTTTCTAAATCGTTTGATTGAGATCAAACAATCACTATCATTTGTGAATGTGGGAAAAAGTTGATTGCAGGAGATTCAATTTGAATACGATTTAGTTTGTAATTGATTTCTTGTTGGTTCAAGCATTTACAACAATATGCTATCTTATCCAATATCATCTATACCATTTATATATAATAAAATGTTACTATATTCGTATTTTTTTGAAAGGTCTTATTATATTCGTATTAATCTCTCATACTTGAATTCATTTGATTGGAAAGAAAACTTGCCAACATGGATATATATGAGACAGTTATTTGATATTTTCTACAAAGAGATTCCTAAAATTTTAAAATATAGTGGATTCAATATGTTTAAGAATGATTCAATATGAATAATATATTGACATTGAAAAAAAATAAAAATAATAATAATACTATAGCACAAAAGCTGACACACATCTCTAGTATGATGTTGATAGGTTGAAGAATTACGATCTTTTATTAGAGTATAACTAGTAACATACTTGTGTGACCACACATGCCAATTTATTTGATAAGGTATACAATGTTGTTAGATATTTATGTAAAATTGAAATAAGTTATTTAATTGTAAAATGAAGTATGATATTTAATTTGATAGCAATCTTGTTAGCTTCTCTACTTATTGTTTTTCTTTCTTTTATAGTTATTGTGAGACTTGATATTTTGATTATTTGAATATGACAGTAAAATCTACAATAATAATAATAATAATAATAATAATAATAATAAATTTCTTATCATAAAAACTGACACACTTCAGCGAAATGATGTTGATAGGTTGAAGAATTACGATCTTTTATTAGAGTATATGGTTATAACTCACTGTTCAAAGATGAGAAATGATAAGAAAAATTAAAGATTTATAGGTAAATATTAGAAATAGTTAAAAGAGAAAGTAATTAGGGTTTCTATTAGGATTATAAAAAGTATAGAATACAAGGTTTATCAAGTTAATATATAGTATAAATCACAAATATATAATAATATATTTAGCTTAATTATAATAAAAGTCCATTGCACATTATCTAACATCCCCCACAAACTCACGATGCATGAAGCATTGGGAGTTTGTCAATCAAGAAACAAAAACGTTTCATGAAATGAGTTTTTGTGAACAAATAAAAAATGTGTGAAACAAAAGAAATAAATGATGAAGTAATGATGCCATGCTGAAAGTGATGACGAGTGAGATGACAATCAATCTCGATGTGTTTTGTACGTTCATGAAAGATTAAGTTATGGGCAATTTGAATGACACTCTTATAATCACAATACATATGAGTCGATACCAAAAATAGAGACACCCATATCAGAGAGTAACCAACGTAGCAAAACTATTTAAACAGTGGTGGAAGCCACTACACGATACTCTACTTCTGCAGAAGAGCATGAGACAATATACTATTTTTTACTCTTCCAAAAGATGAAAGAGTCTCCAAAAAAGATTCAAAATCCCATGGTATAATTACGATCAGTAGGATCACTAGCCCAATCAGCATCAGAGTAAGCACGTAATTTTAAGGAAGAAGTTGATGGGAACATGAGACTTAGAAACTGCGTTTCTCGGAGATAATGAAGAATACAAAGTACAACTGCCAAATGTACCGTAGTAGGAGAAATAACAAACTGACGCAAAACATGCACTGCATAAGCAATATCAAGTCTAGTAATAGAAAGGTACACCAAACTTCCAACCAAAGTATAATACAAGGTGGAATATGGTAGAATAACTCCATCAGAAGAAGCATATTTCACATCTATAATATATGAAAATAAGACGTTGTGGAAAAGACATTTTTTCCCTTCATTCTTATTCTTCCACCTCATCAAAATACGGATAATTTTGGTCCAAAAATTACTTTTTCCAACTAAACTAACATAGTTAACCAATTTGGATGACAATGTTACTATTTTGTTTCTCTTTATACACCTTTTTAAATGGTTTGTTTCCTATTAGTTAAATTCTAACCAAATATATATATTTTTTTACTTTTTATCTTTTCCCAATGTGTCAATTATCATGAATCTTCTTAATTTCACACACACACACACTCTCTATCTCTCTCTCTCTCATCTTCCTTTCTGTCTCTCTCTTTCTCACTGTGATTTCTCTCTTTTTGTCTTTCTTTTTCTTCCTTCTTCCTTCCTCTTCGTCTTCCTCCTTCTACCTCTTTTACCTATAGAAATCAAATAGAAACAATCGATGCTCTGCGACATTGATTTACAAATTGTAATGATGAACTTCCAAAAAACAAATCCAAATCTGTTATCAACAATATGGAATTCGAAGCCATATAATGTCCTTCTTCCTCTTTTTCTACCATGCACGTTCATGTTCAAATCTACGTTGTAATTATGGAATTGGAATTTTTTTGATTTGTTATTCAATTTGTTATTGTTGTTGATTTTGTTAGGGGTGATGGAGCAGAGAGAAAGGGGAAGAAGGTGAATTTGTCAAAGCTATGTTTCTAAAGTCTTGAAGGTTTTCTAAATCTAGATCTATTACAGATTGTTAGAAATTTTCGATTTGCTTTGTAAGTATAATAATGTATTCATTTTCTTTGTTGGGACAACTGAAATCTAAATCCAGATCTGTTACAGAAGGCCTTTCATGAAGAGGGATTGGATTTCCCAAAACAGGTTTAATCTCAAGTTTTAATTTTCTTGAGAATTTATTATTAACTATTATTGATTGATAATATATTTAAATCTAAAGGCAGCTGTTGGATCACTGCTATAACACCTATTTTCAAATATTTTCTTACTTTGTCTATAAACAACTAAACTTCTTGAGTTGATTAGAGTTTATTTTTCATTGTTTAGGTGTTGAGTGTGCCCTATATCACTAGGATATATGTGATCACAGGTCAATTTATCTGCTCATGATAATCTGTTAATTTATGGTATAATGCTGGGTGTTGCTGTAACACAAGAAAATTCTTAGTTGGATAATACTGCCAGAATTGAGGGATGGTTAGATAGATTTCTCATGTTTGACTGGGTTGGAGGTAGAACATCAGAGATATCTGTAGTCGACATGCTTCCAACAGCTCTGTAGGTGATTGGTCTTTAATGTAAACTATGTTATTTTCTACTTTTAATTTTTGTGTTAAATTGTAATGTTTCTTGATTTAGACCATTGAATTTAATGTATGTTAATAAATGGGTTGTATTTGAGTATGATGGGATTTATTGAATTATTGTTAGGTCAAACCTATCGATTTTACTCGAGGAAAGCTGGTTTCCTATTGCTAGCATTCTCTTCTGCATTGTTCACATTCAGATTTAAGCTTAGCTTATCACACTGTTTTTGTTGTTGTCACATTTTCCTTACTATGCTCATTTACAATTATTGGTTTTTCAATTTTTTAACTTTGATCAGCAAAGTTATTGCTGAACTGACAAAAAACAAAGATTTTTCTATTGCTTGATCACGAGGCTTGAAAATATCAAGTATCAAGTTGTTTGTCGAAGATAAACTCTTTTGAATGGGATATGATTATGCCTTCATAGGATGAGTATGCAGAGTGGGTGATTTCCTCTCAAAGAAGTATCCTTGAGGTTATGGTTGAATTTTCATCAGCCAAACCTCCAATTGTGTCTTTTTTGCAGCAATTGCTCCTGTCTGCTGCTAAGATATTATTCAATATCATCATCTTCAAGGCTAGTCTTCAAAAAGGCATGCAATAAGGTTATTGGCCTTATCTTACATAACAATAGAATTTGTGGGTAGTGGCAGAAATCAGTTTGATTCTTTTTCATGTTTGTCTAGGTTGATGCAGCCGTTGTCTCATTCAAACAAGAGTTATTAATAGTGGCTGCTCCCGCCGCGATCCCGGGCGGTTCGTCCGAGGTGGCCCCCATCCGTGCGTAAACAATGAATCGATTCGCAGGTAGCAAGAGCGGCCAATTTCGGCGCGATAACGGTTCTCGGGTAGTGCTCCGATCCTGGGTGGAGCGGGTTACCCTGTCTTATTTATTTAAAAATGTTTTTAAAGAAAAATTACGTTTTTGCCCTTAAATTTTAAAACGTTAAAACAACCTTTCTCTCTATTGGTTCGTTTTCACGCTGCTTCAGAGTTTAGACACTTCCTCTTATTTCTTCCCTAACCGCTTCAGACACTTCCACTTCCCTCTGCTCTAATCGTTCAACTCCACCGCTCCCTCCGGCTCTTCCTCCGTTCGTCTGTCTCTCTCCCGCTGACACCCCTCCTCCTTTCGTCTCTCTCTGGCCCCATCTCTTCCACTCCTCCTCCTCCTCTATTTTTATATTGTAAGTTCTCTATTTTATGATTCATTCTTTTCTGAGTTCTACTTCTATGAGTTCTATTTTGAGTTCTACGTCTACTTCTCTGAGTGTTGTGATGACTGTTTTGTTTATTCTCTTTTGATGGTCTATGACTGAGTTCTACTTCTATTTGATGTTAATGTTTATTCTCTTTTGATGGTCTATGAGTATGAGTGTTGCTTTAAATTTTAATGTTAATGCTCTGTGAGTGTTGTTTTGATGTTAATGTTCTATGAATTCTGTGATGTTCTACGAGTGTTGTTTTAAATTTTAATATTAATGTTTTGATGTTAATGTTTTAAATTTTAAATTTTAATCTATTGTTTATTCATCCATGAGTTCTGTTTATGTTTTATTCCTAGACAATATGACAACATCTTCCTCTACACCGAATTCTACTTCGGTTGCGTCATGTGGTCAAACCTTCAAACCAAGCGGCGGCAATATTGACATAACATGGCAATATAATCATTGAAGGATATAAATAACAAGAAGAAGGTGACATGTGATTTTTGTAATCTAACTAGTAGTGGTGGAATTAGTAGAGCAAAAAAAACATCAATTAGGAATAAAAGGTGTTGTAGTTCTTTGCTTGAAAACTCCGGCGGAAGTTAAAGAAATATTACATGCCGATATGATTGAGAAAGAGCGAATTAAAAGAGGAATAAAAGAGACGATGGTGCAACTAGATGCCAATGATACAAATGATATTGAGGAAATAAGTCGAATTCGAAGTGAAAGAGGCTTGCTGAGACATCTTCAATGGCTTTCAAGAGGACCAAAGGACCATTGGATTTAGTCTTTAAGAAGACTAAGGACACAAGCATCAATGATGCATGTGATAAAGAAGCAAGGGAAAGATGTGCACAATATATTGCTCGCTTTGTTTATAATTGTGGAGTTGCCTTTAACGTAGCCGATGCAAAAGCTTTTAAGCAAATGTTAGAAGCCGTTGGAAGCTATGGTCCTCATTTGAAACCGCCAAGTTATCATGAACTTAGGGTTCCACTCCTTCATAAGGAGTTGAACTATAAAAAAGGTTTGTTGAAGAATCACGAGGTGCAAAAGAACAAATATGGATGTTTAATTATGTCAGATGGTTGGCCGGATAAAAAAGGTAGAACATTGATTAATTTCTTGGCCAATTGTCTAGCGGGAACGATGTTTGTGAAAAGTGTCGATGCTTCTGACTATGCCAGGACGGGGGAGAAGCTCGCTGAGTTGTTGGATACTTTTGTTGAGGAAATGGGTGAACCAAATGTTGTTCAATTGATTACCGACAATGGAAGTAATTATGTAGCGGCGGGTAAAATCTTAACTTCCAAAAGGCCAAATATGTTTTGGACTCCATGTGCAACCCATTGTATAGACCTTATGTTAGAAGACATAGGAAAACTCCAAAGGTTTATAAGGTTATAAAAAATGGATTTAAGGTTGTGGGCTACATTTATAACCACACATTTGCTTTGAATCTAATAAGAAAGACTATCGACAATGTTGAATTAGTTAAAAATGGAGTGACAAGGTTTGCTACATCTTTCCTTACTCTACAAAGGTTGCAAGAAATAAAAAGTAAGCTTAGAGAGATGTTCACTTGGGATGAACGGGTAAGTTCCAAGTGTGCCAAGGATACTAAAGGAAAAAGGGCAACTAATATTATACTTATGCCATCATTTTGGAGTGATGTTTTCTACACTCTTAAGGTCATGGCATCTGTGTAGATGTGCTAAGAATGGTTGATAATGAAAAGAAACCTGCAATTGGTTACATATATGCCACAATGGAGGTAGCGAAGCAATCAATTGAGAAAGCTTTCAATTCAAATTCATGCAAGTACAAAGCCGTATTTGACATCATTGATAAAAGATGGGAGTGTCAAATTTATCATCCGTTACATTCTGCAGATTACTATCTCAATCCTGAATTTTTTTATGAGAAACCAGAAATTAAGAATGATCCTAAATTGGCGAGAGGCCTCTGTAAATGCATTAAGACACTTAGTGAAAGTGATGATATGGAAGACAGGATTTCAATACAATTGGCACACTACAAGGGTGCTATAGGTGTCGCTACGTGAAAAATGACACAGAGTCGCCACTGAATTTTATTTATCCCAAAGTGGGAAAGGAAAATAACGATAAAACCTTTAGGGAAAAAACATGGTCATCGCGACCAAGATTCAGGTTCGGAAATCGGTTATGTGAGGGGAAGGTATTAACACCCCCTCACATCCATTGTACTCGATGGGAACCATCTAAGTTGTCTAGCTCGAATGGGTGTTTTAATCTAAAAGTCTACTTGCTTAAGGGAAAGAGGGTTGGTTTTTTGTTAGAGTGCTCGCCAAGGATTGGGGCCCTTGTGTCTACGTACCTTCACTTAAAAGAAGTGAAGAATCAGAGCGTCCGTAGTTCGTGGGACTACGGGGGAAAATGGGAAGTTTGCTCGCTAGGATCATCGCAATCCTATGCCTACATATTCTCACTGGGATGAGAAATCAGAGCAGCCGTAGTTCGGCCTACGGTTTATTGATGTTTTTTATGGACGATGCTAACGTGCGAGTTCTAGCAGTTAGGTGTTTTGCAGCTCGCTCGTGGAGTCTTATGCGTTACCTGTTTGCAGTAGAATGGACGTAATGTCCTTTTTGAAAAGTTTTTTAAGGGAATCCCGAAGGATTAAAATGATTTGGATTTGTTGAAGTGTTTTTGTTAGGTTTTGAAAAGAGGTTTGAGATGCGTGTTGCACTAAGGTCATGGGTAGAGGTGAATACTTCGAATGACCAAGCCAAGCGTCTTGTATTCAAAATACTCGGAGTGAGTGTAGGGAAGCTCCATTCTCACTCCTTCTCCACCATGCACTACACACATCGTGTTTATTGAGTGTTTTTTGGATTTTATTGAGAAAAGTTCCACTTGACGTTGGATCAAAGGTTTTATTGCTTATTAAGAAAAGGTTTGAAGTGATGCGGATAAGGTTGATGACGATGCGCGAGGCAATCGACTTACAAGTTGGTTATGGCTTGATATGTGGATCAAGAATGCTTTAGGGGTTTGTTCCAAATTCCTAAGACGTCTAACTAGCGGAAACTAGAACAAAGGAAGACAAAAATAACAAAGTACATCAAATGGGGGACGAATACATAGAAATTTACGGGGGATGATCAATGCGAGAAATAAAGAAGCTCATTGTGAGGTAGCTCAAGAAGAAGCTATGTGTGTGCAAGTGTCCTAGACTAAACAGTAAATAAAGAAGAAGTTGACAGATGATGTTTTTGTGCTTTTGTAGTGGAATGAGAAACAATAAAGGGTTAGACGACAATATAATGAAGAGGCATGAGTGATACAATGATAATGAATAATGTACAAATGATGAGAATGTAAATGGAATAGTAAAGGAGAACGGTCTCGTCTTAATCACGGATCTCCATCGAAAAATCGATAATCCATGATATTCAAGATCTCATTGACCAAAATGAAATTAAGAGAAAATCCAAAAGGGAAATGAAAGCGGTCTCATCATAATCAAGATTTACAAATCGATAAATCCATGATCATATTTGATATCATCGACCAAAATAGATCGAAAAGAAAATCGAAGATGAAAATCAAGGTAGAAATGAAAAGTGAAGATAAATTAAGAAATAAGATCTAAATAGGGTGATAACCAAAATATAATTAAGAAAAGTTTGAGAAAATAATTTAAACAAAAGTAGTAACAAAATAATTACCAAAACTATTAAAAAAAATATCAACAGAATTATTAATACGATTTTCAAAATATTATTAACAGAATAATAACTAACAAGATATTAAAAAGATAGCTAACTAAAAATTAAGAAAGTTAGTAAGAAATATTAAAAAAATAATAATAATCATTAAACAAAATCAATAACAAGATTATAAACAAAAATTAATCAAGCAAAAAGGTTAAAAATTGGGGGTGATTAAAATAAATGGGTGTGAATAGCAAATGAAGGAGAGGATCATATGGGCTCAAAGCCCATCACCTCCTCCCAAAATAATACACGGTGGGTTTTTATAGAAAGAGGAAGGGCGGTGTTAGTAGAAATCACGGGTGTATGCGAAGAGATTCATACGGGCTTAAAGCCCATTATCTCATACCAAGACCAATCGGACCAAAAAAATATCCACAAGGGTTTGTGTGAGTTCACACGGGTCATAAACAACATCATGAAATTTTTCTTAAAAAAACATTGGGATTTTAAGAAATGATATGCTTCTCTCAAAGGAAACAGGGCACAACAACAACAACAACAAAACGTCATCTTCAAAACCACTTTAAAAAAAAATCCGTCCGTTCTCACCGTCTCAGATTCTCTTTCGTTTGCTTTCCTTTGGGCTTCAGAACAAGTTTGTGTCTTGTTTATGGTTTGGATTCATTCTACGTCATCTCTCTTCTTCCCTCCTTGCTGGGAACCATTTAAGAAAAATTAGCTTCCATCTTACCCAGTTTTCCCGTATTGGACTTGATGTTGTGCGGCTCTTAACCATTTTTTTGGATCTGCCGCTCTGCTTCGCAATCCGCTATTAATAACCCTGATTCAAACTGAAGCAACCATCCAAATATCCCCATGTATTGTCAAGTAAAAGCTTCTTCGGAGTGGTAACTACCCCTTCTCTGCCATATATTGCCATGAATTGAGTTTTTGAGGATTTTCATCTTTAGTTTCATTTAAGTACTGTTGCACTCTGAAATATCCCATTGTACATTGGTTACTAAAAACTTTACTTTCTATTTGATAATGTTATCGTCCAAGCTACTCTAAACAAAGACAATGTCACACACACACACACACACACACACACACACACACACACATAAATACTTCTTTCACTATTTGTCAGTAACATTTCAATTCTATGTACTTGCAGGTTAATTCAGCATTCAATGTGAAGCGCAAGATGATACACAAGTCACTACAGCACATATGCACATCTCTTGAGATACGAGAATCTTTAGAAAACATAGGTCTTCTAAGTACTATGAGTAATCCGCGCGTGCTAATCATTCTTATATTTTATTTGCATTGAATTTCATTTGTATTGATATTTTGTTTCTCAAGAATTTTTCTTACTCACGTTCTTATGATGTTTATAGTAAAGGCCTGAAGAACTAACAATGGATGATTTTGTAAAACGGCATAACTAACAATGCTGATATGGATATATCTTCAATTTTAACTTGGTTATTATTTCTAATTTTAGCCCTATCAAGCATTGCTATGAGTTCTGAGTTTGATGCTTTAGATGAAGTGATTTGTGCTTCTGTAAAGCGTGCTGCTGAAATTTTAATTGATCTTGGTTTCAACAAGCACATGCAGGCAAGGGATGTTTCTGAATTCTTGGTAATTTTCTTTGTTAATCAAAATTTGTACGCAATGTCAATTTTCAGCATGAGGCGGAGGAACAATGATAATTCTGTTCGGGTAACCAACCTCTCGGAGGGACAAAGGAGCCTGATTTGCTTGAGCTAAAGGGGAGAGCTCCATCAAACCTGTGACAGATGAGGAAGATGCTATTGATGCTAAAGACAATGATGAGAAACTTACGGGATCATCTAATGCTTCTGATCAAGCATCTAAAGTTATAGTAAGTGGCATATTTACCTTGTGTTTTGGTTGTGATTGTTACATTGTTCATTAAGGGTACATAAGTTTCTTAGGTTTGTGATCATGGTAGGAAAGTTATATATGTCTATTTATATGAGTGGGACGCACATCATTTATCAAATACAATATTTAGTATACATGCTTTAATTGGTTTTCCTATCATGAGTTTAAAATCTGACATTTTGTATTGATATCCCAAACACAATTCTTAATTGTGAAAGAACTGAGAACATCTGTTTGTGTTTAATATCCTTAGTCAAGCCAAGTTGATGACTGAGTGAAACAGTAATCTAAATGTGAAGTTGTGTATCGCCATGATGAATGCAGGGCTGAATGCATCTTTGTATGCACTTGTGACACAAAGTTGCTTTATATAAGTACTATCATGGAAGTGTAAATACAACACAGTCATGTTGGTTGAATTCAATTTTTCATTCTGTCTCTTTATTATTTTGATTTTGATAAATATATATTTTATATTGTCCAAGTTGATTGGTTCCAACTGTAATGGTTTCTTTATCTTCAATATTTTGTTTGTTTTGTGGTCTAATAGTTTTGATCTATTTCAGTTTAATGGCATTTTTTAATACACCTGCATCAACCTCATGATGGTAATATAATATTTTGAGTGTTGAGGTTAGCTCTTTTTTGTTCATGTATTTAGAGATGAAAAATAATAGCAATTTCAATTTGGTTAAAGAATGGTGGAAATGAATTTTCATTTTCTTTGATTCTACCATTTCCATCTCCTTCTGTCAAAATCAATTAGAAACAAGTTAGACAACACATTCTATGCAGACTGCTGCCTTACTTGGTACCTAACCTAGGAAACTAATGCATTAACCTAAATGATTTAGTTATTACTGAAATATTCTATTAAACATCTATCATACACTTAGTTGGATAGAATTTAATGAAATATGTAAAAGTTTGCTGAATTATGCTTTGATTTGTAGGTAGGTTAATTGACTAAGCAACACACCATGGAACAAGGTAAACCTACTAAGGTTCAGCTGGTACAAGTACTATGCAATAAAATTTTCATGTTGAGATGCAAAATCTGTTACATTCATAGTAAGCTACATTCATAATTTGAAAATTCTGCTACACTATAATTTAGATGAGTCTAGAATATGTAGAGCATATAATAGTGCTTAAGTTCTACTTGATTATAGTTAGTGATGTGTTAACAACTATGAAATTGAAATGTTGCCTTACAAAGGTACAACTTTGAATAAATGTCTTATGGGTTTGAAATCAAGACATACAGATGATTAACACTACCTTATGCCAACTTCCATCAGTGTTCCATAACGAAACCTTAGATTGTTCATCATATAAGAAGCAGTATCCATACCACAAAATCAAACTCACTAAATAATAAATACTATATAAAATAAGAAAATATCAATAATGAAAACCAAAGAAAACAAGATTGACTCTCTGGACCTTTCCCTTTTCAAAATATGACATGCCAACAATATATATAATATACACAATAAAACCAAATAAAAGACTCTGCGGGACCAAAAGATCAATGACCTTTCTAATATTAAACTACTTAAATAAAACATTCATTCCTAAATCCCCAATACATACACACACACAAAAGTAAAAAACTTATAAACTTAATTGACCAAAATAGTTTGTTTAAGACTACCTTCACCAAACACAGTTTAACTATATCATTCATTAATTATTCCTATTCTTGAAATAAAACATTCAATACATTCCATATGAATTCTAAGGAATAGTAATTTGTAATTTAACTCACCCTTCTCTTGTATAACATTGGGAGTTCTGCACTTTTCATCGCTGTGAAACTTCTCCCTTTCTTTTGCAGATAACTTTAGCTTCCCTAGCTCATTCAAAGGTAAAAATTTTTAATTTTATTTTGTTTGCCTTAGTAATATTAAAATGTTGCCTTACTGTTATAGGTTGTACATGCAGTGGTTTTATTTAATTTTGTTCTCCAATTCTACATGCAGCTTGTAGCTATATTATACTAAATGAGTATAAAAGAACTATCTAAAACGGGAGTAACAATATGATAATGTTCAAAAAGAGGGGGAGATGTGTTTAAGCACAGTCACTCAAGTTTGCTCTAAACAATGGCTTCTAATCCTGAAGCAATCCATTTCAAGTTTGTTTCTTTTTCATCACTTCTCACAAGAATTCTTAGAAGTGACTATCTTAGTCATGCAATCAATTTGTATTTAAGATGAAACTAAATTATTTTATCTTAAATTGAGAAATAATAATACTATAACCTATCTACAATATTTTTGTCCATATACATTTTATTTTGTTTAAATCATTATCCATAATATATTATGGACATGCTTTATTTGTTAAAATTTTGAAAGATAAATGTCATGTTTTAAACTTTGTTTTTGGGATATATTCTTTGATACAATGATATGAAGTTATTTTAGGGATGAACATTTCAATTTTGTTTTAGAAATTTATCTCATTATTGAATTGTCATATGTCTCATATAATGTATTTACATTGGTGTCATACCCTAATTTTTGACCCTAAGATCCCACATCATTTGCATTTCATTAGCATCATATGTGTGTATACTTTTATGCATCACTAACCCATTTGGAGATACAAAGATTTTTGTTTGTTTCATTTGATTACAAATTAGGGTTTTTGAGCCTCAAAAGAGACTCAGGCAAAGGATCAATCAGGAATGGGCATGATCTTCAACTTACCCAGTATCTCATTCATCCATGAAGATCAATAACTCTTATTCATCAATAATCAAGTACAAGATTACCTCATTTCAAAATCAACAAGCCTCAAGATCCTCAGTACACCAAAATTAGGGTTTTGACCTAATTCAGTCCTTGGGTTGACTTTTTGAGCAAGGCATGGTCCAAGACCTCAAGATATGTTTCAAGGAAATCAAATGAATCATATTAGTCCATTCATATGATTGGATTGATCCAAATAACTTGATTCATAAGCAGTGCAAGAATTCAAATTCACCTGGGCCACAAACTAGGGTTTTGATGAAAAGTCAACTATACCTTTGACTTTTAAGCAAGGAATGATCTCAAACATTGGGACATGATTCAAGACACTTAAAAACACCTTTGGAGTCCATCCATGATGTTTAATTTAGCCCAAGGATTTAATCACAAAGTTCAAAATTCATTTGATACAAAAAGTCAACTGTGGTCAAAATCAAGTTTGACTTTAGGAGTTTTTGGTCAAACATGGTCTCTTCAAGCCAAGAACAATGTTAATATGTGATTTGGATCATGATTGATCAAGAAAAATCAAGAAAAGTGAGGTTACTTGTAAAAAGGGCAACCTTAGAGAACTTAAAATTTTTTGAAGTTATGAAAAATAGTGATTTTTGCCTTACTTTCCAAGACCATAACTTCCAAACCAAGTAACCATTTTCTTTGATCCAAAGATCAAATTAAAGAGCTTGTTACAAACTACAACTTTGTAACTTTGGGTGGATTCCCAAAAAGTGCATAGATTTTAAGATATAAGGCCATGAAGTTAGGGTTTCAACACCTTTTGAACTTTGACACTTAGAAAAATTTTAGACAGAATCTGTCTTGTGTTGGAGCCAACTTTGAGGCTATTTTTCACCATGATCCAAGATGAATCAAGAACAATTTCAAACATCAAAGTTGAAGTATCACATCTCAGCTTTCCAAAATGTCCAAGAACACAATCTAGTTCCATTTGAGCAAGGAGATATAGAGTGCACAATTTCCTTGATGCAACTGTTTTGGCAAGACATATTTGCCATTACTTGTGATGCACGATTTTTTGAGTCCAAGTATGATGATCATACAATGCTAATTCAACAAGAATCTGAGTGAAACATACAAAACCTGCAAGATAGAGCCACTAAGTCAAGAGGAATCCCTTTGAAATGATGAAACATTATCACTTAAGCCTTGAATTCAAGAGGCATTTATGTGGAATAGTGCATTGTCAAAGAAACCACTTGTACCAGTCAAGATGCACTCTAAACAACAATAAAAACATATGCAAAATGTGGAATTGGTCAAAAGAAGAGCTAGGCTAGTGAAAGAGATAATGTACCTTGAGATAGAAGTAATGATGCATTGCCAAAAACCATTGAACATTGAGCTCATCCTTCAACCATCACTATTCCTCCAAAACAAATTTGTTCCCCTATAAATAGAGGCCACATTTGATCATTCAGAGTACACCAAAACAATCACAACACTTGTTTTCTCATTCTCCTTCTTTCACTTAAAAAAATTTCAAAATTTCAAAATTTCAAAATTTCAAAATTTCAAAATTTCAAAGAGTGAGAATCGAGTTTTCAAAACCAGAGCTTCTCCACTCAAAATTTTGATTCAAACACTTCATATACATCATGTATAAGTGATCCAAACAATTAAACACTTTCTTTAACATAAAATTCATCAAGATCACATCTCACCTTGATCAAGTTGCAGTTGGATTCGAGCCAAGCAATCCAGAAGGTTTCAACTTGTTCTAAGCATCTTAACACAATCCTTGAGGTCTACGAAAGCGGTTAGGATCCATCATTTCACATCTATAACACCACCAACTGAGGATTCGGTTTCCTCTTGCACGCTAATCCTGAAATTTTCAAACTCTATGATTCATGCATCATAAATGTTATTTCAAGTTACCAATGTGTTTCTGGTAGATCATAGATTGTTTACCCTCAATCAGTTGTCATTTATATTACGTGTATATGATTTCATTATAGTTTTTGCAAAACTAGGGTTTATCTGGTTCGTGCTTGATAATTCACTCCACACTAAAAATAAATGAAATTAAAAACCACCATTCGATTCCTTGTTAAAAACAAACAATTTTCATGTTTACATCTTCAAAATCATTGTGTATTAAGGGAGATACAACCCTTTCTGCAAAATTGTAGCCCGAGGAAGAAGATGAAGTCCATGGCGCGCATTTTTTGAATTTGGCACACAATTTTAATATTTATTCAAATGGTTGTGTTTAGTTATCACCAACATACGTTGGCTCAGTTGGTGGCGTGTTTTGTTTGTTGGATCCTTGGTGGCGTGGGTTCAAATCCCACCCACACCAGTTTGGTTTACCACATTTTCCTATTTTTCACATTTTTCTTTCAAAATTCAAACATTTATTTCTCCTATCAAATTAATTCTTTTTGACCCAATTTTTTTCAAACATATCTCTCATACACTCTATTATTTTAATCCATCAAAAAATTCCAAAAAAAAAAAAGAATTTATTTAATCACTTTTTATTAAGTTGAAAAGAAGTGTTTTTTTAGGTTTAAAACTTTGAAAATTTGATTTTCTTTCTAATTGTTTCAAACCTAATTCATTTTTGATTCTCATATAGATAAATAAACTTTGTTTAAAACATTGATACAAGATCAAAACATGTTTATCTTGACTTACACATCATTTAAACCATATTTAAATAATTTCCTTTTTGAAAATACCTTTGATTAAATCTTTCATTAGGGTTTCATCTTGATTAAAATTTTTTTCAAACTTCTTAAACAAACTCTTTGGGCCTATATTAGAGTGTAAGTCCCTCCTCTCCTCCTCAAAACTTTCTTCAATTTCTCAAAGCTTGCAATCTTTTAAATCTTAATCTTTCAACTCTCATCAAACACAGCCCTAATGGCATTCAATGTTTAGACACGAGCCTCTATAAGAGTGTAAGACCCATCATCTTTTCAATTCAACCATGCATAGACATGAGCCTCTATAAGAGTGTAAGACCCACTATCTTTTCAATTCAACCATGCTTAGACATGGGCCTCTATAAGAGTGTAAGACCCACCATCTTTTCAATTCAACCATGCTTAGACATGGGCCTCTATAAGAGTGTAAGACCCACCATCTTTTCAATTCAACTATGCTTAGACATGGGCCTCTATAAGAGTGTAAGACCCACCATATTTTCAATTCAACCATGCTTAGACATGGGCCTCTATCAGAGTGTAAGACCCTCCACTTTTAATTCATGTCTATACTTGTCAAATACTTGTCATATACTTATTCATATTAAGTTTCTCTTGAAATTTATAACACCTCATCCTTAGTTTAGACTTATCTCAGACATTAGGGTCCCCTCAACTACAACTTAGTTCAAACCCTAGTTCCCCTTGGATGAAAAAAAAACTTTTTAGCCTCACATCTTAGGCTTTGAACAAGATACAAACAAACTTTTTAGCTTCACATCTTGAGTTTTAAACAAGATACTCAAATAATTCAACTTCTCCCCAGAGATGAGACATTGAGCCATCTCTGTAGGAAGATATCTCTTCTTTACACCACAATTCAAAATCAAACATTAAAATTTTTTTTTCCATATAAGTGATGTAAGTGACACACTTGTTGATACAAAATCCAAGTTAGAGTCCTTCTCTTATCTTGGTCCAAAACTTTTCTTTCATCTAAGTGATGTAAGTGGCACACTTGTTGATACTATATCCAAGTTAAGGTCCTTCTCTTAGCATCCAAAGACTCATAAAGGAAGATATGGCATTACTTAGGATTATTTAACATCCAAGTTTAAAGCTTCTTCCCTTATGTTATTATTCTCAAATGTTTGTGATGAATAGGTGAGATATCTCCCTTAAAAAATGACAATTTGTCTTTTCTTTATAAACCAACAAAACGTTTTAGCTTCAATATCTTGGGCTTTGAACAAGATACACAAATACCCTTTTAGCTTCATCATCTTGGGCTTTGAACAAGATACAAATTCCACCCATAGTTAGGTGGAACTACAAACGCTCTGATTTCCCAAAGTCTCTTTTTTTGGGAATACGTAGGCATAAGATTGCGAGATCTTAGCGAGCACACATTTAAATAAAACCCCTTAGGTCCCCGTACCTTTCATAAAACCAAAAACTCCCAAAAACATCTCACATTCTCATTCTCACCCATAGGTTAAAACTTTCCCAATCAACAATAAACAACGTAAGTAGATAAGATAACTAATAATAAAAATGTACAAAAGGTTCCTATAGAGTACTATAAATACTTAGGATGTTAATAGCTTCCCTTAGTATAACCGACCTCCGATTCCAGATATCTTTGCATTTGTAGGAAAACATTTGCACGCAGGGTTAGTTTAGATTCCTTCCCCTTCCTTTTAAGCATCATAGGATAAATATTATAAATTTGAAAGTGGCACAAGCACGGTTCACGAGGATCTCACTATCTCAGGATTCATGGGGTCACGAAAATCGGTCCACAACTGGAATATATTTGATTGTTTTTTGGTTTGCCTCTTACTACGTTTTCAATTTGTTTCTTTGACTACAATTTTGATTTGAAGTTTTAATGTGTTACTTTGTGCACTGTTTAAAGTATTTATGGTTAAATAAATACTCAAGTTTTATCATTTGTTCGAGAAATATATTCTTGATTCAATTTTATAAAGTTTGAATATGGAAGAGAAAGCTGAATTTTGTTTTGGAAATGTGAAAGAATAATAAATTGTAATAAATTATAATAAGTATATTCTCTGTACCTGAATATGGAGGAATAATAAATTGTGATAAATTATAATAAATATACTTGGCATTCATAAAATTTATTAAAATATATTATAATAAAATGATATTAATTTAAAAATTAATGGTGGAATAAGTTATTGTTATAAAGATGAAATAAATTTATCAGGAAAACAAAGAAATACCAAAACAAGATTCACAAGATCTAAATTTGATTTCAAAAATTTGAAAATTAAAGATACTCTAAAATGTTTCTGAGCTTGACTAGACTCAGTAGACTGCTTTAGCAGAAGTAAAATAATGTCTTATTTCTTAAAAAAAAACTAAAATGATAATTTATCTAATACAAGTTTCAATATTTTTTATTTTTAATTATATTATTCTTGATATTGTTGTTTAAATTTCATCTTCTGAATAAATTAATATTTCAACTTAAATTTACTATTATTGATTCAAATATTTTTATAAATTTTCAAAACTATAATAAAATTTATATACGAGAACAAAATATATTGTTGATTCAAATATTTTTATATACGGGAACAACTTTACTATTGATTCAAATATTTTTATAAATAATATCAAACAAAAATAATATTTATATATAGAAAAAAATACATTGTTGATTAAAATATTTTTATACACGAGAAAAATACTAGTGTTATATACAGGAACAACTTTGCTATATTGTTGATTCAAATATTTTTATACAGGGAACAACTTTACTATTGATTCAAATATTTTTATAAATAATATCAAAACAAAAATAATATTTATATATGAAAAAAAATACATTGTTGATTAAAATATTTTTATACACAAGAAAAAATACTATTGTTATAAACGGGAACAACTTTACTACTGATCCAAATATTGAATAATAAAATTTATTGATCATTTTTTTAAATATGTGAAAAAGATTAAGAGAACTTATTAAAAAAGATTGAGTAGATATTTATAAACTGGGTCCTCTCTTATAAATTAATGTCTTATTTGTAGAAAAAACTAAAACGATAATTTATCTAATACACGTTTCAAGAGTTTTTAATTTTAATCATATTATTCTTAATATTGTTGTTCAACTTTTATTTTCTACATTTATTACTATTTCAACTTAAATTTACTATTATTCTTAAGTATTTTTCTTTTTTCAACTTTCAATTTTTATAACAGTTTGCAAACAAATGCGCGTCCAAAACCATATCCCACCCACAAATGTACCCCGTGAATAGGCACATGTTTGTTACTAGTTTAATTCAAAAGGGATATCTGCGGAGTATTAGATAAAGGAGCTTGTTCAAGAATGTTAGAAATGTACTTGGATTGAGAAAGAATATAACCTCTAGGGGAATAGGCAACTTCAATCCCTAAAAATTAACGAAGAGTGCCTAAATCCTTCATCTCAAACTGCTTAGTTAACTGTAACTTCAACTCATTAATCCCATCAACATCATAAAGTAGAGTCATGATCACTAGCGTGGAATCTAAGAGATGTAACAACAATAGAAAACTTCGCAAACCAAGTGCGTGGAACTTATTTCAAACCATATATGGCTTTCTTTAACTTACACACTTCCCCTTGATTATAAGAAACTCCTTGATGAGGAATCATATAAACTTCCTCACGAAGATCACCATTCAAAAATACATTTTTTAAATCCATTTGAGAAATATGCCACTGATGAATAGATGCAACAATAATAAGGGTTCGAATAGTGGTCATCTTGGCCATGGGAGCAAAAGTATCTTTATAATCCATACTATATTGTTGAGAAAATCCCTTAGCAACAAGACCAGATTTATATCACTCAATTGCCCCATCAGATTTGGTTTTGATCTTGTATATCCAACGAGACCCAATAGCATACTTTCCTGGTGGAAGAGGTACTGTGTCCCAAGTATTTATCTTGTGCAAAGTAGCAAGTTCCTCTGTCATAGCCTACTGCCATATAGGATCAAGTATAACTTCTTTATAGGAAGATGGCTCAAACAAATTATGAATAGAGGTTAGAAAAGAAGCAAAAGAAGTAGAATAAGTGGAATAAACAAAATTGGGAAATTTCGTAAACTTACAATCACGGGAAGAATAATGACAAGGAGGAGGGGGAGGAGGAGGAGGAGACAGTCTTGATGTTGTATGTGGAGTAGGATCAACAATTGCCACAGGTTGTTGGGAAGCCGTGGGGATAAAAGAGACATTTATATTTGGAGTAATAGTAGAATCAACCCTGTAGTTCTCAACGTTACAATCACCAGAAATATCATCATTAAAGGAAAAAAGATCACTATAAATAAGCTCGGACCTAGTATGAGTATGAAAATCTAAAGAAAGAGTAAAATAGTATGTGTTTAAGAAAGGCAACATGGCGAGAAATATAGGTTTGATTTTTAGTAGGATCATAACAACGATAACTTTTTTGACCATTCCCATAACCAAGAAAAACACATATTATAGAACGACATATTGCAGAACGAGGAGACAGTTTGCCTCGTTCCACTTGTGGAACAAGAACAAAACAAGTAGAACTGAAGACTTTTAAGTAAGAATAATTAGGAGCACTACCATACAAAGTTTCAAAGGGAGACAAACCTGAGGTGACAGATGACAAAATTCTATTAATGACATGAACATTGGTACAAATTGCTTCACCCTAAAATTCACTTGGAACAAAAGTAGACAACATAAGAGAATAAGCAATTTCAACAATATGACAATGCTTTATTTCAGAAACTCCGTTTTGTTGAGGAGTATCAATACAATAACTATGATGATTAATACCATCACTGACAAGTAACTCAGAGAATTTGTTAGAGGTATACTCACCACTTAAATCTCAACGAAAAAACTTTATAACAACATTATGTTGAGTTTTAATCATAGCCTAAAACATATGGCATATATAAAAAAATCAGAACGATTTTTCATAAGATATACCCAACAATAACGAGTATAATCATCAATAAAAGAACCACATTTGGTAAGAACCAATGATGAACCCCACACATCTAAATGAACTAGATCAATAGGTGCATTTGAAAGAGAAACACTTTTATTAATTGGAAAAGAATTTTTTTTAGCAAGTTTACAACCACAACAATTAGAAATATCACTAGTTTTCAACTTTCCTAAAGCTCCAGTAAAAGCCATATATTTTAATCTACAGGCGAAAATATGTCCAAAGTGAGAATGCCATAAGTAAAAACTAGTAGAAAACGAATTCAAACAAAACCATTATAAATTATCAATGGAAGTTGAGGCTGCAGTATCTTAAACTTTCATCTCATACAAAACATATAGTCCCCCTTGTCCACGACTTGTCCCAATCATCCTCCCAGATTATGAATCCTCCATGTGACAGGGTGTGGAAGAAAACACGATTGAATAACCAGACTCACATAATTAACTGACAGAAGCAAGACTCACACTGAGATAGGAATATAATAAACATAAGATAAAGATAAGTTAGTTGTGGAGACAGACCCTACACATGTCATTTGCATCAGAGTGCTATTAGAAGTCAAGACGTATGTGGATAATGCAATATTTGAAGAAGCAAGTGACTTATTATCATATGACATATGATGTGATGCACCAGAATAAAAAATCCATATGGAAAAAGATATATGTGACAAGTTAAAGGGGGTCAAACCTTTAACAAACGAGGCAAACATATCATATGGTTGAGTGGCAAGAGAATTTTGAAATTTCTCAACAAGATCAGATATTTATAAAGTAGTCTTAGATGAGCATACATGATCAATACAATAACCAGAAAGAAGAGGGGAAACTGTAGAAGGAGCAACAACAACAACATGGGACAATGAAGTCTTAAAATTCTTTCTCTTCGGCTTCAACAATTTTGGACATTGTGATTTCCAATTCCCATTTTACTTACAAAAAGAACATTCATCAATACCAACTCTTCCTTGTGGTTTTCCTTTGTTAATAGGAGAAGCAAAGATAGATGGACAAGGTAAGATATTTTCTCTCTCATGATACAAATGAGAGTGAGACTTGAGTCTTGTTTCTTCTGCCAAAACTCATTAACTATTAAATCAAAAGTGGGAAGAGGAGTGCGATATAAAATAGTCCCATGAAGCCCTTCAAAATCAGATCAAGATCGTTCTATGACAAGTCTGCTTCATAATTTGTGATTGGGGCAATCCATGCAAATACCCAACAGACCGTGGTAGAGATACGGAAGGTGTAAGTTCTCTCCATGTTTCAAGTTGCTTAGGCAAGTGCTAAAGTGCATCAACAATCGTTGAGCCTGAAGCAGATGTCGGGGGAATCATGACTTTATAACCCTTATCCTAGCCTCAAATCTTCCATCTCCAGCCACATGAGCATTGGGTAAACCATGCATAAATCATTATCATCCATAAATCAGGTTGCTTCGCTCTAACAACAAAGAATGCATATGATTATCGCATAGATAATTGTCATGCATTAATCAAGTCGCTTCACTCAGATATCATCGCGTTTGTCCAACATCATCATAAATACTTGTAACCCAAGCAATCTTTTCCAAAACCCTATCACCATAAAAATCTACCTTGTAACTGGTTTACTTTCGACAAATTAATCCCCAGTTATAATGGTGGTATTTCTCCGAAAAGAATATTATCCCACAGAACTTCTAGTTGATATCCCCACAAGGTTTTCTTTGGAAGTTTTTCCTTGGAAAGTTTCTCTCCAGTAAACCCTCTTGAAATGTATTCGTTCAGGTTATTTCCCAACCATTGTGTTGACAATCACCTTTTTGTTATCTCACCACCATAACATTATCATTCATTTTCAACTTCGTGCTGTTGGTCTTTGTTTCCAACATTCATGTTGATCTTGTTTCTAACCTCCATGGTTGACGATCTTTTTCCAACCTCTGTGTTGTTGGTCCTTTTTCTAACCTCCATGGCTGATGATATTTTTCCAACATTTGCATTGTTGGTCCTTTTTCTAACCCCCATGGCTGATGATATTTTTCCAAAATCCATGGTTGTTGATCTTTTTCCAACATCCGTGTTGTTAATTTGTTTCCAACGTTCATGTTGTTGGTCTTTTTTCCAACCTCCATGGTTGATGATATTTTTCCAACATATGTGTTGATGATCTTTTTCTGACCTTCGTGTTGTTGATCTTTTTCCAAACTTTGTGTTGTTGATCTTTTTCTAACCTTCATGCTGTTGACATTTTTCCAACCTTCGTGTTGTTGACATTTTTCCAAATTCATGTTGTTGATCCTTTTCCAACCTCCATGGTTGTTGATCTTTTTCCAACTTCCATGGTTTTTGATCTTTTTCCAACATCTGTGTTGTTAACCTATTTCCAACATCCATGTTGTTGATCTTTTATCAACCTCTGTGTTAATGATCTTTTTCCAACCTCCACGTTTTTCCAACCAATGAGTTGGTGACGATCTTCCTTTTGTTGGACATCCCTCTAAAAAAGGATCAAATTAAAACCTCCAACAACAGTGGCATCCTAAAAATCTCATAATCAACTCACAAGTTCCTTGATTCAATTATGGAATGCTGGAGAATCAAAGTTTACCACCATACTAAAAAGAACCAGAACCATAGTCCACCTTTGTCGATACCAGCCACCCCTTTCACCTAGCAATCAACATCATTGCATAACACACATAATCTCTTGTATCATATAACTCAAGCATAAGCACCTCATGCATAATGCATATAAAATCATACAACATGCAAATATGACCATAGTCATCTCTTTTACGACTGATCTATTCCCCAACAAAGTATTTCAGTCAATCCCCAGCAAATAATCCTCACAAAATCTACCTTCCATCCCATTTCCCTAGCAAATAAGTTCTCAAAATAAATGCATTTAGAATCATTTCATTACATTGCATTTTATTTCTTTCAAGGGGCAAAATTTGGGTCTTCTATATTTAACTACCTTCAATCATATCATCTGATTCAAGATAGGTTATTCATCTGTATGTGTGGTTATCGAGTTATCCAATTAGGTTATTCATTTTAGTATTTCATTCACTGCATTTCGCATAATTCGTCAGTGGGACAAAGGTTCGATAATAATGGATTTAATAAGTTTAAGTATATTTTTGAGGCGAATATTATTCAGTGATTATTCTGGTTTATTTCTCATATTACTAGTGTTGCGGATCCTCTCTTTATTCGATATTCATGGTTAGCAGGGGGATTGGAATGATTGTTACTTAATTCAAAAGTTTGCTTGAATTCAAAGAAAATGACAAAGTTGGAATAAAAAGATTTCATTCTTTTATTGGAAATTCTTGGTACAATGCATATTTCTTGAGATACAAATGAAAAAAATGAATTACAAGGAAAGAGGGTAAAAAACTACATCTTTTGGATATGGTTAACTTTTTGGTCAAACAATTGACTTTTTGGTCAACTGTTGACATTTGGTCAGCTGTTGACCATTGACTTGATTTTGACTCCCGAATTTTCCTAGACTTATTCTACAAGCATTTGACCAAAGGATTCAACATTATTCAACAAAAACAACTTATATCATGATTATGTTAAATGTTAATTTCCAACAAATTCCATCTTCCATCAAGCTTCACTTCTATGGCTTGTTCTTCACTTTCCAATGTTGCTTCAAGCTCATTCTTCCACCACAATTCTTACTTTGATACAAGGAAGAAAGTACACCAAGTTAGACATTTGTATCATGAAGTTAAATCATCAAAAAGCCATAAAAAATCATGAAAAACTCAAGAAATAAAAGAAATTTTTTGCACTATTCCTTAAATTCAATACTTGTTTTTTAAAACTTTTTTCAGCATTGATTCATACCTAAAAAGTCAGAATTCGATCCATAATGTCATACCCCAAATTTTACCCTTAGATTCTTTGATCTTTTGCATATCATTCTAGGTCAATCATATTGCATAGCTAACCACATTATCAAGCATTGCTTTGTGTAGACTTTTTTTGGAATTAGGTTTTACCTCAAGGCTTCAAGGGTTGATCAATTAAGGTTTTGGATAGATCACCAACCAATCAAGTTCTTATACTCCTAAGAGGTCCTTCTTTCCTCAATAATCCAGTGCAATATGGCTTCATCACAAGTTCTTCGAGGTTCAGGTCTTGCAGGTTTGAATTAAGGATCAGGCAAGGTTATTAGGTCAAAAGTGTGTGCGGCGTGGTTTGAGATTCAGTGGAAGTTTGACTTAATCTTGGTCGAACAAGTGATTTGTTTCAGGATCATGTTATCAGGCTGTGGCAAAGGCAACTGTTTCAAGGTGCATAATCATGAAGGCCAATTCACTTTCAATTAGGGTGTAGTGGCAGCAAAATTCATATCTCAAGTTATCTGTGTTATGAAATCTTGTGAGGACAAGGAAGTTTCAGATTCAGGTGTGAAATTCTGGTACAGATGTGTGATGTCATAGTGTAATGTCATAACATCGCAATCTGCTGAACAAGGCAATAATAGAAACCATAACACACTGAATTGTTCACCCAGTTCGGTTCAACAACCTACATCTGGGGACATACCAAGCCAGGAAGGAAGTCCACTATTAGTAGTATCAAATTACAGACTCAACAACCCGTTGACAATCTACCTAATTTAATCACTACCCAATGACCCTTCTACCTAAGTCCTCCCTAGGTAAGAGACTCCATCTCACTTCCTATCATAACTATGATGTCTAGCAGTCAACTACACCGTCACTGCATCAACAACTTGATTACCAACAACTGTACAATCATAGAAGACACCCTTCCATGACACCCTTTGGAGTTGCTTCAAAGCTTCCTCCAAGAACAATACCAAACCCAAACTCATTACCTACAGGTTTCTGAGTTACACACAGTGACCATCTCACAACCCGAGTGGTTCACTTTGACAAAGCCCTAAAGATCTACATCTTGGACCCGTGCCTATTCTAGGTTACAAGCAGTCTATTTATAATGTCATCCAACTCAATATGGGCCTTCAATTCATATCATATCTTCTGTAACAAATCTGCTTCTGAATAGATCATATCTTCAATTAAATCTTCTATTATTAACTCTGAATATTCTCCATATCTCTATGCTTTAAATGCGCAACAATTTGATCTTCATAACTGATTGTAACAGAATATATCTCTCCCTTGATCTTCGCTTATATTCTCTGATTCTCTTTAGTAGAATTTCTCATTCACATTAGAAACACGTGCAGCCCTAGTCACATAACTGTCTGATGTTTTAATGTTCTGGTATAGTGATGTTAAGACATCGCATGTGACATCACTCTTCAGTACCTTAACTCTTCAACAATAAACCAGAATGTTAGCTATACTGTTAGAAGCTCATGTTGCAACATCAATCATGACATCAACATTGTTTTAACAAAATTTTAGCCAATTACTAGAACTTACAATCTCCCCCTTTGGCTAATTTTGGCTAAAACAACTATATAACCATTACAACTTAAATTACCGCAGTAATTACAACTCTATACTACTGTCAGTAGTTAACAGTAACCACTGAACCTATCAGTAACCATCAGTAGCTACTGTGCGCAGCAATCCTGGAGAACATCTTCTAGGGAATAGTTGAATGATGTTAAGACATCATGTCTGACACCTTCTTTTGGCAGCACAGCCTACCACAATCACTTCAGGCAGCACATAAGGAGGAAGAAGTAGAAAGTCCCGAAGTTGTTCACTCAGATTACAGATATCTGGTGTACATGAGGAAGAAGATTTTAGACACTCCCCCTTGATGTAGCACATTTCTTTTTCCTTTCAACTCAGACCTGGAATCATTGTGGAAGACTCCCCCATAAAAGAAGTGTGTGTCTGTTCACCAAAGACCAATGGTGGCATGAGAGAATTCTGCACACCTTCTTTGATCAGACCCCCTGGTCAATCTGTGGCATAACATGACACGTTGAGAAGTGTCATTCTGCCAGCCCAGGTAACTCAGAACACAGGTCACAACTGTGTTCATAACTCAGGACACAAGTCACAAAGACTCCACATCAACTCAAGGATGTACCATCCTCTTCTGCTGCATCAGGAATTATAGGTTCCAAGCCTAACCACTGCGCAAACCATATAGACCATCTCTCTCCTTTCTCCCCCTTTTTAGCCACAAATTGGCAAAGGAAGCCCTCACAAAACCAGACCCAATAAGTGCTTACCCAAACACAAATAAAAGCCATAAGACTTATGACAAAGAACACTCGCTTGCTGAAGGAGAACAAACTCACCCCTATAAATAGCTGCCTAGTAACTTAGAAACTAACGAGCCTTGAATATGTCAATGGTCTTGGTCAGACAAACGCTATTTTAGGTATCAACAACTGCATTCAAATTCAATGCCTACTTTCCAAAAACTGCCTTGACTGCCTTAAATATTTCACAACTGAATCTTACCATAAATTAGGCCAATAACGCTCCATGCATATTCGAAGCCACGTGTTTCACTTTATCCTAACATCACCGTCCAAAATACTTCCCTGTTTGGCTCAAGAAAAACATGTCCTATATCATGTTCTGACATCACTTCAGACATTGCCTGCTGGCTCATTAACCCAAGACTCTACAGCCACATCTTCTTATCTAATGGATATAGGTGCATCTTCTCACAACCTTTTCTAGATTGCTTCCAACCATCAGCCAAGTACACCACTTTTGCTTTTCCGACCTCTCCTGCATAGGTACTATCTTCACACAGCTATGATAGATCTCATCATCACACAGCACAAGCTTGACCACCACACATGCTGCAATAGGCTATAGTTAACAACCTTACATACAATGCCTTTTATGATATCCCACCAATAATGCCTCATTCCTCATGAGAATTTTAGATATAAGGTCTGCCAGGTCCAACAAAAACCATTTGATCTCACACGAGATAAAAATTGTCACCACCTTCTGGTCACACTAATGACAGTACCCTTCTGTCCTTACATCCACCAGCTCCTAATGAAGTCTTCATCAGGAAAGTAGCCAAGTACTTCCTGAACTACTTACCATCAAGATTAGAATCTGCCCATTCTAATCCACACTATGTCAGAACTGCCACTTCAGTCAATAATGCTGCTTCTTCAAACTTCATAAGTATGGTACATATCCAACCATAATGTTGTAACAACATGTAGGACATCAGCACGAGTCAAAAGACCATCCCACTTAATCAACACCAGTAGTTATACCAGAAGGAATAACATCAGACAACTAGACAAGACCTAGCCTCATCCTACTAGGGCCACTTCCACCCAGGCACCAAGCACGAAGTTCTGGTAACCAATATGCCACGAAAACCAGGTTCCCAAGAAAAACAGATTCCCACACCAGAGACTACTCTGACTGGTCAGGCAATACAAACAATGCCATATTATCCATTATAAATATCAAACCTCCTTGCTCCTATCAGCACACCAAGGAAGGAAACATGAGTCAGTCTAACAAGAATGCAGCAGCAAAGATGCGCATGCAAGAGGACAAGAAGCCAGATCCTCAGAAGTTGAAGGACACAACCCTGTTCAAAGCTGGATCATCTTCTGGAGCAACAAGAACACGCAAGACATCAGAAACCAGGATGAAGACTATCAAGAAAAACCAAGTGCAGCTTCAAGCAACTGAAGATGAATGGGATGAAGATTGGAAGACTTTTCTTGATTCGGGGGGTTGGGATAATCTTTAGACACTTTGTTTGTTGTTTTTACTAATCTTGTAACCTTTCATCAATGCAATAAATTTTGGTTTTACTTCGGTTCCATTTACACTAAATCCTCATGTAAACAACTTTTCAATTTACTTTAAACTAAGTGCCAACACCAAAAGCTCCCATAATATCATTCTCCCCCTAAGAAGAACACCTTTCATCAACACACACCCCTACTGAGTTCTTCCAAAACTTGCATAGAAACGCAAATTTTCCACAAACAAAGTTGTCCTTCAGACTCCTCCTCAGAAACATGTGCACATATGATTTAAACAACTAGCTTCACAAGGGTATAACCATTTATGTCCACACCAACATGCCATTCAACAGCCTAATGTCATAACATGTTATCTGACATTATCTCCTCACACGATTCAACCAATCTTCACAATCTTGATCAGCATGCAATCTTTACAATATATATACCTCCACAGACAATTATTCCCCCTGTCATGGTTAACAATGCTCTAGATGAGGATGAACATTTGAGCACACTTGCTGAGCACATGCATTTTGGCACCATTGTCCCTTTCTCCACAGGCATTCATTCCTTACCATGCTCTTCATCTTCAGACTTCCAATCAATACCTGAACTACATTTTCCATCCAAGGTAGACCTTCTACTTCATCATCCTCCCGTATGACTATGTAGACGCTCCTCAGGCATAATGTAGGCACCACGCTTCTGAACCAGAGCATAATCATCCTTCACCAAGGATATCCAACCAGATAATGTCCCAACACACGTTAGAACCTCTGCCGCCCACCAAGACATCATCACCATGATTCTTGATATGTTCCATCAGCTGGACCATTTGCTTCAACTCCAGGACGCTTAAACCTTGAAAGAAAACTTCCATAAAGTAAATTCTCAACCCTTCTGCCATCCTATACTTTAACCTCAGACAAATACACAGTCTCCCGTCAATTTATATTGTTATCAGCAGACAAATATTTAACTATTGTCATGCAAGATACAACCTTATGTCTGGTCTGACATCTTTTTTCTGCAGACTTGAGGCACTGATTGATCCTTCTTTTGCTAATCCATCCCACAGATCACATTAGATTAGGTAAGTGGCTTGACCTGATACTTTACCGTGAGTATAATGTTTCAACATCACCAGTCACATGACCCAGCATACTCTCATCTTCCAAGAATCTTCAAACCTTTGATGCCATCTAAGCTTAAGAGATAACTTATCAAGATCTTCACTCCCGCATGAAAATTTTGACAGTGATCCTCTTTAGCTTTGGCTCTACCTTCTTCTTTCACCAACAAAAGGATGAAGAAGTCATAGTACAGAGCAGATTAGTCTTCTACTTCTGATCCTTCCAGTCACAAGGCTAATGCAGACTTCAATTCCAATTGACCAAAGGTTGGTTGACATATTAAGCTCGGCTTCTTTCTTGATGAATCCTCACACAGCCCAGATGCCTCCTCTTCCAAGTCAGGAGTAGGTTCCAAACAGACGTGATAAACACATTTGTTTAGCCCCCAAGCATCTGTTATGTCACAATCTCTTCACACTAAAAGATCCACACACCAGAGATTGATCATGCAAGTTTTTCTTCAGACCACTTTTCACCATACTTATATAAGAGTTCCTTTATGAGTGGACTTGGAATGAACAAGCTAGTTGAAGATGTCCTCATAAATCACCACATCTTCAGAGGAGAGCAGAATGTTGCAGTCTTAACTTAAAACCACCAGGAATTTTCCATCAGATATATATATGCAGCGGAACATACACCAGAAAACTCCTCTACTACCTTCAGGCATAAAACCCCTTGCCCTACACTCCAAGTGCACTAGGTCAAACCATACAGCAACAGGCCTGATGACTTCATTCTTCACTCCAAGGGCTAATACAAAATACTCTATGAACTGACTATCTTCCTTGCTCATGAACCAGAAAGTATCTTCCCTAGATCTCATCCAGAAACAGACAGGATGCCTGCTCTGATACCAATTGAAATTCTGGTACAGATGTGTGATGTCATAGTGTAATGTCACAACATCGCAATCTGCTGAACAAGGCAATAATAGAAACCATAACACACTAAATTGTTCACCCAGTTCGGTTCAACAACCTACATCTGGGGGCATACCAAGCCAGGAAGGAAGTCCACTATTAGTAGTATCAAATTACAGACTCAACAACCCGTTGACAATCTACCTAATTTAATCACTACCCAATGACCCTTCTTCCTAAGTCCTCCCTAGGTAAGAGACTCTATCTCACTTCCTATCATAACTATGATGTCTAGCAGTCAACTACACCGTCACTGCATCAACAACTTGATTACCAACAACTGTACAATCATAGAAGACACCCTTCCATGACACCCTTTGGAGTTGCTTCAAAGCTTCCTCCAAGAACAATACCAAACCCAAACTCATTACCTACAGGTTTCTGAGTTACACACAGTGACCATCTCACAACCCGAGTGGTTCACTTTGACAAAGCCCTAAAGATCTACATCTTGGACCCGTGCCTATTCTAGGTTACAAGCAGTCTATTTATAATGTCATCAAACTCGATATGGGCCTTCAATTCATATCATATCTTCTGTAACAAATCTGCTTCTGAATAGATCATATCTTCAATTAAATCTTCTATTATTAACTCTGAATATTCTCCATATCTCTATGCTTTAAATGCGCAACAAACTGATCTTCATAACTGATTGTAACAGAATATATCTCTCCCTTGATCTTCGCTTATATTCTCTGATTCTCTTTAGTAGAATTTCTCATTCACATCAGAAACACGTGCAACCCTAATCACATAACCGTCTGATGTTTTAATGTTCTGGTATAGTGATGTTAAGACATCGCATGTGACATCACTCTTCAGTACCTTAACTCTTCAACAATAAACCAGAATGTTAGCTATACTGTTAGAAGCTCATGTTGCAACATCAATCATGACATCAACATTGTTTTAACAAAATTTCAGCCAATTACTAGAACTTACAAGGTGGTCTATGTCCGAAATCGTCAAGTGATCAGGATTAGGGTTGTGTGCGAGATCACAAATCATCTGATTGAATTCGGTTGTGAATATTTGGCCTCATATTTTGAGTTATTGCAAGCTCTGATTACGTGGTCTATGTTCTTGTCACAGAAGAATTCAAGTTTTCTAGATAAAATCAAGATGTGATTTTATTGGTTCAGAGTTTCAATGCTTTCCTGGTATGATTTGAATGAAGACTTCAAGATGCTGAAAATTAGTGTCGAGAATGATTTGTTGGTTCAAGTCTGAAGTGTCATATATCCAAGATTTGTCTCCAGTGGTTCATTTTAGCCATTTTCTCAAGATTTGACTCGAGATTTCAATTCATTTCTAGATGGATTCTTAAGGAGATTTCAGATTTGTTTCAAGTGATTTTGCTTGGAGTTAATTCAATGAACCTTGGTCGATTTAACCGAATTGAACCAATTCATCAATCCAAATGCAAGGAAATAGTATCAAGTTACAACTTCTTTCAAATAGCCAAATTCAAAATTTCATTCTATCCAAAATTCTAAGTTTCAATCAAAATTCAAGTTACGAGTCCTCTCATGGCAAATTTCATTTTCTATCCAATCCCAAATCCAAGTTTCATTCAAGAATTCAAGTGTCATCCCATGTCAAGTTTTCAAGTTACAATTTCTATTCAAAATCCATTCAAGTTCATGTTAAGTTTCAATTTCTATTTCAAAATTTAATATTCAATTCATGACCAATAATCAAATTTCATTCAAGGTTCAAGATTCAAATTCCAAGCTTTAACTCATGATCAATTTCCAAATCTATGTCCAAGTTACAAACTTCAAAGTTGATATCAAAGGTTGTAATTAGAATGCAAGATTCAATATCCAAAGTCCCAAGCCCATCATCTTTTTAAGACATTTATTTTTTTTACAATCAAAGTTACAAGAATAATAAAAAAAAGGACCTTGTCTCAGTCAACATTTCGACGCCATGAATCTATCGACATCCACAATCCAACATGATGCTAAAATTTTTTTGTCACCAAACCATCACCAACGATACACAACAAGAGCAATTTCCAAGCTGTCACTAAGTTTCACATAGTTCCAAGATAATGCATGAAGCCTGCAGTGACCAAGCCATACACATTGCTACTACCACGCCACAAAAAGGCAACCATACAAGCCTCAAAATCACACCCGTTACGCCTTCGTACAAGCCGCCAACACACTTCTACTATTGCCCCAAAACCAACCTGCCTTGCAACAATAAACCAGGCATCCACGCATCAAAATTTCCAACCTGAAAAAAGGAACAACAACCATAATCCTTCAGCCACCATAACCTATACCAGCTGCAAACAACAAAAAAAAAAATTCAAATATTCCTCACGAAACTTATCCAACCCAGCCTCAAACAAAACCGTACGACCACAGACCAACCGACAAACACTCTATCAACCTGCAGCACCCATCGTACGACCACCTATCAAAACGGCAACACTACAAATCATTTCACCCTTCCACTTCTATAAATCACGCATTTCTCTCCTTATTCCACAAGCTCTGCAGAGCCAACAAAACCCTGCACAAATTCTTCCCAAATCCCTCTCTAACCTTTCTTTCCCCTTCAACGTAAAACAACACCAATTTTTTTTCAACCTTCTTTCTAAAATACAAGCCTGCAAACCCATCATCTTCTTAACATAACCCTAACCATTTTCAAATCAACACCAAACACCATTTCAATCCCTGAATCGGAAAACAGAAGGATTAGAAAAGAGAGAATAGAACAGATCCAAAACCAAAACAGAGACAAAAAAGAAAAATCGAACCTGAAGCATAACGAGAAGGAGAAGGTTGAGTTGTGATTCGTTTTCTATTTTTGGAAAACGACACACTGCGCGATTTCGTATTTTTTCGTTTGGATTTGGGAGTTTTTCTGAACGTGATGTTGACTGAGGAAGTTGAAATAAGGGTTATTGATGGGGTTCATTTATTTTTATTTTGTAAAAAAAAAGGTTTTTGACCGTGTGAGTATGATGATGATGCTATGTTATTTCTGTTCATGTGACCTCATTTTTTCGTTTCAAAGCATGTTGGTTATATGAACTGGATGAACTGTGTTTTTGTTGGGCTTCTCTTAAAAACCATCGTGGTTTTTATTCACACTACCCTTTCCTTTTACTATTGTGCTATGTTTTTGAATGGATGATGGGATAATAAGGCCCATATGATTCTGTGCTTGGATGATGTTGTTCACACGCCCTATACTCAGCCTACACCACAATTTCCTATGATTTTGTTCTGATTTTATTTTTCTTATTTCACTTTTGATTTCCTAAATTTCATTTAATAAATCTTGTTTTATAACATTAGTGTTTTATTTTCACTTCGTTTCATTTTCGATTTTATTTATATTATTTTTTATTTCAATTATTAGTCAATGAAAATCTAAAACCATAGATTGTCGATTTATCGATTTAAAATCTTGGTTAAGATGAGACCTTTCTTATTTTCTATATTATTTCGATTTCCATTTCATTTCGTATTATCTTTCTTCTTCTTCTATTTTCATTTTCGATCGATGAAGTCTTTTTATTCACGAATGTTGATTATCGAGGTTGTTAACCTTCATTATTTCAAATCTATAGTGAATGATCATCGAGATCATTTTCTATATTTTGGGATCATGATCGGTTACCTTTGATTAATCGGCGAAAGTTTGTGATTAAGACGAGACCGTCACCTTTTCTTTTCATGTGGCACGATTTCATTGGAGAATGATCCTCAATATCATTTCTCCATCATGTTTTAGAACAAAGGTTAATTGCGCAACCTCCTATAGTATGATCTTCATCGTAGATCGTGCTATGATGGTTTAGCACTACATGTCCCATGTCGGAAAATGATTCTTCGTGGCCCAAACTTATGTTTGCAAGCCCAAGGATGGTTTTTAACCATCGTGGATCATTCGTTGTAACAATTAATCACTAACCACTAACTTTAATTTCAGTCAATATTATCTTGCTTTACTTTCTTTTCAATGTTATATTGGTCATACTATTCATCTGTTCATATTTATCTTATTAATACTTGTTCATCTAACCGTCTCTTTGTTCATACCTCATTCAAAACACTCTAATAATTATCGAAACAATAAAAGACTCAATTGGTGGACTGTGGTTACTATCTCGAGCTTTGGACTGAGGACTTAGATCTATGACCCTTTTCCCTATGCTCTTGGAGTTGAGATCTGGAGATATTGGATCTGTTATGTTGCTTGTCTGTATTGGGAAATTTTCCGTGTGCAGTTGTTGATACCTTGATATTGAAGTCATCTGATACTTGAAGCTCCTATTTGGTTCTAGGTCCTCATGAAGACTTGGCTAGGATGTTTTTCTTTCATCTGATATTGGCTATTGTTTGGCTTGCTAGTGGCTCACCAGTCTAATAGAAGAGAATGCTTGTCATGCACCATCTTTTGGTTAGATCTTTCCATCTCTTACTATTTGCTTGATGCATGTTTTTGATTCAGCTTGATGTCTGATTTCATGATGCTTGTGATGACATGAGTTTATACCTTACTTGGTTCATTTGATACTTATGTTGATGCTTGCACTACTTTGTCTGCACTAATCTCTAACATGTTGTGTGCAATATTGCTGACTCGTTACTCTGCATTTTGAGCTGACTTAATTACCTTGAACATTTGCACTGCATTGTTGTTATTCATTCATCTTACTTTGATACTTGAGGTTTCTCTCTTTATCCCCCTGTTGCTTATACCTCATTCCAAAGGAAAGGTTTCATTTCCATTGACTCCATGTCATGCTCAGGATAGTGTAGCCTAGCTTGCTCCTTTCCCCTTTTTTCTTTTATCCTAGCCTTAGGATTGGAGTCTCCGCACTCCATGTAAGTGTCATGGTTATGGATGCTTACTCTTTTTCATTCCCCCTTTATCTTAGCCTTAGGATTGGAGTCGCCGCACTCCATGTAAGCGCCATGGTTATGGATGTTTACTCTTCCTCTCTCTCCTTTTAACCTAGCCTTAGGTTTGGAGTCGCCGCACTCCATGTAGGTGTCTCGCCGCAGACACTTACCTTTTCCCCTTGGAACCTTGACAACAGTCAAGAGTTCCTCACCCTTAGTTAGGTGAACTACGAATGCTCTGATTCTTTGAGTCAAGATACGTAGGCACGAGATGCGACGTCTTGGCGAGCATACTTAGTGTATATACCCTAGGTCTTTACCTTTAGACTCTTCCCTTAGCAAACTTTAACATAACACAAATACTAACAAGAGGTTCCTGTAGAGTACTACATATACTTAGGATGCTAACAACTTCCCTAGGTATAATCAACTCCTGAACCTAGATCTCTTGCACAAATTTTTAACTTGCAATTAGGGTTTTCGATCTTTACCATTTCCTTTGGATAAATCAAAGTTCGGTGGTGAACTTCATTGATTTGTGATTCAAGTTAATTCAATAGCTTGATATTCGATTCTCACCGTAACAGAAATGGCGACTTCACTGGGACACGTCCTTTGGATAAGCTTCTCAAAGGAGACTGTCACTTGTTGACAAAAAGGATAGGCTTCTCAAAGGATAGGTTTCTATTGCGGTGAGAATCGGATATCAAGCTATTGAATTAATTTGAATCATAAATCAATGAAGTTCACCACCGAACTTTGATTTATCAAAAGGAAAGGGTAAAGATCGGAAACCCTATTTGCAATGTAAAAAACAATGCAAGAGATCTAGGTTCGGGGGTTGGATATACCTAGGAAAGGTGTTAGCATCCTAAGTATATGTAGTACTCTACAGGAACCTCTTGTTAGTATTTGTGTTATGTTAAAGTTTGCTAAGGGAAAAGTTCTAAGGTAAAGACCTAGGGTATATACACTAAGTATGCTCGCCAAGACGTCGCATCTCGTGCCTACGTATCTTGACTCAAAGAATCAAAGCATTCGTAGTTCACCTAACTAAGGGTGAGGAACTCTTGACTGTGGTCAAGGTTCCAAGGGGAAAATGTAAGTATCTGCGGCGAGACACCTACATAGAGTGCGGAGACTCTAAACCTAAGGCTAGGTTAAAAGGAGAGAGATGAAGAGTAAGCATCCATAACCATGACGCTTACATGGAGTGCGGCGACTCCAATCCTAAGGCTAGGATAAAGGGGAAACGAAAAAGAGTAAGCATCCATAACCATGACACTTACATGGAGCACGGAGAAACCAATCCTAAGGCTAGGATAAAAGAAAAAAGGGGAAAGGATTGAGCTAGGCTACACTATCCTGAGCATGACATGGAGTCAATGGAAATGAAACCTTTCCTTTGGAAGGAGGTATAACCAACAGGGGGATAAAGAGAGAAACCTCAAGTATCAAAGTAAGATGAATGAATAGCAACAATGCAGTGCAAATGTTCAAGGTAATCAAGTCAGCTCAAAATGCAGAGTAACAAGTCAACAATAATGCATACAACATGTTAGAGATGAGGGCAGACAAGGTAGTGCAACCATCAACATAAGTATCAAATGAACCAAGTAAGGTATAAACTCATGTCATCATAAGCATCATGAAATCAGATATCAAGCAGAATCAAGAACAAGCATCAAGGAAATAGTAAGAGATGGAAAGATCTAACCAAAAGATGGTGCATGACAAGCATTCTCTTCTATTAGACTAGTGAGCCACTAGCAATCCAAATAATAGCCAACATCAGATGAAAGCAAAACATCCTAGCCAAGTCTTCATGAGGACCCAGAACCAAATAGGAGCTTCAAGTATCAAATGACTTCAATATCAAGGTATCAACACCTACATACAGAAAATTTCCCAATACAAACAAGCAACATAACAGGTCCAATGTCTCCAGATCTCAACTCCAAGAGCATAGGGAAAAGGGTCCTAGATCTAGGGATGGCAACGGGTCGGGTCGGGTGCGGGTTTCACACTACCCAAACCCGCACCCGAAATCACCACCCAAACCCAAAGGCTATTCTGGTGGCAAAATAACACCCACGCCCACACCTGTTGGGTTCGGGTTTTTTCACCCAAACCCGAACCCGTAGCAAAAACTCAATTTCTATATATATATATATATATATATATATATATATATATATATATATATATATAGCGGGTGTGGTTTCGGGTTTCGGGCACGGGTTTTACACTACCCAAACCCGCACCCGAAATATCAGGTGGCACCCGAACCCGAACCCAAACCCAGTCAACTCGGGTTTTCACCCGTTGACTCAGGTTCGGGTGCGGGTGGGCCCCGCGGGTTTGGGTCTGCATGCCATCCCTACCTAGGTCTAAGTCCTCAGTCCAAAGCTCGAGATAGTAACCACAGTCCACCAATTGAGTCTTTTATTGTTTCGATAATTATTAGTGTGTTTTGATTGAGGTATGAACAAAGAGACGGTTAGATGAACAAGTATGAATAAGATAAATATGAATAGATGAATTGTTTGACCAATATAACATTGACAAGAAAGTAAAGCAAGATAATATTGACTAAAATTAAAGTTAATGGTTAGTGATTAATTATTACAACGAATGATCCACGATGGTTAAAAACCATCCTTGGGCTTGCAAACATAAGTTTGGGCTACGAAGAATCATTTTTCGACATGGGACATGTAGTGCTAAACCATCGTAGCACGATCTACGACGAAGATCATACTATAGGAGGTTGCGTAATTGATCTTTATGCTAAAACACGATGGAGCAATGATATTGAGGATCATTCTCCAATGAAATCGTGCCACACAAAAAGAAAAGGTGACGATCTCGTCTTAATCACAAACTTTTGCCGATTAATCGAAGGTAATCTATCACGATCCCAAAGTATAGAAAATGATCTAGATGACATTCACTACATATTTAATATAATGAAGGTTAACAACCTCGACAATCAACATTCGTGAATAAAAAGACTTCATTGATCGAAAATGAAAATAGAAGAAGAAGAAAGATAATACGAAATGAAATGGAAATGGAAATGAGATAGAAAAGAAGAAAGGTCTCATCTTAACCAAGATTTTAAATCGATAAGTCGACAATCTATGGTTTTAAATTTTCATTGACCAATAGTTGAAAGAAAAAAGAATAGAAATAAAATCGAAAATGAAACGAAATGAAAATAAAACACCAATGTTATAAAACAAGATTTATTAAAAGAAATTTAGGAAAACAAAAGTGACATAAGAAAAATAAAATCAGAACAAAATCATAGGAAATGGTGGTGTAGGCTGAGGATAGGGTGTGTGAACAACATCATCCAAGCATAGAATCATATGGGCCTTATTAGCCATCTTCCATTCAAAAACACAACATAGTAGTAAAAGGAAAGGGTAGTGTGAATAAAAACCACGATGGGTTTTAAGAGAAGCCCAACAAAAACACGGTCCATCCAGTTCATATAACCAACATGCTTTGAAACGAAAAAAGGAGGTCATATGAACAGAAATAACATCGCATCATCATCATACTCACACGGTTAAAAACCTTTTTTTTACAAAATAAAAACAAACGAACCCCATCAATAACCCCAATTTCAACTTCCTCAGTCTACATCACGTTCAGAAAAACTCCCAAATCCAAACGAAAAAATACGAAATCGCGCAGTGTGTCGTGTTCCAAAAACTGAAAATGAATCACAACTCAACCTTCTCCTTCTCGTTATGCTTCAGGTTCAATTTTTCTTTTTTGTCTCTGTTTCGGTTTTGGATCGGTTCTATTCTCTCTTTTCTAATCCTTCTGTTTTTCGATTCTGGGATTGAAATGGTGTTTGGTGTTGATTTGAAAATGGTTAGGGTTGTGTTAAGAAGATGATGGGTTTGCAGGCTTATATATTGGGAAGAAGGTCGAAAAAAAATTGGAGTTGTTTTACGTTGAAGGGGAAAGAAAGGTTAGAGAGGGATTTGGGAAGAATTTGTGCAGGGTTTTGTTGGCTCTGCAGAGCTTGTGGAATAAGGAGAGAAATGCGTGATTTATAGGAGTGGAAGGGTGAAATGATTTGTAGTGTTGCCATTTTGATAATATTCTCTGCGTTTGAAGGGTTTGTGATTGGTGGTCGTAAGATGGGTGCTGCAGGTTGATGGAGTGTTTGTCGGTTGGTTCGCGGTCGTACAGTTTTGTTTGAGGCTGGGTTGGATAAATTTCGTGAGGAATATTTGAATTTTTTTGTTGTTTGCAGCTGGTATAGGTTATGGTGGCTGAAGGATTATGGTTGTTGTTCCTTTTTTCAGGTAGGAAATTTTGATGCGTGGATGGTTGGTTTATTGTTGCAAGGCAGGTTGGTTTTGGGGCAATAGTAGCAGTGTGTTGGCGGCTTGTACGAAGGCGTAACGGGTGTGATTTGGAGGCTTGTACGGTTGCCTTTTTGTGGCATGGTAGTAACAGTGCGTATGGCTTGGTCATTGCAGGCTTCATGCATTATCTTGGAACTATGTCAAACTTAGTGACAGCTTGGAAATTGCTCTTACTGTGTATCGTTGGTGATGGTTTGGTGACAAAATTATTTTAGCATCAATTTGGATTGTGGATGTTGATAGATTCATGGCGTTGAAATGTTGACTGAGACAAGGTCCTTTTTTTATTATTCTTGTAACTTTGATTGTAAAAAAAATAAATGTCTTAAAAAGATGGTGGGCTTGGCACTTTGGATATTGAATCTTGCATTGCAATTACAACCTTTGATATCAACTTTGAAGTTTGTAACTTGGACATAGATTTGGAAATTGATCATGAGTTAAAACTTGGAATTTGAATCTTGAACCTTGAATGAAATTTGATTATTGGTCGTGAATTGAATATTGAATATTGAAATAGAAATTGAAACTTGACATGAACTTGAATGGATTTTGAATAGAAATTATAACTTGAAAAGTTAACATGGGATGACACTTGAAATCTTGAACGAAACTTGGATTTGGGATTGGATAGAAAATGAAATTTGCCATGAGAGGACTCGTAACTTGAATTTTGATTGAAACTTAGAATTTTGGATAGAATGAAATTTTGAATTTGCCTATTTGAAAGAAGTTGGAACTTGATACTATTTCTTTGCATTTGGATTGATGAATTGGTTCAATTCGGTTAAATCGACCAAGGTTCATTGAATCAACTCCAAGCAAAACCACTTGAAAAAAATCTGAAATATCCTTAAGAATCCATCTAGAAATGAATTGAAATCTTGAGTCAAATCTTGAGAAAATGACTAAAATGAACCACTGGAGACAAATCTTGGATATATGACACTTCGGACCTGAAACAACAAATCATTCTCGACACTAATTTTCAGCATCTTGAACTCTTCATTCAAATCATACCAGGAAGGCATTGAAACTCTGAACCAATAAAACCACATCCTGATTCTATCTAGAAAACTTGAATTCTTCTGTGATAAGAACATGGACCACGTAATCAGAGCTTGCAATAACTCAAAATATGAGGCCAAATATTCACAACCGAATTCCATCAGATGATTTATAATCTCGCACACAAGCCTAATCCTGATCACTTGACGATTTCAGACATAGACCACCTGAATCTGACACTTCCTTGTCCTCACAAGATTTCATAACACAGATGACTTGAGATATGAATTGTGCTGCCACTACACCCTAATTGAAAGTGAACTGGCCTTGATGATTATGCGCCTTGAAATAGTTGCCTTTACCTCATCCTGGTAACTTGTTCCTGAAACAAACCACTTGTTCGACCAAGATTAAGTCAAACTTCCACTGAATCTCAAACCACACCGCACACACCCTTGACCTGATAACCTTATCTGATCCTTGATTCGAACATGCTAGACTTGAACCTCGAAGAACTTGTGATGAAGCCATATTGCACTGGATTATTGAGGAAAGAAAGACCTCTTAGGAGTATAAGAACTTGATTGGTTGGTGATCTATCCAAAACCTTGATTGATCAACCCTTAAAGCCTTGAGGTAAAACCTAATTCCAAAAAACCTACACAAAGCAATGCTTGATAATGTGGTTAGCTATGCAATATGATTGACCTAGAATGATATGCAAAAGATCAAAGAATCTAAGGGTAAAATTTGGGGTATGACAGTTGCCCCTATTTAAATATCTTCACCGGATGACATGAGTGATGAAAATCCTCATGAAATCATGGTGAAAGGTATTTAAATACAGATAACCGAAATTTTTGGCCTTAGATGCAATGATATGCTATGCTATGGACAAAAGGAAACTATGCAATGCTGACATGCCATGAACTCTAGCATGATGAAAAAATGATGGAATGATAAATGCAAAATGAAGACAAAGAAGGAAAGCAAACAGGGAGAAAATCAACACAATGAGTAGCAAACTCACTGAGGATGACAAAACACTGGGGAAAAGAAACAACTGGGGAAATCTAAAGTGATGGATCAACAGGTTCAAGCATGACCAAGCTGACACTTTAGAGAGAAAGACGACATAAGACCCACACTGGAGGTAGAACCGGAAAGACGATCTCCACTAGGGAATATCTAAAGTAAAATGACCAACAGGTTCAAACATGACCGGATGACACCTGGGGAAAAGATAACTCAGGGCAACAATCCTCAAAGCCTTAGGATTGGGCCAAAGAAACAAAAATGGAAGCAAGCATCCTCAAAGCCTTAGGATGAAGCACAAACAAGACATAATCCTCAAATCCTTAGGATCGAGGCAAAGTTAAGCAAAAATAAAAGCTAACATCCTCAAAGCCTTAGGATGAAGCAAATACAAAACATAATCCTCAAAGCCATAGGATTGGGCAAAGATACAAATGGACAGGACCCTTAAAGCCTTAGGATCAAGCCAAACAAAAAGATAAATGCTGACATCCTCAAAGCCTTAGGATGAAGTGAAGACAAAATGTAATCCTCAAAGCCTTAGGATTGGGCAAAAGAAAGATGAACATGACCCTCAAAACCTTAAGATCAAGCCAAAGTTAAGTAAAATAAAAGCTAGCATCCGCAAAGCTTTAGGATGAAGCAAAAGAAACAGGACATGACCCTCAAAACCTTAGCATCAAGCCAAACAGAAAGATAAATGCTGACATCCTCAAAGCCTTAGGATGGAGCAAAAACATGACGCAATCCTCAATGCTTTAGGATTACGAAGGTAAGGTAAGATCCTCAAAGCCTTAGGATAAAGCCAAACAACACTGGAGTTTTCAAACAAGGATAAACATCCAGGCTTCTGGAAATTCCTTAAAACAAAGAGATCAAATGGGATCTTCAGGAAACATCAGGAAAGATACATGGTAATTAAACTCTTCTGTACGCCAAAATAATTGGACTTCACGGGGAAGCGCCCTTTGGATAAGCTTCTCAAAAGAGACAGTGCGAAATAAATGCACGCAAAAACTAGGTCCGACGACCTAATTGGTTCAAAAGCAACATTTGCTAGGGACCAAAGTTCATTCTAGGAACAAGCTAGAAAGAAACGGTCAAACAAGACTCCGCCCACTGAGGAAAGAACTCAAATGGGGATTTATCTTATCCGGACATGGAAAAGATAACTGAAATAACCATCATCCACGAGGATCAAATTTCGTGGGGAAATTAGAAAGGATGTGCATTTTCTGCCTAAAGCTGACGACTCTACTTGGAGAGAGACAACAAACCCAGCCAAAGTAAACGAAAAAAAGGCAACAAAGTAGCAAACATGCTCATGATGCCATGCATATGAATGAATGAATGTCATGCTTATGCTTATGCTGACAAAACAGACAAAGGGAAGCAAAACTGGAGATGAAATAAACATCTCGACGAGGAAACTCGGCCAACTCTTGCAAGAAGGAGGCATCTATCAAGAGGTGAATAGAAAGTCACGGGCGGAACCAAAGTCCTACTTTAATGTTTCAACCTTCTATGGGAAAAGAGTACTCCACTTGGGGATATAACATCGTGCTTTCCTGAGGGATTGCCAACATGAATCTGATTTCCATGTTGGAAGAGAAAACGTACACGGTTTGCTGGGGACAAAAGGAGTCACAGGAAATCACTGGGGAATGGAGTAGTCCAAAGATGCAATGAGGAATAGCAGAGTCCAAGGATTCATTGGGAGACATACATCCATTTCACTTGGGGAAGCATGAAGCCTAGGCAAGCTTACTAGGGAAAATAGGGTAACTTCAGAGGAGATCAAAAGATGACTCCACTGGGGAGCAAGTCCTCAACATTAACATCATGTATCCAATGATGGACACTGGGGAGAATCATCACACATTGTAATAAAATCCTTGTGAAGGGATATCTCAAATAAAGAAAAATCACTTGTAAGATCTTCAACAAGACTTCTTTGATAGACTTCTAGGGGAATGCCATTTGTAATTGCAAAAGGTCGAAGAGCCGCCAAGAACGGATAAGCATCTCAAAAGAGACTACCACTTATCGTTGGGGTATGGACTCCAAGAAGATGTTACAACACTGCTGAAGAAGAGTGGAATTGTAGGAAATTCACTGATGGATGAAATAAACATCCAACTCACTGAGGAAGTATGACGCTAAGGAGATTCATCGGGAATTTCTAGGTCACCAACTAGGGAGTCTTGCATCAAACCTGTCAGACTATTGGAAGTGGATACTCACCGGGGAATTGCCATAACCACTTGGGGTAAATACTCATAGGGAATCACCCAAACATGTCAGAGTTACCTGGGATAGAGACCCATTGGGGATAATGTGTAAGGCAGTTCGCAAGAACACACTTTCTTAAGAGAACACTTAGTTCCATATTGAAAAAGCTGCATGATGGAAAACCACAAATCTTGTGATCAAAACAAGCTTCAATTCTCAAATTCCCCACATCACATGGTTTATGAGAAAACGTCATCTCAAGAGGATTTTACAGAAAACGGGTCATAACAATGCCTTAGTGTCTTCAAACTCTTTGAGAGATTCATCAAATCTCGACGTAACTGCCCTAAATCGGCTGTATTCTTGCATAACAGGATCTTCGAACAAGCACACCAATGACAACTGGTCTTCATGAAAGTACTGATGACGACCAAATTATCAATACCAATAACAATTGGGCTTCAAAGCAAGAATGTCAGTAACAACTAGGAAACAAAATTTGTCCCTGCTTAGCAAAGTCTGTAGGCGACCTGCCCCTGGATATGGTCATTCTCTTGAAATGATTTGCCATCTACTCAAAAGAGTCAAAAGATTGAACTTACCACCGATGTTCACATGTAAGCTTCTATGTCATCAAGCAAATGTTAGCAAGCAGAAAATGTTAATTCTGCAATTGCTAATGCAACACACATGTTTGTCTTGAAGTTTACTGAAAAGAGATCGCGACAACTTATGACCGAATCACCAGTTAGGATATGTCATTTTCTTTTTACAAATCCAACACAAGTTTGAGCATAGCTCAATTGGAGTCAGGAAATGTTATCTCGCTGAGTATGCTTTCGAAATAAACCTGCTTCAATTAGGACTTTGGAGGGTTATAACGTGGCTTGGTTCACGGTTCATGAAACAAAAGATAAAAGGCTCAAAACTTATTTGTACCCATTCCTTCTTCGTGATGTTCTCCAATCCTACATTCAGTTTAAGCTGGATGCGAGCACTCATCTCTCAATAGGAGTTTTGATGTGGTTGAGGAACCACTGAGGTTTTGGACATGGCAGTCACTCACCTTTTTCGCTTTGGTGTTTGGTCACATGACTTTGTTATTCGTCGAGGATTTCTCTTTGCAATTCTTTCTTTTCGCTCTTCGCGCTCTTGTTTATTCCCTAACTTTTGGCTGGACTAAGTCTTTTGGATTTAATCTTGAAGTCCAGCGGGATGGCTCCAATTTTGCCTAAGTCTCCTTCATAGGTTTTGACTTAACGAGCTTTTCTTTTTCATCATTTTTTATTTATTTATGAACAACTCGTGCAACCCTAAGTCATTTTGACTTGTTGAGAGGATTGTGACTACCCCATTCCTTAGCTATTAGCAAATAGTTTTAGATACCAATGACAATCAGGTCTGATTCCTAGCCTCTTAATGTGTGAGGGTAAGGTGAAGTGGATCCTCGGATGTTCACTTCTTCTTATAAATAGTGAGTGCTCGATCAGCTCGACCGAAAATTACCCAGCCGCTTGGTTAAATTGAGGGTTTTTTGATTTAGAAAAGAAAGAAGACTTATACTTCAAGGCTCAAAGGGTTAAAGAGAGATTATTTTCCTTATATTTCCAGTGTTTGGAATTTGAAGCAATGCCTTACATCATCAACAAGTTTTATTCAAAAGCATACAAAAAGAGATTTTGCGTTTTCAATTTCGTCATCCTCCCTCCAATTCTCTGCCTAAGCAAGAGATTAGGTAGTGTTGGCCAGAAAAAAGTATTTTAAAATGAGTGACAATGAATGGACTTCTTCAAAACAAACATATTCGTTCAAAATTTACAAGTTCTTACAGCGCCAAAACAAAATATGTTTATAAACATAGAATGTTACACATTAAAAGAAGCAAATAAACTAAACATCCAACAAGACATAGCCTAAAGAAAACTCTTCTACATCAATCCACCATATGTACGGAGGAACTTGTTCCACACTTAAGCAAAAGAGTGATTTGAACTCTGGGTTAGCACATCTTGAAGGACAGGATGCCCTTAGACTCACTGCTTGTCTCAGTTGGCTGATTAGTTGAGGAAGAAGAATCATCCTGACTTTGGAAGATGACCAATTCCTTGATCAGAGTAAACAGACACTTCTTAGCAACTTTCAGGTTCGCAACCTCATCTCGAAGCTCAAGGTTTTCTTGCTCTTGGTTGTCTACCAAAGTCTTCATTGTGTAGGGAACATCCCCATATAGGCTCCCAAGATAGCAATCTCCTCTCGAAGTGCTTGGTTTTACTGTTCCAAGTAATTCATCCTCTCTTGTGGTTGGATCGAGTATTGAGGCGACAGACTGACGGAGACAACGAAATGAGCTAGAAAGATGCAAATGAAATGAAAATGAGATGGCATGCGTGATGCAAATGCAAACCTAATGGTTTCAAAGAACTCAAAAGCAAGCTGCAAACATTTTGGAAAAAAACTGAAAAAGTTTCGTTTCATAAACCATGATCTCTATCAGTTTTTGCAAAGAAAAGAACGATTGAGTTCCTTGAAACCAAAAAGGTTATTCATGAATGCATGAATGTATGGATGAGTGTATGTACAAACACACATATACAGGTAAACATGTATACACATATCTACATGCAACAAGCAAAGGGCCTAGGTTTGGAGATCACGAGCGTGGAGCCATGGTCTACCCATCCCAAGAGGTGTGAACTACGGGTTTATGATCTGCAGAATAGGATTCTAAGAGTTCCCAGAGTCAACAACCCATCTTTCAGATATTATCGATTTCCCAAATAACTTGGTTGTCAATAATATTCTCAAGAGAGTCTCGCCCGAGTGTAGTATCGCGTATCAACTATTTTGGGACTACTCCCTCATAGCCATCGCACTACGTCCTAAAAAGGCCAAAGTGGGGTGAAAGGGTGACTAAAGTTCATCAGTGTCACGGGCTCCTAGGTCGAAAGTAGTAACGTTTTCACGAATAAACTAGTTCAACATGACTACTCTCAAGAGGGCCTCCACTGAGCGATGGTTTCTCAAGTAAACTTTTTCGGGAATCGACTCCCTCAAAGTCTCCTTGAATATACCATCTTCCTATCATAAGTGCACTCAAGTCCGGGTGTAGGACATACCCTCACCACTCAAAGTAGCAACCTTGCATACAGAAAAACCCATGCACAATAGATATATACAAATATTTACAAATATACAGATATACAGGTATACAGGCAAGCAAACATATAAAATAACACAAATATAAACAAGGTGGGCTTAACCCTCTTAGCAGGGGGTTTATTTTATCCCCAGTGAAGTCGCCATTTCTGTTGCGGTGAGAATAAGATATCAAGCTATTGAATCAAATTGAATCACAAATCAATGAAGTTCACCACCGAACTTTGATTTATCCAAAGGAAAGGGTAAAGATCGGAAACCCTAATTGCAATATAAAAAACAATGCAAGAGATCTAGGTTTGGGGGTTGGTTATACCTCGGGAAGGTGTTAGCATCCTAAGTATCTGCAGTACTCTATAGAAACCTCTTGTTAGTCTTTGTGTTATGTTAAAGTTTGCTAAGGGAATAGTGCTAAGGTAAAGACCTAGGGTATATATGCTAAGTATGCTCGCCAAGACGTCGCATCTCGTGCCTACGTATCTTGACTCAAAGAATCAGAGTATTCGTAGTTCACTTAACTAAGGGTGAGGAACTCTTGACTGTGGTCAAGGTTCCAAGGGGAAAAGGTAAGTGTCTGCAGCGAGACACCTACATGGAGTGCGGCGACTCCAAACCTAAGGCTAGGTTAAAAGGAGAGAGAGGAAGAGTAAGCATCCATAACCATGATGCTTACATGGAGTGCGGCGACTCCAATCCTAAGGCTAGGATAAAGGGGAAATGAAAAAGAGTAAGCATCCATAACCATGACGCTGACACCAATCCTAAGGCTAGGATAAAAGAAAAAAGGGAAAGGAGCAAGTTAGGCTACACTATCTTGAGCATGACATGGAGTCAATGGAAATGAAACCTTTCCTTTGGAAGGAGGTATAACCAACAGGGGGATAAAGAGAGAAACCTCAAGTATCAAAGTAAGATGAATGAATAGCAACAATGCAGTGCAAATGTTCAAGGTAATCAAGTCAGCTCAAAATGCAGAGTAACAAGTCAGCAATAATGCACACAACATGTTAGAAATGAGGGCAGACAAGGTAGTGCAAGCATCAACACAAGTATCAAATGAACCAAGTAAGGTATAAACTCATGTTATCACAAGCATCATGAAATCTGACATCAAGCAGAAATAAGAACAGGCATCAAGCAAATAGTAAGAGATGGAAAGATCTAACTTAAAGATGGTGCATGACAAGCATTCTCTTCTATTAGACTGGTGAGCCACTAGCAAGCCAAGCAATAACCATCATCAGATGAAAGCAAAACATCCTAGCCAAGTCTTCATGAGGATCCAGAACCAAATAGGAGCTTCAAGTATCAGATGACTTCAATATCAAGGTATCAACACCTGCACATAGAAAGTTTCCCAATACAGACAAGCAACATAACAGGTCCAATGTCTCCAGATCTCAACTCCAAGAGCATAGGGAAAAGGGTCCTAGATCTAAGTCCTCATCCAAATCTCGAGATAGTAACCACAATCCACCAATTGAGTCTTTTATTGTTTCGATAATTATTAATATGTTTTGAATGAGGTATGAACAAAGAGATGGTTAGATGAACAAGTATGAATAAGATAAATATGAACAGATGAATAGTATGACCAATATAACATTGATAAGAAAGTAAAGCAAGATAATATTGACTGAAATTAAAGTTAGTGGTTAGTGATTAATTCTTACAACGAACGATCCACGATGGTTAAAAACAATCCTTGGGGTTGCAAACATAAGTTTGGGCTACGAAGAATCATTTTCCGACATGGGACATGTAGTGCTAAACCATCGTAGCACGATCTACGACGAAGATCACACTATAGGAGGTTGCGTAATTGATCTTTGTGCTAAAACACGATGGAGAAATTATATTGAGGATCATTCTCCAATGAAGTCGTGCCACACGAAAAGAAAAGGTGACAGTCTCGTCTTAATCACAAACTTTCACAGATTAATCGAAGGTAACCTATCACGATCCCAAAGTATAGAAAATGATCTAGGTGATCATTCACTATAGATTTGAAATAATTAAGGTTAACAACCTCGATAATCAACATTCATGAATAAAAAGACTTCATTGATCGAAAATGAAAATAGTAGAAGAAGAAAGATAATACGAAATGAAATTGAAATGGAAATGTGATAGAAAAGAAGAAAGGTCTCATCTTAACCAAGATTTTAAATCGATAAATCGACAATCTATGGTTTTAGATTTTCATTGACCAATAGTTGAAAGAAAAAAGAATAGAAATAAAATAAAAAATGAAACGAAGTGAAAATAAAACACTAATGTTATAAAACAAGATTTATTAAAAGAAATTTAGGAAATCAAAAGTGAAATAAGAAAAATAAAATCAGAACAAAATCATAGGAAATGGTGGTGTAGGCTGAGTATGGTGTGTGTGAACAACATCATCCAAGCATAGAATCATATGGGCCTTATTAGCCCATCATCCATTCAAAAACACAACATAGTAGTAAAAGGAAAGGGTAGTGTGAATAAAAACCCCGGTGGGTTTTAAGAGAAGCCCAACAAAAACACGGTCCATCCAGTTCATATAACCAACATGCTTTGAAACGAAAAAATGAGGTCACATGAACAGAAATAACATCGCATCATCATCATACTCACACGGTTAAAAACCTTTTTTTTACAAAATAAAAACAAACGAACCTCATCAATAACCCCTGTTTCAACTTCCTCAGTCTACATCATGTTCACAAAAACTCCCTAATCCAAACGAAAAAATACGAAATCGCGCAGTGTGTCGTGTTCCAAAAATAGAAAACGAATCACAACTCAACCTTCTCCTTCTCGTTATGCTTTAGGTTCGATTTTTCTTTTTTGTCTCTGTTTCGGTTTTGGATCAGTTCTATTCTCTCCTTTCTAATCCTTCTGTTTTCCAATTCTGGGATTGAAATGGTGTGTGGTGTTGATTTGAAAATGGTTAGGGTTGTGTTAAGAAGATGATGGGTTTGCAGGCTTGTATTTTGGGAAGAAGGTTGAAAGAAGATTGGTGTTGTTTTACGTTGAAGGGGAAAGAAAGGTTAGAGAGGTATTTGGGAAGAATTTGTGCAGGGTTTTGTTGGCTCTTCAGAGCTTGTGGAATAAGGAGAGAAATGCGTGATTTATAGGAGTGGAAGGGTGAAATGATTTGTAGTGTTGTCATTTTGATAATATTCTCTGCGTTTGAAGGGTTTGTGATTGGTGGTCGTACGATGGGTGCTGCAGGTTAATGGAGTGTTTGTCGGTTGGTCCATGATCGTACGGTTTTGTTTGAGGCTGGGTTGGATAAGTTTCGTGAGGAATATTGGAATTGTTGTTGTTGTTTGCAGCTGGTATAGGTTATGGTGGCTAAAGGATTATGGTTGTTGTTCATTTTTTCAGGTTGGAAATTTTGATGCGTGGATGGCTGATTTATTATTGCAAGGCAGGTTGGTTTTGGGGCAATAGTAGTAGTGTGTTGGCGGCTTGTACGAAGGCGTAACAAGTGTGATTTTGAGGCTTGTACGATTTCTTTTTTGTGGCGTGGTAGTAGCAGTGCATATGTCTTGGTCATTGCAGGCTTCATGCATTATCTTGGAACTATGTGAAACTTAGTGATAGCTTGGAAATTGCTCTTGCTGTGTATCGTTGGTGATGATTTGGTGACAAAATTTTTTTAGCATCAATTTGGATCGTGGATGTTGATAGATTCATGGCGTTGAAATGTTGACTAAGATGAGGTCCTTTTTTTTTATTATTCTTGTAACTTTGATTGTAAAAATAATAAATGTCTTAAAAAGATGATGGGTTTGGCACTTTGGATATTGAATCCTGCATTGCAATTACAACCTTTGATATCAACTTTGAAGTTTGTAACTTGGACATAGATTTGGAAATTGATCATGAGTTAAAACTTGGAATTTGAATCTTGAACCTTGAATGAAATTTTATTATTGGTCATGAATTGAATATTGAATTTTGAAATAGAAATTGAAACTTGACATGAACTTGAATGGATTTTCAATAGAAATTGTAACTTGAAAACTTGACATGGGATGACACTTGAAATCTTGAATGGAACTTAGATTTGGGATTGGATAGAAAATGAAATTTGCCATGAGAGGACCGTAACTTGAGTTTTGATTGAAACTTAGAATTTTGGATAGAATGAAATTTTGAATTTGGCTATTTGAAAGAATTGGTTCAATTCGGTTAAATCGACCAAGGTTCATTGAATTTACTCCAAGCAAAACCACTTGAAACAAATATGAAATCTCCTTAAGAATCCATCTAGAAATGAATTGAAATCTCGAGTCAAATCTTGAGAAAATGACTAAAATGAACCACTGGAGACAAATCTTGGATATATGACACTTCAGACTTGAACCAATAAATCATTCTCGACACTAATTTTCAGCATCTTGAACTCTTCATTCAAATCATACCAGGAAGGCATTGAAACTCTGAACCAATAAAACCATATCCTGATTCTATCTAGAAAACTTGAATTCTTCTGTGACAAGAACATGGACCACATAATCAGAGCTTGCAATAACTCAAAATATGAGGCCAAATATTCACAACCGGATTCCATCAGATGATTTGTGATCTCGCAACAACCCTAATCCTGATCACTTGACGATTTCAGACCTAGACCACCTGAATCTGACACTTCCTTGTCCTCACAAGATTTCATAAAACAGATGACTTGAGATATAAACTGTGCTGCCACTACACCCTAATTGAAAGTGAACTGGCCTTGATGATTATGTGCCTTGAAAAAGTTGCCTTTGCCACAGCCTGATAACTTGGTCCTGAAACAAACCACTTGTTCGACCAAGATTAAGTCAAACTTCCACTGAATCTCAAACCACACCGCACACACTTTTGACCTGATACCCTTGCCTGGTCCTTGATTCAAACCTGCAAGACCTGAACCTCGAAGAACTTGTGATGAAGCCATATTACACTGGATTATTAAGGAAAGAAAGACCTCTTAGGAGTATAAGAACTTGATTGGTTGGTGATCTATCTAAAACCTTGATTGATCAACCCTTGAAGCCTTGAGGTAAAACCTAATTCCAAAAAAACCTACACAAAGCAATGCTTGATAATGTGGTTAGCTATGCAATATGATTGACCTAGAATGATATGCAAAAGATCAAAGAATCTAAGGGTAAAATTTGGGGTATGACACATAGGTTTACACCATTTGAAAGTGTTTCTTTTCAACACAAAATCGCTTCTCAAAAGCACTAAAAGTCATGGGATATTTCACCAAATATTCAAAGCAAAAATGGTAAAAAAATAAAAGGCAAAAGCATTCAAAAATTTCAAGTTTCATGCATAATTACTAATGACCTTTTGCCTTATATTGCAACTTGTTATTTTTTCATAAACTAATCACCCTTTGTCTCTAACTACCTTTGCATCCACAATAATTCAATTACACTGTTAATCCTTAACTACCATAACTACCAAACTAGCTTAAGTCTACCAAACTAACATAAATTCCAACTTACATTTTCAATCAAATTTCCAATCAATCCTAACCATTAGTAACAATCAGTCAAATTTTCATTTAACACCTGTGCTATATTACAAACCAACTTACATTATGAAAAATTGTGATCTATGTTTTTATTAATGTTACTTTTATACATTATGAATTTGCCATTACTTACATGTTTATAAGTTTATGCAACACTAATTGAACTATTTAATTCCATAACAGTCATATATACAATTGAGTTTCAAAAGAGGGGGCTACCACATGGCCACATTCTGATATTCTTGCATCCTCAGAGTAAGTATCCGAACCCTTTTGATATTGACAAGATCATATCCTATGAAATACCTGATCCTGAACTACATCCAAGGCTGTATACTTTGGTGAAGCAACATATGATTCATGGTCCATGAGGGTTGGCGCGAATATCGTCACCATGCATGAAAAATAGGGAATTTTCAAAATTCTATCCAAAAAAATTCAATGAGACAACAATTGTTGACAAATATGGTTACCCTTAATATAGAAGAAGGTCAAACACCAAAACCGTGGTGAAAAACGGAGTTACCCTTGACAATACGCATGTTGTGCCATACAACACAAGGTTGTTGTTGAAGTTTCAAGCACACATAAATATGGAATGGTGCAACGAATGCTCGGCCATAAGGTACTTATTCAAATATATTCACAAAGGCTATGATAGAATTACTGCATCAATTGTCCAATCCAAAGGAGGAAATTCAAATTCGGGTGGGGCTATAGATGAAATTCAACAATATCTTGATTGTCGGTATGTATTACCAAGTGAGGCATGTTGGAGAATTTTCTCTTTTAAAATTCATGCACGCAAACCGGCTGTGGAACGTATGTTCTACCATTTAGTTGGAGAGAAAGCCGTTTTTTTACCGACCATGCCACAATGGAAAATGTCATTAAAAAAGTAAGTGTAACTGAATCCATGTTTACTGCTTGGTTGATTGCAAATGAAAAGTTTGAAGAAGCAAGAACCCTCACATATGGTCAGTTTGTATCTAAGTTTGTTTATGATAAGAGGAATAGATGTTGGAAACCAAGGAAAAAAGATTTTACAATAGGCCGCTTGATTTCCACCTACAACAGGTGATTTATTCTATTTGAGAATGATGCTAACGGTTGTAAAATGACCAACAACTTACGAGAACATTCAAAAAGTTGGTGATACACAATACTTTAGTTTTAGAGATGCATTCTTTGCAATGGGATTCCTTGAAGATGACAAGGAATTTATTTTGGCTATTAAAGAAGCAAGTGAATGGGGTTCGGGGGGATTCATGAGAAAATTATTTGTCATTATGTTGTTGCCGGGTGCCGTCAATAGACCAGCTCATGTATGGAATAATACTTGGACTTGGTTATCTGATGGGATTTTACATGAACAACAAAGTTTATCTTCCAATTCAGGTAAAAGTTACTGAAACTTCAATTTATACATTATATATTTACTTTCGTGTATGCTTAGAAAGTATTTTTTTATGTCCAAATAATGCAAATCTTGCTTATTATTACAGATCTTGTGTTAAATGATGAAGAAATTCAGAATTTGACATTACTTGAAATTGAAAAGATATTGCAAGCAAATAGGCAGACTTTGAAGGATTTCAAACCAATTCCATATCCAAATGGTTATGTCTTAGAACAACTCGGTAATCGTTTGATTTATGACGAACGAAATTATGATGTTGCTGCACTTAAAACAGAATTCGCAGCTTTGTTTGCATCACTAACAGGTATTAAGTTACAGCCTTACATACCATTATTTGTTTTTAGGCATGACTATCATACATGATAATCTATAATTATTACAACATGTTGTAACTAAACTTCTAATATTGTCCCAATAATTATTATTTATTAATGCTGTAACATGCTGTAACTAAAATTCCAATTCTAATATTACATACCATTATTTATTAATTATTATGACATGCTGTTACACATCACACGAGTTCACTATATACTACATGACTATGCCGTTTGTTTCCATTCCATACTTAATAATTCCATACTTATATTAAGTATTATCGTATATATTGTACATGGAATTTAATTGCAACAGTGTCTAATCTGAAGCTAAATTTGTGTGTTTTTTTTTTGTTTTTTTAAGATGAACAGAATTTGATTTTTAATAAAATCATCAAGGCTGTAACCAAACAAAAAGTTGGGGTGTTTTTTGCATGGACATGGTGGAACCGGGAAAACATTTATGTGGTGAACCCTTGCAAGTTATTTGAGATTAAGACATCAAATTGTAATAACCGTTGCATCGAGTGGTATTGCGGTACTTTTGCTCCCTGGTGGGAGAACGACTCATTCAAAGTTCAAGATCACCGTACCTACTTTAGAAAATTCTCTTTGCAATATTGAACTGAAAGATGATCTTGTTGAAATGTTGAGACAAACCCAGTTGATAATTTGGGATGAGGCTCCAATGGCTCACAAACATGCTTTTGAGGCTCTTGATAGAACACTAAGAGACATTATGGGTAAACATCCTAATTCTGAATCCATCTTCGGTGGCAAAGTCATTGTTTTTGGAGGTGATTTTAGACAAATTCTACCGGTTGTACCAAGAGGAACACGTTCAGATATTGTACATAGTTCTTTAAATGCGTCATACATTTGGAATAAGTGTGAGGTACTTACACTTACCAAAAATATGAGACTTCAAAGTGGTCGAAATCCAACAGAATGCCATGAAATCGAACATTTTTCAAAATGGTTGTTGAATCTTGGTGAGGGAAAAATTTCAGAACCAAACGACGGATATGCGGAATTTGATAGACATCCAGATATATTAATATCAGAGTTTGAAGATCCAATAGAGGCTATTGTGCGTAGCACATATCCTACATTTTTGGACAACTATCATTCATATAATTATCTTAAGAGTCGAGCTATTCTAGCAGCAGCAATTGAAACTGTTGATCAAATCAATGATCATGTTCTTGCTCTAATGCTAGGTACATGTTTTCATTTTTCCTTTTCCTTTTACATTTTCAACTTTCTCATATTCCACAGTACATAATTTATAGAACTTTTTAAATGGTCTAACAATTATTTGTTTCATTCGTTTTAGGTGAGTCAAGAGACTACTATAGCTCTAACTCAATTAACAGATCTGAAATACATGACATAGATGTAATCGAACTATTAAGTCCAGAATTTCTCAGCACTCTAAGAACTTCAGGATTACCCGCACATCACATTAAATTGAAGGTTGGAACTCCAATATTGTTAATGCGGAATCTTGATCAATTCGAAGGTTTGTGTAATGGTACTTGTTTAGTTGTGACAAAAATGGCAAATTATGTACTTGAAGCACGAATAATGGGTGGTAAAGGTCATGGAAATATCATTTACATACCACGAATAGATATGTCGCCATCACAGTCACCTTGGCCATTTAAATTGAATAAAAGACAATTTCCAATCATTGTTTCATATGCTATGACCATCAATAAATCACAAGGTCAATCTCTTGATTGGGTTTGATTATATTTGCCTCGGGAAGTTTTCAGCCACGGTCAAATTTATGTTATTATTTCAAGGGTGACCTCTAAAAAAGGAATCAAAATTTTGGTGCATGATGAACAAGATATTGGAAAACAATCAACAACAAATGTGGTTTATAAAGAAGTTTTCCATAACATATAAAATGTACAGTTCATTCATCAATTATTTGTTTATGTTTTGTATCTCAAATATTCATTTCATAAACCATCAAACTATTTCTTTCTGTTTTACTGTCACAGTGCTTTGGACATGGTAGTGGCCATTGCTTTCATGCCGGACTTACGCATTGCTTCTATTTTTGGGTGACAGTGTTGTGGACCATTGCGTCTATTGATTTTGATAAGCATTTTGTTACATATGTTTTGATTTGTTTAAACTATTTGATGTGTTGAATTCTACTCTTTCATATTTGTGAAATTTATTTTAATGCTTGAACCTTCATAGTCAGTATTATCCAACATTTGGTTTACACCTTAAATGAAATTTAGACTGTATATTCTGGCCTTGTTGATGCATATGCTCTACATTATTCATTACGGCAATTTGTTAAAAAACATATGGTTTTGTTATTCCCAATCACAATTCTATTCATTAAGTGGCAACGTTTTATTTTAAAAAAATGCTTAACATATAAGACTATTCCCAAACTTAGATAATGTTGTTACACTGATTAACATGCATGGTGCTTGAATGGTGTTACGATAGTTTGTATTATGATTATATTAGTATATGTTGTTAAATTACCAAAAATCTTGAACCCCACCACATCAAGAAACCTATTCATACCATAACCTGAAGCTTTCATACATAACATTACTGAAGGTTTCATACATAACATTACTGAAAACCATAAAGTACTTCTTCAAACATTACCAATTACCACAAACAAAATGATCAATACTTTACATGCTACCGACATCAAAATAGTTCCATAACCAGAATGGTAAATATAAAAAGTACCGTCAACAAAATAAACAAAATACACCATAATGGGTTCCCAAACATAACTACCTAAACTGTCTTTCACAATTTTTGCTCACCGATTAAGCAATGACACATACAACTCATATGGAGGATAGGTAATCGAAAATCCAAGCTTATCCCCTTTCTTAAGCTTCTTGGATTTTGAATACTCATACCAACCACTACAAATATACTTTTCTTTCTTAACTATCTTTTGGTGTCTTTTTGCACAATGAACCTCCCCATAGTAGCTCTTCCCAGTGCCATCATCAATAAACTCTACGGCTTTTTAATTCCAGTAGAGGCACTTTTTCGTAATTTCTCTTGGAAAATATTATGAACATTGAAAAAACATTTTCATATGAACGTCTCAGTCAAACAAAACAAATATTATTTTGTTATTAAATTTAACTTACCAAAACTTGGTTTCTAGCTACATCACCTTCGATGATTTCTTTTTCCCAAACGTATTCATCTTCAGAACATTCGTCATTTTCATATTCAGAATCACTACTGTGCTTATTAATATTCGGGTCCTTGAAAGCTTTCACTAACCTCAAACGCAGTTGCCACAGTTCTTCTTTTTCGAAGAAGGTTAGTTTGTCTTGCCTGCATTTCAAACATGTCGACACAACTAATTACAAGCAATGTAGAAAATAAAACTAATTTGTACCCTATTGAAATCACTTACTGTTACTATATGTAGTGGCTGCCACAATGAAGCACACCATGATATACATTAGTATTGTAACACAACATATTATATATTAACATTCTAACGTTCAATAAAACAAGCGCAGTTTTCATGCCTACAATAAAACACTTCATGCCTCACCATTCTTTTTTCATGGACTTCTCCATTGCTTGAACATTGTCCTACTAGCTTTGAATGATAAATGGCTTCAAACTTCAGTCCATTTCGTGTTTGAGAAAATGGTTTGCCAGTTCGAAGAACCTCCTTTCTACAATACATTAATATTTCAATGTCAGTACCAAAGATAGACCTACTAATTCTACCTTATATCATTCTTTTATATAACCTATATGTATATTTAAAAGTTTAACCAACTTTTAAAACAACAGGATTATTAAGTCTCAAACATAAAAATAGACCAATACCATAAAATGATATTTGGAATCTCCACATATAAACACGTAGCAGCAAAAAAAACTTATAGCCGCAACATATATATATATATATATATATATATATATATATATATATTAATTGCTAACATTTTCTAAAACTTTACCCTTTTATGCTGTTTCCGCCAACTTTTTTCATGTTTGAACCCTTTTTTCCAACATTTGAGGTAGAAGTAACACCGATTTCGAAAGCCTTCAGTCGGGGAGGTATTAGTTTTTCGAATCCTACAATTTCTCCATGCTTGATTTTTGAAATACAATATTATAAGTTTATAACGAATTCACAAATTCATGAAAAAATTAACCGCAAATGCTAAATATGAAATACTATACCCTGATTTGCTTTTTCCTTTATAATCTTGCAACTTTAAACTTTTTGGATCAGCTTCTGAGTTGCCGGCCACATTGCCTTTTAATGCCCTCTGTGCCAACGTTGAATGTTTTTCAGCATTCAGAATTGATTCTTTCCTGCGTTGGAATTAAATGTATTACAACATCCTAATATGCATCAGATTCATTTAGCAAAACAACATAGAAATAGCCCAAAGTTGAATACTTAAAATACTTACGACTACATCAATTCTAAGATTTGTATTGTCATATATATTTGATCTTCTTTCAACTTTGTAGATGGATACCATAAAATGCTATTTCGAATCTATGCCATATACACGGTATCAGCAAAAATAACTTCTACGCGCAAAATATATATTAATTGCTAACATTTCCTAGAACTTTACCCTTTCATGCTATTTCCGCCAACTTTTTTCATTTTGAACCCTTTTTTTCAATATTTGACGTGGACGCAACACCGATTCTCAAAGCCTTCTGTTGGGGAGGTATTAGTTTTTGAGTTGCTACGATTTCTCCATGCCTGATATTTGAAATACAATATTAAAAGTTTATAACACAATAAAAAATTCATGAAAACCTCAATATTTACACCGTTTAAACAGTTTTCTTTATGTGGCCAAATGTGCAAACTAATACCCTAAATGCAATCTACGAAATTCTTTACCCTGATTTGCTTTTGCCTTTATAATCTTGCAACTTTAAATGTTTTCAATCAGTTTCTGAGTTGCCAGCGACATCGTCTTGGAATGCCCTCAGTGGGAACGACTCTTTTTCAGCCATCCTAATTGATTCATTCCTGCAATGGAATCAAATGTATTAAAACACTCAAATGTGCAACAGCTACAATAACTAAAACACCATATCAAAATTGCCGTATATAACTTTCACTTTCTTCGTTAACTATTTTTCAATTAAAATACCTTGCCAGCAATGATATATTCAGGACATTTACCTCAATTTTTGGGATCTAACAAAGACGGATTCTCGATTCCTTTCTCCAGATACTTCGGATCAAAACATTTCTGCATCCTTTTCCAGTATTTGCATGTTGACGATTACCACTCTGTATCTTCTTCCTCCTTCCAGCAACTCTTTTCCCAAAACTCCCACCACTAGCTTCGTCACACATTGCTTTTAATGTCACTTCGATGAACTCTTCGTCCATTTTTGATTCTGACGAAGACCTGTGTCAGTTACAAAAAAAAATAATTATCATAACCTACAACATGCAGTCAACAAAAGTCGATTGAAGCTCTACAAAACGTACCCGCTTGAGATGTAAATTGCTGTTGACGCCATTCTTCCACTCCTCCAATCTCTTCTGCAATCTTCCATTGTGTTTCACTACCCACAAGATAATCCACCTCTATGTTATGTTTTGTTTTCAATGACAACTCTTATTTTAGGAAGATGTTGGTGCTAATGGATCGATGGATCCAATACTCTTAATGCGGCCTATTTCTATTCCTTTATTTTATCACCATTTCTCTTAATCTTTTTTGCCCATTTTCAAATTTCTATTTTTGGTATTTTTTAATCTTTCTTCAATTCATTTTTCTTTTTTTTAAACAACCACACTACTTAAAAAAATATAAAATCAACATATTTTTTTAACAAACTCTTTAAAAATATTTTTTATTTTAGTTATTTCTTGGCAATTCATTCTTTATGCATATAACCATTTTAATTTACTAATCTTTGCATTATTTTGTTTTTATGCAATTTTTTTATTACATATTAATCTTTCTTTTTCAAACTGTATCAAACAATCACTCATCACTCTACGAAAACCATCATACATACCGGCCCGTGCGAACGCACGGGTCAGTTACTAGTTTCACCAAAAATTCAAGTTTCATGCATAATTACTAACGACCTTTTGCCTTATATTGCAACTTGGTACTTTTGTAAAAACTAATCACCCTTTGTCTCTAACTACCTTTGCATCCACAATAATTCAATTACACAGTTAATCCTTAACTACCATAACTACCAAACTAGCTTAAGTCTACCAAACTAACACAAATTCCAACTTCCATTTTCAATTAAATTTTCATTCAATCCTAACCATTAGTAACAATCAATCCAAGGTTTGAAATTAGTGATCTGCAACTAAGCCTTAAATTAGTTTCCAACCATTGATAAAACTCCTACTTGGAGTACAATCCAAGTGTCCTCATTCAACCATAAAAACTATAAAAACCTACTATTTTTCCTCATTCTTCAAGCATAAATTCATAGTAAAGTTATTATGTCAAAATTCCTCACCGCCACCAAAACGCTTATAAACCAAGTTGATGGAGTTTCATCACTTGAAACTCCACTCAATTGAGAATAAACTCTCCACCATTTTCTATCACTTTTACCATTATTTATCTTCTTCCTCATGCTTCCATAATAATTTATTCACAAAAAACCATGAATGGAGATTAAAGTTATAATGTCAAAATTCCTTACCATGACAAAATTTCATATTCATCACCATCTAGAACTTCACATTGAAGTTATAAATTTGGTGGAACTTAGCCACAATCCAATTTCAACAAATCATCAATCAAGTTTCAATAATTCAAACATTATCATTATCCTGTTAGACGATAGGCTTCAATCTTGAGGGGTGAATAGATCACAAATTAAAAATTTAACTTTTGGCAAAAATAGTTTTCAAAAGTTTTATGGCACAACGAAAATAACCCGAATCGAATCGTCTAACCGAACCTACTATAAAAAAAGCTCAGATATGCTTAACGTAAACCCATTGGATGATAATGAAGACAAATTGTTCAACAACTATTAATTCACAAATCAATTAAATTCTAAGCTACACGTAGAGCTTATTTCCAATGTTCAAAGATCAATTAAAGCAATTAAAACAATTTATCGAACACCTTGAGTGCACTCGATAACGCTTGGAAATTTAATTTGATTTGTTGATGTTAAAACCAATCACAATCAAAGTGATTATTATTATATCAACAAACTGTAATTTAAAACATAATAAAAAATTTGATTTACAAACGAATTGATTCAACCAACAAATATTTGATAATTTGCAAGTACAAAAATTATATATATATATATATATATATATATATATATATATATATATATATATATATATATAGAGAGAGAGAGAGAGAGAGAGAGAGAGAGAGAGAATGATTTATTTAGGCATTTCCCCAATTAACCTCGGTATAGGTACGTCTGCTCTCAATTCGAATTCGAATTGAGATAGTTGCAATATAACCTTACTTTGCAAAACAATGTATCTACAAGAGATGAGTAACTCTTACCCCACAAACCCTATGGTTTTTTTGTTGATTCAACCACCTCCAAAACCCTTGATCAAAGATTGATCAAGTAACAAACAATGCTGCAACAATCCACCGGTTCTTGTTACTAGCTTGAAAAACCTCCTCGCCTTCAAGGTTTTTGCTCGGTGGGTTTAATCACTAGCACACACTTATTGAACCTAAGATTCACGAACACGATTCATTGTTTCATGCTACTCCCTTGGAAGGTACACCCTACCTTGTCCCAATGCCTCTTCACTTGATCGAATCCATGTTTGCGTGATCTTGTCCAAAACCTTCAAATCCCAATGATCTTGAAGGAAAACCCCAGCTTGGTTTTTTTATTTGAAACACACAAAGAACCCAACCCAATATTCTCGGTTACACCAACCTAATTGGACGTTATCAACCCTAATCTAGATGGTCACCCAATCAAAAAATGATTATGTGTAGTTTGATTGTGTGTATGCATAAAAGAGAGGTTGAAGATGATGAGTTTACTTTGTAATTCTGGATTTGTTTAGGTTTTAAACTAATACCTTACTAGTACCTTGCTATAATAAGGTTCATGCATGAGTATATATCTGTATATATGGTATGTAACAAAAAGCATGCATGAAGAAATGAAAGGAAAAACAGAATTTCAAAATTTGCACATTATAGGTCGATCTATGAATGTGATGTGCCGATCTATAAAGGTCTTAGATCGACCTATCTGAGTCGGCCATTGGAACAGAAGTTACAATCTTTATTATTGAGACGTGGTTTTCGATTTTTACAAGCTTTTTGTCGACCTATACTGAAGCAAAAGCTTCAATAGGTTGAGCTAAACACGTATGTGTCGGCCTATGCAGTAGTTTTCACACTAAAACTCAATTTTTGAAGCATGGTCCATTCCTAAGTCACTTCCAATCAATTTCAAACATGTTTATATGCATCCTAATGCTAATCTAAGATTGGGTTGATACCGTCCAATATAAAAAAATACTAAATTACTCCCAGTTTTGACATCATTCAAAACATGACTATATGGAAGAATGCACTACACTCACATACTCCCCCTATTTGATGATGGAAAAATTTGAAATTTACAACTTGTTTTTATGCAGTACACTGAATAGCTCCCCCTGAGTGTATGCACTATATCCTTCATAATCTTCATTGTATCCTTCATATTCTTCTCACCCTTTGATAACATCAAAAAGAGACAACCAATCTGTTAGGAGTATCACATTGATACACATTATACATATTCTTTATACTTACACAGAGGCAATTACAAAGATCGGTAATGCACTTACATGGAATATATCTAAACACAAAAAATTAATAAACACACAAACAATACTCATATTTATTGATTTTAATAAATCGTAGTACAAGTACTGCATGCATACTTAAGCATAACAAAACAAAATAAACCAAAACATAATTTAAACATGCATGATGACATGAAGGAAACATTGAATGCATGAACTAACATAACAAATCCTAAAAGTTCTAGACAGACACAATTAAACTCAATGTCTTCCATGACAAAAGGGCTTGTTCCACGAAGCCATCCTTGACCATCACTACCAAACTGGCGATCCAAGAAATCACATATTTCCTGATAAAATTGTGTGTGATGATGATGATCTTCATTTTGGGCAGTAATAATGTGATTGACCCTGGAAATTGTAGCATCCATGTTTGTATCCATCTCATCTTTTAACGTCATCAGCTTATTAGTCAAAATAGAAACAAAATCATCAAAGTTTGCATCTTGTGCCTTCAAGTGTTCTTGCATAATGCGGAGCTGTTCCATTTGAGCATCCTATTTGCTCTGTATATTCTGAAGCAAGGTGATGATGGAGGATTGATCTCCACACACACCACCCTTTTGACCAGCTTCATGGTCAACATCATGCATAGGTTCGTCACTGATAATGCGTGGCTCTGTAGTGGAGTCAGCAAATTCAGAGGGGTCATCAAAATTGTATACCTTCCCCCCAAATTTACCCATTCGGAAGTAGTACACCTGACGTTCCGCATCACAGAAGCACCCCATATTGGTCAAGGTACATTTGGAAAATTCTTGAACTGGTCCAGGCGATATGAACAATAGATTTTGCATGCCAATATTGAAGAAATTGAGAATCTTGGAGATCATATACATGTAACATAAGGATGTTCCTTTATTACACTCCTTGATCGTGAACATTTAGTAAACAAAGTAATACGGGCAACTGATACGGATCTTGTACAGAAGAATGTACACAAGATGAATCTCAACACTATCTATTCTTGAGTAACATCCTTTCTTTGGACGTAAAATGTGTGACACCAACCATAAGAGAATTCTCAAAACCATTTTTAATTGACTGACAACAAGAGTGTAATGATAGTCGTCTGCTCTAGGTGGTTTTAGCATCTCATTCAGATGCGTAGTCCACTCAAAGTTCTTATGCATTTCAATGTCAGTCACCAACAGATCAACTTCTTCATCAATATTAGAATAAACAATCATGATATTAAATAGTGTTTTCCATATTTCATCAGTAACTTCATAGACTTTATTACCTATGGAGAATTTGAAGGAGGACCCATTCCAGTCATGCAGTCCGGAATAGAACACCCGGATAAGATCTTCGTTGTACTTCTGTGATAGCTGTAGAAAATAGTTTATTTTATGGTGCTCAACAAGTCGAACATCTTTTGGAATATTTAGGCATCCAGTAACCACCGGTTTCCACACATGTTGCTTCATTATTAGGCGATGTTGATACTTTTCTTCAAATTCCTCAACACTGTCAGCCAAGACCAAAGAGAATGCAACTTCTAGAGCGGTTTATGACGTGGCAATCTTACCCTTGCATTGGAATCACTTTTGGTTTTAGCAATTTTGGGAGCCATTGATACAAATTTAGACAGATTTCGTACACAATGGATTTGAATGAATAAGAATATGAGACTACAATGTGATATGAGGCATGAAGGATATATGTGATTTATATAGAGTAAAGAATCACGAATCTTAATGAGCCTTTGGAAAGTGGAAGGTTGGATGATTTAATGTAATGAGTTTAATGACAGTAGTGGAGGAATAAATACCTTTTTGAGAGTTACAAGATTGAATAGAATTTGGAAAGCAATAGAGGTAGATTCATGAATCAACAATGAATGTAGGAAAATGAAACATTATGGTCAAATGAGTCAAAGTTCAACCTTTCACTACCATGTGTCGACCTAAGACTGATATGTGTTGACATATAATGTAGCATAAACCAAAGGAACTCATAAAACTTCATTATGTTCCAACCTATACGATTACGTGCCGACCTATACTGTTACACTTTGGACAAATACCAAACTTACTTATAATAGGTCGACCTGCACGACCTTGTGTCGACCTAAATGACCCAAAATTCTAGTATTTGACTCAATTTGAATTTTTAATGACAAAGAGAGACTTAAATTGACTTATGGATGAAGAGTTAATAAGAGACACATGCATATGATGCTATTTAATGGTTTGTTTGCTCGACTCATGCAACCATGAAAATGCAAGCATGAAATGGTTCAAGATACAGATCAAGATATGAAGATATATTGAATATAGTTACTATAAACATATAAAATGCAACGCACAATGGTTACATTGAAATTTTTGAAAGCAAACACATATCATAACTATCATACACATCATTCATCATATACCTTTGACAAATAAACTGGTAAAATAAATACTTACTTACAAATTAAGAAAGGATAGAAACGATATTACCCCACCGTACATGAGACGGAGGATGCACATGCATTCCACGGGGAACTTTCGAACGAAAGATGAAATGAATGCAAAACGTGCCACACAGCATGAAAGAAACTAAAACGTTCTTACCACTTTTCTTCTTGCAAATGTATTTGAACATGAAATTAATAATGTATTCAAGATATACTTTGGCTTGATGATCATCCTTGTTGTTAGACTTTCATCCTTATTTAATCATGATGATTATCTTGCTCCTCCTCATGTTTCATCATCTTAGATTGATCACTCCTAATTTGATGTACTTGAGTATGTCTTGTTGAAGATGGACCTACATCATTGAACATAATACCTTTCAGACATTTCTCAGATAAAACATTAGTAATCATTAACACACTTTTAACAATTAAAGAAACACTAAGAGTTATCCTTTTTGGCAACATAATCTTCCTTTCTTGTCACATAGATCAACACAATAAGGACATGTCACCTTAGTATGCCTTGATCTTCCATAAATGAGATCCCATACTATCTTCATAGAGTCAAGACATTTTTCCGCATGATTAACAATTAGTGCTAGGTACCCATTCTTCATTGGGTCCTTGGGGATTAGTGACACTTTGGTTGCATTTAGGCACCCATTGAAAGGCACCTTTAGAAACAAAGAGTTTCCTAAAATTGCATTTAGCAATGGTATGACCCTTCTTGCAACAATAATAACAATACAAATTATGAGAAGACAACCTTTTGCTATTTGGTTCCTTTTGAATGTAACTATACCTTCTATAAGGATTATGAGAAGGCAAGTCATATTTGGAAGTGTCTATAGTAAAAGTAACCCTGGGTTGCAAGACCTTATCTAACTTAGCTTTAAGAGTCCTTGACTTTTTTTGCCAAATATGAAAAGTTTCACAACCAAACCATGAAGGTTTAGTAACTTCATTTTGATTTTTTGGAATTTCTAGTATAGACTTCCTTTGAGCTTCCAAATCCTTTTCATTTTCTAAAATCTTAGCTTCCAAATGAGAAATAATCCTCTTGTTTGAAGCTAATCTTTTGAATGGATCTATGGCTTGTCTTTGAAGATTTTCAAAAGATTCTTGAAGTTGAGAAAAAGCTAATTCATGAGCAGCTTGAAGTTTAGTGTGACTTACAACCTTTTTCTTTCTTTTGTTTACCATATAGAAATGTTTTGCCGATTCAACACTTGAGGTTGAGCTATCATCACTTGAAGAATCACTTTCACTCTCCCAAGCGGCATAAGCTCTTCTAGACTTCATAGACCTCTTTTCATGGCCTTTTTCTTTCTCCTTCTTGATTGTAGGACACTACGGCTTAATGTGGCACGGTTTGCCACAATTGTAGAAAGTACTTCTAGACTTACCCTTTATGCTCTCATCTTCTTTTGAGAAGTTCGATAACCTTCTTGATTTACCATGGTTCTTGTTGGGATATTTGTCACCATGTTTCCACATGTATTTATTGAACCTCTTTATAAACAGTTCCATATCTTCTTCATCGGAATCATTGTCATCTTTAGATTCACAATCCCTAAGCTCATCATGTGAGGACTTTGAGCTAGAAGCCTTTAGAGCTATGAACTTCTTGCCTTCTTCCTTTTCTTTGTCTTTCTCCTTCTTCACATTCATTTCTTGCTCTTTTTCATATTTTGCTAAGCAAGTGAGTTCTTGCTCATGCTATTCTAATTTACCGAACAAAGCCATGAGATCAACCACTTCAAGATCATTCCTTCCTTAATAGCAGTGACCTTGGGCTTCCATTCCCTACTTAAATATATAAACACTTTGTTAGTAGCAATCTCGTTGGAAATAGGCTTACCTAGCACATTTAATCGATTTATAAGATGTGTGAATCATTTTTGCATGTCCACAATGTTTTCACCATGCTCAATATGAAACAACTCAAACTCTTGATTTAATGTGTTGATCCTAGCTTGTTTGACATCATTAGTACCCTCATGGGAAACCTCTAACGCGTCCCACATAGGCTTGGCGGTCTCACAATGAGAAACGCGATAGTACTCATTAACACTTAAAGCGGATGTGAGAATATTTTTGGCTTTCCAATCATGTGACCACAATTTACAATCATTAGTATCCCATTGTGCTTCTGGTTTAGATAATGTAATACCTTCATCATTGGTCACGATTATTTTATTCAGACCATTTTTGATGGCATCCATATACCCTTGTCAATAGAGTTGACAATAGCCATAAATTTTGCCAGTGAAAATTGGTGCTCTATTGTACACTCCCTTAGGTCCGGTAGACATTCTTCTAAAATTAAATCTTAAGCACGGAATTAACCGGAGCTCATGATACCACTTGTTAGACGATAAACATCTATCTAGAAGGGGTGAATAGATCACAAATTAAAATTTTAACTTTGGGAAAAAATGGTTTTCAAAATTTTTATGACACAGCGGAAACAACCTGAATCGAATTGTCTAACTGAACCTACTATTGAAAAGCTTGGATATGTATAACGTAAACCAATTGGATGATAATGAACACAAATTGTTCAAACACGATTAACTCACAAATTAATTAAATGCTAAGCTACACGTAGAGCTTATTTCCAATGATCAAAGATCAATTAAAAGCAATTGAAACAATTTATCGAACACCTTAAGTGCAATTGATAACGCTTGGAAATTTAATTTGATTTGTTGATGTTAAAACCAATCACAATCAAAGTGATTATGATTATATCAACAAATCATAATTCAAAACGTAATCAAAAATTTGATTTCCAAACGAATTGATTCAACCAACAAAGATTTGTTTAGGTAGTTCCCCACTTGGCTTTGCTATTGGTGCGTCTGCCCTTAATTCGAATTCAAATTGAGATAGTTGTAATATAACCTTAATTTGAAAAACAATGTATATACAAGAGATAAAGAACTCTAACCCAATAAACCCTATGGTTTGTTGTTGATTCTACCACCTCTAAAACACTTGATCAAAGATTGATCAAGTAACCAACAATGATGCTAAAATCCACTGGTTCTTGTTACTATCTTGTAAGACCTCCTTGTCTTCAAGGTTTTCGTGTTATCGAATTAATCCCTAGAACGCACTTGTTTAACCCAAGCTTCACGATCAGGAATCACCGTTTCACGCTACTCCCTTGCAAAATACATCCTACCTTGTCCCAAGGCCTCTTCACCCGATCGAATCCGTGTTTGCGTGATCTTGTCCAAAACCTTCAAGTCCCAATGATCTTGGAGGAAAACCCCAGCTTGGTTTAGTTATTTGAAACACACAAAGAACTCAACCCAATATTTTTGATTACACCAATCTAATTGGACGTTATCAACCCTAATCTAGATGGTCACCCAATCAAAAAATGATTATGTGTAGTTTGGTTATGTGTATGCATAAAACAGAGGTTGAAGATGATGGGTTTACTTTGTAATTCTATTTTCGTTTAGGTTTTACATTAGTACCTTACTAGTACCTTGCTAGAATAAGGTGCATGCATGAGTGTGTGTGTGTGTGTGTGTGTGTGTGTGTGTGTGTGTGTGTATATATATATATATATATATATATATATATGGTATGGAACAAAACGCGTGCATGAAGAAATGTAAGGAAAAATAAATTTTTAAAATTTGCACATTATAGGTCGACCTATGATTGTGATGTGCCGACCTAAAAAGGTCTTAGGTCGGCCTATCAGAGGCGACTTGTGGAATTTTAGCTACATTGTTCATTATTGAGGTGGGGTTGTCGACCTGTACACGCTTTTTGTCGACCTATACTGAAGCAAAAGCTTCTATAGGCCGACCTAAAGACGTATGTGTCGGCCTATGCAGTAGTTTTCGCACTAGAACTCAATTTTTGAAGCATGGTCCTTTCCTAAGTCACTTCTAATCAATTTCAAACATGTTTGTATGCATCATAATGCTAATATGATCAATTCTAAGATTGAGTTGATACCGTCCAATATACAAAACGTTAAATTACTCCTATTTTTGACATTCTTCAAAACATGATTATATGGAAGAATGCACCGCACTCACACATCCAAAGTTCGTCAAGATTCAAGTCTATTCATCAATATTCTACATTTAAGATTCATCTTTTATATTCATTCATCGTCAAAAATAATCACCAAGCAAAGAGTAATTGAAAGTTTAGCAAAAGGAGCTTACTTTGAAGTTTTCTGGGTTTCTCGTCGGTAAATTTGTCCACAATTCTCAACACTAACCGGGGAAAACATCCACTCCGTTGGTAAGACGTTTCACCTCTCTTTTCCATATAATCTCTTCCGAATTGGTTGAAATATTTTATCGAACACGTTGTGTGCAATAGCGAATTCCACATTTTTCTTGATTTTAGTCGGTAATTCTTTATCCTATTCAATCCATTGATGTTGTATGCTTACTTTAATTGTAATTTAAGTAAAAAAATATACCAAAACTGAGTTTTAATCAAACCACAACACAAACCGTAATTATGTCGAAACCGCAAAAATTGAAAAAATAGAACACTATTTTTCGTGAACTTTCTGGCTCTATTTATCCTGGATTGTGTTTGTGTTTTCGTTTTTTTTTATGCCATATTGTTATATGGCATGAGAGATTTCCAATGCATATTTATTTATCCATTTTCGTTAAGAAATGGACATTTTATGATGCTATAAAGATGGCTAGTTCGAAATACAAAATGTAGAAAATGAAGAACACAATTTTTTCCGTAAACTTTGTGGCTCTGTCGATCCTGGATTTTATTTGTGTTTGCATTTTTTCTCGACACCATCATGTTATATATCACGAGACCTTTCCAAATAATATTTATTTCTCCACTTTCGTTAAGGAATGAGCATTTTATGATGCTCCAAAGATGGCTAGTTGGAAATGCAAAATGCAAAATGCAGAAAATAAAGAACAAAGTTTTTTTGTTTGTAAATTTTATGGCTCTGTTAATCCAGGATTTTGTTTGTGTTTGCATTTTCTCTTGACACCATCTCATTCTACGTCGTGAGGGCTTTTCTAAAGTATATTCATTTCTCCATTTTTGTTAAGAAATGACCATTTTATGATACTTTGAACATGGCCGGGCAAGGAATGTAAAATGAAGAATATGAAAATACAGAATTGTCCTTCCACCCTTTTAATTAACTCTACACCCATACTGTGTTAATTATTTTATTTTTTTAATAATTAATTAATTAATTGATTAATTATTCAATTGTTTTTATCACTAATTGATTAATAATTAGTCATTTGACTAATTAATTAATTTTTCTTCGCAAACCGATTAATTTGACCCGATGCAATTTTGGATGATGGGAGTGTACTTTTGATCATCATGATAAACTTGCAAAAATCCTTCATGCTCTATTAACCTTGTTCTTTAAAAAATCACGATTAATAATTACTTCTTGAATTTCTTTTCCTTATGAATGAATTGCATACCCCCATATTTAGTTATTTGATTAATGTCGATCAATTAATTGAATAAATAAAACGTTAGGACTTTTTACCTTATTTAGTCCTTTAGGTCATTTAGCTCTATAACAAATTTCTCTTGATACCATAACTTGATCTTATGGTTATTTTATTCCTACTTTAAACAAAACAAAAATCTTTTATAATAGATTCAGAACACTTAACAATCATGATGCGAATTGTGCGCCACAAGTCTTAAGAAGTGGAGAAGTAATAAGAGGGAGTATTCCTATCCTTATTTTGAATATCTTTGAATACGGGACGCATGATCCAATTGTTCAAAGCATTCACCTCCACTCATATACTTTAGTGCAATTCAAATCAAACAACTTTCAACATTCATCCTCAGACCAACAATTCAACCATCAACAACAAAAACACCATTCTGTTTGGACCTAACACCACACCCTTTTGATACCCATACATCTCTTTAGGTTAATCACAATTTCTTGGTTAAATACTTCCCTTTGGGTTAATCACATTTTCTTGGTTAAAAAATCTCATCTCTTGTATGTTTACCTTGTGAGTCTCATAGCTTAGGCAAACCATCTCTTGCATTTTTGCCTTGTGAGTCCTAGAGCTTAGGAAAACCCCTCTTTGTAGGTCTTGACCCCCGAGTCTAAGCAAAACCCTACAACACTGCATTGGTTAATCACCATTTATGGGTTAAATACCACACTCTCATTCATGGGTTAATCAACATATCATGGTTAAAGTATCCCTCATGCATGATTAATCACCGTTTCTCGGTTAAAATCCTACATTCTTAGTTTAGTCACTACATTCCAGGTTCAGGCACCACACTATGGGTTCAAACAATACACTCATGGTCCAAACAACATCTTCACCACCTTTATAAACATTCATAAACCTTTTCAATCCATTAACCAAATAACAATTATTTCATAAAAGAACTGTTATAATCTATTTCTTAGCAGTCATACTAAAAGCTTAGAGCATCTGAACTATGATCAAACCAGCTAACGTCAAAACACTTCTAGGATACGATTATAAAATTGTTCCCTAAAATCAACCAACAAATACTTATTTTCTACCACCAACTAAGGAGCTTTGATTTTCTCATTGCACTATGAGAATACGTAGGCACATGATTTCAAAATCTTGGCAAACACATTAATTAAAAACTTATTTCTCCCCTTAATTAAGACTGATCGCAAGTAACCTTTAGATGATAATAACCATCCATGCTAAGAACAATCAAAGTAGTTCCTGTTGAGTACAACAGATATGAGAGATGCTAATACATTCCCTTTACATAACCTACTTCCTGTCATACCCCAAATTTTGACCACCAAGATTTACCATAATTGTGTAAATCATCATCACAATATGGATGCACTTTCATGCCTCATCAATCTCCTCAAAGATGATCGAGCATTCACCACAATCAAGAACTAGGGTTTTTGAGCCCTCTCAAAGCTCTTAGACAAAGGATTAATCAAGGAATGACATGATCTTTAACTTGTCTAAACCTCTCAAACACCCATAAGGGATCAAGAGGACTCCCACATCAATAATCAAGCACAATTTTGCAGCATTCCAAGTGGATTAAGCCTCAAGATCGCCAGTGTCACCAAATTAGGGTTTTGGTCGACTGAGGCCTCCAGATGAAAATTTTCATCTAGGCATGAGCCAATGCTTCAAAGCATGACCCAAGATACTCCAAGGGACCTCATGGACCCAATCATCAAGTCAATTTAACCTCAGGGGATGCATTTACCAAAAATCAAAAATTAGGGTTTCATGACCTAATTCACCCCTAAGTTGACTTTTGGGACAAAGCATGAGCCAAGACCTCAAGACATGATTTGAGGGCCTCCAATACACTACATTGATCCATTTACAACAATGAACTGATCCAAGAAGCTTGGTTCACAAGTTTCAATTTCACCATGACCACAATTAGGGTTTTGAAGAAAAAGTCAACTGTGCCTTTGACTTTTGACCAAGACATGCTCCCAAACCTTGGGACATGATTCAATACAATCTATAACACCTATGGAATCTATCCATTAGGTTTTATTTAGGTCAAGGACTTGATTTCACAAAGGATCACACAGTTTGGATTTCATCCGATAAAAAGTCAACTGTGCACAAAATCAAGTTTGACTTTTTGGAATTTTTCACAAATATGGTTCCCCTAAGTAAAAAATAATGTTAATGTATGGTATTGATCATAATTCATTAATAAAAATCAATAAAAGTAAGGTTTCTTGCAAAAGGGGCAACCATAAGAAACCAAAGTTTTTCTAAGTTATGGAATAAAAGTGATTTTGGTGCCAACTTCCAAGGATCATAACTTGAGATCCAAGCAGCCATTTTGGGTGATCCAAAGCCTGATTTGTAGGTCTTCCTACATTCTACAAAAGCTTCAACTACCTCAGACTCCAATTCTTCATGGATTGATCAAAATCACAAAAACATGAAAATGACACTTTTTCCAACACTTAGTGAAAATCTGCCTAAGTTACCAGCCTTGAACATCAATGTTCATGAGGATTTTTCAATGGGATCCAAATAGTTTCAAAACAAACTATGATCACACATGTTTTGTATCATATGAGGGCTCTTTAAAAAGCATAAAAGCCTCCCATAACTCAACCTGAGCAGGGAGATATGATCCCCTCAAAATCACTATTTCCAACTGCCTTGTACAAGGCATATTTTGCGCATTTGCTCGATTTGGAAAATTTGGACAACTCCAAGCCTTGTCATCCATTTGGACACATCTGAGGATAAAACAAAAGGAGAATGATCTGATCCCCAAGTCTCCCAAGTTCAAGAATCTACACATAGCCATAACAAACCTAAAAAGGCTAAAAAGTGCAAAAGACTCCAATTTTGTTTCCAATCATTTAATGGATGCATCAAGGTGGCATGGACTGACACATTCCTAACTGAATGAGTCAAGAATCAACACTAAATCAAAGAACCATAGGCCTGTGCCCTAACCTTAAGTTAATGGCTATAGGAGACTAAAGATTCCCTTGGATCAACATCCCATAACTCAACCTGAGCAGGGAGATATGATCCCCTCAAAATCACTATTTCCAACTGCCTTGTACAAGGCAGATTTTGTGCATTTGCTCGATTCGAAAAATTTGGACAACTCCAAGTCTTGTCATCCATTTGGACACATCTGAGGATAAAACAAAAGGAGAATGATCTGATCCCCAAGCCTCAAAAGTCCAAGAATCTACTCATAGCCATAACAAACCTAAAAAGGCTAAAAAGTGCAAAAGACTCCAATTTTGTTTCCAAGCATTTAATGGATGCATCAAGGTGGCATGGACTGACACATTCCTAATTGAATGAGTCAAGAATCAGCACTGAATCAAAGAACCCTAGGCCTGTGCCCTAACCTCAAGTCAATGGCTATAGGAGACTAAAGATTCCCTTGGATCAACATTGGCCAAAGGCCTGTACTAGCTCCCATTCAGTATTGCTTGCAAAACAAACTTGCTCTACTATAAATAGAGCTCATTTGTGCTCAATTTGAGTACACCAAAGCAGTACAACTGATGCTTTCCTCAAAATCTCTCTCTTTAGGCCAAAATGCCTTATTTTGCAAGTCATCTCTGAGTTTTTGAGTTAGAGAGAATTTCCATCACAGCTCATGATCCAAACACATCCAATATGTTATATCTAAGCTGTCCAAGCACTCACTTGTGACCTGAAACACCAAAATCAGAAAATCCACTTCCAAAACCTTAAAATTGGACTTTTCTGCATTTTCCAAGCCATGCCTTGATTCAGTCACTTCCAAAACCAAACAAGGCCTCAAACTGTCCCAATTGGTTCCCCTCATCTGGAACACCATTTGAGAGAGTTGCCATATTGGTCACTTTTGCCCCTTTTGCAAGAAAGTGCTAAAACTTGTTCCTGAGGATTCCAACTGGTTTTGATCATCCTAAAAGCT